>OX422141.1:167149220-167777817 GCA_949129095.1 Volucella bombylans | reverse complement strand
GCTCCAACTGCGAAAGCGTCACCGAGGCATCGATGGACTCTGCGAACGCCTTTGCTCTGTTGAGTTGTTTAAAGAGCACTGAACGGCGAGACTTTAATACTTCTATTTTCTTTGCATCCCTTTCGTTAGGCATTTTGGGCGATTTATGGCATTAAATGTTTTTTATATTGTATGTATCACGATATCACGTCGGGGTCACCATGAATTTGTTAGTAAGCGTTTTTACTAATTATAATGTTATTTTATTTATGAAATCAAATATTCAATACAATTAAATATTCAGGATCTTGGAATATAAATTCACAATTCAGCATACACACTTGACAATAAAATTGACTTCAGGATACAGCTGCCTCTCTTAGAATGCCAAGAAGAATATCCCACGAAAGCGAATTTTTGTTTAACGTCATCTGAAATGCTAAGAAGCGCTGTCGCTCCGCACGCCATCCATGTGCCAAAACTACAAACTACTACTTCTGCATTTTAGACTGAACAGTATTTATTGGATAAACAAAGCAAAACAAAACAAAAATCGAAAAAATGCTTTAAGTTTATTTGATCAGCTCACGATGGTTCCACACTGGGAACGCTTTTCTTGAAACCATTGCACTTCAAATGTTGGATCTGCAAGGAAAAAGGCATTATATGTATAGCTATACGAAAATGTATTCTTTTTACTTACATGTAATTAGTTAGATCACTCATCCACATTTCTTAAAGCTCTTGAATGGTGCATTTAGATTCATTGTTCTTACTGTAAAAAAGAAGTAAAATAAATTATTTTGAAATTAAAATGTTTGTAGTTACTCACAAGAAAATGTAAACAAACTTTTCCAACTGCTTTTGCCACCTCCAATCCAAGGCAATCTGTTCGTGGCCGCAGTATTCTGTTGAAAATGTTTTCTTCTTGCTCCAAATGTGTAAATTTTTCTTCTTTTGTTGTCCTAGAAAATATAATAAACAAAATTATTGTTCAACATAACATTTTTTTGCAACTTACACGAAATTAGATTTGTAAATATGAGAAATGTCAAAATCGAAATTCACCGCGTCATTTTTATATGGGTGACGTCACTCGTAAAACTTTTCGAATTTTGACATTGTTGACAATTCTCACGTATTCACGGATAGGTTCACACGGATAGGGACGATCAGTACAAAACCGGTTTTGATTTTCCAATATCTGGAAAGTTTGATATCTAGGTTTAGTTAGTCTATGGTTAAGCCTTTCTTGTTTCGCCTCCGTATGTGAGGACTTAACTAGATCGGTGGTAATTTCTCGTAGAAAAAGTTTTCTTTGTGTATTTTTTTTTCTTTCGAAAAACGATGTACATTTTTCCATTATAACAAACGGAGCGATACCAACAACATCTATATATAATATTTTGAAAAAACGCAACAGGCCATCTGTTGGTTTTACGTCGAGTTGTATATCATGAACCATTTGATCAAGTGTATCAACACGTCCGTTGGTAGAGTTTTTGAATAAATTTACTTCAGATTTAAGCTTATTACTCGTATTTACATCTATTTCTTTGCTGTGATGCATCGTTGACAAGAAAATAACATCACGATTTTTCTCTGGTACGTGCGACTCCTATGTCATATTTTTAGAAAAACCAAAAACATTCGATTCGACGTAACAGGTTCTATTGGGTTGAGAAATTGGGTGTATACAAGCCTTATTTTTTCTCATTGTACCCACTATTGTTAGGCCATTTTGTGGTAAGGATTTTGCAACATCAAGACTCGTAAAATAATTATCAAGAGTGACGTTTCTGTTACTTTTGAAATATGATTCACATAACTGATTGGCTACATTATACGCCTCTTTTTCAAGATGTGGTATGCCAAAAAGAGGGTAGCTAGTTTTACTATTGCAGATCCACTAAATTTTGTCAGGTTTGCTGGGTTTTGATATTTTTGAAAGATACTCGACCTCGAAAAGTTATTACTCGTAGTTGCTCATCAATTGTCAGATTTTCTCCAGGGAAATAAAACTTATTTTGTAACACGAGACTTTTGCTCTCGCAGGGATCGTAGGAGAGGGCAACGTAGGAACTCTCACCCAATAAAACGCCGCTTTGTTGGATTCTCTGCCGCGAGTTGTGCTGTTCGAAAACCGCAGCAATACGCTGAACCGGCAACCCAACAAAGGTAGTTGTAAAAAAAATAGGGATAAAGAAAACCCACTTTTTACAAAATTTAATATTCTATATTTGCTTAAAGTTTTATATTTATTCAGTACAAAATTAAATAGTATATTTAGTCCAAAAATTTGTTCAGATTTACTGTAGACGGTAGAAAAAAAGACCTGACCGTCGTACTGAAATCAGCTCAAGTGTGATATTTTTACTTTCAGTGGATTACCCGACTGTGACAGCGAAATACCAAACCTGAGTGACTTTGGCTTTGATCGTGCTCGGCTTTTATACTCTTCTTCGAAGTGAAGAGGTGAGCTTTTTCGAGAAAACGAGAAAAGCTTTTTTGTGTTAAAGCTCTCTAGCTGTTTATCATTTAAGGGTTGCCAATACAATAGGAAGTATATATATTATATTACAAATATTTTTACAAAAGTTCATTATTGATAAATAAAGATAAATTTTCCATTTTATAACAAAATTCATTACAATTAGGTTAAGGGTTACAATATTCTTTTTATAACAAAATTTTATGAAGTTATGTTGTGTTACACTTTAGATTTTCATTTACACACTCTCGTGAGTTTCTTAGAGATCTAGTATTTTTATCATCGAAACTCAAGAATCGGAGCAAAGCAGCGAATCGATTTTTTTTTTTCATTGTAGCACGAAATATCGGATCGCATAATTCTCGGAAATCTATACCACTCTGTTTATTGACACCTATGTGTAATCAAAAAGAGTCCGATAAATGCTTGCATTTCGATATTATCTGTTTGTTTCCATCGGTTTTGCAGCACTCTGTGCACTTCAGCATTTGTGTTTAGTATAATTTATATTATATTCTCGTTGGAAAATAGGTTAAAACTTTCTATATCATCTGATATAACTTCCCTCAGAGGAAGAATTACCTTATGAATTTTTTTACAGAGTGTTCTGCACACACGTTGCGATTGCACTTATCACAGCACTGTTTAGAGGTCCTGGATATTTTCGAAGGACATACATACATATATATGTGACAGCGCTTCTTTCTTTTTACAACAGGTTCGAATGACTGAGAAGTTGATTGATCTGATCCTACCACGTCTTGGATGGCTGTTAGGTGGTAGCAAGTTTTTTTTAATTAACCAAACAATTATTTTTAAATTTGAAGAAATGTGCCGAACATGCCATGTACTGAGGCTCATTTAAGAAAGTGGAAGCCAAAAGTCTGTAACTTTTTAACGAAGTGAGGTATGGCTTTAAAATTTGAAATATATCCTTACAATTCCAAAGAAAATTTTGAACAACAAAATAAAAGTAGCCGTGGCATAAGAATGGTCGTAACTTAACGGTCATAAATTTAATTTGATTCAAAAAACAGTATATTGTTATTTTCATACACTAATTACGAAACTTTTAAAAGATAAGCTTTAGAAATAAAATAACAAAAATTCTTAAAGAAACAATAACTTATTTGTCAGCTTTAAAAGTCTATCTCAGACTCGATTTGAGGATTTTTGGAACGACTTTCTAAAGTCACTGACATAACATCATCTCGATTCTGCGGCATTACGCGTCGTGAGACATGCGTTAACAACTGAACACATCGTTCGATTCCCTGAATTTGCGATGGAATTGCTGGATCTGGCAGTGGTATTTCAGCGGAATTTATGTACTCCAACAAGTGTTCGTGTGGGATGCTTGCAGTAAATGGAGGTTCAATAAGATGTCGTCATTGGATAATGTCAACTAATGCGATTCTTCTTATAAGTTCTGAGTTTAGTTGGGTCATATAATTTCTCGTGATAGTACATAATTTTATTAATAGCTCTTTCGCTGACAGATGTCATTTCATCGAAAAGCATTGCTAGTGGCGTTGCGATTTTCGTACGAAAAGGTATAAGTTTTAAAAGAGTATACAGTCGTGTAGTACGTAGGTTCCAGGTGCTGGAAGCATGCATCGTGTATATCCCTCTCCGTAGTGGAAAGCGGTTGTACATGGTGTCTGTCTATGCGCCTAAGGCTACTCAAACTACCTTATTCATCTCAGAGCTCGAGGCACTTTTTCGATTTCTGAGGCTGGAATTGGAAGACAACTATTTTATTATTGGCGGGGATTTCAACGCCAAACATAGTGATTGGGGAAATAATAGAGGGAAGCTACTATTCAATTGGTGGAGTCAGCACAGTATAATGTATCGACTCGGGCTTAAGGCGACGGATAGTCCGTCGTGTCCCAGACACGGGTCCTATTTGGATCTTCTGCTGTTCGACTCACGAATACACCTGACATGCACAAACCAACAAACCATAAACTGTCTACGCACTTTTGTGTACGACAGTGACCATTGCGGTGTCAGTACCGAAATAACTGTTCCCAACGAAATTGCGGAATTGGATGAGTTTGTCCAAAGGCATTCCTACAATTATAGTAGGGTGCGTTGGACACACTTCACCAGAACACTGACTAGAGCACTCTCCTCGAATTCGCTCTACCCACCGTCCAACCGAAATCTGTCAAACGAGGAGATTGACAGGTATCTAAGACTAATGGACGAGACAATCAAACGAACAATGGACAAAACGATACCTCGGAACCAACGCACTGACGAAGAAGACTTATTCCGCAACGCAACCATTGACGCACTGCACCGACAAAAAACTAGGCTGCTGTCAAGACTCAAAACCTTGTACAGACAGTTTACTGACAGACATAACCCGGAGAGACACTGAAGCCGTCGATTAAAAACCTCCAAACATTAATAAAAGAAAATTACAGAGCATCTGTAAGTTTATATTGGAACAATAAAATTCGGGCTGTAAACACCAGCAACCCGAATATGTTCCCGCAAATAAATAAAATATTTCGGAGAAAAGATCAAAACGACCTTTCGTGTCTTAAGATTGCCCGTACGACGGACAACGAGAACATACTTATAGCAGCAGGCATAGACCCAAATGAGGCTGTTGATGATGACAACTTCTTTGTGATCGAGGATCCGCAGGAGAAGGTAGAGGCTATAGGAGAGACTTTCCAGGAAGTGTATAAGGCGAATGACATCATTGGCCCGAACCACGATTTGGAAAATCGAGCCCTTGTGCACAATTTCTTTTCAAAATTGTGAATTGGCGATTCGAGAGCTCGGGTTTGCACTGGTGCCTGCCTGATTGACTTGGAGATACCTCCGATACCGTATGGTTAGAAGGACTCTTTTTCAGGCTGGACAGGTTGGGCATTAGTAAACCATTGCTGTATATTTTTTTTGATATGCTCTCCAGTAGACAGTTCATCGTGAAGAATGGCGATGTGACTTCTGCTGGAACATTTAACACTAAAAACGGTCTGCAACAAGGTGCGGTAAATTCGCCGATCCTATTCAACATTTACACGAGTGATCTGATAGGTTCACTTCACCATGCCATAGCGTACGAAGACGACATAATCGCGTAAAGATCAGGTCCAAAGATTGAGGTAATTGATATACTCTTGCAACATGATTTCGATAAAATTAAACGATATTGCGATGACTGGAAGTTGAAAACAACTTTCAGAAGTCGGAAACCATTCTGTTTCGGACGCCTTTGTCTGGGGCCTCTAGGGATACCAGAAAGAATTGGCGAAAGTTCTCGATCGTGGGACAGCAAGGGCAGCCACTTGCTTGTCGAAATGTAGTCAGATACCTTGGGATCTTCCTGGATCAATATCTGTATTTTAACAAACATATAGATGTTGCTCTGGCCAGAGCCAAAGGTGCTTTTGCCTTACAAAGAGACTGTTTTATGGCAGCCAACTCGGTGCGAGGGTGAAGGTAATCTGCTACATGGCCCTTATCAGGCCCATGCTAGTATTCGGATGTCCCGTGTGGTTCAACGTGAGAGCAAGTTTATTGGAAAAGATTCGGGTGTTTGAGAGGGCTTGTCTTAGGACTTGTCTTCGCTTATACAGAACACCAGAGTCTGAGTACATAAAATTCTATCATAATGAGGTCTTATACAATAGGGCGAACCTAATAAGAGTGGACAATTTCTCCATTAAGTTAACTCGAAGGCACGTCGCCAAGAGCAATGTCCTCATCGAACAACCTGATCTCCGGGGCTTACGACCCCAATTATATGTATCACGATAGAGTTCGCTTCGACGGCTTTATTCTTCCAGAAGCGTTCCTCTATCTAGATAGTAAAGATTTGATCCAAGACAGATTGGCGGTGCCGCTAATCTTCCACGTCGCTCGAACAGCTGCGGATAGGCGACTCAAGTACGACAGAGACGTCTCACACGGCAGTGTGAAGCCTCTCCGGTTCAATAGGGCGGTAGGGAGTCGCGACATGAGGGATGTTGCTCGGCAGCACCAACACTTTTGGTGGCTTGTTGAAGGGGAGGATGCTTCGTTGTTGAACTCCTCCAGTGATATGTAGCTTTACGTGAAACAAAGTGGGCCAGCCTAATTTTTTTAGTCATGGCCGGCTTACATAGTTTTAGGTAGGCTTAAGTTAGTTTTTAAGAAAAAAGAAATATATATAAACATATAAATGTATATACATATACTTATACTTATATACATATCCTTATATATAATATATATTAAGTATATATATATATATGTATGTATGTGTATGTATTAGACGTAAGTAGGTTAAGTAGATTAAGATTTATTTTTAGGTAGTCTATAAGTTTTTAGTTTTAAGTTTTTATAGATAAAAAAAAAGTTCAGACACTAAGTTGTTTTAATTAAAATTCATTTTCTTAGTTGTAATAAATGTAAAAATAAAAATAAAATTAAACTGTAAGATTCGTCGAAAGACATAGATTAAGTATTATGTTTAATTTAGAGTGCCCGCATGGTGCCAGTAAGTTACAATAAAATTATTTTTAAGTTATTTAAGCTCATTTTTAATGGTTTTTTGTTTAGCATATAAGAGAACAAAAATGCATAAAAACTGAAACTGACTTTCTAAGGCATTGAACAAATGGCGAAGTGGAAGTTCGTTAGAATCACAATGTGAGACTCCTTTTGTACCCTTGGATAGTATTTTCCATTAATTTCTTTCCGTGTCAGAGCGTCATTTTTTCTGTCATCAAAAGAAAAAGCTAGTAAAGCTAAATCATTTTGCGGCATACATCGAACGGACTCCCTGCATTTCATTTTTTCACGACCCACTTTATATTTATCCATAATAATTGCCTCCCCATTTTCATCAGTAAACCCAATGTCTTTAAATAGGGCTGTAACCAAACAGGAGGCAACTCTGTCTGAAATGCCGAATCTATCACAAATCATAGCGAAATTAATTGCATCGTATCTTTTAGAGTAAGGTCCCGTATTGTTCAAAATCAGATCTCTTGCAGCTGGCATTGCAAACTCGATTTCAAATTCGACATTCATATGCAAAGATTCGGATCTATACGAATGATCAAAGCTATCTGGCAATTGGCTTGACTGTTGATCGACGATATTTTGCATGCATTCGGGAATTGTACTCGTATTCCTCCTGCTGGTGTGTTGGTCAATCATGAACATTTTTAGGTGATCAGGAATTAATCCACAGGAGCATGGCATTGTTTTTTTTGCAACCGCACTCAGCAACATAAAATAGTTCATTTAAGGTTATCTCAAATTCAGTAAATGAATTTGTTCTAGATATGTTTCTAACCTCTCTATGGTATTTTTTGAGGAATGTATAAAGCTTTTTTAAGATGATCTTTTTATTTATTAATTTTTTCCCAAATTTCAATTATTTTGTTTGCTATTATCGGCGTAAGGCTTGAATAAGAGTGTTGTTTTTGACGATCACTCACATAAAAGTAATACGAGGGCGGGTCAATAAGTCCGTGACTTTTGGAATAAAACACAGATTTTTTGATAAAAAAATAATTTTATTTTTCAACGTAGTCTCACTTGAGCTCTATACACTTTGTCCAACGCTTCTCCAATTTTTTTATCCCTTCCAAAAAAAATGATTTGTCGAGGTCCTCAAAATAGGCCTTTGTTTGCGACATGACTTCATCATTGGAGTCAAATCTTTTTCCACCAAGCCATTTCTTCAGGTTTGGGAACAAGAAGTAGTCGCTCGGAGCCAAATCTGGAGAATAGGGTGGATGAGGGAGCAATTCTTAGCCCAATTCATGGATTTTTGTCATGGCAACTGCACATGTGTGCACTCTTGCATTGTCTTTTTTCTCCTCAAATTTTCCCCAAAAATTAGTGAGTAGTCTGATAAAAATAGCTGTCAAACACAAACTAACTGACGCAGCAAGTTTAAATTTTGACAGGAGTCAACTGACAGATGCCTGTTGACAGAAGCAGTGTTGCTGTTTCAGTAAAGAGGTCAGAAATTCAAAAAGTCACGGACTTATTGACCCGCCCTCGTATTTAAGTATATCCCGATAAGTTGGCGAATTCAATTCGGAAAATTCACTTGGTATGCCAATGATATTTGCGATCTACTTTGTATTAAATCTTGACGCAGACATCATCATAAGGCTATCAATTTCCGAATTGGAAGAGTCAATTGACATCGCTGATGATGCCATAACTTTATATTATTTATTTTCAAACGTTTCTTTTTTGAAAGACAAATACTAAGTGAACCAAATGTATAACAGCACGTTTACTCATATAAACAAAAATTGTCGGCCTGCCCATATACTCCCGTTACAAATTGCTATTGTGTCTAGTGGACACGTGTGGGTTGCTAAGTTACTAATAATATTATACATGCAGTAAACCATAGGGAGAGATTAGATAAAGCTCTTTTTTGCAGATATAAACACTTACATTTTTATACATCTTTGAAGTCAAAAATGTGTCCGCGAGACACTTGTGGGTTGTTAAGGGTTAAAAATATATCTGTAATCCATGAGTATGATGAGTAATCCATGTCAGAATAAATTTCACATCCATAAAGAATAATAGTAAATAATAGTAAGTAGTGGTAAAATGAAAGCTTTAACAATCTTAAGCTTAACACTTGCCGGAAGATACTTTATCGTAGAACTTGGACCCCGTAGAGCACCACAGATAGATAGATATTTATTTCGTTTGTAAAATTTGTACAAGGTTTGCCGCCATACAATTTACACACAGAGATATGATATTTAATATATCTTTCAACTGAGAAAAAACTTTACAATATTGTTTACGAACTTTTTTGTATTTTTGAATATTTTTAAAGGGAAAATAACGATTAAAAACCCTCTTATGAAGAAAAAAAAAAAAAATAAATAAATAAATAAAATAAATATATAAATAAACAAATAGTAATAAATAAATAAATACATGTGTATAAATAATTAAATAAATTAATTAATAAATAAATAAATAAATAAATAACAAAATGTAATAAATAGATAAACAAGTTAACAAAAAACATTAAAATAAATAAATAGATACAGAGCTATATATTTACACATTAACTATTATATTTATATATTAACAACAAGATTGCAAATAGATAAGAAGCGCGATTCTATTTTGTGTTTCAACTTAAGGTAAGTGGCATTTAACTCATTAACGAGGGGATTTCCTGGTATACTACATCTCATAAGAAAAGAGTTAGTTAGCCTTTCTATTCTGTCAGAGACCAATTCAACACTGGCATGCCGATGCAATTTAGAGGTAGACTAGTACCAAGGTAAGATTAGCATCATTTTTAGCAGTTTATTTTGCTGAATCTGTAATTTTTTAATATGACACTTGGCACATTTTCCCCACACAGGACAACCATAAAGCAAGAGTGCTTGAAAAATGACTTTATGTATAATTATTTTATTTTGATCGGACAGCAACTGCCGTAAGATCTCCACCAACACCTTCAAGGTAAGCATCCCGTCAAAATATGAATGGATGTTTATCAACCTTGCTTCCGACGTCATCAATCTGGGTGGATTAACTATGGAAAGAATTAAACCGAATACAGGGAACAACAAACCTTTAAGTCCAGTAACTCGAAATCCACTAAATCTAAAAAAACAGAATAATGTTAATTTTAAGTCTAATCCTATACCAAAGCCTAACTCTTACAAAAGAAAAACCCCAACTCCTAACAAACAAGCTCCTGATGCAAACTGGAGTTTTAAAGTTGGGACATTTCCTGTCTTCACCCCTCCTTCAATTCATACTGCCAATCGCGTATATACAAAACGTTCTTCCACCGCGTCCAACTCAATTCCTGAGCGCGTATCTTTCAATCTAGATCCTCCTCCCAGTCATTTACAAAACCCAACATCTCCTCATTCCACTTATACAAAAACGGCATACCCCAACTTTATTCGGTCCCATATTATAAATCCCTCCCCATGTTCTAAGCTAGACTCCCACCCTAATACCACACCACCTTCTTTTTTAGACCCCATTCTTTCTCCAAAGGCAAAGCTAACCAAGCACCTTATCGATTCTGGGGAAGATGGCCGATATGTTCTCTCTCGTTTAAGAGACCGCAGATTATATGATAATGTTCGCTTATACCTCTAGAGAACACGGTCTAGTTTCAAAAACTACCATCGCTCCTAACCCACCACTCAATTCTTTGGCGAAGCCTCCCAAATATCTGTCCCTGTATTATCAAAATCCTCTTAGGATCACGAACTAAGATTTCTGTTATATATCTTAATTCGCAGATTCTGCCCTACGACATCTTTGCCCTCACAGAAACCAATCTCACCCCTGATATTATGAATAATGAATTATTTTCCCAAGACTTCGATTTACACCGTGATGATGGTCTAGATAAAGAGGAGAATTTATATGGCCGTGGTGTACTTCTAGCTATACACTCTCGTCTCGAGTCTAGACCCTTTAAAAAATCCATCCACTGCATTCTTCGAATTCGTTTGCGCTAGAATTCCTATTTGCAAACGCAACCTATAGATTTGTTGCTGCTATATTCGCCCCTCTCAACCAATTCAAGGTTACCAGCTAGCTGTTGATGCAATCGACTACATTTTTAATGCTGCTGATCCCAATGACGTTGTTATTTTTTTAGGTGATTTTAATCTACCTAAGCTTCTATGGACTCAGACTGATCAGTCCTACTATACTGCAACAAATCCTACCTCTGATAAAGAGAATCTTTTCATCGACTGCCTAACTGACTCTGGTCTATATCAATTAAGCGGTGTCACCAATAACATCGGCAGACAACTCGACCTAGTCTTCGCCACTGATACAGATAACTGCGTCGTTTTAGAAAGTAAACATCTGCTTTCTACCACCCTCCCCTTTCTCTTAATCTGACATATGACAATGGATTTAATCCCGTTTCCTATGAATATTCTTACAGTTTAAATTTTCATAGGGCTAACTACGCCAAACTGAACAACCTCCTCAGTATGGTCAATTTTAACTTTCTCTACTATAACCTTAACCTTACGGTTAACGATGCTCTTACATCCTTTTATACCGAAATTTTAAAATGTCTCTCCCAATCTGTGCCTTTTTTTACCCAAAAGGAATCCCTCATCGTCACCACCCTGGTATAATAAAGAGCTGCGATCTCTTCGTAACAAGAGAAATAAGCTCTGGTATTCTTACTTAAAATTGCGTTCCGACACCGATTTCTTCTACTACCAGTCTGCCCAAATAAATTTCTCTGTGCTTTGCCAAACTCTCTATAACAACTATTTAAACCGAATGGACCACACACTCATTTCCGACCCCAAAAGATTCTTTCAGTTCATCAAAACTAAAAGCAAATCGGATAACTATCCATCATCCCTAAATTTTCTTGATAGGTCCTCGGGCGATCTCCAAATTATTGCAAATCTCTTCGCAATCTTTTTTGGCCAAGCGTTCGCCATCCATTCCCAAGAGCCAGACCATTCTTACTTTTCCTACTTAAACAGCTGCCCACAAACAACTTTGGAATCGGTGTCTATAACTTTAGAGCAAGTTAGAGATAAAATATTAAATCTCAAAGATGATTATTCTGCTGGCCCTGATGTTCTTCCCCCTATATTTTTAAAGAAATGTCAAATGCATCTAGCCCAACCTCAACCTGGAAAAGGTCATTTATTATTACCCTACATAAAAAAGGTAGAAAAGACGATATTTCCAACTATCGACCAATTGCTAAGTTGTCCTGCATGCCTAAGCTTTTTGAGAGCATTATTTATGACATAATGCTTTTCCATTGTAAATCTATTGTTTCCCTAAACCAACACGGATTTTTCAAAGGCAGATCTACGACCACCAACTTAACGGAATTCGTATCAAGTACTTTATGTGCACTGGAATCTGGAAATGAAGTTGATGTGATTGCCACCGATTTCAGAAAAGCCTTTGATAGAATTTCTCATGATATAATCCTTCTAAAATTAAAGGCTCTTGGTTTCCAGATAAACTTTATAACTTGGGTTGAATCCTATTTAAGCGAACGACCTTACTATGTTCTATTTAGGTCCATGGTTTCTGACCAAATTAAAGCCTCCTCTGGTGTCCCCCAAGGCAGCCACCTTGGTCCCTTATTATTTATTCTGACCATTAATGATGTTGCTTGTATCATTAAAAATTCATACATTTAGATATATATCATCTTCCTCAGACAGCCTACTCCTGCAGCAAGATCTATTCAGGTTTTGTACTTAGTGTCAGAAGAATTTTCTTGAGCTTAACGTCAATAAGTGTCAGGCTATAACTTATACCCGTAAACGCCTCCCTACTTCACCTCGTTGCTATCTAATCTTTAATCTGCCTGTTCCCTTAGTTAATGAGTTGCATGATTTAGGTGTTATCTGCGATAAGGAAAACAATTTCCGTTCTCACATTGATAGTATAATAAAAAAAAAGCCAACTCTGCCCTTGGCTTTATCAAGCGCTAGTCTAAGGAGTTTTCCAATCCTTATGTTACCAAATCTCTTTACATAACCTTTGGTAGGCATCTTCTTGAATAAGCCAGCCAAGTTTGGTCACCCTACTACAGAACTCACATCCTCCGGATAGAAGCTGTTCAACGCAGGTTTTTACGGTTTGCTTTACGTGGTCTTCCCTGGGATGATAGCCAAAACTTGCCACCTTACACTGACCGGCTGAAACTTATAAATTTACAACCCCTTTCTATACGCCGAAAAGTTGCCGACATTCTCTTTATTCATCAAATTTTAGTAGGTAATATCGATTGTCCTTCCTTACTTCAAATTATTTCTTTTAACACCAATCCCCGCCATCTTAGGTCTGTACCACTTGTCCGGCTCAATCTTCACAGAACGAATTACGTACACCTGGAGCCAATGTCTAGGATGCTTCGCGACTACCATCTCAGCAAACTCTCCCTCAAGAACATACTTATTTCCACCTATGCCTCACGTCCTAACTTTCTTTAACCGCTCCCACCCTTTAGTTTGTAAGTGAAAATGTTAGTTTTAAGTATGTACGAGTATTTGCTTGGAATAAGCTTAATAAATCTGTCCGGGGTTGACCCGGGCCGCAAAATCAAAAGAATCGCTATTGGGCGATATTCGGTACTACTCGTAATAGACGTTGATGGTTTTGGCAGCGCAAGAATTTTTGTAAATTTTCTACCTATCGGGAAAAACTGACGTGGTTATAATCGAGGTAAATATGTGTCTTATGTGAGAAAGTAAGATAGGTAGAAGAATTTTAATAAATACCGGGAAAACATCATCCGAGCCAATAGCTTTCGATTTGATTTTTGTTTAATCAACACTTACTCGTAAATCATCAACTCTGGAAAGTGAAAGCGAATTTTCTTGCCGGTGGTCAGTAGGAAAGGTCTGAAAATTAAGTGCGTTGCAGTTGCTTTGAACAAACTTTGTATTAATCTCATTGAGGTCGATGTTGTTACGGATTGATTCTTTGGCAGACCTCAGTCTTTGGATTCTTCCAAAATTTTGAGGTCGAATCGACTGAGTTGAACTTGTTTTGGTAAAAAGACTTTTCCTTATTTCGAATCAATAGTGTAACTGCATTTCTTACTGTAGTGTATTCATTATAAATGGCTAAACATTTATATCTTCTCCACCTTTCGTAAAGAAGATTACGCCTATTAATCAGGCTTAAAACATCTGGTGAAAGTTAATCATTTTAGAAAGTGCCCATGTTTGTGAAAAAAGTAATGAATGAAATTGTTAAAATGCTCGAGTTGATTGATAACATTACCTGTTGTATACATTAAGATCAAATTCAACATCCTGCAATCACTAAATAATGTATCTAAATTGATTTTTGAGAAATCATATGACCTTTCTGCATCTTCATTTGTACCTACTGGAAAAGCATTTGTGTTTAAAAATATCAAATCATGATGTGAAAAAGCAGGTGCAAGTACTCGTAGTTGATCTTAATGCAATGAACACATCTAACAGCGAGGGGCGTTTGTTTGGCACAATGTGAGTTGAGTTTTTGTAATTCGTGAAATGTAAATTAAAGGATTCTATCATATGAATGAAATGTTTGTTTTTCCCCTCCAGGATATTTAAATTTAGGTTTCCGCAAAGTACTACTTTTGCATAAAGTGGGGACAACTCCTCTAACAAAACTCTTATATAATTGGAGTTTGCTATGTTTGTAAATGAAAAACTTCCAAACTAGAGATACTATTGGTTGCATATGAAATGTCCGATTTTATAGTAAAAATTTAAAGGCCAATATTATTTTTCAATCAAAATAGGATCCGTTGGCATCTATGACATTCTTCCAACGTGATACAAGGTCAAATATTCCTTTTTCGTAGAAGTGCCGACTTTTTGAGACAATGAAATCTTCAAAGGCTCTTATGACCTCTGCTCCAGATTGCGAAAAAGATGGTAATCCATTGAAAAAATATCAGGAGAGTACGATGGATGCGGAAGAATTTCAAATCCCAACTGCAACAGTTTTTGCACAGTAACTTGTGAGGTATGGGGTCTAGCATTGACCAATACAGGTTGCTTTTCATCCAATTTGGCATGCAATATTTCAATTTCCCCAAAATATTTGATAGCGTTTATCGTTTCTCCTGGTTGAAGAACTTAAAAGTGGATTGGTCCTTTCGATGTCCAGCAAATTCTCACCACAACCTTATTTGGGTGAAGATCGAGCTTGGTGGTGTGTTTTGGTTTTTCATCTGCATCCAACCACTGCCCAGATTTTTTACGATTATGATACAGTATCCACTTTTCATCACAGGTGACTACCCGGTTCAGTTTGGTTTCTTAATGTAAGTGAAGCGCAGATTTTCAGGCGCCGTAGTTTTTGGGATGCGTTCAGTTCATGGGGTACCCACTTATTGAGTTTCTTTACCTTTCCTATAAGAGAAAGGTGTCGACATATTGTCATTGGGGATACTCCCATGCTTTGTGCAATCGTTCGGTGTGCATCCACAGTTGCTCTTATCGATATGCATTGCGTATGCGTAGGAATTGCTGACGAAACTTTGATGAAGTCAAGGGTACAGGTTAATACGTATTGGTGATCTGATGCCGGTGGTACATTCCAAGATAGATCGGGCACTCAACCACTAATAATTGCATATAGTTGCTTACCCATGTCTAAGACGAAGTGACTAACTGCTCTTTAGTTTAGTGATTTAGTTAGTTTAGAGGGTGACTCTTCTTAGGAAATGGACAAATAATGCTGTTTAGTTTAGATATCGCTATGTAAACCTCTTTTCGGCCCAGTGGGCGAAATTGTTGTCGATTATAATTCACGTTGGTGGGTTAATTTGCCTTGTGATCTGGTCTGTTAGTTGTTTTCGCCGGTAAACTGTCTGCAGATGTATTTCTTCTCAATTTTGAGCACCGATTGTGCCCATACGCATCGCTGCTTTCCTTCTTTCTCTTTCCTTCTGAGAAGTGTCCTTCCTGTATGCGTCTTGTTTCGTTGAATGCGATTTCTGATACTATTCGTCAAACCAAAGGCGTAGTTGTGGTGGTCGACTGAAACGCTGCACATCAGATGAGATGTCTCTAATGGCTTGTAGACAGGTGACACTATGATATGCAAGTCGAGGAGCTCGTAGATGCCATATTTGGTAAGGTTATCCTTTTTTTTCTGTGGGGGCCTGAGCGCATATCAGCCTTATATTGATGAACTTAGCCTTGTTGTTGAAAGTTGATTTTCAACTTCCAGTCATCGCAAAATCGTCTTATCTTATCGAAGTCACGCTGCAAGAGGGTGTTAATGACCTCGATTTTTGGACCTGTTCTGTACGCTATCAAATCGTCTGCGTACGCAATAGTATGGGGAAGTGAACTTATCAAGTCGCTTGTAAAAATGTTGAATAAGATCGGC
This sequence comes from Volucella bombylans, assembly GCA_949129095.1. NCBI lineage: Eukaryota > Metazoa > Arthropoda > Insecta > Diptera > Syrphidae > Volucella > Volucella bombylans. Next base: position 167,761,466 of record OX422141.1, on the reverse strand, counting down.
GAATTGACCGCGCCTTGCTGAAGACCATTTTTAATTTGAAATATTCCAACAGAAGTCACATCGCCATATTTCACGATGAACTGTCTGTTGGTTAGCATATTATAAAGAATGTACAAGAGTGGTTTACTGATCCCCAACCCAGTCAGCTTATAGAAAAGACCCTCTAACCATACGGTGTCGAAGGCCTTCTCCAAGTCAACAAGGCAGGCACCAGTGCACTGTTTCTTGCCTTTGTTCCATTGGATATCAGAAACCAGTTTAGACGCGGCATGTGAGATATCATGTCCCGCCTTAAAACCGAATTGATTATCCGGAACTATATGTTTGTCCTCAACCCACCTAGACAGAGCTCTATTGATTACTTTCTCAAAAACCTTACTGATATTCGGAAGGAGACTTATCGACCGGAGATTCGCCGGATTGGATATATCCTTTCCCTTTTTGGGGATAGGTTGAACCACCGCCGTTTTCCAATGCGCTGGATAATGTGCATTATTCATTGCATTATTAAACAGGGTGGTGTAGATGTCCACAGCTTCTAGAGGAAGATGTCGAAGCACGATGTTCGGAACACCATCGGTCCCCACTGATTTCTTAGCCCTGATTGTGTCGAAGATCTTATAGAGTTCTTCCTTCGAAATGAACGGGGGTAGGTCACCTTCTCTGGCAATGACATTATTTGCCATATTTTCGTCGCTGAATTAGGTGAAACCAGAGCCCTCTGATCGCCAGTTCCCTATTTCATTTCGAATGCAGAAGTCGTGCACCAAGACGCGATTGTCCAGGTCATAATTAGGGCCAATGATATCAATGGCCTTGTATACTTCCTGGAAAGTCGCCCCTATGGCCTCAACCTTCTCCTGTGGATCCTCGATCACAAAGAAGTTGTCATCATCAGCGGCCTCATTTGGATCAATACCTGCTATTGTCAGTAACCGTTCTTTGTCTGTTGTCCGGGCTATTTTAAGACACTGAAGGTCGTTTTGATTTTTTCTCCGAAATAGTTTATTTATTTGCGGAAACATATTCGGGTTGCTGGTGTTTACAGCCCGAACCTTGTTGTTCCAGTACAAACTTACAGAAATTCTGTAATTTTCTTTTATTAGCGTTTTAATATTTTTAATCGACGACTTCAGTGTCCTAATCTCCGGGTCTTGTCGGTCAGTTAACTGTCTGTACAAGTTTTTGAGTCTTGTCAGAAGTCTACTCTTCTGTCGGTGCAGTGCGTCAATAGTAGGATTGCGGAACAGGTCTTCGTTAGTCGTACGTCGATACCGCGGTATTGTAGTGTCCATAGTTTGTTTAATTGTCTCGTCCATCTGTTTTAGGTAATTGTCGATCTCCTCGTTTGACAAATTCCTATTGGACGGTGGGTGGAGCGTGTTCGAGGAGAGCGCTCTAGTCAAGGTTGCGCAGAAGCGTGTCTGTTGAGTCTTACTGTAGTTGTAAGAATATCTTTGGACATACTCCTCCAATTCCGCAATTTCGTTGGGAACCGTAATTTCGGTGCTAAAACCGCAATGGTCGCTGTCATACACGAATGTGCGCAGACAGTTTAATGTTTGTAAATTCGTACCTGTCAGTCGTATACGTTCGTCGTACAGCAGTAGATCCAAATAAGACCCGCCTCTGGGAAACGACGGATTATCCGTCGCTTTAAGACCGAGTCTGTACATGACATCGTGCTGACCTCACCAATCGAGTAGTAGGTTCCCTCTAGTATTTGGCAAATTATTTCCCCAATCTCTGTGTCTAGCGTTGAAATCCCCGCCGATTATAAAAAAAGTCTCCCCCGATTCCAGCCTCAGAAGTCGAAAAAGCGTGTCGAGCTCTGTGGATTGTGAAGCCTCAGGTGCATAAACAGAGGCCAAGTACAGCCGCTTTCCACTGCGGAGCGGTATGTAAATAACGACTGCTTCCAGCACCTGGAACCTGCGCAACACTCCCTTGTACACTCTGTGAAATTTTATACCTTTTTTAATGAAGATCGCGACACCGCCTCCACATTTGGATCTGGGCCGGTTTCTTCTTCTAACAATATAATTATTGTACTCCAGTTTGTGCTTATCGGTTAGCTTGGTTTCGCTAGCGAAAAGCACATCAGGAGTTTGGTCTTGTAGCAATTTAAACATTGCGGCTCTTCGTTCGATCCTAATCAGTGAATTAACATTCACCGCAAGGACCTTCAAAGTTTGCTCCACCATGTGCGTACCCATTACGACATGTGTTGCGTTAGGCCCGGCAGCAGCGCGTAGATCTGGTCCACCCGCTTGGCCTGTTCTTGTACCTGCTGTTGCAGCTGAGCCATCTGTCCTTGGATTGCTAGCAAGATGGCCAGCATGTTAGGTGCAGCTTCCGTTGTTCTCGGCATTGGCACCGGAGAAGCAACAGTCGCCTGCTGTACCGTAGCCCCCCTACCTGACGCCATTTGGGCGTAGGAAATTTGAGACGAGACGACTGGTGTTTGAAACCTAACAGGTGAACGTTTGACCTCCATCTTCTGCTGCCGAGCCAGTTTTGCTTTTTTAATGTCGGCGAACTTAGGACAACCCCGATAGTTTGCGGTGTGCCCCACGTTCCCACATAACACGCACGAGAGCTGCGACCTATCGGATGCTCCGTCAACACCCAGAGGACATTCTTCGGAACTGTGGTTCTTAGCGCACTTCACGCATCGAGGCTGCATATGGCAGTTCGACGCGGCGTGCCCGAACCTCTGGCAGCGAACGCATTGTATAACGCTATCGCTCCTTTTTAATCTTTCCCAGTGAACCACCTGGTAGTCTAGGACATTGATACTCCTTAGACTATCCAGACGGCTTTCGGGACTGAGCTGCACCAGGAAGAACGGCAGACTCCGTTTCTCCCGCCTGGCTCTAGCTGTGGTAAATGGCTTTACCCCTACAAACTTGACTCCTTCGCACTCCTTCTCTTTGAGCAGTGCCAGGATCTCCTCAGGATCAGAAGACGGTTCCAACCCCTTCAGCAGCATCGATTGCCGCTTTTCACACTTAGGTGTGAATGAGTAGTGCTCCGTCGTCTTTTCTTTTAGGAGCTCTTTAACTTTCGCGTAGCCCTCCACTGTATTACAGTGGATGGCATGGCGAACGTTCCCCAATCGCTTAATATTAAAATTGTTCCCAATGACCAACCTACACAGATCCTTGGTTGCACTTACCTCTAATTTATAGGTATTAATAGGAGGTACCTTCTCCTTCTTCTTCTGCTGCTGTTGTTGTTGTTGCTGATGTTGTTGTTGTTGTTGCTGCTGCTGTATCTGCTGCTGCTGTTGTTTCTGCTGCTGCTGTTTTGTTTGCTGCAGTTGTTGTTTCTGCTGCTGCTGGAATTGTTGTTGGGAGCTCGCTACTTCCAATTGCTCCCTCTGCCTGCGTGCTGTTTTCCTTTGTTTAATAGCAAGCATTTTTTCATTTAGCATTTGTATGCTGCTATTAATTTCTTTTATCTCTTCATCCTCATCTTCCGATTCGGATGCGGCTAGAGAGGCAAAGTTGTTATTGCCCCCCTCATAGTTGACCTTATCAGCCGTTAAGACGGCATTTGTTCTCCTTTTTGTGAGAATAGGAGGGGTTTTCAAGCTCCTCCTCCTTTTAACGGCTTTCGCCACGGCACCGGCAACACTATTTTTGCCTTTTCCCACTTCCGTTATGGGAAGAGCGGAGCGCTCTCCACCATCCATCACGTTATATTGTTTTTTTTTTTGTAAACACTTTAATTTCTCTTAGGTCTTTTTAAATAAATTAAATAGGAAAAGAAAAACCCATTCGCAGGGGCTGGGAAGCGAACCCACAACCCCGAGATTTGTCACCGGGGTTTTTGCCACTTAGGCTACCGAACACTCGATAAATTATTGAGTAAAAGTATTTTTTTTTTTTTTTTTTTTTTTCTTCCACACTTGTGAAGCCGAACACGAAATGATCTCAACCGAGGTTTATGAACGACTCCCGCCTCTAATTGTTCAGCTGTACAAGTTCTGTTTTTTTTTCTTAAGTTGGTAAATCTGTTGTAGAGTATATCTATCTCTGTGTGTGTTGGCGAAATTTTAGAAATGGATTTAAATTTGCAACAACGAACTTGTATTAAATTTTGCGTAAAAAACGGATTTAATGGTGCGCGAACATTGGAAATGTTGGAAAAGTGTTTCGGCAACGATTCTCTAAAGAAAACGGTCATTCAACAGTGGCACGAGCAGTTCAAAAGTGGTCGTGACTCAATCGAAGATGATGAACGCAGTGGCAGACCATCGACATCGAAAACCGACGAAAAGACTGATGGAGTAAAAGAAATGTTGGTCAATAACCGCAAATTAACCATCAGATAGATAGCGGAGGACTTGAACATTGTCTGTGCATCCGTCAAAGACATTTTGGTTAATGATTTGGGTTTCCGTCGTGTAGCAGCAATGTTGGTGCCAAAAGACCTCAATTTCATGCAAAAAAGAGACCGTGTTGACATCGCAAAAGAGATGATTTGCGAGGCTGAATCCAATCCCACATTCATCAAAAGGATCATTACTGGAGACGAGATGTGGGTTTATAAGTACGACACGCAATCCAGACATCAGCCAAGTGAATGGTGTTCACCAAATGAGCCGAGACCAAAAACAACACGTCGTTTTCAGTCAAAAAAAGAAGCCAATGCTCACGGTTTTCATGGATTACAACGGTGTAGTGCATCATGAATTTTTGCCAGAAGGCCAGACAGTAAACAAAGAGTATTATTTGGGCGATATGAGACGTTTGTGTTAAGCAATTCGCCGAAAGAGACCAGAATTGTGGGCAGAAAACTCGTGGAATTTGAACCATGATAACGCACCGTCGCACAGTGCCATCATTATTCGTAATTTTTTGACGAAAAATGCAACAAAGCCACCGAATTCACCTGATTTGGCTCCCTGTGACTTCTTTCTGTTCACTATGGGCAACGCGTTTCAGCAGCCGAGAGGAAGTAATGGAAAACCGAAAACCGAATATAAAAAATATTTCGAGGATTGGATCAAACGCTGGCATAAGTGCGTTGCAGTCGATGGGGATTACTTTGACAATATAGATTTAGATGAATAAACTTGTATTTTTAATTTTCTGAACAAACTTTTTGATCAAGGTGGTATGTTGAGTGTTAAAGGTCCGAACATTAACGTGCATAGACGAACGTCATCGGGTATTTAGATCAACGGCAGAATCCCAAATCTTGAGGGCTATGTTCTTCAGAGGGTAGTGCTCGTAGCCCACTATACTTGGTGCTATTTTGGCTCGTTTGAAACTGTCACTATCGCTCAAAGGAAGCCGTTGCTGAATCTATGATACTTTTGATGTAGCCGTTGACCCCAACGGAAGTTGGAAGTTCTTTTTTCAAAACGTCCGTATTGTGCTTTGCCTGAAACATGCTTAAGCGCTAAAGTTCACCTAGATGTTCCTTATCAGGTCCGGTTGTTCAGTGTGTGTACTGCAGACCGTCGTAATCCTCAATGAATTGCCTTCTCCTTTCTCAACCTGGGCTGCGAACTGAACATGGCTGAGTTCTAACGTGCTACATTTGAAATGTTTTCAAGTTTTTGTAATTAAATCGCTTTTGTATAAATTACTAGAGCGAATACCCGCCTTCTTCAAAAAAGTACGCGATCTAGCCTTACAATCCAGTTTTATGTCTACAACTGCGAATGAGTACATAAAGTGTACCTAGAGCCAACTATCGGGAGAATAATTACGGAGAAGTTTGCTCGTAAAGTGTGTATTGCTAAAGATCCGTTTATCTTTCCAACTTTTAAGGGCATTAAAGCTGCAGACATTCATAAAATAAGTGTCGGTCCATTGGTGATTGTGTTTGTTGTCCTAGTACGAGTAACTGCAGCTTTGCTCAATCTGGACACAAGAAATCGTTTCATTACAGCATGTCAAAGGACACCTTGTCCAACTAGTTTTCGGGGACTTGGATTTGATTAAAAGAAAAGCCAGCTCATGGCAACGCAACGGACCAATTAATTTCTGGTTGTTTATTAAAAAAAATGTCTCTCTTAAGTACGCCGCCACCATTACTGCTGTCGGAAACATCCGGTCCTGGATGAAGGAAACTTTTGGTTTTGGTTTTGGTTGAGACGGGCATACCAAGTTCTCTAATAAATGTATGTTTTGGCATGGTGTTTTATTAATTGCACAAGACCCTCAGGACAATAGTTCAAATTGTAGGAAATTCAGGTTTGTGGCATTCACGTTATAAGGGGTGAAGTTAGATTTAATTTAAGGTTTGCCTTGTGATATGATTAACGATGCTGAAAATCAATGCAAACGAGTTTTGTTTACTTTGATATCCCCATGTCCTCCAAGAAGAGAAGTTCATGGTATCGAAACATGTTTTTTTTAGTATAAAATCTACAAGTACACGGTTTCATATACTTCACCTTGGTTGGGGATGGCTTTACATACATAAGGCTTCTATTCTGTGATTATTATATCTAATAGCTATCCCTCTATCGTTCGAGACTCCTTTCCATTTTCGCATTAAGTATACATACATATCGCTGACCATCTGTTTGTTCAGTTTTTTGTGACGCAGTTATTAGTCTAACAAAAACGAGCAAACCCTTCAACCCACGGTATTTTGTTTCTTTAATGTTTGCCGCTCGGTTAGGCGCCAGAAATATCTATATTTCAAAAACATCTCTCCAGTGATACGCCTTCTGACCCAGTTCCTTCAAAATGGGGTTGCCTCACTTTTTGATAAGTCTAATACTGGTGGCTCGTATCGTAATGTACGTAAATGTACCGTAGCGGTTTGTGTTGGTCTCTTTATGTTTAACTGCGTAGCAGTGTAGATATATGTATATACTCGTACTTGTACCTGTATCAATTTATGGCCCCTATAAGGCACTACAGTTTTGGAGGGGTGAATCATGAATGTAGACACAATCAGGCTGATAATATTGGGCGGCATTAATTAGTCTGTGACAGCACAAAGCTTGTTTGCTTGTAATATGCTCTGATAAATCTGGCGCGCTCATTGGAGCTGATTCGTAATTGTGTTGGCAGTTTTAAGAAGCACGTGCCTTCTGTTGCTTTAACGAGTCGTTTAATAATTGAAAGATTCAATAGATTTGTTCCGTTCGAGTTGATTGCTCTCTGGAGCAAGATGTGATGCAACCAGCCCTTTTTTGGATTCCAATTTTTTCTCCCACTCCTGTATTGAAATTCAGAAATTGAGTTGTAAATTTTATTGTAATACGCAAGAGTGAAAAACGTCAACATGAATTAGCGTTGTTTAATTAATATTTGTAATTAGTTTCCATAGATCACTTTGGTACGTGGAGTCACGTGGCACTATTACTGGGAAACATGGCACTTTTGAGAGGAATTCTTTCAAATGAAATTTGCTTGCTATGTTAAGGGATACAGAAATCAAGCTGGGTATGAACCGACTTCAGGTTACGGATTGAGATTTACTACTAGGTACAGTTGTTAGTAATTTGTAATTTACGAGGGGATGAGGGTTGTTGTAGGAGAATTTCGAGGTCATAAAATGAAACACGCCAATCAATTCAAATTTAGTTTTATTAAGTGTTTGTGTTGTCTCCTTTTCTTTTCCTATGTCCTTATGCCGCCAAATCCACTCAGAAAAAGCACGTGTGAGGCAAAACGTCAGTTCATGACATTTCCTGACATCTGTCAATCACAGCAAAGGTGCTGCCAGATCTGTCGCAACACTCCCCCCCGGTATGTCCTCAAGAGGACCGATATCGAGTACGGCTATTTTCGTTACAGGTCTCTCGTACAGTCCATTAATTGTTTTTACTAGGGCACTTCTGACCCGTCCATCCGAGCCTGTTCGTACTCTTATTATCCTTCCCTTTGGCCAAACGTTCCTAGGATGGTCGGGATCTACTACATAAACTATATCATCGACTTCGATCGGCTTTACCTCGTCAAACCATTTGCTGCATCGAGTAATTACTGGGAGATACTCCCGCATCCACCTTTTCCAAAACGCATTAAAGAGGTGTAGTGCTGTTTGCCAGTTTCGTCTTAATTGTATTCCCTCACTACTAGATTCCTCAAGAGGCTTCGTCCCATTGGAGCTACCCAACAAAAAATAGATTGGGGTTAGGGCTTCTTCGTTTTCGTGACTGATAGGTATATACTCGTATGTCAGCGGCCTAGAACTCACTGTCATCTCTATCTCCATCAGCGTTGCACGTAGAAGTTCATCTGAGGGGTTTCGCGTTGGTAATATTCTGTAGAGGCCTTCTTTTACTGACCTTACAAGGCGTTCCCATGCCCCTCCCATGTGAGGCGAAGCTGGAGGTATAAATCGCCACTTCATAGATGAGCTCGTAAAGGTCCGTACCATACTGTTTCGGTTAACGGAAGAGAATGCTTCCCGCAATTCACGCTCTCCGCCCCTGAAATTAGTGCCATTGTCGCTCTAGCGGAGATCCCCGACGAGCAATAAAATTGCGGATGACCATTATGCAGGAGTCCGTGGATAGCGAGTACGCTATTTCGAGGTGTATTGCCCTAGTTGTAAGACATGTCAGTAGTACACCATACCTTTTTTCGCTGCTACGGCGAACGGATACAGATATAGGGCCAAAATAGTCGACACCAACGTAGCTAAATGGTCGACAAAATAATGCTAGACGCGCTGCTGGTAAAGGACTCATCTGTGGAGGTTGTGGTTGAGCTCAAAGATTTAAGCATATTTGACACGTCCGGCGTACTTCATTCAAAACTGCTCTTAGTTTCGGAATCCAGAATTTTTGACGAATTTCATTGACTACTGTCTCGTGGTTAGCGTGGTGGTATCTCGAATGGTAATAAGAGACAATCAATTTAGTTAAATATTCACCTCTAGGTAATATGATTGGGTGTTCTCCGTTGCTAAGGGCCACTCTTCCTCCAAGCCGAAGCAAGTTATTTTTGTCGAGATAGGGAGAAAACTTGTAGATAGAACTTGATTTTTTTACCGGCTTTCCTGTCGAAAGAAGTATTGTTTCTTCAATGAACGCGTTAGCCTGTACTTTCCTTAGCAGAAAAACTTCGGCAAGTGAGGTTTCTTCTTGAGATGGTGAACTGCGTTCCGAAGAGCACTTACGGGTCTTGTCTCTCCACTTTCGTGCATAAAAAATGACTGCAGCCATCACGTGTAGTAGTCGTTGCCATGACGAGAATCGCTCGGGTCTTATTGGTAGGAAGGATTTGAACATTGGATCAGCATGATATCCAACAAACTGAGCTCGTAGTTCTTCGTCTGTAGATCTTATAGTTTTTTCATCCGGCCAGGTACTCGGATCCGATTTCAGAAACGCTGGCCCGTTAAGCCATCTGCTATTATTTGAGAAATCAGGAATTCGTTGCCACTTTGTAGCTTCGTCGGCTACATTTTCCGCAGTAGGAATCCACCGCCAGTTAGAAGCGTCCGTCGGCTCAAATATTTCACTCACACGAAAGGCAACGAATTGTTGATATCGCCTGTGATCGGAGCGTATCCATGCATGACTGCAATGCTAGTCTCGGTGAGCTACGGACGAAGTGACTCCTACACATATATACTCTTACTGATGAGGATTTGATAGATGCTCTGAATCTGAAGGGGACTCCGGAGCCACTTTGTTTAAAATGCACAGCAAACAGCCATCGTTTCGAAGATGATTCCCACCTAGTCGATTTAGAAATTTCTGTACTTGGAGGTAAGTGCCGATTTCCTCTTAATAATGTCCACACGGTAAAGGAGTTACGAGGGGCGTTCAATATATTCTCGGTATCGATATGAAGGAAAATGCGAATTCAATTTAAATTGTTTTTATTTTTCAATATAATCTCCCCTAACATCAATGCATTTGTTACATCTTGAGATAAGCTTTTTTAAACCCTCAAAAAAATAAATTTCCTCTTTCTCTGCAAAATACATTTATTGCCGATTTGAGTTCTTCATCATCCGAAAATCTTTTTCCACGAAGACATTTTTTCAAATCCGGAAACAGGAAATAATCCTTAGGGGCAAGGTCTGGACTATAGGGTGGGTGTTGGATTTCTTCGAAACCACAATCTCGCGCAGCAGCCTTAGAAACTCGCGCCGTGTGAACAGGAGCGTTGTCATTAAGAAGCAACACACCCGCTGCGAGTTTACCCCGTGTTTTCTTTTTAATTTCCTCCCGCAAATTATGCAAAGTGGAAGCGTAGGATGTGGCGTTGATGGTTTCACCTTTTTTTTGTACTCAATGAGCAAGATTCCCTTTGAGTCCCAAAAAACTGTGGCCATGAGCTTCCCGGCAGACGGAGTGACTTTGAACTTCTTCGGAGGTCTGTTCCTTTTTTATGCCACTGCATGGACTCTTGTTTGCTTTCAGGGTCATAGTGGTGGACCCATGTTTCGTCCCCAGTAACAATTCGATCCATAACACCGTCCGCGTTCTCACTACACATCTCCAAAAGCTCTCTTTATTCGGTCATTCTAATTAATTAATAATACACAAATTAATAATCACATTTATATGAAATTTTATATGAATGCACTAAAATAATAGTATTACTTGATAAATAAGTCAATTTATATATACAACCACAGCTTCACCCCGATACCGAGAATATGTTGAACGCCCCTCGTAGGTCTTCCGTCTGGACGCCCAGAAGCTACAAGCGCTACACAAATACCTTAGGGGGCTTCCTTTTAAATCTTAAATAAAGTTGCTAATTGGATTGAACAATTGCAAGCTTGGACTGAGTTCACGATCAAGGGCAGGTGCTGACTTCGAGCCGATAGCTGAAAAAACTCCCCTCGGATGGACCGTAAAGGGACCGAAGAAGGGGCTAGTCATCACGTCTTTCACATGTGCGATTGTGAGATTGGGGCAAACGCCGAGTTACTTGAAAATGTAAAGAACTATTTTTGTCTAGACAACTTGGGTCTAAAGCCAAATGAAGGTGAAATAATGTCTAAAGATACTCAACAAGCCTTTCAATAACTGCAAAAATTCACACGTAGAACCGGAAATCGTTTTAAAACTACCCTGTTATGGAAAGCTGAAAACATACTGCTCCCAGACAGCGTTCCTATGGCCAAGAGAAGAGCCCGATGTCTTTATTCCAAGATCCAGAGAGATCCTGTTTTAGGCAGGCCCTACAATCTAAAATTGATAATTACATCGCCAATGGATACGCCAGGAAGTTGAATCCGGATGAACAGTTGCTGGTACTTGCCGTTATTCTCAGTAAGCAATCCTAACAAGCCCGGAAAGCTTCGACTGGTCTGGGACGCTGCTGCTAAGGTTGAAGGTATTTCCCTAAATAGTTTGCTTTTGAAGAGGCCAGATTTACTCACATCGCTTGTTTCAACAATGCGCAAGTTTCGACAAAGGCGGGCAGCAATCGGAGGAGATATTGCCGAAATGTATCATCAGGTAAAAGTGCGTCAAGAGAAGCAACATTATCAGCGTTTTTTTTTTGGATCGAACCAGACTCCGTGGAATACGTTATGAGTGGGATACGTTATGACGGTATTGACTTTCGGCGCCTCCTGCTCACCAACCTGAGCTCAATACGTCGCAACAAGGGTTTTTATATTGTCTCATGAGAACATAGAGGATTTACTTAAACTGTGATGAGTTGAAGTATCCTGCAAATTACAATAATATTATGCGGCCAATGAAAGGCTTTATATCTAATTTAATCGATTTACTATGTACACTACTTCAGGTAACCTTTATCGAATTCAGGCACCATTACGAGAAGCATTCCTGTAATCAAGTGCCTAAAAACAATAAGGACGCCTACAATGCAGTCAGCAATTGAAAAGTGCGCCTACTAAATGCTTTGCAGTGACAATTCTTTGCTCAGACAATTGTAGATGTTATATTTTGCTGTGTTGTGTGATTGGGCACATCCGGCAACGATTGGTGCACTAGAAATGGTCTTCCAGTCAATTCTCTCATAACTGAGCTTTTTCTCTACACAAGAAGACCTAACTATCCATTGATTTAATATCTTAGGACGTCGCTGCTAATGAGGATCTATTTCTTTCATATTCATATGATGGGATGCACTCTTAAAGCCGGTTTCCGTTAAAAAAGAAGTGTTCTTTGGTACAGCATGCGCTAGAGCTTTGATAATCTTGCACGTCGACCTTTCTTGAGAAATTATTACAATATAAGCCATTAAACTCAAATACTATGAAATGTATTCTTACTCACTGTACTGTTCAAATATTAACTCCACTTCTGTAACGCTTATCAATAATAAAACTCCGAAGGCAGCACCATATACACCAGATGAGACCTCCACGTCATTTGTGATCCAGAAGTCTAAAACAATTTGGCTGCCAAAACTTGAGCTAACTAAATTCAGTGGTAAATATAGAGACTGGTTGGACTTTTATGGGATATTTAAGACATTTGTGGACGAAGATGACGAGCTCACAGATATTGAAAAATTTCAGCATCTTCGGTCATGCTTAGTGGATTCAGCGTACAAAATGACACAATCGTTAGAAGTTACAGCTTCGAATTACAATATCGCAGTACTACTTAAAGAAAGGTATGGTAATACACGTCTTATTTTCCAGGCACATGTGAAGGATCTCTTTAATTTAAAGAAGTTGGAATCGTGATCGGTACAAAGGCTTAGGTTTTGAGCGACGCCATAAATGTTCATTACCACGCTCTTCGAACTTTGGGATCACTTGAACAAATTTGTGATGTATTCCTGATACATCTTACGAGTATATCCAGCAAGCTGAACTTTCAATCACATACGAAGTGGGAAGAATCGAATACCAACTTGGACCGAAATGGTGAAATTTATAGAAAGACGTTGTCAATCTTTGGAAAGAGTGGAGGAGGTTATTGGAACCAACATGAATACCCATAAACAGGCAAGATTTTTAAATAGTAGTAGTAGTTGCAGTAGAAGGTTAAATCATAGCACAGGGGCACTTGTTGCATCGTACGTAGCTAGGTCGTGCATGTTTTGTAACTCAAGTGACCACAATATTTATAATTCCTCCAGATTCATTGATTTATTGCCACAAAACCGATTTGTTGGGGCCAAATGATTAAACCAGTTCTTAAACTGTTTACGAACAGGTAATACTGTCTTATCTCGATTGGTTTACCTTGGAGAAATTACAAATTCTTCGCTGTGGTTTAGTATTCCAGAGGTTTTGAAAAACCCAATGACAAAGTGGCCAAAACTTGAACTTGTCATTCCAAAAGAGTTACCAGAACAAGGGAGTGCAAGATCAGTTCTTTTGGTCACAGTTCCTGAAGATCTTTCTGCGTCGTGTAAATTTGTTAACTTTTTTCGAAAACTTCGAATGATTTTGGGATACTTTCACCGCTTTGCTAAGGAGTATTATGAATTTAAAGGAAAAGTGTAATCTTTTAAAGTATTTGGTTCAAAATTATTGATTGTTTGGTCCGTTCGTAGCTCTCGTTAAAAAGTGTTGTGGGCTGCACTTTGTCCAGTTGTAGAGCTTACAACGGTATTCATGGCAAACCGCATTTTGGCCAAGTGTTGGGACCACGTGTCGTGCTCTTTCTCTACAAGGATGGCAAGCTGGGTTTTCAAGTCGCGATTCTTCCTCTCTACCATATTAGGGTGTGGATGATACACCGGAGCCAATACTTATTCGATGCCTAGATACTTACTTAAGTATCGCTTGATGGGTGAAATGAACTGTGGTCCATTATTGCTTATACCCTTCCTCGGGATACCATATCGTAAGAAGATCTCATCTAATAAAATCTTTCAACATCGTTCCGCGGTTGCTTCTACGAGGGGGAATAGTTCAATCCAACGGCTGGCAGTGTCTTCGATTACGAATATCCACTTATAGTTGTCACTTGGAGGTAGAGGTCCAAAGAGATCGATGAACAATACCTCGAAACGTTGATTTTGGGCTGTCAATTGGTATAAACCCATCAGTCGTAGATTACTCGGCTTGTACTTCTGGCATGCAACACAATTCCGTACAAAATTTTCGACCGTTGAATATAGCTTAGGCCAGTAGAAATGCGCCTTGATCCTAGCTATGGTTTTATCAACTCCGTAATGTCCCGCAGTAGGTGAAGTGTAAAGTGAATTTAGTATATTCGGGACTTCATGTTGGGGTACGATTAGGGCTGCCTCTTCTACCTCGCTGTTGTGTTTGTAGAGCACGCTATTGCTCATTATAAAACCTTAAGATGCATACTGTTTGCCTTCGACACCATCTCTTACTTCCAATGCCTTATGATGGTTAAGAGATGGTTGTCCTTAAGTTGTTCCTCCCTTATCGCATAGCTTTTGCATGCAGTGATATTAATCTCGGTGTGATACACCACACATTGCCGTGGGGGACGTGATAAAGCATCTGACACCACATTTGTTCTTCCAGCTATGTACTTTATTGTAGATCTGTTAGAAGCGTGTCTTCGGCTCCTTCAATGTAACCTCGGAACTTATTGACGGCCCAAACTATTGCCAATGCTTCTCGCTCCGTTGTAGAATAGTTCTTTTCTGCGATGGTCAGGAGTCGGCTTGCGTACACAATCGGATGTTCTTCAGGGCCCTCCCCCTGGACAAGTACTGCTCCAACCACGTAACTACTTGCATCAGTTTTAAGGAAATATCCTTTCGTTGGATTTGCTTGTTGTAGAATGGGTGCCGTTACAAGCGCAGTTTTGAGCTTCTTAAAAGCAGACTCTTCGGCTTGAGTCCATTGGAATGTGGCAGTCTTTTTGGTTAAATTGCTGAGAGGTCTAGAAATATCTGCAAATTTTGGAATGAATCTCCGGTACCACAAGTTTGGAGAAACGTGAGAACCTGATGTTGGCTGCTTCATATCAGAGATTGCCTTCGTTTTTTCTAGGTCTATTTTACTTTCCTCCTGCGTACGGATATGGCCTAAATATTTAATGACCGATGAGCAGAAATTGCCTTTTATGGGATTAACTTGCAGCCCATACTCGTTCAACCGCCGAAACACTTTTCTTAGGTCGCTAAGATGTTCACAAAAAAAAGTTCACAACCCAGCGCAAAATCGATTCATCAGCCTCTGGAATGTTGCTGGTACGTTTTTCAGGCCAAAAGATATACGCAGGAATCGAAAGGTTCCGAACGGCGTGATGAAGGCTGTCTTATTGCAATCTTCTTCTTTAACTCTAATCTGCCAACAACCTGACTGCAAGTCCAAGGTTGACATAAACTTGGTGGCCTTGGCAGTGTGAAGCAGGTCATCGTTCGATGTTGTACCACTGGTCGCTTTGCTATTCTTCGGCGGCATCGGGAGTGAAATCGGCCCTCTACGTTGGTGCGCCAATTGTAATATTTTCAATTATTTGGTTCAAAATTATTGATTGTTTGGTCCGGGCAACCGCACGCAAACTTAATTTAATTATTTGGGGAAAAAATTTTAGCTGCTTGGTCCGGGCAGCCGTACACAAGCTTGGTCTTCTGTCTGAATGAATACAAAGAAAGTATTAATTTCCAGGCAAACAAAAACTGACAGCTTTATTTTCTTAACATGGGTCTTTAACAGTGTTTTTTCTTCACTAAGAGACTGCGAATTACAAAGGTAAATTAAATCTGCAGCCTAACATATTGCAACAGTTGTTTTATAGTTTACAAAACTAATAGCATACTTTTAGCAGACCTAACATTTTATGGCTTAACAAAATTAGTATACGAGTACTCTTAGGGTATTTTGTTATATAAGTACATCTCCTTTCTTACAACAGGACATATTAATAATAAGAGCAAACTACTATCACTTAATCATTTTGTAGACGACTTCGGCTTACTTCGTGTCGGTGGAAGACTTCATAACACATTATTGGAATTTAATGCAAAGCACCCGATCGTACTTCCAAAGCGGCAGCCTATAAAGTTTGCTGGCTATCACGTCAAACGCTGAGAAAAACTATCAACAAATGCGTACGGTGTTTTAGAACCAAACCACAAACTACACATCAGCTGATGGGCAATTTAAGAAAGGAAAGGGTTCAACCTGCTCGTTTATTCACAAACACAGGTATTGACTTCTGTGGGCCGTTTTATGTTCACTCTCGGATTCGCGGAAGGCCCCCAACCAAAACGTATGTTGCTTTATTTATTTGTTTCGCAACCAAGGCCGTTCATCTGGAACTCGCGTGAGATCTATCAACGGCATCCTTTTTAGGAGCATTGAAAAGGAGAGGCAAGCCTGTAACAATATTCTCATACAATGCAACCAATTTTATTTGCACACGTTCAGAATTAGATGAATTAAAAATATTATTTCAAAACTCAAATCACAATCTAGCAGTCCATGGAAACATATTCCAGCTAGTTCACCGCATTTCGGAGGATTATGGGAGGCTTCAGTGAAGTGTGACTGATTATGCTCCTCTTAATTGAGAGGATTTGCATACTTTAGTCTGTCAGTCAATTACAAACTCTCGGCCCTTGTGTCCCGTTTCCGAAGATATTACTGACTTTAATGTTTTAACGCCTTCTCATTTTTTAGCAGGTGGTCCCTTAACTGCGATACTGGAGCCAGATGTAACAAATATTAACCTGTACCGATTATCTAGATGGCAAAGGTATCTCAAATCTCAAATGTATCAACACTTCTGGAAACGTTGGAGCCTAGAATACTTGCATCTGCTGCAGCAGCGAAACAAATGGCATTATCAGGAACACGAATTTCAAGTTGGTGCTCTGGTTATCATCAAAGACTAAAACTTACACCCCCTGAAGTGGGCGCTAGGAAGAGTCGAGGGAGTCGCCCGAGGAGAAGATAATCCTGTGTATGTAGTGATCATTCGATCTACGAGCGGTGTGCTGAGAAGAGCTGTTTCCAAAGTTTGTTTACTTCCCACTGAGACAGACAGGTATTCAGGTGAATCTATTGAATGTGGAGACTTTCAATGCGGGGAGGATGATGAGAAATCATTATAAGCTATTGAACTCAAATACTTTGTCACTGTACTGTTCAAATATCAACGCCACTTCTGTAATCATGTAATCATCTTAGCATTGTTAACTGAAAGCACATATCATGCTATATTATGTACCAATAAATTCTTACTTGAGCTGTACTTATTCATAGAATCAACACAATATATTTGCAATTCGTTGGAGTAGCACGCGTTTTAATTTGCATGCCTAGTTTACATATATTTCTGATAAAAGAATCAGAAATGGTACAGCCTTCTTTTGATTTTGGTTGTATGGATATATACTCTGGTGCAAAGAAACTGGAACTTACCTTTCTGCGAAAGCTTGAAATATACTTTCGTCGTGTTCAGAATTGGTTTCAGTCAGGTCTTCAATGATGGCTTCAGAACTGATCTAGGGTGCAGAAAACTTACGTCTATCCTTAGAAAAGTCTTAGAGGTGAGTTTCTTGGGACTCGAACCTGCATTAGAACTGCCTGCATACTCGGTTAATGCTTTCGTTGACAGTTGGATTTCATGTGAGGATAACTGCAGATGGCATAACTCTCCAGCTTACAGGCAGACCAACGTATGTGACCTTAATTTCGCCAACGACTGGTTGTTACAGTTGTTCGTGACGCATTTGCCTTTATACGGGGGAACAATTAAAACTCTCACTCTACCTGTAGTAATTATACATCCGTCAGCTGGTTAAACTATGATATTCGATTTTCGTTTGTACTTTTAGGTATATAAAGATGTACAGGCACTGATGATTCTAGAGATTTTAACTATGGCTAAATATCAATTAAGCTTGCTTTGCTGCTTTCATATCCTCGAAACGCGTTACTAACTTTCTAATATCGGACGCTTTACACCTAAAATGTATCAGAAAATCATTCCTCTAGTGTTTTCGAATTAAGTATTCGATCATATAAGAACCTCTTTATTGTGAAGCATCTAGATTCAGGGGAAACGACACTTCAACGACGCTCGGATTTACATGTAGAGTGTCCAAAACCTTAACAGGTCAAGTTCAGCCAAACAACTACTGGGGGCCCTAGATTCCTATAATAGTCAGGCAACTTCGGTTAGATAAGATAACATGAAAATCTGAAGGCCAGTGCTGCACTCTACGAGCAATAGAAGAAGGAAAAACATTGGTTTATCCGGAGAATAAAAGTGCGTCAAAAATAATGAATGAACATTGAAGCTCAGTAATAGAGTCACAGTCCGTGTTGAGGATATTACAAAGTTACCTCTGCAGACTGTTAAAATACTACGCAACCCAAACTCCGTCATCACGCAGAACAAACCATTCAACTTTGGGCGATGAAAGCTAAGACTTCCGTACACCCAACAAAAATGAAGACGGAAAAGTGAAAAAAGGAAATAGTGTAACAAGGCTCCTAATACTATCCACTTATGAGCTACCTTAGGCAGTGAAAGACGGCTAGATAGAGAGAGCACATCAACTCATTTCATAGCGCAAACTTTATGTAGAAGCATGAGTCTCCATAACATCGCGTATATGATTCTGTCTACCGTATTGGATAAATGCTTGAAATCATTCGTCGAGAATCGAATTGGCCTCCATATTCACACAATGGCAGATCGTTGTAAAAACAAAGAAGACTAGATCGATACCTATAATCTTTTCATCGGTTTTACGAGTGCATATGATAGCGTCAGCCAACTCGTTAGCTTATCTAGAAAGGTCCGTGAAGGTAAGAGCAATCTTACTTAGTCTAACGAATTAGAGAAGGTGAAGTGGAACCAGATGACTTCTTCAAGATTAAAACGCAAAGAAGGCTGAATATACTCGTATCTTTCATGATTTTTAACTTTTCGATTTTTGTCCCATTTGCGTTGAAACACTTTGAAGAAGGAGATTAATCAACGAGCTCTGTAAGCTACATACACCTGCTCGGAAACATGCGCAAACGTCGCTGAAGAGGGCTAAGACGCATTGTGACGTAGAGCGAGGGTCAATGCTGTAGAGCAATACTTTACGTGAAGCACACGATTGGTCGAAGACCGCGCTAATCGGAGGGGTCAATAAAGAGAGGCCCATATCTATGATGCTTCGGACATACGAGTACTACGTCCGATCTAAAACTACACTAATAAGGGGTTCAAGCTTTCAGAGATCACGCCAGTTAGGATCTTGTGTGTGTAATATTTTTTATATTTTTAATGCTAACCACCAACCTCTTCCTGGAAGTATATATTGAATTGCTGCCAACAATTAGCTTTGTTGAATAGGAAATCCTGCCTGATGGGTAAGTTGGTCATTATTTTCGCCAAATAGTCTATAAAATTTGTCTTTGCAACATAGTACAGACTTTAATTCTACTACCGCGTTCTCATCTTTGACCCTGCAGACTTTTGCACCTTCTATACCTTCCATTGATCGGAGATGTTTTTCCTTCGGTTTCGTTCATTCGTTCAACTCGTAAACAACTTTCTGCAAAATGTTCCGCTGTTGGAAGTTTTCATTAAACCAAAGTTGTTGTCCGGTAAAATCCTGATGTGGCATTTCTGAGGGCTTACTAGTTACGCTGTCTTTGGACTTCTAAACGTTCCATCGTTAAACGCTTCCTATCTTTAAACTTAAATAAAACAAAGTATCTCACACACTACTCGTATCATAGAAATTTTTTATTCGTTTGAAAGGCCTATTGATGCCATTATGTATGGAATATAACATCGTTCAAATGTCCGCCGCGGCTTCCCTGGGTGGCGCGCATCGGAAATGTCCAATTTTACATGACTCTGGCGCATGGGTTATGTTGGCTTTGAGGGCCGCTGTGGTTTGTGACTTATTCGCATAGATCTGCAACTTCAGAAAACCCCACAAGAAAAAGTCTAACGGAGTCAAATCCCACGATCTCGATGGGCAGTTCACATCACTAAGATGACTATGCCCTCGAATCGCTCGAGCAGAATTTCCAATGTGACGCGGGCTATGTGGCACGTAGCGCCATCATGTTGAAACCACATGTAGTTAGTGTCCATGTCATCCAATTCAGGCCAAAAGAAGTTGGTAATCATCGACCTATAGCGCTCGCCAAAATCCACTCCAAACAGTGATTTTTTCGGGATGCATTGAACCACCTTGTATCTCATGTGGATTGGTATCTTCCCAAATTCGACATTTTTGTTTGCTGACATACCCATTCATCCAGAAATTGGCCTCATCGCTGAAGATGATTTTTCGATGAAAATTAGTGTCAGTTTCCAACTGCTCCAGAGCCCATTTAGCGAACTCACATCGTTGTCTATGATCGTTTATCTTCAGCCCCTGGGTCAGTTGAATTTTGTACAGATGCAGGCCCAAGACACGACGCAAAATCGCTAAGTTGTGGTCTGCGAAAGGCCGAGTTCTTGTGACCGACGCGAAATCGGCAGATCTTGCTTTTCGTCGACATCCGGGTATTGGTTTATCGTTTACTGAGCCAGTGGACTCAAATTTATCCAGCACACTGCGATTAGTCCTCTCGGTAGGACGATTATGGTGACCGTAAAATGGGCGGAACGTTGCCCTAACAGAACACCCATTTTCGTAAAACAATTTTATCATTTGCACGTGTTTTGAACGCTATGTTCATCCATGGTGATGTGGCAGAACCGACTAAATAAATGACAGCCAATTTGACAGATGTAGCTTCAAGAACATGGCCGCTATCAACTGTCAAAGTTCGGAAGTCCCTATTGGAAGACCCTGTATAAGCGCTTTGGAAGACTCGAACAGAAAACTTTTGTTACAATAATTTCTTCCAAATAAAGGTGTCGCGCCTTATCAGTATTTTTGCGTCCGAAAATCGCCATTTTCTTCTTAGTTGCAAAAAGACACAATTATAGTAATTTGAGGCAACATCGACTTCTCGCACATGCCTGAGAAGGCCTTGTCGTTACCTTGTGAGCGTCTAGGTATTGGAAATATTTCTATTACATTAGAAATTTATTTATTTATTTATTTTATTTTCTAGGGATCGATACAAATTTTACGCGGGGTACTGGTACTCCATTTATTTATTTTATTTAAAGTATTTTAAAGTATAAAAAGCAGATTTTACAGATACTCGTAAGCTCTTTTACCAGTACATACGAAAAAAAAGTATCAAACAGAATAGTTAAAAATAAATTAATTAATGAATCAATCATGTCTATTTCGGTCATAAGTTTACAAACTAAGCCACCGGACAATTTACAATTCAGAGATTTGATATCTTATATAATGTCATATTATATCTTTCTACTGAAATATGTATATCTCAAGAATCAAATGTAATTTTAAATAATTATTCTAAGCAAAGGGAAAGAACAACAAAAACCCTTTGATTACAAAAAAAAGATGAAATAAATAAATAGACAAATAGACAAATGAATTAATTAATAAACAAATAAATAAATATTTAAGTAAGTAACAAAACAAAAAAACATCAGTCTTGTCGGTTATAGCTATTATTAAGTTCGTTTACTAGAGGATGGTCAGATGAATAACATCTGACCATAAATCTTTCGGTAAGTGCATGTATCCTAGCAGATATCAATTCAGCATTAGCTTTGCTGTAAGAGATCGCGGGTAGAGTGATGCCAAGAAATTTTGAGCATCATTTTGGGTATCTTATTTTGCTGTATCGTTTTATATGACACTTAGCGCAGTCACCCCATACTTGACAGCTGTACAACAGTATTGCCTGAAAAATTACCTTATGTAATAATATTTTGTTGTCATTTGAAAGCAAGGATTTCCTTAAGTTCAGTTTAAATGCATTTTTTATTTGATTTCATTAATTATCTCTTACATGCTAGACAAAAACGCTTAAAAATTAGCTCAAATAACTTAAAAATAATTTTATTGTAACTTACTGGCCCCATGCGGGCACTCTAAATTAAACATAATACTTAAAAATTATGTCTTTGGACGTTTATGGCGGGTTTTATTCTTATTCTACAGTGACTTAACTATAGCTTAAACTAAGAAAACAGGTTTAAAAACTTAGCACATGGACTACGAGTATTTTAATTTTATTATAAAACTTAAAACTAAATCTTAATCTACTTAACCTACTTACAGCTACATGCATACATATATATATATATATATATACTTCATATATAAATATATGTATATATATATATATGTATTTTTTTTTTCATTTTATATTTTTATTTTTTTTTTTCTGTTTTTATATATTTTTTTTTAAATCTAACTTAAACCTATGTAGCTAAAACTATGTAAGCCGGCCATGGCTAAAAACAAGAAAAAAATTAGGATGGCCCACCGAAGCATCCTCTCCTTCAACAAGCCACCAAAATTGTTGGTGCTGCCGAGCAACATCCCTCATGTCGCGACTCGCTACCGCCCTACTGAACCGGAGACGCTCCGCACTGCCATGTGCGACGTCTCTGTCGTAGTTAAGTCACCTGTCCGCAGCTGTTCGAGCGACGTGGAAGATTAGCGGCACCGCCAATCTGTCCTGGATCAGACCTTTGCTATCTAAATAGAGGAACGCTTCTGGAGGAATAAAGCCGTCAAAGCGAACTCTCTCGTGATACATATAATTGGGGTAGTAAGCCCCGGAGATCAGGTTGTTCGATGAGGTCATTGCTCTTGCAACGAGTCAACTTAATGACGAAATTGTCCACCCTTATTAGGTTCGCCCTATAGTACAAGACCTCGTTGGGATAGAATTTTATGTACTGAGACTCTGGTGTTCTGTATAAGCGAAGACAAGTCCTAAGACAAGCCCTCTCAAACACCCGAATCTTTTCCAATAAACTTGCTCTCACGTTGAACCACACGGGACATCCAAATACAAGCATGGGCCTGATAAGGGCCATCTAGCAGATTACCTTCACCCTCGCATCGAGTTGGCTGTTATAAAACAGTCTCTTTGTAAGGCAAAAGCACCTCTGGCTCTGGCCAGAGCAATATCTATATGTTTGTTAAAATACAGAAATTGATCTAGCCAGATCCCAAGGTATCTAACTACATTTCGACAAGCAAGTGGCTGCCCATGCTGCCCCACGATCGACAACTTTCGCCAATTCTTTCTGGTATCCCTAGAGGCCCCAGACAAAGGCGTCCTAAACAGAATGGTTTCCGACTTCTGAAAGTTGATTTTCAACTTCCAGTCATCGCAATATCGGTTAATTTTATCGAAATCACGTTGCAAGAGTATATTAATGACCTCAATCGGTGGACCCGATCTGTACGCGATTAAGTCGTCTGCGTACGCTATGGCATGGTGAAGTGAACCTATCAGATCACTTGTGTAAATGTTGAACAGGATCGGCGAATTTACCGCACCTTGTTGCAGACCGTTTTTAATGTTAAATGTTCCAGCAGAAGTCACATAGCCATTCTTCACAATGAACTGTCTACTGGAGAGCATATCAAAAAGAATATACAGCAGTGGTTTACTAATACCCAACCTGTCCAGCTTGAAAAAGAGTCCTTCTAACCATACGGTATCGAAGGCTTTCTCCAAGTCAATCAGGCAGGCACCAGTGCACTGGTTCTTGCCTTTGTTCCATTGGATATCAGAAACCAGTTTCGACGCAGCATGAATGATACTCGTATCATCCCCCGCCTTGAAACCGAATTGATTATCCGGAACTATATTTTTGTCCTCAACCCACTTAGTCAGGACTCTATTGATCACCTTCTCGAAAACCTTACTGATACTTGGAAGAAGACTGATCGAGCGGAGATTCGCCGGATTGGAAGTGTCTTTATCCCTTTTGGGGATGGGATGTACCACCGCAGTTTTCCAATGCGCTGGATAATGTGCATTATTCATTGCATTATTAAACAGGGTGGTATAAATGTTCACCGCTTCTAGAGGGAGATGTCGAAGCACAATGGACGGTATTTCATCGGTTCCCACTGATTTCTTACTTCCAAGTGATTCGAAGATCGTTTGGAGCTCGTCCTTCGAAATGAACGGGGGTAGTACCCTATCGTTGGTGATGACATTATTTGCCATATTCTCGTCACTGAACTGGGTGAAACCCGAGCTCTCGAATGGCCAATTCACAATTTAATTTCGAAGGTAGAAATTGTGCACAAGGGTTCGATTTTCCAGCTCGTGGTTCGGGCCAATGATGTCATTCGCCTTATATACTTCCTGGAAAGTCGCTCCTATATTCGAGTTGCTGGTGTTTACAGCCCGAATTTTATTGTTCCAATACAAACTTACAGATGCTCTGTAATTTTCCTTTATTAATGTTTGGACGTTTTTAATCGACGACTTCAGTGCCATGACCTCCGGGTACACTTTATCACTTTTCACGTCATGAGTGAAGTATTGACAATTGTCTTCTTTTAATTTATTAAGAACCGAATTATATGATTCTATGGAGTCGCACATAATTTTTATGCCAATAGACATCTTTTTAAATACAATAGTCTCTTATTTTCATTACAACGTGCACATACGAGTAGTCACAGGATTTTTGTAACACTTTTATTGGGGGAGGAACTATTTTTTGTGGTTTATTTTGCATAATTACATCTGTTTCATCCATTTCGTCGCCCTCGTAGAATTGAAGAGCGCTGAACGGATTGTATCGTGGATCACGTTTATTTGTGGCCATTTTGGGTCTTAGTCTTTTTTCAGAGGACAATGGAATGTCCTCCGAATCCGGTGAACAAGAGCGCTTACCAATTTTGATAATTCGTACAACAAATAACACAAGAAGGAAAGAAAAATCGAGATATAGTATTGAATAACACGCCGGTAAAGAGTTCGATGCGGTAAGTTTTAAAGCTGCGGCCGTACTGGATAGTTAAAAATAAATTAATTTTATCAGGTTAAAAAGAAAATAATAATAAATTTAGAGCAACCATGTAGAGTCATACAAATACAAGTCCACTAAAAAGGTTTCAATTTATGGTAGAAAAAAATAAAAATGAAAATAAAATTGTAGGCAGTATTACATTTATATGTTATGCCTCAATGATCTCTAAAAAAAAAAAAAACGGATTTCAGATGGAAGCGAGTTCCACGGTATTACGGTGTGAACAAAAAACAGACGGCTACTTTCTAAATAGAAATAATTTGGGGAATTAATTCTTAAAGTTGTAGATTACCTCGGAAACTGTATCTTACAGTATTAGCACAGATAATAAATCTATACAGATGTCTCATTCATATGGGAAGTTTTGTCCTATGAAAATGAAATCGAACTAAAAAAAAGCTTTTTTAAAAAGCTGCAAAGAGCAGAAAAATCATTTTATTTCTTTTCGCTTTTTGCTCTTGCCACTTGTCACTCACGAATGCAAAGTCGTTTATCATGCAAACCCGTGAAAGAAAAAAACAAATAAAAGAAAACATACGAGTACGTTGACGTTGCCCAGCATAACCGGTTTACTTGGGTTTATGTACGTGTGCTTGTTATTTTGTTTGTAACTTGTTATGCAATGTAAATTAAATGGGGGTAGGAATATAATTTTGAAAATCATAAGATCGAAGGTCCATGAAGTTGGTCGTGTTTGCGGGGGGGGGGGGGGGGGGGGGGGGGGGGTGACGTTGCACCACACTATAAAAGTGGTTGATATTTGAAGCACGAGGTGCTAAGGGCTAATACATGTTATGGGGTTGAAGATATACGTATGTACATGAGCGCTAGACCAATTTCCCGATTTTAATTTCGTGTTCAGGACATTAAGTACCTAGAAAATTTGATAAATTTCCAAGCATTGAGTAACAACGAACCTATTCGGAAAATGTATGTACAGTATGTCAAGAATGAGTTTACACATCGGAAAAAAATCAAATTTTCTCAGTTAACAAGCAAATTTTCTTATTTTTATTGCAACATTTAGTATTTTATTTTTTATTTTTGTTAAGTTAGAATAAGTACAATGAATTAGTAATTATTTTAAATTTATTAGCCTAGACGTTAAAAACTAAAACTTTTAATATTTGGTCGGGCCACCTTTAGCATCTATTGTTTGTATTAGACGATTTTTCATTGAAAAAACCAACTTTTTCATGTCGTAACACGTTGGTAAACTGTGCCATTCTTCCGTTATAACAGTTTTTAGTGCAGCTCGATTTTTGGGCTGCCGTTTCGCGACTTTTTTCTTTAAGAAGGCCCACAAATTTTCAATGGGATTTAAGTCGGGACTTTGTGCTGGTGTATCTAACACTTTTCCGCAGTTGTATAGCAGCCACAAACGCACATTAAGTGCCTTGTGCTTAGGATCGTTATCCTGGTAAAACTTAAATTGCGGTTTATTGTCCCTAATAAAGCCAAATTTGTTCGCACTGCTTCTTAGATGGGTTTTCAATATGTTTAAATA
This sequence comes from Volucella bombylans, assembly GCA_949129095.1. Taxonomy (NCBI): domain Eukaryota; kingdom Metazoa; phylum Arthropoda; class Insecta; order Diptera; family Syrphidae; genus Volucella; species Volucella bombylans. The sequence goes on along the minus strand of OX422141.1, from coordinate 167,735,247 downwards.
TTGTTCGGCGTTCATTTTTGTTTCTATGAATGCCAAGTCGCCTACTCCTCTGCTTGAAATACAGCCCCAAACCATGACAGACAATTTGCCAAATTTTACAGTGGGAATTATATTTCGTTTGTCCAAGGATGTCAAAGCCTTGCGCCAGACTCTAGTTGGTCCATCGTTATAATACAGCATGATTTTCGATTCATCGCAGGATATAACATCGTCCCAATAATCATCAGGCTCAGCAATCAAGTTTGAAGCGAAGGCGAAACGTTTTTCGACATTTTCTTTTGATAGCAGTGGTTTCATTCGAGCAGCTCTGGAATTATATTTGTTGTTTATGATGGTCTTCCGAACTGTTTCGTGGGAAACGTCAACAATAGATTTATCCTTTAAATCCCTAGAAATAGTTCTAATTGAAATTTGTGGGTTCTCGTACACTTTTTTCATTATTAAGCGCTCTGTACGCTCAGTAATCTTTGCCTTTGGGCCACCCCCATACTTTGGCTCCAGTCTGCCTTCCTTTTCAACGCGATTTAAAATATTATAAACCGTCTTACGTGTTACTGAAAACATTTCTGATAAATCTTGCACACTTTTCCCCATTTGCCAGTTGTAATATATACGCTGCACGATCTCAAATGTTACCCTTTTTCCTGGCATTTTGAAAATTTATTTATTTTTTTTTTAAACGTGTACAGACTGCAAAAATTATTCACAATTTGAACAAGAAACCAAAGGAAAGGATCAAAACAAGACAGTTTTTGCAAATTGATAACGGTTATTAAACCAGTTATCAATGAGTTCATGCAAAGAGAAATAAAAACAACCCTTGTGTAAAGAGTTGTTTGACACTCAAAAAATGAGGTGGACATGGTTTTTGTTGTATTTTTCTTTATTGGTACGTTCTACTTGGATTTTTTATTTTTTTTTCGTTGTTTATATTCTAACTGAACACAAACAGAAAGAAAAAATTGAAATATTGCAATAAAAACAAACGAAATTATTTAATAAGTTGAAAAATTTATACATTTTTTCGGTGTGTAAACTCATTCTTGACATACTGTATATGTTATTCACGAGTACATATTTGCTCCCTTTTCTTTCAAGTTATGTAAAAGGGAGTTTTTAATTTAAAACTGTACGCAAGATCTTCAATTTCGAGACTTGGGGACAACGCAGTAATGTACGGCCGAATATATGGGAGTTCGAACAAGTGGAATGGGATCTCACCAACTTGGAGTGCAGCACCGCTGGAAATAGCTGGCGAAAGATCGCGCCAGGTGGAAAGGCTTGTTGGTTGAGGACGTGGTCCACCCCGGACTGTAGCGCCACCTAAGTAAGTAAGGAAAATATTGGAAATATTTTTCCGACAGCCATGAATGAGCCATATTTTAATTAGCAAAATCATTACTATATAGAGTATGATTTTGTTGCTTGGAGTAGGGACTTTGGATAAAATTTTTTAAGCCAGTCTGAAGTAGCAGCGGTTGCCTAGGCTTATTCTGGTGGTAATCTTCGACAAGGTGTCATTTGTTCAGTTTGCATTAACCCAGAGGAAGAGGAACTCCTCTAAAGTAATGAGCATTTACATGGCAAATTGTACGATTTGGTAAATGACGGGGTTATCTTTGCTCGATAAAATATACTTTACAATGGCAGCAGATTTTGGCCACCCTGAAGTGTCTATATCAATGACATGTCCCAACAGCTGGGCAGATCTTTATTGTGCTTATACCTGCCTGCGGTTACATAATACGAGTATTTTAATATGAGATTGAAAAAACTATATTATGAAAACGTATCTATTTGCCGGAATCCGGTGGAGGTTTGGAAAAATTCTGAGGTTTTGTTTCCAAGCTGTAAGGCGCATCGCAAATTTTCTAGTATGATGCGACACAACCGGATAAGTTTTCTTGGGACCCCGAATTAGGCCATCGAATTATGAAACCTAGTACAATGGAGGCTGTCATAAGCATAGGTGGTAGGTATTGACTTGGAACTGGATAGTTCTATCCAAGATTTTCCAGGCCGCAAGGCACACTGCTTTCGGTAAATTTTTGTGGACCGAAGAGACTTTAAGTGTTCACACAGTACACTGAATAGAATCATAATGCCGACATTAGGCAAACAGATCCTTCAGAAGCGGGCGTTATCCATCGTCATCCTGCACAGACGGACGAGTTTGACAGGGATGTCAAGACTAGACATTGCTCTATATAGCTCGTCTCTATAAATGCTGTCATAGGCAGCCTTAAAATCGATAAGCAGGTACCCACCACCTGGTGGATCTGGACTTCTTGGGTTTTCTCCAAAATCTGCCGGATTGTGGAAATCTAATCGATTGTGTACCGCACTGATAGGGTCCAATCAGGTTGTTTACGATGGCTTCAATCAACCCAATCCCAGAAGAAACATGTTTTATCAGTGGTTTTGTCAAATGAGTCCGGACTGGGCCCGTGCGACTTTTTTTTTATTCCCCAAAACTCAAAACTTACCTTAAGAGTAAGTTGGGGTGTATCACCAAAATAATAACCCCAAACACACCAGTAGATTGACTAGAAATTGGTTTGGAATCAACATTAATCATGGAGTGGTCTGCTCAGTCTCCAGATCTACAGTGCAATCTTCATGGGCAGGTATTTCGAGAGAGAGGTGCATGCGCTTAGTTGACTCTATGCCACTTCGTTGTACTGCAGTTCTGGCAAACAAAGGCCATTCAACGAAGTATTAAGCAAGTGCAACATATTCAATTTTCAGTTTTTTCTTTAAATTAGCCGAGACCAAAAAGACCACGTCGTTTTCAGTCAAAAAAGAAGGCAATGCTCACGGTTTTCATGGATTACAACGATGTAGTGCATCATGAATTTTTGCCAGAAGGCCAGCCAGTAAACAAAAAGTATTATTTGGGCGTTATGAGACGTTTGCGTGAAGCAATTCGCCGAAAGAGACCAGAATTGTGGGCAGAAAACTAGTGGACTTTGCACCATGATAACGTACCATCGCACAGTGCCATCATTATTCGTAATTTTTTGACGAAAAAAGCAACAAATACCATCTGATTTGACTCCTTGTGACTTCTTTCTGTTCAATCGAGTTAAAAAACCACTACGAGGAACGCGTTTCAGCAGCCGAGAGGAAATAATGGAAAAATTGCAGGAAGCACTAATGGACATACCGAAAACCCAATATACAAAATGTTTTGAGGATTGGATCAAGCGCTGGCATAAGTGTGTTGCAGTCGATAAAAGATTACTTTGAAGGGGACAATATAGATTTAGATGAATAAATTTGTATTTTTAATTTTCTCAATAAATTCCTTTTCATCAAGGTGGTATTTTAGGTTTTCTATAAGAATGGTTAGTTGCTTAATTTCAAATTCAATACGAAGTCTTTAGAACATTAGAGAAAGAAAAAATAAATAATTAAAATACAGGTGCTATAAAATTTGTTTTATTGTAAAATAAAAAGTTAAGCATCTAACACTGCTATTATTTTGCACACAGGTGTATCTGCACTGCATATTAATAACACGAATACTCGTAATATTTTGATCGTCAAACTTCAATTACAAAATGTAAAGAAATATTCGACTTTTCCCGCCTTTGAATTGTTCTTTCTGTGTATGTACAACCATACGCTCAAACAAAATACCAATTCATGAAAAATTACATCATTTCCTATTGCAGGCGAATGAAAACAAACAGCCAAGTCTTCATACCCCTTCCCGCAAACCCCTTGCAATTGTTTTTCATATTCCTTTTGCCCGCAACTTGTGGTGAGAAAAAAAAAAATCTCTCAATAAACAAAGCAAGAAAGAGCGAAAATAAAAAAGCTTTACATTATTCCGAAAGCTCATGTCGGCTGGACGAGTGTTGGCTAGCCGACAAAAAAAGAACCATTTTTTTCTACAGCGATGAGACATCTGTATAGATTTATTATCTGTGGTATTAGTAATATGGCTTCTTATTGGTTACCAATCGTGCAATAGATAGGCAGTTGCGGTAGCTCAGTTTAAAAGTGAACACCCTAAGTTCGAATTCCTAAACCTGGAAAATGATCAAACCTGCGCAGGTGGAAGACATACCATATCTAATTATGAAATTAAAAGCAAGTACTGAGTCTAGTGAATTGTAAACTAAGCAAAAGTACGTAATATGTGGTACAAGAAAAGATCTTACTAGTTTCAGTTGAATGTCAGCCGGTACATAACGGGCGGATTTCCAAAATAGTCGGAGCTCAGCTTAAATTTTCTTTATTACAGCGTCGGTATGATTGGTGGCTGAAAGAGAATTGTTAAGAATTATGCCAAGGTTTTTGACTGTAATAGAAAAACATATTTTTTTGGTAGACAGATAAACATCTGGGTATTCCTCAATTTGTCCAATTTTCTTCCCAATTGGTAAGCACAAAGTCTTTTTAGCATTTAATTGAAGCCCATTGGAGGAACCCCAAAGTCACACTGCCTCCAGATCTTCATTTAAATGGCTGACACAACTCCGTATACATGTTCGCGGGCTGGAAACGTATAATTGGAAGTCATCAGCGTATAAATGTACAATCGCATGTTTATATGCTAAGTCATTAGGTGTAGGTCATTTATAAACAGAGCGAAAAGTAATGGCCCTGCTTTGTATACTTATACTTTGCCATTCATATGGACCTGTTGATATCTACCGCTTAGATAATTTTTTATCAGTTCTACATCTCTTATTCCTAAACCAAACCCATTAGTTAGCTTCCGACCGAGCTTTCCACGATTAACCGGATCAAATGCCTTTAGAAAATCCAAAAGACGTAGTAAGGTTATATGGGACCTGTCAAAGTTTAATCGACTGTCATCAATTATTTTTACAAGTGCAGTGGCACAACTGTGACTTTTGCGATAAGCAGATTGATGTGGGCTTATTAAATTAAGTGAGTCTACGTGTGTCTGGAGTTGATTCCTTATGACGATCTCAAGAACCTTAGTCAAACCCGGGAGAATGCTTATTGGGCGAAAGTCGGCCAATTCAGAAGGATTTGAATTCTTTGGAATGGGTGTCACTTTTGCAAGTTTCCAGGCTGGGGGAAAACAAGATTTAACAATGCAACAATTATAGATATGGGTGAGCGTATCTATCACATACAGCATCTACTCGTATATCTATAGCGGTAGACTTTACAGATTTAACAGCAAAAATGATATCAACGCTGTTAATGGTTTTGAAGGAAAATGTTGGACCTGAGTAGGCTGAGCGTCCACAGCTTAGATCTGTTTCAGTTGAATATATAGGATTAGGTGTAACAGATTTGCTTACAAAGAAGCTATTTAGTAGATCCGGATCAGTTAACTTACGGCTAGGAAAACATTTTTTGTCGGAAGTAATTCCCGGCTCGCTTGATTTTCTCCAGAGATCTTGAGGTCTTGCATTGGTTTTAAGTTTGGAGGTGTAATGACGCTGATTTTGTTTAGGGGTCTCTGGAGTTGTTAAGTTTCTTAACTTAACAAAGGTGGCTCTATTTATTGATGTAGGATAATCAATAAATCTGCGATAGGCTTTGTCACGAAGCCTCATGAGCTTTTTTATATTTGGAGTAAACCAATGGCAACCAGGATCCTTATAGACCAAGAGCCCGCAGCAATTTTTAGGTGTGAGAGGTAACCAAAAAATAACCAGATGAGTTGAAAGCTGGTGTAAGCATTATGTTAAAAACAAAAGTCTTGCAGGAAATGGTCGCGGCTTTAGTGAGTAATAGTGCGCTGAAAACTCTTTTTTTTTTCCAAAATTGAGATAATTGATATAACCAGTGAATGCTAATTTCATTGTATGGTGTATTTCTGTTTGATCACAGAAATGTTGGTCCAAGACGTTTCGAGTGTGGCAACGCTGTTGCCAGATCGTTTTAAAATTAAAAAAAAATGTTTTCTTAATATATGACATAACCAAGTATTAATCGATACTAAAGGTAGGAAAGCAATGCCTCATAAAAGATATGAAGGTCCAAGACCATTTGAACGTGGCCAGACTGTTTTGAAATTCTAAAAATATCAATTTTTGAAATAATTGTTATAAGCAAAATCAGAGTATACCATAACAATAATAATACTCCCCCGATTACAAATTGGTGGGTCCAAGACCATTTGAACGTGGATTACGCTCTCCCAGATCATTTTAAGATTCTGAAAAAAATTGGTTTTCGAAATACGTACAACCAATCTTTATATTATCATTTTTGAAATAACGCGACCATATTACCAAATAAAAAATACACCAAAATATAGGCTGACGACACCTAAATGCGTATCGGTAAGTCAAAGATGATTCGGACCGGCTTTTCCAACAACAGACCAGCCTAAAAGTTTCCAACCAAAAAAAAAAAAAGAACTATTTGTTATCTACAATACGAAAAGTCCGTATAATAGTATCCGTATCTTTCACGAAGTCATGAATGGAAATAAATAATAATAATAATTATAATAAGATTAATCAACTGTGACCAACTTATCAGGGAGAGATTGATCTTAAATTTACATCTTCGCGAAAAATGTGTCTTTGATTTTTCTTATCAATCCAAAAAATTACGTTTTACTGTTCTTGCCGTTATGAGTTAATGAAATCACAAGTAGACAAGTATGTTTTCTCTGTGTAATAATGAGTGCTTCAAATTAAAGTGCAAAGTGCATTCTTGGCTATAGTGGTAACTAAAACACAGTGGTAAAGTGATATGTTTCACAGAAAAACTTTAGAAAAATGTGTTGAAATACTAAATACTAGAAAAATCTGTGGGTTTAAATGTAGTGATATTGCTCTACCAAATGCTGTGGATGATTTAACCGGATATCATACCGGCTGCTATAATAATTTCGCAGCTGTCCCGAAGGCTGTAAGAGGATCTTATGGAACATGTAAGTAAATTTATTCCAAGTTAAATGGTTTGATGGCAAGGAAGCACCGGATACACTGCAGCAAATGCTGGTCAATAATGACGACGGCCTTGTTGAAAGTGATCTGCTTACTTGTACATCTTGTGATTCTTCTGATGAAAGTGATAACTTATACTAACATACCTATAATTATAGGTATATATAGATGGATATGGCGTGTGCGCCCTGAATTGCAACGCAAGGACTACTGGTTCTTGCTTTACGATAAAACTCCTGCGTATTCGTCGTTCTTGGTAAGCTAGTTTTGGGAAAACAAATCAATTTTTGCGATCAATTTGCATCATGTACGCCGAATCTAGACCCCAACCGACTTTTTTCTATTCCTCTAGCTGAACACTGCTATGAAAGGAGAGCGGTTTGATTACGGATGGGCTATTCAGTGAAATACTTCTTCCGAAAAAAGACTTTTCGACGGCTTTCCAGAGGCTTAACGAACAGTCAAAAATTTGTAGATAGAGGGCAGTGTACTGTGTTGAAAATTGAATAAAAAATGTTGTCCTAACTAAACTGACTAAAATCATTCCCGGATCAAACTGTGTAAGCAACCCAACTTACGGACTATATCCAATCAATCACTTTTCGGAAATCATGCTTAACTTCCAAAATCTGCTTAAAATTACAGTCTATCTTCCTCGGAAAAGATGAAGTGATTCAGTACGTATTCTGCTGACACAACGAGTATTTTATTATACCCACACGCGTGAAAAGTCGAAAATCTTCTCTCACGGGGAGAATCGTGCAAACAACGACTGGTTGCTATGGGCGTACACAAAGCTTTTATCGAGATTACTAAATCGAGGTCCCTATCCGCATCTTAGAATTGCTATTCATACTTTTGCGACAAGATCGAAATACTGTATAAAGCCAGTTGGCTCGTTAGACTTCGCAAAAGTGGCAAGCACTTAGAAGATCTGACGGCAAATATGGTCTACTGAGTCTAAAGCAGGACTGTCTTTGTTTTGAGAATCACTTCCCAGGTAACCCGACCAAAGCAAGCTCATTACCAGCTGCTATCACGGAAGCGAGTGAACAGAGTAACACAATTCGCCGTAGCGGATATTTGTCTTCGATTGTAGTCAAAAATATGCATTTTAATACAACCCTCCCTTCGCTGCCTCGGTTTTGATATAGTTACATTTCCTTCCGGTTTGCTGATAAAGTTTCTGTGAGCAGCCCATTTTCCCAATTATTTAGTGTTTCCTAATATACGGACTTTTCGTATTGTACATAACAAATAGTTCTTTTTTTTTTTTTTGGTTGGAAACTTTTAGGCTGGTCTGTTATTGGGAAAGCCGGGCCGAATCATCTTTGACTTACCGATACGCATTTAGGTGTCGTTAGCCTATATTTTGGTGTATTTTTTATTTGGTAATATGGTCGCGTTATTTCAAAAATGATAATATAAAGATTGGTTGTACGTATTTCGAAAACCAATTTTTTTCAGAATCTTAAAATGATCTGGGAGAGCGTAATCCACGTTCAAATGGTCTTGGACCCACCAATTTGTAATCAGGGGAGTATTATTATTATTATGGTATACTCCGATTTTGGTTATAACAATTATTTCAAAAATTGATATTTTTAGAATTTCAAAACAGTCTGGCAGAGTGTATGCCACGTTCAAATGGTCTTGGACCTTCATATCTTTTATGAGGCATTGCTTTCCTACCTTTAGTATCGATTAATACTTGGTTATGTCATATATTAAGAAAACATTTTTTTTTAATTTTAAAACGATCTGGCAACAGCGTTGCCACACTCGAAACGTCTTGGACCAACATTTCTGTGATCAAACAGAAATACACCATACAATGAAATTAGCATTCACTGGTTATATCAATTATCTCAATTTTGGAAAAAAATGAGTTTTCAGCACACTATTACTCACTAAAGCCGCGACCATTTCCTGCAAGACTTTTGTTTTTAACATAATGCTTACACCAGCTTTCAACTCATCTGGTTATTTTTTTTTTCTTTACCTCTCACACCTAAAAATTGCTGCGGGCTCTTAGACTATTAACAACCACGTGCCTTATTGATACATATTTATTGAAGAGCTCCAACACCATCATCTCGAATAAGGCAATTTCGTCATTAACGTTGGTGAGATTCCAACGTAAATCCCAGGGGTATATTGACGCTTCATTATGCAGAGCCGGTAGGTCAATATTATTGAAATCTCTAAATAGCACCTTCTTGGGAGAAGGTTCAGTATTCATGTGAAGGTCGAAGGTTAAAAATATTAGGTCATGAGATGAGTTAAAGCCGGCTACAGATATTTGATCGTAGAATAATACAAGGGTCGCATCTGATCCAAGAAAGAAGTCCAAAAGTGAAGGTCGACAACAATATTAAGACCACAGTTAACAGCAAGATGTTTTAATAGAATTTGCTTTCTCATCATTTTTCAAAAGATTTTTATTGAAATCGATTTCTGTAAGAGCATTGTTTCGACTCGGTACGTAGATGCAGCTAATATAGCATTTTTGATTACGGTCGGAAATTACAACAAACAAAAAATCACAGCACAAAGAACTTCCACTTCTCTTTAAAACTTCACATTTAAAAGCCGATCTATAATAAATTAAAACCCCTCCTCCCCTTATGGGAAATACCACGAAGTATTTCGTAACCGTGAAGTGCAACAAATTTGTCATCATCGCCGATTAAGCTCGGACAACTTTAATTTTTGCTGGAAAATCGTTTATTCTTTGAGTTTGACTTAATTTCACTTAAAGTGTATCCTAAAGTTCCTAGTATATTCCATAATATTTACAATTAAATGACTTAAATGAAGTGATTCCACATTTATTGATTTGCTCTTAGCCCGAGCCAGTTCAGACCCACTTTGCCAGTTTTATTTAATTCCTCGTAGTACTCGTAATTCTATCCTAAAACTAACTGTCCAACTTCATGGTATGTGATTGCTAAAAGCCATCAGGAAAATCATTAATTTATTGGATGTGGTGCATTCGAAAATCATTTCGATAGCTCAGTTTGCATTAGTAAGCAGAAAGTAAAATAAAACCAATTTTCCATTTCTCTGAACAGGTGGACATATTGGACACTTCTGGAGATATGCAATTCCCTGCAATGCGACGTTTATCCATAGCAACAGCACATGCTTTCCTTCTCGTATATGCAACAACGTCCGCCACCAGCTTTCTATGTGTGAAACAGTGTTTCGAAGAGATCCGTGAACAAAGAGCAGATTTCCAAGTAAGCATACGTGTTAATACATACATACTCGTATAGGTATCTGTTTAGCCAAATGTCTCAGATCTCCCTTTGGATATCTGACATCGGGTTAAACATATTATGATCTATCTATCTATCTAACTATGATATCTACTGCCGTATGTAGTTGCAGTGTTAGTTATGTTTATTTATATACAATTTCAATTTTGATTAAATGATAACAGGATTTTGAATTACGTAATGTTTATTCCGCAGGACATTCCCATTGTGTTAGCTGGCAACAAATCGGATTTGGCGTCATCACATCGAGAGGTCAGCCTGGATGACGTAACAGATTGGGTGTATTGTGAACTCCCCAAACTGCGGTAAGTGATTTGCGGTGGTCGGTGATTATTTATAAAATTTCTACATGGCGTATCCTGTGAAATTTGTCGCGGAAAGCGGAAATTCTTTTAACCCACCTCGCTCTCTTCCACTAATAGCACTTCCATTTGTTGAATTTTACCCACAGATCAGAGGCAAACCGGAGCAGAGCAACTGTTGTAGGTAAAGCCACCTTCAGACCGATTTAATTAAAAGGGATTCACGTTTCATTTATTCTTTTATGATTTTATTTTAAATATTTATTATATTGTAGTTAAAACAATACGTGCTATTATTAAGTTATTATTACTCCTTTTTTTTTAAATACTGCGGAAAGGCTTGATGAAGTTATTACAATAAATAAAATTTGTTCTCTGAAATTGACAACAAATCCTACATTTCTCTTTGAAGAGCCAGTGAGGAGAAGCAGGGATGGAATTTGGGAAGCAAATTTGATACATGAACTCATGATACGATAGTAGCCCCACAAAGTAGAATTCTATGGAATTTCGTAGATTTTTTCACAGAATTTTGAATACACAGTCGAATGCATTTAATCGATATTCATTTCATGTTTCTGTATCCCTTTATTTTGTACTAACCTTGCAAGTGGCTTCGGACAACTTTAATTATGAAGAGTTATGGGAGCGTCCTCTTCCGTCCTTACCGTTGGACAAAATTTTTTTCATCAGTTTTGAGCTATACAAACTTCACTTGTGGAACATGCCCATAATTTTCGACACATGTCCGCCATTTTTAAAAATCTATATTTAAGTTGACTCCTGTCAGTCAGTGAAAGTCACTGTATAAAGGCATAATCGCCACGAGAAACTGTAACTAGAATCAATTGGTAAATTTAATGAACAATATCAATAGCAAGTCAAAAGCGAATCCTAGAGAGTCGACAATACATTTAATTTATTTATTTTTTTAATTTTATTAAAAGTACAAATAAGAACAAAGTCTTTTATAGTACATAGAGCTCAGCTAAATCTAGAGAATCATTTATAGTTTACACAATATAATTTCTGAGCACGGTCATGAAAATTTAATAAAAATTAGTTAAAGAAAAACTTATAATGAAAATAACTAAAAAGGAAGAGGAAAAAAGGGAAGAGAAATCAGAAATTAACAAAGAAGGAAAAAGAGAAAAGGGGAAAAGATGAGGGGCTAGTTAAAAGAGTTAGAGAAAGAAAGAAAGAAAGAAGGTTCATAGACCGTTATCAATCAAAGTGAGCAAATAGTGATTTTTTAAATTGTTTTTCTCCTATTATCTGTTTGATCGTTGTTGGCAAGGTATTCCATAATCTAGCGGAGTGGACAAGGAAAAGACGCGACGTATTCAAATAATTACAAGACGGAGTTATCAAATTAAGCGTTCTCAGCGACTGCGTAAATATAAGTTTTTGAAAAATGTATGTTGGTGATTGCTTTTGTATAATTTTATGCAGGAAAACACAGCATCTTAATTGCCAAAAATTAGAAAAAGAGCACCCAAGAACACTTTTATGTAGGTGGGATATGTGATCATGCCTTCTAACTCCAAAGGTATACCGAACCATATCGTTGAAAGCAACAATTAGTTTGTGGTGAGAGTGCGAATCTGGCTTACTATAGACAGAGATGCTTTAATCGAAGATTGGCACAAGTAGCGATTTTATTAACCTCAGTTTGGTGTCAGTTGGCATAAAGCTGGCGAAAAGCCACAGTTTCCGTAAACCTGCGTAAATCCTTGACACAATATAGTTGCTATGGTCGGTAGCAGAGAGGGATCGGTTTATTTTATATCCCAGGTTGTTAACTACATTAGCAAACCTAAGCCTTGTGGAATTTAGCGATATCGGTAGAATGTCGTCAGTATCATACAATTGTTTAGAAATAAGAATTAATTGAGTTTTTACGGGATTAAGGATAAGTCCATTATTCTGGGACCATTTAGCTATTGCGGATATATCAGAATTGAATCTTACCACAAGGTCATCGATTAATCCAATAGGACGCGAAAGGTAAATCTGCGCGTCATCAGCGTAAAGATGAACTGAAGCATTGTGGCATACATTGGGCAGATCATTAATAAATAGATAAAACAAAATAGGACCGAGAATCGAACCCTGGGGTACACCAGCAAGCATCTTAAGGGGGGATGCGAGGATGTTTTATTAGTAAACACTCTTTGGAATCGATTGCATATATAATCTCACTGAGGATTCACTAAAACCGAAATATAGTTTCAACTTTATGTATAAAATTTCATGATTAACACTGTCGAAGGCTTTCGAAAAATCAATTAAACAGAGTAGCGTTAAATAGTCTTTATCAAAATTCAGCCTTATGTCATCAATAACTTTAACTACAGCCGTGGAGCAACTGTGATTAGCACGAAAACCTGATTGAACTTCTGATAGTAAGTCAAAGCGATCAAGATAAGCAGAAATTTGCTTCGAAAGAATTTTTTCTAAGATCTTAGATAAACAGGGTAAGATGCTTATGGGGCGAAAATCCAACGTCACTGAAGGGCTTGCTACTTTGGGCACAGGAATAATTTTGGCTATTTGCCATTGAATAGGGAACGTCGAAGATGTAATGCAATAGTTAAAGATATGTGTAATGCAATTTATTATGTACGTAAGTAACATTTTAACGAAACGTAAATGCAATCCGTCACCACCAATGGCATTTGATCTAAGCCTTCGAAAGAAAAAAATCACATCATCTTCTGTAACAACTTCAAATTCTAATTGGGGTAGGGAGCCAAACAAAAGATTGCTCTCCGGAAGAAAAATGGAATTGCTACTGGGTCTTGATAAAAATGCTTTATTTAATTCATCAGCATCAGGTGTTTTCGTAGAGATATGGGTTTTCCCAATTCCAATGGAACGCTCCACAGCTTTTTAGGTGTTAAGTCAGTCCTCAATTTAGAGAGGAAATATCTTTTTTTAGCCCTGCTGGTAACAAGTGATGAATAATTTCTCGCTCTACAAAAGACCTCCCAGTTGTGACTGTTTGGCTCGCTCCTCCACTTCACATAAAGTTTTCTTCGATTTTTTATTGCACTGTGTACCTCAGAAGTAAACCAAGGACATTTCTTATTGCGTATAGCAACCGTTTTGAGAGAAACATGTTGATTATAAATATCATTTATTAATGTCTGAATAAACTCTACTTTATCATTAATATCCGTAAAAAGGTAGCATGAGTTCCATGGGAGTGAGCTTGCATGATAATGGAGATTAATGAGATTGATCGATGAAAAGTCTCGAAACTGGAAAGATTCCTGTAAGAGATCACATGAAAAGTCAATATTCAGGGTACAGAAGAGCAGATCGTGATCAGACACACCCTCCAGAGACAACTGATCCTGCAGCAGTACTTTGGAATGGTCAGATACCGCAAATATGTCAAGGAGACTAGGAGGAGAGTCAGATCCAAAGCGAGTAGCAGCGAGATCTGCTATCTATTTTGAGGAGATCCGCATTAAAATCTCCACAGAGAACAATATTTTCAAAGATGCGGAAAACTGTTGCAGTGTAGAGAAAAACAAATCGAAAGAACAAGAACAGTTGGGGCTATAGACTACGCCAATCATGCAATTAACATTGAGGTTTGAAATTTCAGTAAATAAAAGTTCTGTATCATTTTCCTCGGATTTTTCTAAAGTTCTGCAATGTAAGGAATTCTTATAATAGATCGCAATCCCTCCACCAATCGTGTCAGTTGTTCTATTATGTGGCACCAACTTGTACCCAGGAATGCCATATATTTTTTCGTAATCCCCTTTATCTTCAAAGTTCCTAAACCAAGTTTCACTTATACAAATGACATCAACACCCGAGTGAGTAAAAATGTGTTTTACAAGATCTAATTTAGCCAAGTTAAGACTACGAGCATTGAAGTGACAAATCTTAAATCCTTCGCGCGAGTTTGATAATATTTTGATTAATGTTCCAACCTCAACCTCATTATTTAGATGAGGTTGGTGTTTGAAGAAATTTTCAGCTCAGTGTCATTTTTTGTCTTCTTCACGTAAACAAAGCCATTGCGCGTTCTGACAGAAAACAGCAAGCCCTCACGACGCAGCTGGAGTGCATGACGCAGATGTGAATTGTTTTCTTTTGTCAAACTCTCATTCATGTAAATGCGGCTAATGGGCGTACATGTTAGTTGAATTTCAGTAAGTCGGCCTACGACTCCATTTTAAGTTTAAGCATAATGATGAGTACACATTTTTGGACAGCGGGTAGCTACGAGTGATTTGCATATGATGTTTGTCTACAAGTACTCTCATATAAATATCACCATGTTGACGAGAGTTTTAAGGAATAAAGTCATTATGGCAGACGGGATAAGGAGACTGTTGTCTCTCTAACTGGTACAATTTCCTTCTTATTGGAAGCTTCCTAATCAATTCGTCAAGTAATAAAGATCCCATCAGGTATTGTTTGAAGGAATCCAATAAGATTATTGATTTTTGTGAGGAAGTCTGTTCAATTACAGAATCCATTCAATTCTCCGCACCTTATTCAACATGCACTTGACAA
Source organism: Volucella bombylans (assembly GCA_949129095.1). Lineage (NCBI taxonomy): Eukaryota > Metazoa > Arthropoda > Insecta > Diptera > Syrphidae > Volucella > Volucella bombylans. Next base: position 167,720,232 of record OX422141.1, on the reverse strand, counting down.
GACATTCCGGATGTTCGAATTGTATGACTGTATTCTCGTGCTAAAATCATTGTTGCCGCCAATTTCAATGTACCCAATTTTCGTTGACTTCGGTATACTGGATAGACAACACTCGTAGGACGCTACGGAAAACAGCTCGTTAATGAGCCCACGCGAATACCAGACGTTAATAGTCATACCGTTAACAGCTTTGGGCTTGTTTTTAACATCTCGCGCTGATAAATACACTCTTAATGTGCTGTCACCTCTCATAATAGCCAATTTCTAGAACACCGACCACACAATTAGTGAAAAAATTCCTGAGAGAACCATATAGCAGGACAAGAAAGTCAATTCCTTAAGAATTTCAACTGGTCGTTGTGTTTCATCGATAACGTTGTGGAGCGACATCCTGGAGCTGATATGATCAGAAATACTATTTAACGTTTGAGAAAAGGCGTGATATGGCACAAAAAACGTGACAAAAAATACTACCCATACAAAGTCCCAAAGATAGTAATATCTGTTGGTTCTTTGTCAAAAACATCAGACAATCTGCCTCATTTCAACGCTGATTTATAATAACATTCCAACTGTCAGTTCTTTAGACAAAACTAATGTGCTTGCTGCACATTTTGCTGCCTGCTCAACACTTCCTGATTGTGCTTTGTCTCATCTACATTTGAGTGCGTGGAATCTTCAATGGGACGAATATACTTTCGCATTCGTGTAAAATAGTAGCAAGAGCACTTAAAGATCTTAATATATGTAAATATGCTGGTCTAGATGATATATCTGCCTTTTTTCTGAAGAGATGTTCTTCCTCCCTGGCAAAACTACTGCGTAGGCTTTTTCATCAATCCTAGAACTTTTCCCGAGTAGATGAAAAACAGCATTTCTCCAAAGGACGAATCTTTTTCTCTCTCCTCCGGCAAACCAATTGAACTTACGTTCCTTCTTTCCAAGTTCGGGGAAAGGCTGATAAATACCAGACACTTCTCAATGACCGGCAGTATGGTTTTCAAGTCCACTTTCGGACGTACTCTGAAATATCGTGATTCTTTGCTAAGCCGTGCAACTCCTGGTGTAGCTCTTTATTTCCTAATCATTATAACTTGCAAACATTTAAGACCAATGTACGTCGGTATCTTTGTTCTCGTCCTCCCTTACTTTCCTTCACCCGCACTGCGGGCATACATTTTAAGGATTCGGTTTTGTGAATCAGGATTCGATGGCTTGACCTCTGTGTTCGCTCCAAAGTTTAAACCTAACCGGCACTGAAATATATTGATTGATTCGGCGAAGTGCATACGAAACGTCGGACACTTCTCAGATTTGCCATGAAATTCGACAATGTAACATAAATTATGATGACTTCCAAAGGAACCAGATGATTGACAAAAATGTGTGGTGACAGAAATATGAAACTCTCGAATCCATTCGCATTGATTGGCTGGTTTGCTGAAACAATTACAGAAACATGCCAGGGCTACGGTGAGTACGTAACAAGTAACGTAACCGGCATTGAACCTGCTTAGCGAAGAATGGAAACTCCGTAAAACACAAACGAAGGAAATTCGACAGGCATGTACGTTTCAGATGCAGTGTCATTGTAACCGACGCAGTGCCTTGTCCACCTATAAATCCTACCGATGAGGAGACATTCATGGCCAATGAAGTAACAGCATCGAAACTAGTCAAGGTAAAATTACTGCAGCTATAAAACAGCATAGGCAGTTTTTCAATTTTAAATGCATTTTATTTTCTTAACACTAACTCTTACATTCTAACAAAAAATGCTTAAATGCTAGCTTACAATTACTTAACAATCTTATGCTAACGTACTGGCCCCACACAGGCGCTCTAAGCTACTCTAAATGCTTATAACTATGTCTTTCGACTTTATTTACATTTTACTTAGAACTATTTATTTTGAATACTTAAGGCTAAGAAAAAATATTTGTTAACAAAAACTTAGCATATGGACCTAATTTTTTATTTTTTATAAAAACTTAATATCTAACTTAGAATAAACCTTAACCTACCTAACCTATATACACAATACAAACATACACACACATATACATTATACACAATTACATACATATATTAGTATATACGTTTGTATATACTAATGTATATATATATTTATTAAATGCTACCTAAACCTATGCAAGCTGGCCATCGATATTCACAGAGAAAACAGATTGGTCAGCTCTGCCTCATTAGTGAGGCTGGTCCGTAATTGACGGAAACGACGACGAAACATCTTCCCCATCATTCAACCACCAGAAATGCTGGTGCTGCCGAACGACATCCCTCTTATCGCGATTCCCCACCGTCCTACTGAACCTGAGGCGATCCCCACTGCCGTGTGCGACGTCTCTGTTGTAGTTGAGTCGCCTGTCCCCAGCTGTCCGAGCGACATGGAAGATTAACGGCACCGCTGATCTATCCTGGATCAACCCTATCTGATCTAGGTAGAGGAATGCTTCCGGTGGAACGAAGCCGTCAGAGCGCACATTCTCGTGGTAAAGGTAATTGGGGTAGTAAGCCCCAGATATCAGGTTATTCGTCGAGGTCATTGCTCTTGCAATGTGCCTTCGAGTCAGCTTAATTACGAAGTTGTCCACTCGTATTAGGTTCGCCCTGTTGTAAAGGACCTCATTAGGATAAAATTTCTTGTACTCCGACTCTGGTGTTCTGTACAAACGAAGGCAAGCCCTCTCAAACACCCGAATCTTTTCCATTAAGCTTGCTCGTACATTGTACCACACGGGACAACCAAATACCAGCATGGGCCTGATAAGGGCCATGTAGCAGATTAACTTCACCCTCGCATCGAGTTGGCTGTTATAACACAGTCTCTTTGTAAGGACAAAAGCACCTTTGGCTCTGGCCAGAGCAACATCTATATGTTTGTTAAAATACAGATATTGATTCAGCCAGATCCCAAGGTATCTGACTACATTTCGACAAGTAAGAGGCTGTCCGTTTTGTCCGACGATAGAAAACTTTCGCCAATTTTTTCTGGTATCCCTAGAGGCCCCAGACAAAGGCGTCCTAAACAGAATAGTTTCCGACTTCTGAAAGTTGATTTTCAATTTCCAGTCATCGCAATATCGTTTAATTTTGTCGAAGTCACGCTGCAAAAGCATATTAATGACCTCAATCGTTGGACCCGATCTGTACGCGATTAAGTCGTCTGCGTACGCTATGGCATGGTGAAGTGAACCTATCAGATCACTTGTGTAAATGTTGAACAGGATCGGCGAATTTACCGCACCTTGTTGCAGACCGTTTTTAATGTTAAATGTTCCAGCAGAAGTCACATCGCCATTCTTCACGATGAACTGTCTACTGGAGAGCATATCAAAAAGAATATACAGCAATGGTTTACTAATGCCCAACCTGTCCAGCCTGAAAAAGAGTCGTTCTCTTACGGTATCGGAGGTTTTCTCCAAGTCAATCAGGCAGGCACCAGTGCACTGGCTTTTGCCTTTGTTCCATTGGATATCAGAAACCATGAAACATGAATGATATCATGCCCTGGAAACCGAATTGATTACCCGGAACTATATTTTTGTCCTCAACCCACTTAGTCAGGACTCTATTGATCACCTTCTCGAAAACCTTACAGATGCTTGGAAGAGGACTGATCGAGCGGAGATTCGCCGAATTGGAATTATCTTTATCCCTTTTGTGGATAGGATATACCACCGCAGTTTTCCAATCTGCTGGATAATGTGCATTATTCATTGCATTATTAAACAGGTTATTATAAATGTTCACCGCTTCGGTATTTCATCGGTTCCCACTGATTTCTTACTTCTAAGTGATTCGAAGATCGTTTGGAGCTCCTCCTTCGAAATGAAAGGGGGTAGTACCCTATCGTTGGTGATGACATTATTTGCCATATTCTCGTCACTGAACTGGGTGAAACCCGAGCTCTCGGATAGCCAATTCACAATTTTGAAAAGAAATTGTGCACAAGCGCTCGATTTTCCAGGTCGTGATTCGGACCAATGATGTCATTCGCCTTATATACTTCTTGGAAAGTCGATCCTATAGCCTCCACCTTTTCCTGCGGATCCTCGATCACAAAGAAGTTGTCATCATCAACAGCCTCATTTGGATCTATGCCCGCTGCTACCAGTATTTGTTCGTTGTTCGTCGTTCGGGCGATTTTAATACTTGCAAGGTCGTTCTGATTATTTCTCCGAAATATTTTATTTATTTCCGGGAATATACTCGTATTCGGGTTGCTGGTGTTTACAGCCCGAATTTTGTTGTTCCAATACAAACTTACAGATGCTCTGTAATTTTCTTTTATTAGTACTTGGAGATTTTTGATCGACGACTTTAGCGTCATAATCTCCGGGTTACGTCTGTCAGTAAACTGTCTGTACAAGTTTTTTAGCCTTGACAGCAGTCTACTTTTATGTCGGTGCGTCAATGGTTGCGTTGCGGAATAAGTCTTCGTTGTCAGTGTATTGATACCGAGGTATCGTTTTGTCCATTGTTCGTTTAATTGTCTCGTCCATTAGTTTTAGATACCTGTCAATCTCCTCGTTTGACAGATTTCTCCTCGAATTCGAGGAGAGTGCTCTCGTCAGTGTTCTGGAGAAGTGTGTCCAACGCATTCTACTATAGTTGTAGGCATGCCTTTGAGCAAACTCGTCTAATTCCGCAGCTTCGTTCGGAACGGTTATTTCGGTACTAAGTCCGCAATGGTCACTGTCATACACAAAAGTGCGTAGACAGTTTATTGTTTGTTGGTTTGTGCATGTCAGGTGTATTCGTGTGTCGAACAGCAGGAGATCCAAATAGGACCCGTGTCTAGGAAACGACGGACTATCCGTCGCCTTAAGGCCGAGTCGATATATTATACTGTGTTGACCCCACCAATTGAATAGTAGGTTCCCTCTAGTATTTGGAGTATTATTTCCCCAATCACTATGTTTGGCGTTGAAATCTCCGCCGATAATAAAGTAGTTCTCCTCCAATTCCAGTCTTAGGAATCGAAAAAGTGTCTCGAGCTCTGAGATGAATAAAGTGGATTGAGTAGCCTTAGGTGCATAAACAGACACCATGTATAACCGTTTTCCACTACGGAGAGGGATATACACGATGCATGCTTCCAGCACCTGGAACCTACGTACTACACGACTGTATACTCTTTTAAAACGTATACCTTTTCGTACGAAAATCGCAACGCCTCCTCCCTGAATGGAGTTGGGTCGGTTTCTCCGTACTATTTTATATCTTTTGTGCCTCATTTTGTGTCTCTTGGTAAGCTTGGTTTCGCTAACCAAGAGCACATCAGGGGCTTGGTCTTTAAGCAACTTAAATAGTGTGGCTCTTCGTTCAAACCTAATCAGTGAATTAACATTCACTGCAAGAACTTTCAAGGTTTGCTCCGCCATGTACGTACCCATTACGACTGGAGGTGCGTTAGGCCAGGCAGCAGCGCGTATATTTGATCTACCCGCTTAGCCTGTTCCTGTATTTGACGCTGCAGCTGAGCCATCTGCCCCTGAATAGAGAGCAAGATAGCCAGCATGTCAGGTACAGGTTCCGGTGCTCTAGGCGCTGGGGCCTGAGAAGCTACCTTTGGTTGTTGTACCGTATTTCCCCTACCTGCCGCCATTTGGGCGTAGGTAACGTGGGGAGTAACGGCTGGTGTTTGTGTCTGCACGAGTGGACGTTTAACTTCCACTTTCTGCTGCAGAGCCAGATTTACTCTTTTGATGTATTGGAATTTGGGACAACCCCGATAATTTGCGGCGTGTCCCGTGTTCCTACAAAACGCACAAGAGAGTTGGCTTTTTTCTGACGCTCCGTCCTTACCTAGAGCGCATTCATCGGATTTGTGGTTCTTTCCACACTTCACGCATCGAGGCTGCATTTCGCAGTTCGACGCGTCGTGCCCGAACCTTTGGCGGCGAACACATTGTAAAATGTTTTCGCTCTTCTTTAGTTTCTCCCAATGTACAACCTGGTAGTCTAGGACTTTAATCTCCTTAGACCATCCAGATTGCTGGTGGGACTAAGCTGGACCAGGAAAATCGGCAGTTGCCGCTTCTCCCTTTTGGCTCTAGCCGTGACAAACGGCTTGACCCCCACGAATTGAAGCCCTTCACACTTCTTCTCTTTAAGCAGTGCAAGGAGCTCCTCCGGATCAGTCGACGGCTCTAATAACCTCAGCAGCATTGTTTGCAGCTTGTCCCCCTTCGGGATGTAGGAGAAGAACTCCGTCGTCGAATCTGTCAGTAATTTTTTTATTTTGTAATGGCGCTCCACTGTGTTACAGTGGATCGCGTGCCTATCTTGACTTAATCTTTTAATAAAAAAATTGTTGCCAATGGCCGACTTACATAATTCTATGGTGTCCTTCAGCTCCAATTTGAAAGTGTTAATTGGAGGCACTTTCTGCTTAGTGGGTTTCTGCACTTGTTGTTGTTGTTGTCTCTGCTGCTGTTGATTTTGCTGATATTGTTGCTTCTGCGGTTGTTGCTGCTGCTGTAGATGCTGCTGCTGTTGTTTATGTTGCTGCTGTTGTTGTTGTTGCTGCTTTTTGGGCCGCTGTTGTTGTTGTGGCTGCTGTATATGATTTTGTGTTAGTTTTGTCTGTTTTGACTGCTGCTTTTGTTTTGCATTGTCCGTTTGTTGTTGGGTTAGTTGCTGACTTGCAACTTCTTGCTGCTGTAGTTGTTCTTATAGCTGGGCACTTTGTTGTCGCTCTTTTTCCCTTCTTGCCGTTTGTTTCGCCTTATTGTCGAGCACTTTGTTCATTAACTGCCTGATGCTACTATTAATAGCCTCGACTTCTTCCTCTTCGTCGTCGGATTCTGACGCAGCTAGAGATGCGAAGCTGTTGTCGCCTCCCATGTAATGGCCTTCGCCACCATCGGATATATATGGGTATTCGACATTGTCCGACTCCTGACCCATTGGATTTACTGCTGCCGTTGTAGACGTTGAAGGCGCCGTCTCCCTTAATCCACCAGGCAGCTTTTCGGTGGATTTTGATAGAGAGGGGCGCTTCACCAGATTGTGGGTTGGCCTAAGCTTCCTCCTTCGTTTGGCACTTCCTTTGGTTACCATACTTGGTAGGTGGCTTGATGTGGCCTCATCATCGGAAGTTTTCGTGCCACTAGCTTTAACCGCTAATGGGAGAGCGGAACGCTCTCTATCACTCATCACGTGATTTTTTTTTCTTTTTACACTCTTACTAGGTTACTGTTTTATTAAAACAAAAAAAAACAAAAACAAAACCAATGTCTTGGGCTGGGATTCGAACCCCGGACCATCCGATTCAACTACCGCTGGGCTAACCGGGTCCCTACACGATGTGTGTCTAAGTGACGAACTAATAAATTTTAACTTGTCGAGAGAGAAAATACAAAACACATCCGCACTCTACAAAAGTCATTTGTAGAGTGCGGATGTATTGCAACTAATTTAGCTTAAGAACACGGAATCACTATTTTTATTTTTCTATAAGAAAAGCCGAATCACATCAATTCTCGGCGGAGATCTGCGAACGACTGAAAAAAAAAAACAGCATAGGCCCTGTTTAAGATTTGCACAATGGCGGCACTGTAACACTTTTCCAAGGACACACGAGTTAGAGAGCGAGGAGCGGAGAAGTCTACCAGTAGAATGGCGAGAACAAGGTTGTCATAATTAGCTGCTCTTATTTAATTTGTTTGTGTGAACATTGGAGTTCAAATAAATTAAATTTTTTTTTTGCTCTAATAATTTTATTGAGTTTTTTCGTTTCTCTGCATGTTGCGAGTAGTTTATATTTTTTGGTGCCGAAACCCGGAAAATAATCTGACGTGTAAAAAAAACGACAAAAGAAAATTACGACAATTACATTGTCTTGCATATACATACATATATGCAAGTATGTGCAAATTTATGGAGAACTTACAAGTCAACATTATTGCAGATTGCTTTGCGATCCTGGATCACAGGTTAGTTTTATTTCTTCACATTTTTTTAACCAATTGTCTACTCGAAGAGATAAATGTACGTCGCAAGTAGAAGACATTGGCGATAGAGCATATTCGTACACAAGAGGACGGGCAAACATTAATATTTTCTCTATAACTAATTTATCATTTACGCTGTCGGTTGAATTTCATATTACACTATGTAACAAAAATAAAAAATTTCTCAGTCCTTGGGATGTAATTATTATTTTCTAGTCTGTTATGTCTTAAAAGTATGGAAACCACCTAATATTCCTCGGAAACTTTGCTTTTGTCATCAGGACAATGAGATTCATTAAAATATGCTAAAATTATGAGAAAAACGTGTTTGAGTCTTTTACTACAGAGAAAATCATACAGAATAGCACATATAAATCAAAACTAGATTTTATTAAAACTTCAGAAAACCAAAAACATAAAAGTAAATCAGAAGTGGGTGGTTTTTCGACATTTGCGTTTATACTGAGAGTCACTTTCTCGTATCAATCCCCAAATGTAATCTCCCATCATGTTCTTATTGTATTGTCCTTGGTATCGCCGTTCAAAGTCCATTATATCCTGATGGAAGCGCTCGCCTTGCTCCTCTGAATATGCTCCCATGTTCTCCTTGAATTTGTCAAGATGTGCATCCAGAATATGGAGTTTGAGAGACATCCTGCAACCCATTTTGCCGTAGTTCTCCACCAGACTTTCGACCAGCTCCACGTAGTTTGCGGCTTTGTGATTGCCTAGGAACCCCTGTACCACTGACACAAAACTCATCCAAGCAGCTTTCTCAACACGAGTGAGCTTCTTGGGGAATTCCTCACACTCGAAGATTTTCTTTATTTGTGGTCCAACGAAGATACCGGCTGTAACTTTCGCCTCAGAGAGCTTAGGGAACAAGTCTTGTAGGTACTTGAACGCTGAAGAATTTTTGTCGAGAGCTTTGACGAATTGCTTTATAAGACCCAGTTTGATGTGTAGTGGTGGCATCAGTACCTTCTGAGGGTCCACCAAGGGCTCCCACTTGACGTTGTTCCTCCCCATTGTGAATTCAGTTCGTTGTGGCCATTCACGCTTACTGTAGTGTGCACTGTCGTTCCTGCTGTCCCACAGGCAAAGAAAGCAAGGAAACTTGGTGTAACCGTGCAGGCCCATTAAGAATGTCACTATTTTGAAATCTCCGATCACTTCCCAGCCATATTGCTCATACTTCAATGCGTTCAGCAATTTCTTGACATTGTTGTAGTTCTCTTTGAGAGATACTGAATGCGCCAGAGGAAGAGACGGATACTTGTTGCCATTGTGGAGCAACACGGCTTTGAGACTCTTGCATGAGCTGTCAATGAAGAGGCGCCACTCTTTTGGGTCTAAATCAATTCCGATTTCCTCGAACAGACCGGTCACGTCGTGGCAGAAGCAGAGCCCATCTTCGCTGATGAAGAAGTTGGAAAATAGTTCGTGACGCTTCCTCTGACATGAGACTTTAACACTAGGATCCAGCAAATTCCACTGCATCAGTCTGGACGTCAAAAGTTCAGCATTGGACTTGGTGAGACCAAGATCTCTGATCAAATCATTCATGTCCTTTTGGTTGGGATAGTATGGGTTTCTGTTATCAGCTAGTAAATTAAATCCTTCACCTTCATTGTCTTCCTTACTCTTGGAATCAGGGCTCTCACAGGAAGACACCTGCTCTTTCTCTGGAGGAGTAGGAACGGGGAGGCCAGAGCTGTGTGGAACTGGAGCCATGGATGAAGGAATGTCAGTATACATGATTGGACTTGCTTTTTTGCCAGTCCGACGTTTGGAAGGGTCCACCATGCAGAAAAAGCAGTTGCTTGAATGTGTGGGTGGGTTTAGTGGGTTCTCTCCAAACTCTTGGCACAGCAAACTTCATAGCTCTCTTTTCCCCTCTGTACCATCCTGCCAAAAAAAAAAATTAGAAAAGAAAAGTACCGTCTAATAAAAAACATTATTTTACCCATAACAAAGCAATATAGTTTTAAAATGTCTTACCTTCCAAAGTCCTTTTGCAGTTTTCACAGGCGAAATGAGGTGCCCAGGATTTGTCTTGATCACCCACAGGCATGCCGAAATAAGCATTGTAAGCTTCGCACATTTTAAAACATGTTTCCACGGAGTACTTTTTCGCTCTTGTTTTGGTAAAATATCCGCAGACATAACAAAATGCATCTGCAGGATATTTGCAGCCTCGTGAAGCCATGTTTGAACGAAATTATCTGTAATAAAATAAGAAACAACTCTCAATAAATCACAACAAATCTCTAATGTAGTGTGTACTGCATCTAGGGTTTAACCAATGTTTGTAAAATAGTTGTCAAATGCATTCTTTAATTGGTATGCTTTATTGAACATGTACGAGTACATACAATATATAAGTATAGGCGATAACGTATTTTTCAAAAAAGCGCTGCCATGGTCACAAAAGCAAAGTTATCTTGGGACAATAGCTCTTTTCTATACTTTTGGGACCTAACTGACTAGGAAATAACAATTACAACCCATGGACAAAAATCTTGTTATATAGTGTTATTGATTCAAATACATCATCCACCCCCGTGGCTCCAATTGCAGATCATTGTTGGGAACATATGCGTGACTTACCTTTGGCTGACCCAGACTTTGGCAACCCTGGCCGCGTTGAGGCATCACTTGGCTCGGACGTATGGGTCAAGTTGTTTGGATGGAATTGTTCATGTTAATAGCGACGACCCAGTTGCACAGTGCACCCAATTTGGATGGGTTGTGTTTGGCCCAGCTGCGATTTTCAACTTTCCCTGGAAACCTTTCAGTTTCATCTTTATCCACAAAAATGGGCGGAGAGGATAAAACCACAGACGAATTGCTACGCATGCTGTTTGAAGCTGAATTAGTCGACACCTTTACTAGCGAAAAACGGGCTTCAACCGACCATTGTAAAGAATTGTTTAAGGCCACTGTTAAACGCAATCGTGATGGCCGTTATTCTGTGCAAATTCCATTTCGATCTGATGCACCCGCTCTTGGCAGTTCTCATCAATTGACACTTCGACAATTTCACCAACTGGAGCACAAATTGGCGTCGAATCCTGATCTTAAACAGAAATATGTGAATTTTATGCGTGAGTATAAACAATTAGGTCATATATACTCAATTCCAGATCAACAAGGCGATCCGTCTCAAGTCTAGTATATTCCGCATCACGCTGTCACATTTAAATTTCGCGTTGTATTCAACGCTTCAGCGAAAACTTCAAATGGATTTTCTCTGAATGAGACACAATACGTTGGGCCACAAATTCAAGGCTTATTAATTCACCTAATACATCCGTTTATATTCCGTTGCGCTGACAGCTGATGTAGAAAAAATGTTCAGGCAGGTGCGCATCGATAAGCGATATCGACGATAGCAACAAATACTTTGGAGAGAGGCAACTTTTCAACCAATCCGCAATTATCAATTGACAACTATTACATATGGCACTACAAGCGGTCCATATCTGGGGTGCGATGCAATACAGCAGTGTGCTATGGACAATTGTCATCAATTAATTGTAAAGGAGAGAGTTTTGGCCGTTCGAACTAGTATTTTGCGCGATTTTTATGTGGACGACTATCTTACTAGAGTGCCAACAGTACAGAATGCAATTCGATTGGCTTCAGATGTCTCCTCGTTATTGGCTATTGATATTGAGTTCTGGCTAACATCATTGGCACTTTGGATTCTGTTCAACTGGATTTACATTTGGCCGAAACCACCGTGCTTGGTTTGCACTGGGATTCTTCAAATGATCAACAGTTTTATCGCATTCGCTTGAGCGAAATGACATTCCTCACGAAGCGACATGTACTTAGCGATGCAGCGAAATTGTACGACCCAACAAATATGTTAGCTACTTTTGGGAAAGATATTCATACAAAAATTATGGCAAGCAAGATTAGAGTGGGACACACCACTCCCATCTGATTTATTAAATGAATGGCTCACTTTTCGACAACTGTTGCCGCAGTTAGAAGCGATTCAAATACCACGGTGGTTGGGTGCTCAACCCCTAATTGAGGTACAATTATATGGTTTCTGCAAGGGCATTTGCAGCTGTTATTTATTCTGTGCACTAAAACAAGCGATGGCCAATGCAGTAGTCAATTGATAACATCCAAGACTCGGGTAGCCCCTATACATCCAACAATCATACCTCGCTTCAATTATTAACCACACTGATGAACGAAACACGAAATGCATTACAAGTGGAAGAAGCTACATTTCCGATGTGGTCGGATTCAAAAATCGTGCTTCACTGGCTCCACAAAAATCCAACACAATTAAAGGAATATGTTGCGAATCGCATCCGATTCATTCAATAAAACTCAACCATTGCCAATTTGCAACACAACCCGGCAGATTGTGCGAGTCCTGGCATACAGGCATCAGCATTAATCGACCATTCATTATGGTGGCATGGCCCAAGCTCCGAAAATTATCCCATCACTGAACTTCAATCACTAATACCGGAAGAAATTGTATTGATGGACGCAGAATTCAAACCTGTGAAATCAAAAATGGCTCAGGCCAAAGATCTTAATGTCATGGGAACATACTATATGTTACAAAGGGTAGTGAGTTGATCACCATCGACTTATTGGATCGATTTAGCAATCTTGGCAAACTATTACGTACAACCGCGTACATCTTTCGATGGGTAAAACGTCATTGGGAATACCGTTCACATTCACATATATTGGCAACTGGAATGAATCATGCATTGCATTGGCACTTCCACTCCGAACAAGTCAAATATTTCCACCCAGAAATTCATCAACTCCGGAAATCACAACCCCTTTCCACACCAAGCAAAATCATATCATTGACTCTGTTCATCGAGACAACAACAGTCGATATTCTTAGAGTAGCTGGTCGATTGGACTACGCAGCAATTTGCAACAACTAGCGGCATCCCATCATTTTACCGAAGGAGAGTGTGTTGACAAAACTCATTGTATCGCAGGTTCACAACGACACGTTGCATGGAGGCATTCAACTTATGTTAAATACCCTTCGGGAAAATTATTGGACATTACATGCACGTACTTTTGTCAAAAAAAATACATTCATCAGGTTGTAGTTTGCCGTCGTCATAAACATATTATGATGAAACAACACATGGCATCATTAGCTAAGGCTCGCGTATACACCAACACCACCTTTTGCTGTATCTGGCCTGGTCTACTGTGGTCCATTCCACATTCGAATTGGCTCGAAAAATGTGCGCACTGTGAAGAAAACATACGTGACGATCTTTCTGGGCATTAGCAAAGGATTTATCAGCGGAAGAATTCATTAACCTTTTTACTCGCTTTGTGAATCGACGTGGTACATGTACAATGGAACTGCCTTCGTTGGTGCAGACCGGATGATAAAGGAAGACCTGAGCGCCTGGCACAATGAACATGCTCAACAGCATTTGGCAAATCGAGGAACCACTTGGCATTTCATTCCACCTGGTGCACCACATCATGGTGGATTGTGCGAGGCGGCAGTCAAGTCTTCACTTTCTTTCACTTTCTGATTGGAAGTACCCGATAAGCCGGTAAACAATCTGCCCACCAATCGTTTGTCTTATTTGCGACAATTGAGGCAAATACAGCAACATTTTTGGCAACAATGGCACGATGAGTACCTTTCTACTCTACAACCACAATCAAAATGGCATGAAACAGGTGAAACTTTACAACTTGGCGACATGAAAATCTACCAACAACACGTTGGCGACTTGGCAAGGTCATCGCATTGTACCCTGGCAAGGATGGCTTAGTACGCGTGGCTACAATCAAACACTCGAAAGGGGAATGTACTCGTCCAATACAAAAATTATGCAAGCTTGTGGACCATCTCGATCAATAATATATCATCGACCGACCCACATATTATTGCCAACTATTTTGCAAACTTTTTTAAAAAGTCATTTGCAGACAACCTCTTTGTACCCGATTCCATCTATTTCAAGTACCTTCCCAATGTCTCCATTGGCCCCTCTCTCTCTCAACCTTTTGATCCCACCCTTATAGAAGAAAAGTTACAAAATCTCAATGATGAATTTGTATCTGGTCCAGATACAAAAAGTGTGCCTCCAATCTTTCGCACCACTTTCCTCCCTCTTTGAAGTGAGTGGATGAGGAGATACAGAGACATCGACTTAGGCAGAAGAATGAGGGTCCAACGACTGTGGGTGGCTGTGTGATGTAAAGCAGAGGTATACTCCGAAAAATCATCGGATCCGACCCCCATGCACAGAACACAGTAGAGGAAAACCGTGACTCAGGTGGCGCACGCAAGTGGAAAGGGACGTCAGCCAACTTAGTGTGCGAAATTTTAGGCAGTTAGCTAAAGATCGAGCTGGCTATAGACGCTCGCACCCCGGACTGTAGCGCTACCTTAAGTAAGCAAATAAGTTGTTTTACGTAGGATTGTTCCTACTCATAAACGGTCTGAAGTTCAGACCGTATTAGGTAATTTCTTGGAAAACTAAAATTTAATTGTGGCATCAAATCTGGCATTTTTTTCAGCAAGATTTCTATTGCATTAAAACCTTTAAATTTTCAAATACAATTTGAACAAAGTTGTTTTCCATTTAATTTGGATTTGCAAGCAAGTGGCAGCACAAGTTTAATTTGAAAATGACTCCTCCAGCTATTTGGCATACTCGTAAAAAGAAAAGAAAAAGTCGTTTATTGAAAATACATATTCGCTTATTTTGCTGGGTGTTCTATTTTCCAATTAAGGGGAAAAGTTTTACCGTTGCGAAAAATGCAACTGACAATTGAAAACAAGGTACGAGTATGTCTGGCAACACAAGCCAGGCAATGAATTGCTTTTCTTGATGGAATGAAACAATAAACGTCGTAACCTTGACAATTGGGACTTTGTTTCTCGGTTTTCATAGACAGATAGATGTTCGAGATTTACGCGCGTTATATTGGAATGATTAAGTTAGGATTAGGAATTCGTACCTTAGCAAAGGTAAGCACCAGCAGTTGATTATTTGCTTTAAATGAATCTTGTATTGTGTTGACTGAGTTTTTTTTAATTATTTTCATCAATGCTGGATATGGCTTATATTGAGTATGGACGTTACCCCATAATTGATAAAAAAAAAATTAGAAGTCGAGGTTTTTTCACCAATTGGCTTGCGCTTTCTTTAAGAAGGTGGTAATCAAAAAGAACATATGTTTGGTAATCTTCAATTTTCCAACGTAACTTGTGGATTGTCTGGCACCGATGTGGTGAAATAGTATTATTCGGTAATTTAAGTTGTTCTTCTAGTGCTACCTTAACCATTCTAATCGCTGACCGTAGTGCTCCCCTTTGTTTTGGGGCCTTGAAATTCCGTTGGCCTTATGTATTTTGTAAGCTGAAAACCGAGCCAAATTGATGTTCACCAACTGCTTATGACAACATATATAAAGCTTTCCAGAGCTACATACATTGATCTAGTTTTAATATCTATGCCCATTTATTTGTCTTGCATAACAAAGGAGAAGGTTGCAGGTTGCAGATCGGAATGGAATGGTATTGAAAGTGAACAAAATTAGTTAAACTTTGAATAAAGACAAAACCTAGTGTATTTGTACAGAAGATAAAAGAATATGAGAGAAGGTCGAAGGCGATAGCAACAACTTTCAGGCCTAGACACGCCATGAGTGAAATATCGAGTAGAACCAATCTTGAGATACAGCAGTTGCTAGGTCTTTTGATTCTGATGGGTCCTCCTGCTATTTAGCGACTTGTGTAGTGGACTTGGTTAGAACAATGGAATCAGTGCTGATGAGGCGCTGCGTGTTAAATATAAATTACATTAAAATAAACTGATGGTTGTTCGAACTGCTGTTTTTGACGGATTGACTCAGAAAAACGTGGGGCAAATCCTCGGTATAAAAAAGCTGCAGATGCAGTTTTTTTTTTTTTTTTTTATAATGAGCGCGCGCTCAAGGAGTTTGAGTACCCTTAAAGTGATTGTACACAGCGCGGGCAAAGGAAATTTAGGGAGGAAGAAAATAGAGGTACCGATGTACATTGTTTTTAAATGTTTGCAAGTTATAACGACCAGGAAATACAGAGATCGGCAGGGCATTCCATAAGCGAGTTGTACGGCTTAGGAACGAATCACCATATTTTAGAGTACGTCCGAAAATGGGCTTGAGGGTATACTGATGAGCATTCATAGCGAGACGGGTGTTACGGTTGAAAGTTTGAATGGGTGGAATGCTACTGGCGATTTCAGTGGAGCACTGGTGGTGGAAATAGCGATAAAACAAAGTGAGACACGAGACATTTCGTCGGTGTCCATTGATTGACTGATATTAGTATCGTCAATAAGTTTTATCGCACGGTTTTGAATCCTATCTAGCAGGTGCAGAGATGTTTTAGGAGCACCTGACCAGATGTGGGAGTTGTACTCCAATTTTGGGCGGATGAATGCCTTATATATTGAGGCCAGATCAGAGGGGGTAAAATATTTCTTACATCGCTTGAGGAAACCTAGACATTTCGCAGCATTTTTGGCGACATCAAATATGTGGTCATTCCAACGTAAGTTGTCATTGACACACATACCGAGAATGGAAAGTTTTTCGGTTTCGACGATGCAAGTGCCATTCATAGATAATGGCTGGGTGTTTAAATTTCGCTTTAAAGATAGCAGACAGCATTGTTTTTTGGAAGCATTAAATTCCACTCTATTGATAGTTCCCCAATTGGTTATGCTGTTGATATCGGAATTTAATGAGCTTAGCATACACTGCTGTTCCCGTTCTACAGCCGAAAAGCAGGGCCGTGAGTCCGGGAACGAATATTAAAAGCAGAGAGTACTGTCATCAGCAAAGGAATATATTAGATTAGAAGTAGCAGACAAGAGATCGTTAATGAAAATTAAAAAGAGTGTCGGTGACAGAACAGAGCCCTGGGGCACACCAGCATTTATTTTGTGAATATCAGACTTGAAACCGTCCAAGACAACTTGAATTGAACGTTCCGAAAGGTAATTTCTAATCCATTGAAGAAGAGAGTCGTCGATCCCAAATGCACGCATTTTCGACAAAAGAGCCTGATGCCAAACTCTGTCAAATGCCTTAGAAATATCAAGTGCAACTATCTTGCTTTCGCCAGATTGATGTACGCTTTGGTTCCACTTTTCGGTGAGACATGCCATCAAATCACCAGTGGACCTGTTGCTACGAAAACCGTACTGCCGGTCATTGAGAAGTTTTCGTGTTTCGAGATACTCGTATTTCATGAGCTGGCGATTTATCAGTGTTTCCATGACCTTGGAAAGAAGGGACGTAAGTGCAATGGGTCTGTAGGAGGAGAGAGAAGATGATTCGCCTTTTTTAGGGACGGGCTGGACAAATGCTGTTTTCTATCTGCTCGGGAAGAGTCCTAAAGTGTAGGATTGATGAAAAAGCTTACGCAGTGGTTTTGCCAGCGAGGAAGAACACCTCTTCAGAAGAAGGGGAGATATACCATCTGGACCGGCGGATTCATGTATGTTGAGATCTTTAAGTACTCTTGCTACTACACGAGTGCGAAAGTAGATTCGTCCCATTGAAGATTCGACGCACTCAAGTGTAGGCGGAGACAAAGCACAATCTGGGAGTGTTGAGCTGGCTGCAAAGTGTGCAGCAAGCAGATTGGCCTTATCCAAAGAGCTGACAGCTGGAATGTCATTGCAAATGAGCGTTGGGATGGAGGATGAGGCGGAATTTCTAATGTTTTTGACGAACGACCAAAAATTTGTACTGCCTTTGGGACATTGCAGTATTTTTTGCCTCAGTTTTTGGTCGTATAGGAATTTCACACGCTTAACAAAGGCGTTGCAGTCATTTCTGGCTCGTTTGAACTTTTTTCGGTTTTCCTCTGTCGGGTTGGTCTTGTAGGACCGAAAAAAACATTTCTCTAACCCTGACGGCCTCTTTACAGCTCGAGTCGTACCATGCCTTTTCTTTTGGTTTGATACTCTTCATCCGATGAGGAATAAAGGATCTCATTCCAAAGAGAATGGTGTCTGTAATCATATCAGCAGCGGCATCCACGTCGTTATCGGGCAAACATAACGACCAGTTAAAATTCCTAAAGAAGCTGTTAAGACCGCTCCAGTTGGCTTTCTCGTATTGCCATACTGTTCTTTTAGGAATTTTTTCTCTAACTGTGTGGTCTGTGTACTAGAAATTAGCTGATATGACACAATGGTCCGACGAGCCTAGAGGGGAGAGCACATCAATGGTGTACTTATCTGGGTGAGAAGTTAAAAACAAGTCCAGGGTATTGGCGGTATGACTATCAACGTCTGGTATTCGCGTGGACTCATTTACAAGCTGCGTTAGGTTGTTTTCCGCAGCGAAAATCTCAACACACCGTCCTTCGGGTGTTGTCTGTCCAGAATGTCGAAGCCACCCAGAATTGTGTAAATTGAAGTCGCCCGTAATAACGATTTCAGTATGAGGATACAGGGATACAATTCTTTGAATGGAGTCAGACAGCGCATCAAACTCGTTAAAGGGTGAATTGCTGTCCAGTTTGGGGCTTCTGTAAATAAAGCAGTAGTGTATAATTTGCTTACGGAGATGGAATTTTAACCACATGAAGTTGAATTCCGGATTGGAACATGGATCACATTGTGGTGGAGTTTGGTAAGTTACATCACTACGCACATAAATGGCGAGACCGCGGTGAGAGAAGAATAATGGCACTAGTTCGTAGCCAGGTAGCTTCAGATCAGAAAGATCTGAGAGGTGTGGGCGGGGATCTACCTGTGTTTCACTAAGTGCCAAAACAGCTGGTCTGTACTTACAGACGTGGACGTACGCAGAAAAGTGATTACTTTTTAGCCCGCGTATATTGGCTACGTCTACCCTGAATTCCCTAGTCATAATCACAGACAAACACAGAAAACACAAACACCGACGATACTAAGCAAGGCTGCGAAGTGGAAATTCTGACGTTGGTTTTCCGAATCAAATTGTTGTAGGTGTTATGCCCTTGCAATAATATGAAACAGTGCACTAACAAAATTTTCACTCACAACCCCGCTATCCATCAGTTATTACATACACTCAGCCACTGCCCGTACCGTATGGTAAATACAGTAACGGCAGTGACTGAGTGCAAGCAACAGTACTTCGACTAGGAGCGGGTGAGGTGGGATACCCGCACTGTGTGATATTTTGCTTTTCAATCACTGCACTGCACTTTTTTTTTGTTTTTGTATATTTTTTTTTTGCACGCGCGCGTTGTTTTTTTTTTTTTTTTGCACAGCACACAACAGTATTACGAGTGCACTGGTGGAGTTGTGCACTCGACGGCGGTCGACTCGGTACTCCGATACTCCGGTACTCCGGCACAATTGTTGAAAGCAATACTTCATCAACAACTTATATACAGTTCCTTCGACGTAACAACAAATTAAACCATCAACCTCTCAGGACTGAGCGTTACAGAGTACAAATATGTATTATACGAGTACTTCCGGCATTTCTAACATTGATGGCAAAGATTGCAGTTCGATTGGTCGAATTGCGTATCCACACAAGATGTACGAGTGAATCTACCTACGCACAAGGTCGGACTGAAGTTGAGGCTGCAATTTGGGTGGAAGTAGATTGGAGGCAGTGGAAAAACCCACTCCCATGAAAATACCGACTGCAGCCGAAAGAAGAACATTTAATCGTATACTCAAAACTCACTTTCTCCGAATGCAAGATTCTTCAATACGGATAACTTTGACAGTTCTGACTTATACTCAGTGTTGTTTGACAAGTTATCATGAATAGACTTGTCTCTAACGCTTCCGTATTAACTCAAACTTATTTCGATCTTCAATTCGCGAGACGCATAGAAGATTGCGCGATTTTTGCTTTTGTCCTCATATCCGACCAACTGAGCTTGCTAATTTATTTTTAATTTTTATTTATTTACTTATTAACTAAATTATATACGTACACTCCTCGATAACTGGTTGAGACACCCCCCCCCCCCACCCCAATTTCGGCGTGTTTCTCTATAATTTTGTTCTGCATGTGTTATCAAGTCAAGTTATCAATGTCAATTTCTAAGAAAATTCATAATCACCATAATTTATTTGTTGCCCTTAGTTTTCTTGGAATTTGCAATTTGTCGCGAATTATCCGCGACAAGTGGTTTGTTTTTTGTTTTTTTTATAATTTACGCGCGCCTAAGGGGTTAGATACCCTTTTACTGTTGCCAGGGCGCGGGCGGAAAGCTAGAAGGAGGAGAAAGGAAAATTGTTTTTGTAGTGGTTTGAAACTCAGGTGTGTTTGGTTTCTATGTTTGCTCTTCAGGGGTGGGAGTCCGAATAGGACGGAGAGTTTTTTCTTCACTCAGAGTGATTCGAGGTATATCACAGTATTTTTCTTTTTCTATGCTTGAAACTCTACAACAGCCAAATCTACGTGTCAATGTTATGCCTTCACACGCAGAATTTTGCTGTCTGAGTTCCAATTACTCAATGAAAAACTGACTTGCCATGGGTAGGATTCGAACCTGGACCCTCCGAGTGAGAAGCGTTTGCTACTACCACTACACCACGGCCACCCCTTGAGACAGGATTGTTTTTCTTTGAAATAAAAACAAAATTTGGAGTTTTATTTTTTTAGTAATCAGTTCTTCCTCCCTCACTACTTAAAACGTCTAAAATTCTTCATGGAAGAGATTTAAACAATTTTTTAATTAATTTTCGTGAGATTACTACGCAGTTTCAATGGCATCTTTAAGGTCTGCTATGTTATTGAATTGTCCTCCGCCTTGGTAGACAACTTTAGAGAGATATCCCCATACGTTCTCAATTATGTTGAGGTCTGGAGACAATGCTGGTCAGTCACGAACACAAACGTTGTTACGCTCGAAGTACTCTTTCACCTTCCGAAAGCGGATATTAGTCTTATTTTGGTATGATATTCCTGGCCAAATCATGACTCCACCCCCGCCTTGTTGTTGTAGCCTTAAAAACAGCTGGTCCTTCTCAAATCATGAAAATAATAACGAAATCCGTCAGGTCCATCAAGGCAAAAGCGTTTCTCATAGGTGAAGATGACAGTTCCCCATTGCCCAACGCTTATTCCATCTTAAATGATTTCTAGCAAAAGTCAAACGGGCCTTTTGATGAATGTTGTAGCAAAGCGGGTTTTCTTTTCAACCGCTTTCTTTGAAGATGTTCCGTTTCTGCTAACACACCCTGCCAAGTGTTTAGTTTTCTGTCCACATTCGAAATCCCTGCTGACATCGTGATCTCCGTCGTTGTTGCTGTAGAATTTGACGCTTCTCATAGTAGGGATGGTCGATCTGCTGGTGTCAAGCTATATTTTTGTCCAGGTACCAATCTTTTCCCGTAGTATTCTGGATCCTTTGAATAGTTTCAAACAACTGTAGGACTGCGCGTCAAGAGTTTTGCAATTTTGTTAACAGAATATTTACTTCTTGGCTCATTCTTTTAATGTTTTGGATTGTTTGATGTTTGATTTAACATCTTTCCAGATCCCACTTTTAGCTTTTTTACCTCTAATACCTGTTTAAATACTTTTTTTTACAATCTCCGTCTGACTTCGTCAACATCGTGAACTTTTCTTATAGTTGTGCGCTACTGTACACCTAATCTATAAACTCAATTTTCCTTTTTCTGACAATCCCAGTCTCCTATTCGTGACTGTGCTCCTGATACCTCTTATCGAGTAGGTTACTCCTTCGCACGTGTAAACGGCCCCATAGCCAAAAATTCTACTCCGGAACCGGTTTTCCGATCTATCAGAAAACCGCCACCTGGCCCTAAAGCTAAGAAACATAAAAC
This sequence comes from Volucella bombylans, assembly GCA_949129095.1. Lineage (NCBI taxonomy): Eukaryota > Metazoa > Arthropoda > Insecta > Diptera > Syrphidae > Volucella > Volucella bombylans. The sequence goes on along the minus strand of OX422141.1, from coordinate 167,698,415 downwards.
CACCTCCGCTGACGTGATCGAATATCCCCCCTTTATAGTGATTTCTCAAAAAAGCCCCGAAAAACCACTTACGTCCCTTAGCGTTTTTGTTATTAAAAAATCAATTTGCGCTTCAGCACAGAATACAAAAGCATAAATCAACTCAGAGACGGCAGCATACAATATTTTTTTATTTATTATTGGCAAACGACCAAAGAGCAGCAAACAGATTCTTAAGAATCAATACCCTCGCTAACCTTTGTCCGATAACAATGAAACTGCATGAACGACTCAACAGCTCCAAGGGTCTAGTCTATGCCCCCTGTCTCATCAATGTAAACGAAACAGAAATGAAATCACAGGGCATAACAGAAGTATACAAATTCACAAAGAAAAGGAAAGGAAAATATTACGTAACTGGATTAATGCTGTTCACTATTGACCAATACCAGACACCCGACACACTCGAAATAGGCTGTTACAAAGCCAAAGTCAACGAATATGTCCCTAATCCAATAAGGTGCTATAACTGTCAGCTACTCGGACACACAACAAAAATTTTCGAAGCCACTCCAACATGCGAGAAATGCAACCTCCCTCCACATTGGCCAGCCCCCTGCTCGCGAGTCATGTAAGCCAATTGCCTTCCGCCTCACTTTTCTCAGACAAAGCGTGCCCCAAATTCACTCACATGAAGGAAATACTCACGATACAAACTGAAAATAAGTGTACCATGGCCGATGCCAAGTGAACCCATAGAGAAAAGAATCCCATATCCCTTAACCCTTCAACACCATTATACTCCAGCGTAGTAGACATAGATAAACTAAACTAGATGTCAAACTCTACTAATACTTCTGCAAACCCTTAACTTTCGCACAGACACACTGTAAGTGAATTCCAACACTTTTGCATCTCTATAACTTTGTCAAAATTTGCTAGAATGAGAGAAATTTACAAGTAAAATTGCTAGAATGAGAGCGATTTGCACGAGTGTGTGTAATGTGGATGACGTTTTTTGGTTCAAATAGGCGTGGTTTGTATAAAAAAGGAGATAAATTGCCATTGATCACAATTCACACGTATTCACGGACAGAGTCTCACGGATAGTGACGATCAGTAGAAAACCGGTTTTGATTTTCCAATCTCTGGAAAGTTTGATATCTAGGTATAGTTAGTCTGTGGTAGTAGCCCGACAAAACAATCTGACTGCACTCTCAGCACCCATCACCTTAAATAAAGCAAAAACCATGGAAAGCCATACACCAAATCAAACAAAAAATAGCAAAGAACCCCAACCATCACCACAAACAACAGCTATCATTCTTCCTAATACGAACAATTTACCCAGTCAAACCATCCAACTCAAAAACTTTACATCACCAACTTTCCACTCAATGCACACATAGACCTTCCTCTGAACAACACACACGACCGTCCCTACAGGAAACAAACACATCTCTCACTCACACCCACCAGGAACCTATCACAACTACACAACAACAGTTCACAAACTACCAACTCATCAAGAAGCTAATAAAAATAATCCACTCGATATTACCATGGCAAACATCACATGAAATGAATATGGCGAACAATAAAAATGACAGCAAAGATCGCGCTTTCACTGCCCAAAGCATAAACAACCCGGGTTCTTTGACGAGTCGGAATTATTCCGGCACTGATCGGTTAAGTCGCTCTGTACACAACACAAATCCATCTACCCTCAATCACTCACAAAGAAACCGCACACCATTAAGAGTCGTACAGTGAAACATCAAAGGTCACAAAAACAACTACAATGAATTACAACTCTTAATAAAGAAGCACTCTCCGAAAATAATTGCACTCGAGGAATCTCACCTCAACTCTACAATATCAATTCCCACTCCAATCAACGACAAAATGTACCACCAAATATATAATAGACCTTCCATACCAATCATGTCTTATAAGAGGCGACTTCAACAGCTGGAACCGAATGTGGGGCTCATTCAGTAATAACAGTCGTGGTAATGTTATCGCAAAGTTTATAAACCAGTCAAACTACCAACTCCTCAATGATGGCTCTCCCACCCACTTTAGTACTCACAACACATTCACAAACGTCGATCTCTCCTTCTGTTCGTCGAATATAGCTAATGGGAAATTTCAGATGACCTCTCCGGAAGTGATCGCTTCCCTATCATCATCTCCGTCTTTGGCACTCCATCACCTAACACTAACCATAAACCAAAATTCAAAACCGACAACGCTGATTTTGACCTCTACCAAAAGTCTGCAGAAAAAACTAACCTGCAACGCAATAAAGAAGCTGCCAAAATACACAGAATTATACTTCAAAGTACCAACACTTCTGTTCTCCAAACACAACGCCATACAGGTAAATCGAGTGTCCCCTGGTGGAAAAAAGATAAAGACCGGAAAATTCTAAAAACAAGTATATCGACACAAAATGTAATTAACTACAGGAAGCCATTTTTCTTAAAAAAGTCAAAATATCCAAAAAGGAATCTCTAGAGAAATGTACGGCCGAAATAAAACCTACTACCCCGACTACAAAAATACACGCCAGTATACACGCCATCAACCCCGAAAACCCATCAAATATGAGCCTCACCGAACCAAAACAAATAGCCCTTGAGTTTACCAAACAATGGTCCAATCACTCACACGACGCAAACTTCCCAGCTAGATTTTGCCAACAGAAGCTGTCTGCAAGTACCTGCATCTCGTACAGCCCTTGCAAACAGATGAAATAAGAAACAAAATACTTGGAACTCTCATCAGCCCTAGATAGTCTTCACGGAAAAACCCCTCCAAACGATAGAATATCACATCCCCTAATCAAAAATCTACCGCCTTCCTGCAAATTACGACTTTTATAGCTCTACAACAACATATTTAAACATCATATCCCACAATCGTATAAAGTTAGCACAATTATCCCAATTCTCAAACCTGCTTCGGATAAAACACTCATTCAATCATCTCCAATTGTTCCGATTTGAGTTCTGTTTATTTTGTTAAGTTGGTAAATCAGTTGTTGACATTCCCTCTAAATGTTAGCATCATAGCTTGACATTTGCAAAAGTTACGTAGCCAAGAGTACTCGTACATCTAGCTCTTTGTGTGTTGGTGATTTTTTACAATTTTAGAAACGGATTTAAATTTGCAACAACGAACTTGTATTAAATTTTGCGCAAAAAACGGATTTAATGGTGCGCGAACTTTGGAAATGTTGGAAAAGTGTTTCGGCAACGATTCTCTAAAGAAACCGGTCATTTACCAGTGGCACGAGCAAACGGTTCAAAAGTGGTCGTGAGTCAATCGAAAATGATGAACGCAGTGGCAGACCATTGACATCGAAAACCGACTAAAACATTGACGGAGCAAAAGAAATGTTGGTCAATAACCACAAATTAACCATCAGATAGATAGCGGAGGACTTGATGATTTGGGTTTCCGTCGTGCCAAAAGACCTCAATTTCATGCAAAAAGGAGACCGTGTTGACATCGCAAAAGAGATGATTTGCGAGGCTGAATCCGATCCCACATTCATCAAAAGGATCATTACTGGAGACGAGACGTGGGGTTATGAGTATGACACGCAATCCAGACATCAGGCAAGTGAATGGCGTTCACCAAATGAGCCGAGACCAAAAAAAACCACGTCGTTTTCAGTCAAAGTTTCAGCTCACGGTTTTCATGGATTTCAACGGTGTAGTGCATCATGAATTTTTGCCAGAAGGCCAGGCAGTAAACAAAGAGTATTATTTGGGCGACATGAGACGTTTGTGTTAAGCAATTCGCCGAAAGAGACCAGAATTTTGGACAGAAAACTTGTGGATTTTGCACCATAACAACGCACCGTCGCACAGTGCCATCACTATTCGTAATCTTTTGACGAAAAACGCAATAAATGCCATCCAACAGCCACCGAGTTCACCTGATTTGGCTCCCTGTGACTAATTTCTGTTCAATCGAGTTAAAAAACCGGGGAACGCGTTTCAGCAGCCGAAAGGAAGTAATGGAAAAATCGCAGGAAGCACTGATGGACATAATGAAAACTGAATATAAAAAATGTTTCGAGGATTGGATCAAGCGCTGGCATAAGTGTGTTGCAGTCGATGGGGATTACATTGAAGGGGACAATATAGATTTAGCTGAATAAATTTGTATTTTTAATTTTCTGAATAAATTCTGGGAACTTTTTGATGAAGGTGGTATAGACCAATATCACTCAATCCATGCTGTTCCAAAGTGCTTGACAAAATCATTTCCAACAGACTCTGGTGGTTTGTTTCCACAAACAAACTTCTAAGCAGTCATCAATTCGGCATCTTTTTATTGTAGATCATCAGATTACCAAAAATGTGGAAAGTAGGACCTAATATAATATGTAAATTATATCCACCATTTTATGACAAACAGACAGATAAAAACGCGAATTGGGAACTACACTACCAATTCACTGCCAATGCATAACGGAATACCTCAAGGATCGTCCCTTTCAGTTATTTTCTTTCTCATAGCATACCACAAGTTAACCGAAATATTGACAATATACAAGGAAGTCGAATTCTGTGCATACGTCGACGACTTTCGCATAATTAAAAAGCCAAACAAGAACAACAATGGCAATATCGACCTTGGCCCCCTCTTCAACAAAATTGCAGGCTGGTGTCTCAGTACTCAGACGCAAAACTCTCAGTCGAGAAATGTAAGCATTTACACATCTGTCGAAAAATACTCCTAGCTCCTTGGCAACTACCCCATTCCAAGAGTGCACTCTCTGAAAATGTTTAAGAAATACAAATGGTACACTCACATCGAACAACTCCTTCCCCCGCTGGCTACACCTCTGAATATTATCAAATGCCTTTCCTGTACCAAATTTAATACTCGTAGCAAACCATTATCTACAATATCGGTAACAAAGGCAATTTCAATGTTAACATACATAATTATTTGTGGAGATTTTAATGCAGACTTGATAAGAAATGACTCATCTGTCATCTATCGGTCTAAGTATTGTGAACAATAATTAGCCGACACGTTTCGTCCCTAATCGTTTACCCAGTCTTTTAGATCTTACTATAGTCTCCGATCCTGCGCTTGTTCTTCTTTTTGACTTATAATGTAAATTTATCAAAACTAACTACCGCTAACTACTTTACTTACAAAGATTTTAGATCTATTAACATTGATGCACTAAAGCTAGCAACTTTATCAGCGCCCTGGTTACAAAGTAGACTATTCTCTGACCCAAATGACAAAGTTGATTACTTTCAATCTATTGTAACCCAACTGATTGATCAACATGTCCCGACTAAAACAGTAAAAATAAGAAATCAAAAGTGCCCTTGGTTTACTTCTGAAGTTATTAACGCAATTACGAGTAAGGCTCGTAATAAATTGCATAGTAAATGGAAGCGTTCATTAAAAAAATATTGATTGGGAAGCATTTAAGAAGGCGCGAAATTTCGCTACTAAAATACGAGTAATACGTGCATCCAAAAAGAACTATTATGCTTCAAAGTTGAATACCTCCTTACCGGCCAAAAAACTTTGGAGTAATCTTAAAATGATAGGTGTCTCCAAAGGAACTAATCCGGCTTTCGATCTTGACCCAGATACACTAAATGAGTTTTTTGTAGGTGAACAACCTTCTAGCAATAATAATAATGATAATATATTTTTCAATTCAGACGTGCCGATTTGTAGTCGCAAGTGAAGAAGAAGCTTTTAAATGTGTGATGTTAATCAAGCCTGACGCTGCCGGTGAAGATGATATACCCATTCGATTTGTAAGACTTATCTTACCACTGATCTTATGCCACCTGACTCACATTATTAATTTCTGCATTGTGACTTCTAACTTTCCCCAGCCTGGGAAAGCCGCAAAGGTCATTCCAATTGCAAAAAAAGCAAAAGCTGATTCGCCTGCTGATTTCAGACCCATTAGCATACTTCCTTGTTTATCGAAAGTCTTCGAAGAGATATTAGAGAAACAAATTTTCGACCATTTAAAAAACAACAACCTTCTCTACCCGAAGCAATCTGATTTCAGAACTAATCATAGTTGTTCTACAGCGATGGTGAACTTATTAGAGGAAATTAGACAGCACTACGACAAAGGTCCCATTACTCTATTTTGTTTGCTTGACTTTTCTAAGGCTTTTAATAGCAACAAACCCCAATAAAACGCTTTACTCACTCAAACAGTCACTTTCCATCTATATTTCAAAGTGGGTACCAGTGCCATTAGTAGATGTCAAAATCAATCTAACAAACCAGTTGTTGACATTTGAATATGCTTACGGATATGTCCGAAAAGTATGTCAAAATTAAGAATCTCCAAATTGCGAGGAATCTCAAAGCTGCTGCCAGCTTTTGCTCTGGTGTTGTTGTCGCAAGTGTTGGCGGCAACTATCGACAAGCTGCGTGGTTGGCGGCGCGAGACAATTTGATAAAATCTCCGAATTTAGGTGAAGTTTCAAAATTCCTTTATTTAAAAATTTATAAATTATTTACATAATTATTTACATTTGTGTAATTACAACTTACTGTCTCGGATGTCTTTTCAATCTCTTCAAGTGATCACAAGATTTTTAATATTTAACGACTACTATCTTACAAGTCAAATTCAAGAATGTTACAAAGAAAAAAATATGGCGGGTTGTGTCCAAAAATTTCAAATAAAAAAAATATGGCCGACCCAAATAAAGATGGTAGCTTCACAAGATGGGATTTCGTAGTGCTGGAATGCAGGGGGCGCATCTACGTTAACTAGCTAAGGGCGAGTTTACATTAGCTACGCGCAACAGGTGTAATTACGGATCTCATAATGGTGTTTTGACACGGATATGTCTAACCGATTGTCTTTCTGAAAAATGTGTCCGTCAAAAAAGTGGTCCATTTTTTGTATTTCTTCTACAACGAATCAACTGTGCAAAGGAATGATAGGAGAACAATCTGTACATGGACACATGAATCGTCGTCGCTCTGTTTCTCGACGTTTTGAGTGTATTACAAATATACGCTTCATCCTTTGTGCATATTTGTTTTCTTTTTTTGGTATAGTGCTTAGCATTTGATTTTTGATTTTTTTTTTACAGGTAATACCATAAGTATATATGTATATAATTTTTTAACTTGCGTTTCTTTTTTTACACCGGGGTAAAACTTTAAACCATCTCTTTTTTGCACAACCACCCTATATTCTATTTATTTATTTTCACTCGTAAAACAATTATGGTTTGATCGTCGTATGACTGTAAGACATATCCACGTACCAATGTATCTGCATGTCGTGTAGATACTTTCAGCAGTTTACTGCTTTTTTTTCTTCTGCAGATCGTCTTTTATTAGTAAAAGAGCTACTGAAAAGCTTCCTTATTCATCCTTAAATAACTGAAGAAAGATTTCTCGTCACCAATTTGCAGCTCTTGTAATAAAGGAAAATGAACAACGCTCATCCCCCTACATTTTTTACAACCCCTGTCAGCGCTCCCTGGATTTCAGAATATCTAAGTTCTATGATCACTTTTATACTTTGCGCCATCTTCATTTCAAATTTTTTAAAACTTTATCGACAGCAATAAATGCTGGCTTATTTATCGCCAGCATTCGACTTGTTGTTGTTTGCAATGTTAAATTTTACTGAGCTGGTTACTGACCTGATAATAAAACGCGACTATTATATGCTAAGGTTGAAACTTAAAAACTTCTTTGGTTTCAGTGAGAGGGCCGTCAAACTAATCAAAAGCTATTTATCAGAGAGGTTTCAAAGGGTTAATTTAAATAGCAGATCCTCGTCACGTAAGGCGTTATTACAAGGAATTCCGCAAGGCTCCATCCTTGGTTCCTTATTGTTCACCATATTCATCAACGATCTACCTAATGTCTGCACCCACACTTCTGTACATATTTATGCAGATGATGTACAGCTTCACTTAGGTTAATCTCTTCTCTTGCTTGATGAGTTGGTCCATCTTATCAATAAGGATCTTCGCCGTATATCTGCTTGGTCCGTCGCTAATAAATTGCTTCTAAACCCGACCAAATCTCAATCCCCTCCTATATGCAAAAGAAAATGTGATCTTATTTTAATTCCCGATATTTGTCTAGATAACACTAAGATTACTGTTGTGGAGTAGTGCACTAGTCTTGGTTATATTATTGATCGTAGTCTTGCTGGATATAATCACACAAATGCATTTATCGGCCGTGTCTACAGACGCCTCCGCAATTTGTGGCTTACATCCTATTTTACCACATTGGATACAAGACGCAAGCTAGTGCTTACTTTGGTATTGCCTATTATTACCTACGCTGAGGTTGTTTATAGCGATTTTGACTCAATATCTCAGCGTAAGCTCTTAATTGCTTTCAATGGTGCTGTACGGTATGTACTCGTATATGTATAAACTATCAATAGAACCATAGCACTATGTGAAGTCGAAAATGTCCCGTACAGACTAATCAAGCCTCCCTTTCCTAAAAACCCACCATGGACATTTAACACAAAATTAATAGACACGTCAGCTCACAAGTACGCCTTCAAGTCATCAACCCCCACAGAGGTGTTTCGCGCCAAATTCATTGAAATAAAAGACAAACTCAAGGACCACACATTTATCTTCACAAACGGCTGAAAAACAAACAATACCATATTTCATATAGTGTCACATCATTAAACGACATAATCAACCATGCTATTCTTCCCATATACACCTCGGAAATAATTGCAATATATATAGCTGTAAATCACATCAAAAACGCAAAAGGAAATTACGCGATCTGCACTGATTCCTTATCTTCCATAGAAGCCATAAGAAACACTAACAATGGCGATTACTATCAAAGCCTTATAAGAAATATTATCTCCGATAATCACCCAAATATAAAGCTTCTACGACTTCCCGGGCACGTGCAAATACCAGGGAATGACTTTGTCAAACTTTGTCAACCCTCAGGATATCAAAAAGTGATTAAACTTCGAACACAAAACCAAACTCCAACAACAGTGGCTAAAAACGCTAACGGAACCAAACTTAACATTAAGGATTACCTCATTACAAATGAAATAGATAGCGTGTACAAAAGAAAGCTGCATAAGTTCATACGACTTAGATTAGGTCACACCAAACTGTCTCATCAACACTATAACGACGAAACATATCATCGCTATGTCCTTTCTGCACTCAGGCAAACATCTCGATTCTACATATCCTCAATACATGCCCCCGCTTTGCTAACGTCAGGAGACGAATATTTCACAATACCAACCCAAGAACCTTACTTTCGAACCCCACCCTTAAAAACATCAACACCGTTTTATAAAATTTTAAACAGTGTAACTTACGATATCATCTTATACGTATAACCCATTTAAAAAAGAAAAACAAGCAGATGGCCTTAGTTGCTCGTGCTTTCCCCTGTCTCAACCACATGTCGTGGGTAATTACGGACAAATTGCAAACTTCATCCGGGGGGTGTCTTAACCAGTTGTCGAAGAGTGTATTTATGTTTCCCACGAAGCCTTATTTGCTTTTCTGTTGGCGGTTAGATTGGTTCAAATTTTTAACTGAGTTAAATTAACAAAATAAAAAGTTTTAATGCAAACAAGTTTAAGTTAAGAGTAAAAGGAAATTTTTTGCAGCATTTTTCCTTCTTTTGAAATTTACAACCTTTCTAAGATTAGCCGGATTAATTCGTTAAATGATGTTGGAAATCTGCGTGCAAGTTGTCTTCTACCGTAAGTGTTGTACGATCTTTCGATGTAGTTCCTGGGCTGTCTTCTTGTGTTCTGTGCGCCGTCAATAATTTGTTTGAAACGTATTCGTATGTCATCATAATATTCTAATAAAATTGTCACTTTGAAAATGCTTTGGACATCGAGAACTTTGAAAATTGTGCGATAAACCATATATAGCCCTTCTTTTCTCTGAGCGTAAGTTATCAATATGCTTATACCAGATTAAGTGACTATCGATTATCGCTCCCTAATTATCGCTAACTGAATGTTAATTCAGTGATTGGGATCAAACGAAGAGCCGCGAAGTTTAAATTGCTACAAGACCAAACTTCTGGTGTGCTTTTCGCTAGCGAAACCAAGCTAACCGATAAGCACAAACTGGAGTACAATAATTATATTGTTAGAAGAAGAAATCGGCCCAGATCCAAACGTGGAGACGGTGTCGCGATCTTCATTAAACAAGGTATAAAATTTCATAGAGTGTACAAGGGAGTGTTGCGCAGGTTCCGGGTGTTGGAGGCAGTTGTCATTTACATTCCCCTCCGTTTTAATAAGCGGTTGTACTTGGCATCTGTTTATGCATCCGAGGCTTCACAATCCACTTTATTCTTACACCTACAGTAAGACTCGATGGACACGCTTCTCCGCAACCTTGACCAGAGCGCTCTCCTCACACACGCTCCACCCACCGTCCAATAGGAATTTGTCAAACGAGGAGATCGACAAGTACCTAAAACGAATGGGCGAGACAATTACACAAACTATGGACGCTACAATACCGCTGTGTCGACGTACGACTAACGAAGACCTGTTCCACAATCCTATTATTGACGCACTGCACCGTCAGAAAAGTAGACTTCTGACAAGACTCAAAAACTTGTACAGACAGTAAATTGACCGACAAGACCCGGAGATTAGGACACTGAAGTCGTCGATTAAAAATCTCCAAACGCTAATAAAAGAGAATTACAGAATTTCTGTAAGTTTGTATTGGAACAGCAAGGTGCGGGCTGTAAACACCAGCAACCCGAATATCAAAACGACCTTCAATGTCTAAAAAAAAATAGCCCGGACAACAAACAACGAACGGTTACTGACAATAGCAGGTATTGATCCAAATGAAGCCGCTGACGATGACGACTTCTTTGTGATCGAGGATCCGCAGGAGAAGGTTGAGACCATAGGTGCTGTTTCCAGGAAGTATACAAGGCCATTGATATCATTGGCCCTACTTATGACCTGGACAATCGCGCCTTGGTGTACAACTGCTACATTTGAAATGAAGTAGAGAATTGGCGATCCAACGGCTCTGGTCTCACCCGGCTTAACGACGAAAATATGGCAAATAATGTCATTGCCAGAGAGGGTAACCTATCCCCGTTCATTTCGAAGGAAGGATTCCATGAGATCTTCGACACAATCAGGTCTAAGAAATCAGTGGGGACCGATGGTATTCCGAACATTGTGCTCCGACATCTTCCTCTAGAAGCGGTGGACATTTACACCACCCTGTTTAATAATGCAATGAATAATGCACATTATCCGGCGCTTTGAAAAACGACGGTGGTTCAATCTGGTCGATAAGTCTCCTTCCGAATATCAGTAAGGTTTTTGAAAAGATATTAGAGATATTATATTAGAGCTCTGACCAGGTGGGTTGAGGACAAACATACAGTTCCGGATAATCAATTCGGTTTTAAGGCGGGACATGATATCTCACATGCCGTGTCTAAACTGGTGTCCGACACCGCCTTCGACACCGTATGGTTAGAGGGTCTTTTCTACAAGCTGACTGGGTTGGGGATAAGTAAACCACTCTTGTACATTTTTTATAATATGCTACACAACAGACAGTTCATCTTGAAGAATGGTGATGTGACTTCTGTTGGAATATTTCAAATTAAAAATGGTCTTCAGCAAGGCGCGGTCAATCCGCCGATCCTTTTCAACATTTTTACAAGCGACTTGATAGGTTCACTTCCCCATACTATTGCGTACGCAGACGATTTGGTAGCCTACAGAACAGGTCCGAAAATCGAGGTCATTAATACTCTCTTGCAGCGTGACTTTGATAAGATAAGACGATTTTGCGATGACTGGAAGTTGAAAATCAACTTTTACGAGTAGAAGTCGGAAACCATTCTCGCTGTTGTCTAGAGCCTCTAGGGATACAAGAAAAAATTGGCGAAGTTTCTCGATCATTGGACAAAACGGGCAGCCACTTGCCTGTCGAAATGTAGTCAGATACCTTGGGGTCTGGTTAGATCGGTTTCTGTATTTTGACAAAAAGGTAGATGCTGCTCTGGCCAGAGCTAAAGGCGCTTTTGCTATTACATAGAGACTGTTTTATAACAGCCAACTTGATGCGAGGGTAAAGGTGATCTGTTACATGGCCCTTATCATGCCCATGCTGGTATTTGGTTGCCCTGTGTGGTTTAATGTACGAGCAAGCTTAATGGAATAGATTCGGGTGTTTGAGAGGGCTTGCCTTCGCTTATACAGAACACCAGAGTCGGAGTACAAAACGTTTTATCCTAACGAGGTCCTTTACAACAGGGCGAACTTGATACGAATGGACAACTTCGTAATTACATTGCAAGGGCAATGACCTCGACAAATAACCTGATATCTGGGACTTACTACCCCAATTACCTTTACCATAAGAGTGTTCGCTCTGACGGCTTCGTGCCACCGGAAGTATTCCTCTACCTTGATCACATAGGGTTGATCCAGGATAGATCAGTGGTCCCATTAATTTTCCATGTCGTTCGGACAGCTGGGGACAGGCGACTCAACTACAACAGAGACGTCGGACACGGCAGTATGGATCGTCTCAGGTTCAGTAGGGCGGTGGGGAATCGCGATAAAAGAGATGTTCGGCAGCCCCAGCTTTCTAGTGGCTGAACGATGGATTTATGAATGAATTACGGACCAGCCTCACTAATAAGGCAGAGCTGACCAATCTATTTGCTTGTAAATACAGGTTTAGGTTAGCATCTAAGAAACATAGACATATATTAGTATATACAAAGGTGTATACTAATATATGTATATTATTGTGTATAATGTCTATGTGTGTGTATGTGTTTATATCGGCCTTAAGTATACAAAATAAATATTTCTAAATAAAATGTAAATAAAGTCGATATGCATAGATATAAGAATTCTGAGTAGCTAAGAGTGCCTGTGTGGGGCCAATAAGTTAGTATAAGATTGTTAAGTAATTTTAAGCTGGCATTTAAGCATTTTTTGTTAGTATGTAAGAATTAATGACTAATAAAATAAAATGCATTTAAAACTAAACTAAACCTAGCGTGCCACGAATGCCGATTTTTTCCAATGCAGATATTAACGTTTCAAGATCGAAAGTATCGAATGTTTTACTAAAATCCATAAATAGGATTAGAATATGATTATTTTTGTTTAAATTTTCGTGAACTGTATTAGTGAATTCAGCCAGAAGGTTTTCTGTACTTTTGTGTTTTTGAAATTCGCATTTTTTTATGAGTTAACGAATTGGTTTTGATGAAGCTCATCAACCTTCTTGAAAAGACTTCTTCCAAGCATTTGGCCTGTAGTTATTTAATTCTTGTTTAGCGCCTCCTTTATAAATTGGTCTCATCACAGCAGTCTTAATATTGTAGTTGGTGGAATATTGCATTGTTGCTGACTTAAGTTAATTACTTTTGCAATTATTAGAGCAACTATATTACCATGAGTTTGTAAATCACTAGCTCTAATGCAGTCCTGGATACTTATTAATGTTAAAACACTGAAGGGTCGAGTGTACCTCATAAGGGTTTGTCTCTTGTACGTCGATCGAGTTAGGTATTGAAATTTGCAAATTGTGCAAGCCTATTTTGAAAACCATGGTTCGGATCGCCAAACTTATCGTGCGCTACGTACATTTTACGGTCTACGTAATCGTCCATCTCAGCAAGTTATTCGGAACACGACTATTCGTTTTCGCACTACGTACATTCTAGTGCAGGTCGATATCGACCCCTTGGTTTCCCAGGGTTAAACATAAACGAAAACTGATTTTGGGGGTCGACGAGGTCTAAAAATCGATCCCTATTAATTAACACAAGTTCTTATTTGAAATATTCAAGATACTGTATAAGTTGTGTTACGTGTACCAACTTGTTATAAGAATGACTAATATTTTAGAATTAAATATCATTGTTGTACTTTTAAAAAACTCAACAAGTCGATAGGCGTGCACAAGTTCGAAAAAGATAAGAAACTCGGCAAGTCAATATGCGTGAACAAGTTCGTGCAAGATAATGTGTTCGAGCGTGCAAGTCTTTCAGGAACGAAATCATGATCAAGTTCAAGTCCAAACATGCCCCTGATATCTATATTTATAAAAATTCCGTGTCACACTGTTCGTTGGGAATGAACTCCGAAACCGCTTAACCGATCTTAATAATATTTTGCACACTGTGTCTAACTGGTCAAATTTACCAGATAGGATAGTTTTTATATCGATGTATGACCTTAATAATTTGTTATTAATTATATGGTAAGTTGCACTACTGTTAAACATGGCGGAGTAAATTAGTTATACTCGTTTGTAAACTTCATCCGCCTCGCCAAACACAGCACAGCACTTACAAGTAAGAACAACAATCGATTACAGTTCATTCAAAACGCAAGTTACGACGTCCGTCTCGCCAAATTACCAGCATAGCACTTCCTAGCAACAACAGCATTCGATTATAGCCCATCCAGAACGCAGATCGGCCATAAAATAATGGCAACAGATGAAAGAATCCCAACATCGGGGAAAACCCCAGATAACTTTCGGCAATAAATACGAGTACCTTAATAAAACTTTAAGCAGTAATATGCATGTTGTAAATATTTATGTACTTGCTTTATACTTTTGTAATTGCACACGCAAATAACCAGAACTTCTCTCTCTGCCGAAAACCGTAAAAACTTTTCGCGGAATATATAACACCACATAAAGTTCTTTCAGATTACATGTGCAAACATAGGTTTCTTGAAACCAATCATAAGTTGTAACATGAACGACGACCACGGTAACTGCTATAATTTAAAAAAAAATAATAAGGTTATGTTAAAATCTTTGGATTTTTGTCCGAGACCTTGCTTTTTTAATTTTTCGTGCATTATTCGTACATCTTTTTTTAAGTGTTGATTAAGTGTTGGTATACCTGGACTGGTACAATTAATAAGATGTGACAACTAATTTAAAAACGTGTAAGTATTACCTGCCTGCTTATCATTTTATTATTCCAATTTTATTTTAATAGTTTTAATTATTATTTTCAGTAAAATTCCACCAACAAATCTAAACTCAACAATGAGCGTAGCAATTCAATTGGCAGAACAAATCACGGCAAGAAATGCAGCTGATAGAATCAGGAAAGCAAGGAGTCGTGCACAAGAATCTTGAGAGCAGCGCGACGAACGTCTGCTACAAGATATATCGAGAAGAAGAGCGGCGCGTGAACAGCGCATAGCCACAATTAGAGCACGAGAACCAGAGAGACAGCATCATTTGTTCGTGTTGCGTTCGAATATGCACTAGACATTAATTATTCTGCGCATTCTAAAATTGCCATCGGTGCAATGGACAAAGTATGCCAATATTGTCAGGCGTTAAAATTCCACAATCAAGTACCCGGCATTTGTTGCGCATCAGGAAAAGTTGTACTGTTACCTCTTCCCACTCAGCCAGAACCTTTACAATTACTTCTTGCTGACGAATCAGAAATTATTTTTGCGCAAGATACGAAAATTCAATATTTGCTTCCAAATGACGTCATTTGCGGCAACCAAAATTTGCGATCTCACATCCGATGGACGTAATTTTGAAACTACATTTAAAATATCTACAAGGCCAGGTGTATTATAGGATTGGGTCGTTGATGCCAATGCCTAATGATGATCTGAAGTTTATCCAAATCTATTTTATGGGCAGTTGCGAAGAACGTGCGTAAACTCGGTGCCAGCATGATTTCATCGAAAAAGCGGATTTTTTGGAAAATCGTGATCAACTTATTCAATTGTTTAAAAGAGTGTCATCTGAAAAGCTGAAAAAGTACCGTCAGGAGAACATGCTGGCAAGTTCAACGCGCCCACCGTACATGAAGTTGTTATTATAGTATTATGGTCGGTGATCCAGTTGACAACAGAGCCATCAAAATTACACGTCGAGACAGCACTGTGAGTACGATTTCGGACCTACACCGTTCGTACGACGCATTCCAATATCCGCTGATATTCTGGTAAGGACAGAATGGATATCACATCAATATCAAACAGCGTGATCCAGTTACTGGTAAATTTGATAATTAACTGTTTAGTTTCTTAATTTCATTATGTTTTTACAATTTCACTTCGAATTTTTTCAGGTAGTGAAACAAACAAGAAAGTCAGTTCTACTACGTGCACCGATTGATGATTAGACATAACCAGCACAACTATATCCTTCGATATCGTCAGCTGCACCGTCAATACGTTGTGGATAAGTACGCTAAGATGGAAAGCGAACGTTTGCGATTTATTCGATACAACTAGGCTAAATTACGATCGGAGGAGTATATCCACTTACGGAAATTTAAATGCCAATGACATCGGTAATGTATTTATTTTACCTTCCAGCTATATCGGGAGTCCACGGAACATGCAGGAATAGATACAAGATGCAATGACCAGATATTTTTATTACATTTACATGTAATCCAAATTGGGAGGAAATACAAACTTTTTCCTGGTTTTTTTTGCGTTTGTTGTTGGTGAATGTTCCCGGACCAACGGAGTGTTCAATACATATCAAGATGCATGTCGCGAGTTGCAATTGCTGGAAGACGACAATAATAATTGGGGCCTGACACTTGCTGATGCAGCGTTGACATCCACACCAAATAAAATTCGTCAACTATTTGCAATTATTTTGACGACATGTTATCCAACACAATCGTCCACTTTGTGAGAAAAGTACAAGAATCATATGACTGAAGACATATTGCACCGAGTTAGGCAAACAGACCAATGTCCAAATATAGATTACACGCCAGAGATGTATAATGAAGCTTTAGTGCTGATCGAGGATTTATGCATTTTAATTTCAAGTTTACCATTCACTCATTATGGTATGCCATCAACTGATCGCCCGCCCACCGACTTAGTTAACAGTGATTTGCAACGAGAACAACAGTATAACGACGTTGACTTAGATACCGTTATTACGAATAATAAGCCATTACTGACAGCTGAACAAAAAAATATTTATAATCGGATTATGCGGACTGTTGATGTTGAACAAGGCGACTTTTATTTCTTGGACGCACCAGGTGGAACTGATGAGACGTTTTTAATATCGTCAATCAATCCTTGCAAAGATACGGTCGCAACGAAAAATTGCATTGACAACTGCATCATCAGGCATTGCTACCACTTTGCTAGATGGTGGGCGAACGGCGCATTCAATATTCAAGCTGCCATTACACATTCATAACAAACCAGACGCAATATGTAAAATTAAAAAAAAAAGCGGAATGGCTGCAATATCACAAAGGAGTTCCATCATAATCTGGGATGAGTGCACTATGGCTCATAAACATTCACTTGAAGCATTACATAGTTCTATGTAAGATTTGAACGGCAACGATAAACTTTTTAGTGGTGCTGTCCTACTACTGTCTGGTGATTTCCGACAGACATTGCCAGTCATTCCTCGCTCTCCTTCTGCCGATGAGATTAACGCAAGCTTACAGCAATCTTTGATATGGCGAAATGTCGAAACATGCGAACAATTACTGGCTATTGGAAATGATGAAATAGAACTGCATCCAAATACGCAATGCATCAAATTGCCAGAAGATTTCTACAGTGCAGACAAAAAATTAACTAATTGAGAGTGTCTTCCCGGATACACTCAATAAATTCGTGTATTTGGATCATAATTGGCTCAGTAATCGTGCTGTTTTGGCAACAAAAACTGTCGATGTTGGAGAAATTAACTTTCAGATACAACAGTTGCTGCCAGGTGGTCTGATATCTTATAAATCAATTGACGCCATTGTTGATTATCAAACTGAATTTGTAAATAATCTGGATGTACTACGAACGCCACCACACACTCTTCGTTTGAAGATTGGTTCACCGATTATTCTTCTGCGTAATTCACTTAGATTATGCAACGGTACACGTTTGGTCATCCAAAGGATCACGGGAAATGTCATTGAAGCAACAATTTTGGTTGGAAAGTTTAAAGGAGAAATCGTCCTGCTGCCACATATTCCAATGACACCATCAGAATCTCCGATACCATTCAAAAGGCTTCAATTCCCTATTCGTTTGTCTATCGTGATGACTATTAACAAGTCTCAAGGCCAAAGAATGTCCATTTGTGGATTGGATTTGGAAAAACCATGTTTCTCCGATGGGCAACTATATGTTGCATGCTCGCATGTGTTAGCAAAAAACAAGTTAACCAAAAATATTGAGCACCGATTAGCGCTTAATTAAATTAAAATTATAAATTGTTACACTTCAACCTACAACCTACCTACGTAAGTTATTTCTCCATCGAAATAATAAGCCATACCTTTATGCACATAATAGCTTATGCACAGTCAAATCTTGCAACAGCAAGGCGTGGCCGGGTAGGCCAGTTTTACTATATAACAAGCTTGCACTTACGTTGAAAGTTCATTGGCGTTTTGAAATTCGTTGGAACTTGAATATCAATGATAATACACTCATCTACTAATTTATTTCAACAGATTTCATAGTGATTACATAGCTAAATAAAGTGATTGAAAAAAAATTTCAAAAATCCTTAGTTACGTACGAGCGTTAACAGCGTAACTATACATTTCTGCAGTTTATGAAGAAGTAACAGGGTAAGTACTAAAAAAACCTTTTAATATTTTTATATGTATTTTTTGAAATTACTTTAGAAAAGTTGTTGCCTAAAATTATAAATGTTCCGTTTTATGATTGCAGACATGAAAAAAGAATGCAGACAATAGAGTTTGGACTACTTGAAGTTTGGATTTATTTCATCTCTATCAAATAAACACTGGCCGGTGTGTCTCATATGTGACAAAGCATTCAGTAACGATGCCATGAAGCCTTCCAAAATGGAGGACCACTTATCAAGAGTACAAAATAAGTAAGCCATTGCCCTTCTTTCAAGCATTTAAAGAAACACTAGAGAGAAGGCCATCCATAAGAACAATGTTTGTGTCATCAGCTATGCAAGACGTCGATGGTTTACAAGCATCCTATAATATATCTTTACTAATAGCGAAGTCGGGTAAACCCCACATGATTGGAGAGCAGCTTATTTTACCAGCCATTGTGGAGGTCCTCAACAATGTAAAGGGTTTTCCAATAAGGACTTGACAACTTTGAATTTAATTTGTGAACGCACTCTTTCACTAATCATCAAACTGTTACTGTCACCGTCAATTTAATCAGTAAACTCAACATTTTCATCATGGTAAAATACACGAACGAGCAACGTCTGCAAATTATAAAAATTTCTACCGAAATTCGGAATCGGTGATTGCGTTAACTCCAATTTTCGGTCGTAATTCTCGCCCTAGTAGACAGGCAATAACAAGTTTAGTGCAAAAATTTGAGTCTACATATTCGTTGTGTGATGTTGCCGTGTCAGTGAGACAACGGGTTGGTCGAAGTGTCGAAAATATCGCAGGCGTTCAGGTGGTCTCAAGAATTGGGCATCACTCAGACCACATTATGGCGTATTTTGCGTAAGGATCTTGGCTTACACCCATACAAGATCAAGCTGACTCAAGAATTGAAGCCGATGGACCATTTGAAGCGAGGTACGTTCTCCGATTGGATTCTGGAGAAAATTCGCCAAGATGATGAATTTCATCGCAAAATCATCTACAGTGACGAAATCATTTTTGGCTCAATAGGTTCGTCAATAAGCAAAATATGCATTATTGGTCGGGTGAAAATCCACATGTGCTTGAATCACCACTTCATCCACAAAAACTAACTGTTTGGTTCGGCTTGCATACCGGCGGCGTTATTGGGCCATATTTTTTCGTCAACGATAACGATCGTCACGATACTGTGAATGATCAGCGTTATCGCGCCATGATCACCTATTATTTTTGGCCCGAATTGGAAGATATGGACTTGGACAACATTTGTTTGCAACAGGATAATGCCACAAGCCATACAGCACACGCTACAATTTATTGAAGAGTAGGTATGGTGAGCGTGTTATCTCAAGAAATGGGCCGGTCGATCGGCCGCCTCGTTCGTGCGATTTAACGCCGCTTGACTATTTTCTGTGCGGCTACGTTAAGTAGCGTCCGTTTCGGCCGAAATGTGTGGCCGAGTCGTTGAAAATTGGGTCCGACGAATCGACTGCTGCAAACGTGCCCGCGGTAGCCATATGAATGAAGTCGAGTTCCATTCATAAATGTTTTGATTGTACTTCAAGCCGATAATAAAGTTTTTGAAATATCTCATATGGTTTGCGTTTTATTTAAAAACAAGAGTTGTAAAGTTCTTATTGGAAAACCCTATATTACACAAGCCCGCACATGATATTATTAAGAGAATTCCTTTGAGCAGTAACACCGTTCAGGGACGAAAAGACAAGATGGGTCGGAATGTGGAAAACACTTCATGCAATTTCTTACAGACCAACAGATTCTCTCTCCAGTTGGACGAGTCTACATTACCCGGCAATGAAGCTCTGTTGTTAGGTTATGTTCGAAATATTCGTATTAAAGATGAGAATATATGTCAAGAACTGCTTTTTGCTACTTATTTAGAGACTGATCTGAGAGGCGAATCGATTTTTCAGGCCGTGGAACGTTTTTTTTATCGACGAAACTATTCCATGGAAGTACACTGTTTCTGTTGCGAATGCTGGTGCACCATCAGTGCATCAGTCTTTACAATATGGTATAAATGCTGTCAATAAGATTCGAAGTAGTTCTTTGAATTCTCGGTTATTTGTTCAGCTATGTGAGGAAAACGACGAAGTCTTTACTCGGTTACTTCTGCACACTGAAATTCGCTGGCTATCAAGAGGCTCTTGCTTAGCAAGATTTTCAGCTATTTTAGGATCTGTGTTGGAGTTTTTACAAGAAAAAGATCCGAATTTGCAAGAAAATCTGAACAATTGTAAAACAGATATTTATTACTTGACTGATATCTGTGGTATGTTTCTGGGTAAACTCATCCTTTATAAACAAAAAACAAAAAGCAGAAAAAGGTATTCACAGTTTCCGCATTTGTCAAAATTAAGAGAAATGCTTCAACACGATGTTATTTTATCATATGTCACTCACTTGGGCGCATTGCATAAGGTTTTTACTAAAAGGTTTGAGGATCTCTTAAATTTACAAATTCCTTAATGGATAATAAATCCGTACAATATCACAGACATGAAAGAAGCCAATGTGATAATCCAAGAAGAGTTGATAACCATCAGCACAGACGAGGAGCTTAAGCAGAATTTCAACCAAGGCTATCAGAAGTTCTGGTTGCAACGCAATATTGAAACCCAGTATCCTGCGTTGTGGAACACTGCTGAAAACTACCTTATCGCTTAAGGCTGCAATTCACCAATATTGAACCGGATTTAGCTAGATTGGTAGAAAGTCACAGGTTCATCCATCACACAGAATTTTTTATATTTCTTTTTACTTTACTATTTTAATGTTTTTTTCAAAAAATAATTACCTACTTAAGTATTTTTACTTAATTTGTATTAATAATTAGTAATTACACTTGATTGTATGTCCATTTATTTTGTTAAGTTTTGATGAGATAATTATGTCAAGTTTACTCATTTAACCAACCGCAAAGTTTTTAAATTGGTAAGTATTTTGTATCAATAGGAAAAAAAACTAGAGATAGGATTTTTAACGTAATTTGGCTATGGGGGTCTGAAGTTTCAGTTCATTTTGGAAGAGTGGTCTCTTGCCCAAAATAGTTAGGGAATACCTGCTCTAGTGGATAATACCCATCCCCAAAGACAACAAGCAATGCGAACAGAAGAAGTTATTGCCGTTGTGGGGCGCAGTGTTGAAGAGAATCCGAATGAGCCGATTCGCCATCCTGCACAGGAATTAGAGTTATGCCCATCCACTTTGTGGAAGATTTTACCGAAGCTATTGGCTTAAAAGCTTATAAGATCCAGCTTGTATAACAGTGGAAACCGCGTGACCAAATGACCGAAAACATCATTCAGCTTGATCTTCATTTTCAACGCAAAACTTTGTTCGCCGATGAGGCCATTTTTTGTTCAATGGATATGTAAACAAGCAAAATTGCCGAATTTGGAGTGGAGAAAACCCAGAAGTCGAGGCACCCTTACAACTCGCTCAAAACTCACTGTTTGGTGTGCTTTATGGGCTGGTGGAATCATCGTGTTATTGACGTGACAGAGCTTTAGCTTCAACAAGATGGCACACCATGCCACACGGAGCGAGACACCATCAATCAATTGCGGTAAACATTTGCTGAGCGCTTAATATCCCGTAATGGACCTGCGAACTGGCCTCCATGATCCTGTGACCTCACACCTTTAGATTGCTTTCTTTGGGGGTATGTGAAGTCACTATTTTATGCCGATAAACCAGAGACGATTTGGAAGTCAATATTAGCCGTGTTATTGCTGATATACGGCCCCAGTTGCTCGATAAAATTGTGGAAAATTGGACTTCACGATTGCGCTTAATTGGAGCTAGCCGTGGCATTCATATGTCCGATATTATATTTAAACACTAATGGCATACAATTATCTAGTAAATAAAGTTAATATCAGACATTGGCTTTAGGTTTAAGTATTTTATTTCATATTGAATTTGTATACCTCTAAAAAATACACCCTTTACATATGCCTTATCCGATTTGTTAAAACATGCATTTGTATCCTGCTTGGGTAATACGAGTACTTACACTTAACCACGTAAATGTTACGTAAATTAAATAATTTAAATATTGCTTTATGAAATTTCAAACTTACACCCTGGAGAGAAATTTATCCAAGCAAACCTTCAAGAATCTGCTGAATGTATCCGAAATGTACAAAATACTTTGGGCAACGCACTCATAAAAGCCACAAATACATCGATATCCAGAGTAAAGGGAGGTCATTGCCTAAGTTAGCCCATATTGACTTGATTCGATATACTTCGATACCACTCAACTGACTAAAAGTTGTGCATGAATGTAGTCAGTTTTGGTTTAACTTGGAACATGTTTTCCTTTCAAAATTACCACAAGCACAATGCTGGGCTATTATTACATTCATACCACATTGTATGTTGTGTAATTGTACGTATATCTGTAGACATATTTTGTAACATTTCGTGGAGAGAACTGCTTAGAGATACATTTTGAATGGAATATTTGACAGAAAACAGAAATATTGCCAATTTGCTCACGTTTATTTGAAGTATTATATTTTACGACAATGACGTGACGATGGAACAGTGAAACTATGCTGCTATGTACTAAATATGGATATATAATAAAGTTTCTTGTGTAAATAAATATGGTGTCCTTTGTATTGGACCAGCAAGCAAAAGTGGTTAGAATGGGTATCAGCCGTACTCAACCACTATTTTCTTGTAGCCAAGATGAGATAACTATTGTATAATAAATCCCCGCAAGCATTTTTTGGGATTTTAAACTTTCCAAAAGTTAGATTCTTTATACTCGTACGTCCTTTTTGATCATCGGACCGAGTCAACTGATTTCGAGGGTAAAGTGATTATATATCATGCGTGAGACCTCGACCTGGGAATAAAGTGACATTCCGAAGAGTTTCAAAAAGGCATTTTGTTTTGGAGGAATTCCCAAACCAACTGTTTGGGAAGCTACCATGGAAATAGTATTTACGACTCAACAGCGCTTGAGTGTTGCGTAATTTTCTTTGGGCGTTTCACCTAGGTTTTGTGTACATAACCGTGATGGAGTGCAGGTTTCAAACCTATCTAATGTTTTACTCTAAGCCCTGCTACCAATATCGATATTAAAACTTCAGAGATTTTTCCACTGTAGACAATCACGCATTACGACTTGAAGCGGGCTTTCTCCCATGGCGGAATTATTATTTTGCCTCTAATGTTAACGACAAATTCAATTATTTACAACCCTAATAATTAATTGATCTATTCAACCGGCATATCACTTTAAAGAACGGTTGCAATACGCTTCCACTACAAGAAAAGTACAAAAAACGATGTTTCTTAATGTTGAGACCGGAACAACTTACGTTCAGTTTTTGTTGGAAAAAAATCGGCAACTTCACACGCTCAAGGTGTTACTGCTATATGGTGAGATGCTGAGGGAATTATTCCGACTATCACCGCAGAAGTCACTAGAGCAGAAACGGCCAGGTTTGATTAATTTAATTTGATTAACGCTCACTCTCATATAGCTGTAACTGTAACAGTTACAGGAGTCGATTGGGAAAAATGTTGCACCCACCTTATTCACCAGATTTAGCACCTACAGATTCCCACTTACTCTAAAGTCTACAAAATTTCATTGATGGAATAAAACTTAGATTGCGGGATGATGTCTAAGAGTCTCTTGGGGTACATTTCGTCAAAGCCAAACAATTTCTTTAGTGATGGCATTAAAAAGTGTTGCCTAATGAAGGAAATTACATTGACGACTAAATTTTTGTATTTTGTGGAAATTAATTAACATTAAACAGACATTCAATATTTGCGCAATGCTTATAGCTGTGTTTTATTGGTAAGTGACTACCCATCTCAGTAAAATATCCCTTGGCAAACAACAACAGAAACGAAAAGTGGCGATAATTAGGTCAGTAAATAAGTGAGTATAAAAGTGAATATAGAACCTAGGAATTCTGAAATCGAGGGAGCGCTGACAGGGATTGTAAAAAATGTTATTTCATGAAGGTTGTCAGACTTCGTTTATTTAAGGATGTGTTCGTTGATTATGTATTTTATATAATCTGCGTGTTCTTATAAGAGAGAAGTTATTACTTAGTCGGGTTTTACACGCTGCATGTTTTCATGAGCATGTTTTACAAAATCCATATTGCGATTCGGGAATAAGCCCAGACGTGGAAGTGGTAGTTGAATTGCTGAATTTGTGTAAAGATGCATTTGAGTTGCAAAAATAAAAGAAAATAAGATTTGGGTGAAGTCGTGGAGAAAAGTGAGGGATGAGCGTGGTTCATTTTCCAGAGAGCTGCTGAGCTGATTAGGAGAAATCTTTCTTCAGTTATTTATGGATGAATTAGGAAACGTTTCAGTAGCACCCTTTGCTAATAAAATACGATCCGTTATAACACCAGAGCAAAAGCTGAGATTCCTGATTTCGACATACCTTTCGAACATACCCGTAAACATATTTAAATGTCAACAAGTGATTTTTATAGTGGCACCGGTACCAACTTTGAAATATAGATTGAAAGTGAGTGTTCGAGTGAGTAAAGCGTTTTATTGGGGTTCGATTGCTGAGCTGCGTAGTCACTTACCAATAAAACACAGCTTATGTTACAACCTGATACCCATTCGATTTGTAAAGATGATTCTACTCCATATTCTTAGCAGCCTAACACGTACGCATTTCTGCATTACCGCTTAGACATTTCTCGATATTCGTTAAAGCCATTCCTGTCCCAAAAATGCCTCAACCCTCCTCGCGAACCGGCTTAGGACTTACCATGTTTGTCCAAAATACTTGGGAAGATCTAAGCAAACCAAATCCGCGCTTTTTTTTTTAATGACCTGTCTAATGTGTGCTCAAATGTTCCAATTCATGCCTATGGTGATGATAACCAGATTTGTTGAGGATCTAATCGTCAGAAGAAACAAAGAATGGATTCATTCTTAATCCAACCAAATCGCAGCTCATCCTAATAGCTGAAAACCCAATTAACATAGTTCAAATACCGCCAGTATTCCTGAACGACAGACAACTTAATTTTGTGGAGCTTGTTGCTGATCTTGGGTTCAAATTAAATCTCGCTCACTTTCCGCCGTAGATCATATTAACTTTTTTGTTGGACCAATCTATGTTGCACTGCACAATCTATGTTGGCTTTCATCTACCCAATAGGTACAAAGCTAAAAAACCTTATTTATGCCTATAATTCATTGCTCTGTCGTAGTTAATTAAAGCTTGGCTCGCTATCACAACACAAGGTGATTGTTGCCTTCAACGATATAATACGTTGGTCCTAGGTTGCTCTTTAAAATAATTCCTCGATGTTGTGTGTCTGTGCACAAAATTATCCAAATCCGATCTCCTGACTATTTGATGGATAAGATCCAATTCGCCTAATCAACCAGAATACAGAAAGTTACTATTCTCTACTTTAATTACAGAAATTCCTCGCGCCTATTTTTCATCCACGTCACCAGGCTTTGGAACTCCCTTCCTATTGTACAACAACAAAGAAATTAATGGGAACATCAGCTATTAAAAATTCCACCTTAAGACATCTCAAGAAATCACAACAATTATACTTCTTTCATCTCTCACTCTTAAATACATATATTCTATTTCTTCCTTCTATATATATAAATACATATATATTCTTCCTTTGCTATATATATAGGTGGGGCAAAAATTTTCACCCGACGAGACGTTCTTTGGCTGTAATTATTTTTATGAATGAAAAACTTCGGTTCTGCTTTTGGATTATCTTTATTTGATGTCATAAATTTTTTTCTATTAAGAAAATGATATCGGCTAAGTGGCCGCGGCCAGAATTGATGACCATTCGGGCCCGATTTGTGGCATTTTCCATCACTCTTGCCAGAACTTCTGGCGATAGCTCCTTGCATTCTGAACGGATGTCCAGAGGCTTGTTGACATAGACTCCTGACTTCAAAAAACCCGACAAACAGGAGTCTGGAACGGTTAAATCAGGCGATCTTGTGGCCAGTGTAAATCGCCAAAACGAGAGATTAGGCGACCCGGAAATGCAGCCCTTAGAATTTCGCTTGTGACTAGTGCAGTATGTGCCGTTTCTCCATTTTATTGGAACCACATGTTCTCCAGTCCCAATTCATCCAATTGAGTCGTCAAGCATGGTTCTCGCCGATGATGCCTCCAGAGTAAACAGCACACTATGCAGTAATTTTGAGCGGGTGTATCGGCTCTTCGTGGGTTATACGCGAATTTTCGGTGCCCCAGAAGCGATAATTTTGCTTATTCACATAACCGCAACGATGGAAATGGGCCTCGTCGCTCATGATGATTGTCGATGAAAAGTTGGCTCCCTCGTGGTCGAGGTTCAGGATGGCTTGAGTGTAGGTTACACGCGCTTGGCGTTCAACAGCTAACAGCTGATGGACTGTCTGCATTTTTTTTTTTTTTTTTTCTTATAATTTGAGTACCCTTAAGGTGATTGTACACAGCGCGGGCAAAGGAAATTTAGGGAGGAAGAAAAGAGAGGTACCGATGTACATTGTTTTTAAATGTTTGCAAGTTTTAACGACCAGGAAATACAGAGATCGGCAGGGCATTCCATAAGCGAGTTGTACGGCTTAGGAACGAATCACGATATTTTAGAGTACGTCCGAAAATGGGCTTGAGGGTATACTGATGAGCATTCATAGCGAGACGGGTGTTACGGTTGAGGGTTTGAATGGGCGGAATGCTACTGGCGATTTCAGTGGAGCACTGGTGGTGGAAATAGAGATAAAACAAAGTGAGACACGAGACATTTCGTCGGTGTTCGAGGGTGTCCATTGACTGACTGATATTAGTATCGTCAATAAGTTTTATCGCACGGTTTTGAATCCTATCTAGCAGGTGCAGAGATGTTTTAGGAGGACCTGACCAGATGTGGGAATTGTACTCCAATTTTGGGTGGATGAATGCCTTATATATTGAGGCCAGATCAGAGGGGGTAAATTATTTCTTACATCGCTTGAGGAAACCTAGACATTTCGCAGCATTTTTGGCGACATCAAATATGTGGTCATTCCAACGTAAGTTGTCATTGACACACATACCGAGAATGGAAAGTTTTTCGGTTTCGACGATGCAAGTGCCATTCATAGATAATGGCTGGGTGTTTAAATTTCGCTTTAAAGACAGCAGACAGCATTGTGTTTTGGAAACATTAAATTCCACTCTATTGATAGTTCCCCAATTGGTTATGCTGTTGATATCGGAATTTAATGAGCTTAGCATACTCTGCCGTTCTCGTACTACAGCCGAAGAGCAGGGCCGTGAGTCCGGGAACGAATATGAAAAGCAGAGAGTACTGTCATCAGCAAAGGAATATATTGGATTAGAAGTAGCAGACAAGAGATCGTTAATGAAAATTAAAAAGAGTGTCGGTGACAGAACAGAGCCCTGGGGCACATCACCATTTATTTTGTGAATATCAGACTTAAAACCGTCTAAGACAACTTGAATTGAACGTTCCGAAAGGTAATTTCTAATCCATTGAAGAAGAGAGTCGTCGATCCCAAATGCACGCATTTTCGACAAAAGAGCCCTTTGTAAGGGATCGTCTTAAAGTCTTTCATCAAAATTCTCTGTAAATACCGCCGATTGATGCCAAATTATGTGGCATGTCTTCTGGTCAGAGTTGCAAAAGCTTAAGTCATTTTTGGCTTAAACCTGTCTTTAATTCACAATTCAATTGGTGGAATTTGAATTAAAAAATTTTCAATTCATAAGCTAGTCGGTGAATGGTGAATTACACCAATTTCAATTCATAAGCTAGCTTATGGTGTATTTACCTTTTTAATGAAATTTAAATGAAGTCACTATTTCAGTTAATTCTATAAAAACGACATACAAATTGTCATGTGACATGTGTAATGCATACATTGTAAACAACAGTTCTCAAACATAACAAATAAAGCGCTTAAACCTACATCTTAATCATGATGCTATGGTCTTCTCCAGTATATTTGTATAGTTTTTGAACTCTATAAGGGGGTATTTCACATCTGGAATTTTTCTTCTTTTGGCTTTTTTTTCAATTTTTGCTTATATAATAGAACATAATCCTAAGATTCATCACTCAGAATTTAAAGTTGAAAATCAAAGTAGTTTTTTTTTTTACAGAATTTGTTTCGTGATGGTACATATGTACGAGTATGTACAATGTAAGTCAAGTAAAAATCGGCAACGTCTGCAAATTATAAAAATTTTCTACCAAATTCAATTAATTCTCGCCCTAGTAGACAGGCAATAACAAGTTTAGGGAAACAAATTGAGTCCACATATTCCTTATGTGATGTTGCCGTGTCAGAGAGACAACGGGTTGGTCGAAGTGTCGAAAATATCGCGGCCGTTCAGGCGTCCGTAGCAAACGATCCAAATCAGTCAATTCCACGGCGTTCTCAAGAATTGGGCATCGCTCAGACCACATTATGGCGTATTTTGCGTAAGGATCTTGGTTTACACCCATACAAGATCAAGCTGACTCAAGAATTGAAGCCGATGGACCATTTGAAGCGACGTACGTTCTCCGATTGGGTTCTTGAGAAGATGCGCCAAGATGATGAATTTCATCGAAAAATTCAAAATTGTTGGTTCAATGGGTTCGTCAATAAGCAAAATATGCATTATTGGTTGGGTTAAAATACACATGTGCTTCACGAATCACCACTTCATCCACAAAAAATAACTGTTTGGTGCGGTTTGCATGCCGGCGGCGTTATTGGGCCATATTTTTTAGTCGACCATAACGATCGTCACGCTACTGTGAAAGGTCAGCGTTTTCGCGCCATGATCACCGATTATTTTTGGCCCGAATTGGAAGATATGGACTTGGACGACATGGGGTTTCAACAGGATGTTGCCATAAGCCACACAGTACACGCTACAATCGATTTATTATTGAAGAGCAAGTATGGTGAGAGTGTTACCTCAAGACATGGGCCAGTCGATTGGCTGCCTCGTTCGTGCGATTTAACGCCGCTTGACTATTTTCTCTGGACCTACGTTAAGTCATTGGTTTATGCCAACACGCCGACAACGTTGGGAGAGTTCAGAGCCAACATTGAACGCGAAATAGCAGCCGTTTCGGCCGAAATGTGTGGCCGAGTCGTTGAAAATTGGGTCCAACGAATCGTGCCCGCGGTGGCCACATGAACGAAGTCGAGTTCCATTCATAAATGTTTTGATTGCACTTCAAGCCGATAACAAAGTTTTTGAAATATCTCAAATGGTTTGCGTTTTATTTAAAAAAAAGTTCTCAAGTCCTTATTGGAAGCCCTAAAAAAGAAAAAGTTGACAACCGTAAAATACATCATCCCCGTGATTGGTATCAATTCATGAGAACAGTGGTCAAATTTGAAGTTAAGGAAATATATCAAGATGAGATTTTTAATTTCCAAAGAAATATTTATGTGTCGAAAGGTGGACAATGACGGAGAGAAATTTTGTTGGCAAAAGGTAAAGTGGATGAGGTTCACAAAAGAGTTTGGAACAGTATTTTTCAAAACATCACAATATCATCAAAATAGCAGAAATGTTATTCTTCACCACTGGAAATCAATGAAAAGAAAAAGCTACGATCTATTGGATATGTTGCCATTGACATGAATTTACCCTTCAAATGGATTTAATTAATCGTCATCAAGTTAATTGTTTGTGTTTTATTTAAACGAACAGCTCTGAACATCTTTAAATATACCTTGTGTATCAAGGCTCGGTCGATTCGGCCTCCCCAACGAGTTATTTAACAGGAAATGGCCATTTCCACGATTTAGTCTGAGGAAACCTGATGAATGAAATCCGAGCATCACTTGTCGGTTCCACATCAGTAAGGAATCCGGGCTCTCAACGGCTAACCGGAGCCAGAATCGAGGGAATGTTCTTGGTGAATGGTTCGTTGCGCGCAACGAGCCGAGTGAAGTGTATACTTTTGATGCGGTTGACGTTGGCAGAAGTGACATTGACGTTACTTTTGCCAACGAGGCAGCTTTTAGGGCATTTAGCTTTACGTGGCAAGTTAGTGTAGGGGTGAGTGATCACAACTGGATTCAGTTTGAGATCGCTCACGCAATAGAAGAAAGTGACATGGTTTCTGACAGGAGATGATGTGTGCGAGGCGCTGATTGGGGTATTTATGGTGCTCGTATACTTTCGGAGGTTTCTTCCCTGAGAACGCAAGTGTACGGTAGCTTAAGCATCGATCGGCAAATCGCGCACATCAATGAGTACGTATGGCGGGTGAACGATGAACTCTTTGAGAGGAGCCGTAGGGCGAATCAAAAAAGGGTAAGTTGGTGGAACCGCTATTTGACAGAGAAGCGAAGGGTTGTTAGAAACCTAAGGAAGCGATTCCAAAAGGCTAGGTTGAGAACCTGGCTCAGCTGAGCATTGCCTTCCGGCGAGGGCTCGCTGAGTATAAGCATCTCATTATCAGTACAAAGGAGTCTGACTTGAAAAACTTTGCCTCTAACAATAGAGATGATCCCTGGGGCAAACTTTATAAGATTTGCTGAAGTACTAAGAAGACTGCTGAGATTGAAGGCATTCGAGTGGATAGTACGGTTTTATCCACATGGAAAGATTGCCTTACTGCATTGCTTGGTCAGGTCTTTCCGAGAGAGGAGCACCTTGAGGACACTTCATATGAAGAGCCTCCGGTCCCTCCGGAGTTAAGGACTGAAGAAGTCGAGTATGGTGTTTCTCTTCTTCGTTCCAGGAGATCTCCTGGAGCTGATGGAATGACTGGAGAGATGGTGAAAGCCATCTGGAAGGCCGTCCCAGATGAATTGCATGATCACCAAGAATTGAAAGGAGCCAAAGGTGGTTGTGCTCCTGAAGTCCACTGATAAGAATAAGTCTGACTCTAAATCTTATCGGGGCATCAGCCTGCTTCCGGTACTAGGAAAAGTACTGGAAAGGGTTATGGTGGAAAGGGTTTCGGAGAGCATGACGGAACCAATGCCGCCCTTTCAATTCGGCTTTACAAAAGGCAAGTGTGTTGAGGATGTATGGTCTTTCCTAAAAGACAGAGTCCTGAGAAGCAGCGTCAATGTAGTTATAGGCATCTTTATTGATTTTAAAGGTGCCTCTGATAACCTGAACTGGCAGAAAATAGTAACCAGGTTGCAGGAATTGGGCTGTCGGGAAATAGGGCTTTGGGGAAGCTATTTTCTGACAGAAAAGAGAGTGTGATAAATACGCACGACAGCGTCTCAATTAGTGTTGAGAGAGGTTACCACAGGGGTCTATCTGTGGTCCTTTTATTTGGAACCTGATGATGGATCCATTCTTGTGGCGACTAAATTAGCTTTGTGTGTGCTGCGCCTATGCAGATGACCTGCTCCTCATCCTCGAAGGCAAGTCCAGGGCCTAAATCGAGGTATTAGGAGAAAGAGCTCTAGCAGTCGTTGCTGAATGGGGAAAACAGTCGCAGGAAAAGACTGTTTCAATGCAGCTTTAGGGCAAATTGAATACAAGAAGTTGGGCTCCTGCGATACATTTGAACGGCGTCATCATTAGATGTGTGACTGTGGTCACATACCTGGGCATAACGTTGGGTGAGCGTATGAACTTCATGCCTCACCTAGTTCGAATCAGACAACGCATGCTGAGTGCTGTGTGCCAAGTAAGGTGAATTTTGCGATCAGACTGAGGACAGGCGTTCTGTCCGTATCATATATGATGGCCTTTTTGTTGCTTGTGCTACATATGGAGCATCAGTATGGTACGACAGGGCTATGACTGTGGCTGGACGTAAGCGGGTATTGTCTTGCCAAAGAGTCGCCTTGCTTGGGTGTTTACCTGTGTGCCACACCGTCACTATAGAGGCAATGCAGGTCTTGTTGGGAGTGCCACTTCTGGATTTGGAAGCGATACGTCGTGGTATTGCTTTCAAGATCAGAAAAGGTCTCTCTCTAAATGAGCGAGATTGGATTTCCCCGGAAGAAGTGGACGGCCTATCCCTGAAGCAGCGTGAAACCTTGCTACACTCATTTGTTCTATCTAGATGGGATGCAAGCAAAAACGGCAGGGTTGCTTACGGCTTCCTAAGGTATGTGCTAACCATGAGAGTATTTCCTGAATGGAACTTTACCCTCAGCCTGGGCTTCTTGTTGACCGGGCATGGCTCTCTTAATGCATTTTTGCATAAGAGAGGGCTTAGCGGGATTGCAAGCTGCTCATGTGGATCCAGCTATGAGGACCGGCTTCATGTCCTACGTGAGTGTCCCAATTACTCCGACATTAGGGACTTGCAGACTATGGGAATCATCTTTAATGGTGAGGCCTACGATGTCAGTGGAGTTATCAGTGATACCGTACGGTTCCAAAGAATCCGTAGTTTTGCAAAAGAAGCGTTTAATAGAAGACTTAGTAGGCAGCTAGCGGGTGGAATTTAAGAATGTAGAATTTTAGAATGTAAAGGCCGCCAGTCCTGGGCAGTCAGGTGCCTAACTGGAAGCGACCGCAAGCTATATTCTGGTACCACGGGAGATCAGGAGCCCCAGGAAGTATGATTCCGGCCTGACCTAGGAGTTGGCCCCTTGTGGGTGTATCGTCTTGGCTGTAGGTTTGTACCCAAAATAGCTGGGAGAGTAGACCGAATGGAGCTTGGACATCTCATGGCTTAATATATGTTGCAGTGTGCTACGACCTATGCTCAACCATGGGATTGCTATGGAACCATCTGGTTTGCTCGATGTGAAGAGGCATTGCAACCGGGTGCCATGATCCACAAAATGGGGGAGGCATTAGATACGCCTCGACCCTTCACCAAAAGAGAAGTTCGTTCCTTACACACGACTTCGAATCTGGTACTGGTGTTAGTACTTGTACTACCCGAAGGGCGCTTATCAACGCATTGTTTTGATATCTTGTGCGAAGACGCACCGTAGGCTTAAGCCTTCACGGCAGGAACCTACGTAAAACACAAGAGACATCTGTCCGTTCCACAAGAAAAGATATACTTCAAGCCGCGGTTACTATGAAGGCATACATATGTGTGAACACCTGAACACGCCGCTAGAAGCGCGGTTTTCTACCAGATTAATACAAGATTCACTCTATAGCAGATTCTACGGAATACCCATAAGTCAGGATCGATTCTTACCACCTATGTATTGATTTTAAAACCGCATACGACAGATCTACAGAGATTAAGTGGTGCTGAATGGTGATGAAGAATGCTCGTTGCTTCGTAAAAGTCGAAGGAGGCCTCAAAAAGAGTATACAAAGGTGTATACTGATATATGTATATGATTGTGTATAACGTCTATGTGTGTTTATGTGTGTATTGTACAGTTAGTTTAGGTAGGCTAAGGTTTATTTTAAGTTAGATACTAAGTTTTTATTAAAAATAAAAAATTATGTCCATATGCTAAGTTTTGTTAACAAATTTTTTCTTAGCTTTAAGTATACAATATAAATAGTTTTAAGAAAATGTAAAAGTCGAAAGACATAGTTATAAGAATTTAGAGTAGCTTAGAGTGCCTGTGTGGGGCCAGTAAGTTAGTGTAAGATTATTAAGTAATTGTAAGCTAGCATTTAAGCATTTTTTGTTAGAATGTAAGAGTTAGTGTTAAGAAAATAAAATGCATATAAAACTAAACTAAACTAAACGAAAATTGGAAAATTGAATTGAGTCGTTGAAAATTGGGTCCAACGAATCGACCGCTGCAAACGTGCCCGCGGTGGCCGTATGAACGAAGTAGAGTTCCATTCATAAATGTTTTGGTTGTCCTTCAATCCGATAATAAAGTTTTTGAAATATCTCAAATGGTTTGCGTTTTATTTTAAAAAAAAGTTTTTTTTAAAAAAGTCAATTGTTAGCTTATGGCTTAGTGTTTTTTTAATTCCTAAACTCGCAACTCTGCTTCTGGTCGATACTCTGAGGTCCTCTATGATATCTTCAACCACATCTTCGATATTCTCAACAGAACGACTGCTCCGGGACCGGCCAGACCTGGCAGCATCTCGTGTTGTCCACCGACAACTAATTCCGCAAAAAAAATCGTAACAATTATTCCTCGTTCTTTAGGAGTTTAGCGATGCATGGCTTGTTGACGTGTATTTTATATCTGTTTACTTCCTAAATGTCGAAGTAGAATTGACATATTTGCAAGAATTATAGCATCTTCCGATGGGGTGATGACTTTTGCGCTACCTAGTATTTAATATTCGCACATTACTAATTTATTTAGTTCTTGTGTTTCACACAAGTATATTGCTTACATTTATTCGAATTAATAACATTGTTACAAAACATTAAAATGTGTGCTAAAAAAGGCATTCTGTAAGTTTTTGTAAGTCAATTGAAAAAAAAATTAATATCTACTCTGAAGGTGATTAAAAAGCGGACGGTTCCTGAATTAAGTTCGCATCATGATCGGGGATTGGTTGGAATATGCGAGTCTGGGACTAGTCGACCACAAGACTGAGGGTGTCCTAATGACAAGCCGCAAGAGTACGCGAATTTCCGAATTTAAAACCAGACAATCAGGTCAAAGCAGTGCCTCAAATACATCAGGCTGCACTTCAAGCTCGACGTCGAAGACATCAGCATCGCCGCTGCACTTTGCACTGCGTCGGATGCTATCGAACATTGGTAGTCTTGGATGGATCCTGCTATACGAAGTGGTCATTTCGGAGATCCTATATACTGCTCCTGTAGGATTTGATGCCATAGCAATGAGAGAATTTAAAAAACAAGCTATCGTTATTGTACAGACTGTGTGCAATCTGGGTTATTAGCGGCTATGTCTTGGGTGAGACGGAAAGTTCACTCGTGTGCTCGGAATGGAAAAAAAATGACACCGCAGATTCTTCGCAGATAACATGACAACCTGTCCTGTCCGGAAGACCACGGGATCAGAGTGCGATTGAATGACGAGTTGGTCGTACATAGTGCGTGTGTAAAACAAGCTGTGAAGAGATACTAACTTTAGAAGCGGTTAAGTGGCGGGCTCAGTATAATTGATGACTAGCCGCGCAGGTAGAGTGTTTGACAAGTGCAGAGGTATAATTTAGTATGGAAACACGACGTCCAGGAGAAGCATAGCACGCGGATCGTGCATGCCATTAAGGAGAAGCAGATACTAAGCATATGAGTAGAAGCCAGTATGAGTGATGGTAGCACCAATCTTCAAAGAGCCAATAAATAATCAGAATTAAAGATATAAGAAAACACGCCTTGAATGGTTTGTTGGCCATTTTAGATTGGGACAAGCAATGAAATGAGCTTTTCGCTAATTCCGTGATATACGCTGTATATTCAAAGGTACCGATAACAACATGGCAATGATTATTATATTGACTATTGTTCATCAAAACATTACAGTATAAAAGTTCACATTTTTAAACTGTAAAGACCTACATAACTGCCACATTCAACAATAAACAAATGCCCTCAAAAACAGTGGCACAATTCAAAAGTACGTCTGAAGAATAACTCAATGGACCAGAAATTGTTACTCGAACTACAGTTTCCTTAATGTTCCTTGGGGTTTTTTTGTTTTTTTTGTTAAGCTCGTTTAGAAAAATAAAATTGTTGTGCTTCTGTGAAATGTACTGCATCTTAAAAGGTTTGCCATTGTCGGAGGTGAGCAAATTTTCACCATAATGGCGCGTCAACCGAACACGATAAGGAAATCCCATCAAAGTATCATCATTTTGTATAAATGGCTCCATCTACACCACAGACTGTGGTAGGAAAAAAGGAGTTACGATGAATATAAATGGATTTTATGTATGTATTTATAAACAAGTGGAAATTTTCCCAACAAACAGAAGCTTACATGTTAGCACAGGGTTTTTTCTTCCCTCCAACTACTGCACTTAGTTCAAAGGACAAAAGATACACAAATACTTGCACACTACGAGTACATTGCATCTGAGCGTCTGGTCGCACTCGGTACGAGTTCTTCATCAAAAATAATTCTCCAGTCGCACGAAAGCTTTGAATTTTATATTCGACTCTTCTTTTTTTTCTCTCTCTATTTTTTCTCTATATTTGGCACGAAGTACGAGTAGTATGTATCGTAGAGACTACGAAAATGTTTGAGAAATGCAAAGGTTGCATTACGTTCAAAGCCTTTGAGGGCATTAATGGAATGCGAAATGGGTGCAACTAGCTCTTTCTGAATAAGGAATTTCGAATCGTGTTGTGAGCTGATTTGTACTCGTAGTTTTGCTAAATTAATATGCCCTGAGGCATTAAAACAGGACATTAAATGCATTCATTAGCGCTATGCCTTCGAAGTTTGTGCTTTTGTGGTACTCATTGCAGGAACCATTAACCGCCTAATTGCATGCTTTGTATCCATTACATTTTATTCAAATTTTAGACTTGTCTCTAATGGCAAGAAAATAGAGTGGTAATTTATAGGTAGACAGTATTAAAGTTATGTGCTTTTCGCAGGCATCTGACATGGATTTTAAGGCATTTTTAGGAAGACTAAGAATCAAATTTTTGCTTTTGTTACAACCAAGTACAATACATACTAGTAGTAGTAAATAATTTTAACTATTTTTGAGTATCAGCATAATAAAGGCTGTTTTTTTTTTAGAGGTATACAAATTCAGTATCAAATAAACCACTTGGAGCTAATGTTAATGTCTATAATATTTTCGACAACTTTATCGAGCAACTAGGGTCGTATGTCGGCAATAAAATGGCGAATATTGACTTCCAAATCGTCCAACGTCTCTGGTTTATCGGCATAGACTAGTGACTTCACATACCTCCAAAGAAAGCAGTCTAAAGGTGTGAGATCACAGGATTGTGGAGGACAGTTCACAGGTCCATCTTGTTGAAACCAAAGCTCTGTCACGTCAATGCCATTCAACTTTCTATAGTGCTCTCCATTGACAATAACATTCTGGCCGGCATGTTCCCTCAAGAAATATGCGTCGATGATTCCACCAGCCCATAAAGCACACCAAAACAGTGGGTTTTAATGGTTGTAAGGGCGTCTCGACAAAGGCTGCTGGGTTGTATTCACTCCTAAATCGGCAATTTTGCTTGTTTACATAACCATTTAACAAAAAGTGGGCCTCATCGGAGAATAAAATTGTGCGATGCAAAATAAGGATCAAGCTGAATCATTTCGGCCTACTTATTCACCGAACCTACGACACGTATAATGGTCACGCGGTTTCAGCTCTTGCACAAGTTGGATCTTATAAGCTTTTAAGTCAAGATCTTTCCGTAAAATCTTCCATAAAGTGGATGGGCATAGCTCCAATTTCTGTGCACCATGGCGAATCGACTCATTCGGATTCTTCTCAACACTGCACTCCACAACGTCAAGAACTTCTTCCGTTCGCACTGTTTGTCATCTTGTGGGATGCGTATTATCCACTAGAGTGTACGTGGTGTGAAAACGATTCATCGGGTTGCTGAGATCGACCGTAAAATGGACGTAGTGCACGATAAGTTTGGCGAACCGAACCATGATTTTCAAAATAGGTTTTCACAATTTGCGCGCCTTGCTCTGGCGTTAATCCAGAGGTCAACAACACAAAACATTTTTTGAAGTTCCTATTTCAATGATTATTTTCTAATTCCTTACACCGAATATTGTAATAATGTGAAGGGTTTGTTTGAAGAAATCGGAACTACACGCTTTAATTCTGACTGACTTTTCATAGGTAGTTCCGGAAAATATTTAAAAGCTGTCTTGGTCCACAATGGAAATAATTTTTCATCTATACCTTTGGCTTATTCCGTGATGCTTAAAGAAAATTACGAATGCGTGAAAATGGTGCTTGAGAGTTTAAGGTATCATCTGTATATGCAGTAGACCTGACTAATGACATATGTATTACGGTGGGAGAGATAAGAATCAGATAAGCAAAACCTAGACTCAAAATTTGTATTACCAGTGTTATCGTTTGTTATTATTTTGTTTTCTGTTTATCGTATTTTGTATATTTATATCTCCTTGTGTTTGTTGGGTTTTGTTTTGCTTTAGCTACAATAATTTTATCTTGATATTACACTAGTTGTTTTTATAATTTAACTTAGATAGTACTAGTTCACCAGAGTCCGTATACGCTGCAACAATTCATAATAGGATATACTAGATTCAGTTCGATCATCTACTAATCTTTCAATAAATGTTGACTTCGCCGTACTGGTATCCCTAATAATT
Organism: Volucella bombylans; assembly: GCA_949129095.1. NCBI lineage: Eukaryota > Metazoa > Arthropoda > Insecta > Diptera > Syrphidae > Volucella > Volucella bombylans. The sequence continues at coordinate 167,659,586 of OX422141.1, read as the reverse complement.
TGTATCAGGGGTGGATACGGTTTTTCGTCGTTCACTCTCATCAAAAACCGTTTAAGCGCTGTATTTTCGGGACTATTAATTGGCGGCAGTCCATAGCAATAGTCTGGTAGTTCCGATGTTCCTTTAACACCAAGTACACTCTCCAGAATATTTGTTGGCACATTAATGCCAACATAAATTATAATTAGCCGCCCACAGTCCATTGAGAACATTGACCGTGAATCGAGATATTCAGCAGATAATTGTAGACGTAGCAGATCGGGAACATTGTCATCATCGTCATCGGTTTCGTTTGAATTTTGCAGATTATAGAATAGACCGTCAATATGATAGAACTCTGGGTAAATATACTTCATAAGCTGATCCAACGGCAATGTTTTGCACTCGTCCATTGCAAAGACACGATCATCAAGTCGCGTACTACTGCCAACACGAAATGCGGGATGCTTCAAAAGCGCTAAAATATACAGAGGCATAAGTGCTAAGTTTCGTGGCGCAATTACTCCACCCTGACCGGAGGGTAGATTTTGTGCCAGCTTAAATGCACTTAATATATTGACAGTTGCATTTATAAAGGTCTCCCTGGCATCGGCGATATTCGACGAAATAGACCGATCCACAGCCATTTTCGACAGCAGTCCTATGATCGCTTCTTGATCTGCTGAGTGCATGACTTCGGTCAGACTAGCAGTTACTGGAAGGCAAAGAGTGTGCTCCCGAATACGACGTTCTCCTTCGCTATTCGTATAAAGTAGAGCCGCTTGAAAGCATATCGTTTTCACATCTGTTAGCGATTCCTCATAAGAGATTTGCATGCCATAGCCGGCATCGGGGTTCACATTTGGCAACGATAAAAGATCTGTCGATCGCACAAAGAAGTTTCCATGGAATGTATGAACCTGAAGACCACGCGTACATCTTATTCTCATAACAGCTTCGAAACCGATCTTTCTGACTAGATAACGTCTAAAGCACTGTTTGAAAGATTCCACATGCTGTGGCTTGGTCTTCTGATAAAGAGGGAAGTGATGAATAGCTCCACCACTGTGTTTACTTATTCCAGATATCGTAGCTAAATCACAGTATTGCTGGTTCAACAAGAATAAATCCGCAGCTACCTGAGATCCAGAACACTCGAGAGCATAGCGCTTATAAAAGTCTGTGGCTGGATTTAAGTGTGCAACATCTTTCGCTGATCGATTGTTTGGATCTTCACGCGCTTCCAGAGCTCCGGGTCCTTTATTTGGAATGCACGTTTGAAACACGGTTATTCGTCCATCAGACGCTTGCATCAATTTGTATGCAACTTGAAGAGCAGCTCCCATAGCAGAGCCGGGATCATGTGTGTCTGCAAATCGTTCAGGCAATTGTGCCAAAAAATCCTTTATGAGTTCTTTGCATTCCTTTAGATTTACCAAGAGGTTATCCGGTCGCGGAAGGAATGGGTCTTCGATATCGATCAAAGTTATTTCACGTGGTTGATTATAACCCTCCGCCATGCTGTAGAAATGTACCTCACTGTTGTATGCAATAAAACCAACCTGTGTGCGAGCATCACCGGGCATGTCGTTCAAGTGCTTTGACAGAATATTGCAGGCATTCTCCAGGTATCTGCTTTGCTGAGCAATTATCGAGACGTCGAAGAGGAACAAGTAAACAGCCGGTTGTGGTGGTCGTAACATATATTCGGATGGTGCAATAAATTCGATAGTACTCGAGCGAACCTCTGGCCGTCGTGTGACATCGCCGTATGTTTTCGTTGCCGGATCGAATTGAAAATCTTCTGGCAGCTCATTAACCCGGTAGCAAAGATTGCATTTCCACATCTTGCTGTCCGCGAAATAAACAAACGGATTGATGTATGTCCTGCATAGACGGCATCTCACAATATTTGGGCACTGAATGACTGGTAGACTATTGACATCACGAAACGGATGAATTATTATGCCCAGTGGCAGTCTAGACTTCTGGAATAATGAATTACTCTCAGGTATTTTCGTAACAGTGCATCGCATTATATTGGGGTGACAATTGATGGACTCGTGAAACTGGTTGTGAAGAACGATTTTTGGCATTGGCAGAGTTGCTGGTGACAATATGTGGCGATTCTGCATTAGATCAACAGTGTCTTGACCCCAGAGACGATTGAAACCCTGTTGAACAACACTCTGGTTGGGATATGGGCTTGGCTGCTGTTGTTGGTACTGCGACTGACCATTTAATGTTGGCTGAACACTAGATTGTTGTTGTTGAACTCCTGGCTGAGATTGATAGCCCTGTTGGGAATATGCATGAGGTTGCTGAAACTGTTGTTGCGGTTGCTGTTGCTGTGGTTGGATCTTTTATTGCTGTGCCGCCTTGCTGTCATTGATGGTGGTTGCTGTTGTTGTTGTTGTTGCTGCTCCTGCTGCTGGTTATCAGAAATTGGTGGTGGCGGCAGCATTTGACTACCTGGATTATTGTTATTCTGTTGATTCTGACTGAATGCATTTGGGAAGCCAGCTGTTGAAACAGTATTCGTTGGTGGATAATTGGCATTCGGCGTTGTTGCAAACTGTGGCGGAGGCGAATAAGAGGAGAAGTCGATACACCATATACATTTTGTCTTGGTGGACCAAGCTGTGGTGGACCAGACTGTGGTGGACCAGACTGTGGTGGACCAGACTGTGGTGGACCAGACTGTGGTGGACCAGACTGTGGTGGACCATTCTGTGTTGGACCTCGAGGAATTTGTCCCTGATTAGGTCCTTGATAACCAGTATTTGTATTTAACGCAGATGTCTTGAAATTCCCTTGAAAATTTGGGGGAAAATTCGAACTAGGTGCGGTTGTAGACGGAGGTTGCGCATTAGGCATCATTGGACCATTTGTCTTTCCAAATGATAGATTTTGCATGCTATTACTGAGATTATTAACTGGCATCATTGGTGACTGTTGCGAGACTGGTGGAGGTGGATACTTTTGCTGCTGTGTATTATGACTTGGCGAAACATTCAATTCTGGTGATGCCGTTCTTGATGAGTTTACACTACTACTACCTGCACCGTTCGTTAAAGGAACTCCACCGGGTGGTCTTAAATGTGGAGGAAGGTTTCCAGGCATTCCTTGTGGTCCGTTACTATATATCATTGAGTTTGCCGACTGTGATACTGCTGATGTTGGTGTTGATGATGCTGGAAGTGGTGCCGACGTTGGTGGAATGAATTGATTCAAACTAGGCATTGCTCTCGATGTTGGAGGTAAGCTCGACTGCATCACAGGTTTGATGAGTTGCTGTTGCTGCTGTTGTTGGGTTGGTGGTGGCTGCATTATTTGCTGTGTCATGCCATTTACCATTGTGTTACCTCCAGCGGAAAATTGTGGTGGTGCTGGAGGGTAGTTTGGATTCGAAAATGACGACATTTACTTAAATTCAATTGATCCAATTACTTGTTACATGCGTATAGTTGAAACCCCTGGCAATTTATTTTATCAAACTGCGACGATGTTGATTGGTGTGAATGCTCACCAAATCTTTGTCTGTTGGATAATTCTATTTAGAGCAAAATTATTTCACTGGATTTTTGCAAATACTACAAAGCAATTGGCGAACAATTGACTTTTGGGTGACAGGGCAGGATTGATTTTCTTTTAGGGCAGAGCGAAAAAAAAATCGGACACACAGAATTCGAACGCGATTTTTGATATAGCTAGTTGGGATTTTAGCACAATTGCTGGATTGTTGGTCGACTGTTTATTGTTAATGTAGTTTAGTTGGATTTGAATTAATTAACATTTCAGTTCTCTTTTTCTTTTGCACGCACAGTAAACCACGGCAGTCACAGAGTTTCGAGAGAAAACTTCAAAGTACCCCACGATGGTACATCTCGGAAATTATGTCTGTTCACGTTTCGAGGTAATTTAACCATTTACCCATAAACGCTTTAATATTCCAATGGCTTCTTTATGCCTATGTTCAGCTATTTAAGGGAGGTTCATAGTCTTTGTGATGAAGAGCTATTATTCAATTCCGAACAAATTCTAAGTGAAATCCTTGTCTGAAAACGATCAACTACATTTCACATTGTTACTGGATTGTGTAGTTGACTTTTGTGTTGCATAAGTTTGAAAGCGAAGTTCCTTAAATGATATCGCTAAAATCTAGAAGTCTTTAGTAACTAATTGTAACTGTTGCTACAACTCCTAAATGTTCATCGCTCATGGCACTGCCTGAGTTACGGCAGGTTTCCACACTATTTGATCCCTAGCGCTCTGTTTATTGTGGTTCAAACCAAGTCCTCTAGCATTCACGATAGCTTGAAAAATGGAAGTTCGGTCTCACTTGTCGTCTCAAACCTCTTTGCTTTTCATTCGATCGATATGGTTGAGCCATTGCAGTCAATGTGATTTGCTTTCTTAGCTTATAGAGTTCGGCGTTGTATTTTCTCCTACATTCGCCCTCTACGCATACGGAACCAAATTTTCGATGAAGAATTTTTCGTTCAAAAATGTTCCATATCTGCTCGGATTTCCAGTCAATCTACCAGCATGCGGCATATAGCAGAACAGGTATACGAGTAATAAATGTTGTGCAGAGTATGTATTTCGTCTTTCGAGTTAAGATGCTTATGTTAAGCCCATTTGTTTCTCCAAACCGCCTAATGTAAAAACGTCTTAATTTAAAAATGTTGTCCATTGTCGTTAGTACATGCCGATTAGTATGCTGCAGAAAGGCTTCAGACATTCACACAATACGTTAGTTAGGATCAGACGAGTATATGTGACATGTGATTGCCTTTCTTAAAGATGGGTCATATCATATAGAGCTGAGAGTCCAACCATCGAGCAAGCTGGCATCCACACAACCCTGATTGTTGATATATTATCGAAATCGGCGGCTTTCAGCTTTTTGATAGCAGAACTAACCTCTTCTATACAGGAAGGGGGATGGCTTGTTCAATGACTGGAAGCTCTTTGTCTGCCTGATGCCTATTATGTAGCTTCTGGAAATGCTGCTGAAACTCTAAGTTGCCATTACTATTTCGATGAGGCTGCGTCTCGGTCTTAAGGCAAGCTGCTAGCTGCTTACTTTTCCTGAAAAATATCCGAAAATGGTTCGTATCGCGGGATTCCTTTTTTTATTTGTCTGTGTGGTTTGTAGCTTTTTCTTTTTTAAACCGAACTGGACTGTCCATGCCTCTGTGTCGTATAACAGGACATAGCGCAAACTGTCTTCTTCACTGCTCGAAATACTGTTTTGCTTCTGAAACAGGAGTTAGTAACATAAGAGTTATTCTTCAACTGACCTAGACGCTGATACCTTAATATTAGTTTAATATTTCGCCGCATTATTAGCAGAGGGTCACTCTCTGACATCTCGCTGATTTCTCCTCGTTTTGTCCATTTCATCTGCATATGCGAGAAGTTGTACAAATTTCTGAAGTATTGTGCTTCTGATATTTATCTTTTCCATTAAAAAGTCAGCGGAGTTCTTTTTTCGAAATTCTCAGCTGCGACTATGTCTCTACCCGGATGTTTCTGTCATCCTGCTGGTTTTAGTTCCGACTTCCTAGCTCTGGTAGGTACTTTGTACCTCATTCTTGCAGAACCATCTTTCATGGTCTCGACGTTACATTTTTTTAAACTACCCATTTTAGCTTTGGAGAACTCTGTGTTCAGCTTTTACGCTCTGTCCGTATACGAGTATATCAATAGTTGGTAGCGTCTTAGAACTTGTCCTAGCACGAGATATTACATGGTACGGGTCCTGTCTAGCTGCAAGTTCTTGCCGCCATACGTTGAATGATATCAGTAATTTGTTTGTGTTTGAATTATGTAACGTAGATGCGATATTTTGTATGGTGTTGTGTGATGCGGAACTATGGAAGAAGATGAAGAAGATGCGGATGGCATGTGCTCTGGCGGCCTTTTGCCATTGGAGCCATTTGACTTCAAATTTTATTAGAGTAGTTTTCCGGCACTGTATTGCCCTTGATATTCGCATCCGCATTACTAAGTGGTGGTCTGAATCAATGCTACCACCTCGAAATGTACGAACATCTAGAATGGTGAGTGCGTGTTTTACGTTTATCGTTTAATGATCAATTGACATGTTTAGTTGCATTTGGGAGACCTGTGTTCTGGTGGTTTGTGAGGTGCGAAAAATCTGTACTTGCTACGAAGATGATCTGTTTATTTGCAGATTCAAGCATTCTGTGCTTGTGTTCGTGTCGTATAGGCTGGGCATGTCGAAGGAACGATCAAACATAAGCTTATTTCCTACACTTGAGATTATGGCTTTTATATCTCATAGGTTCTTTATCTATGAATTCATAGAAACCATCCATGGTTGCGTCCGGTTTTTACTCCGTTTGACGAGTTCAGCCCTGATACGGATTGTCACCAGACGCTCATATATATACACATATATCAAAAGCATATATCAAAAGCATATGACTTTATCTTTAAAAATTCTTCTATGAAAAGTCCGCGTCAATTTTGTCTAGATCGTCCTATCGTACTTGGTGGATTGAGGTTATAGTAGACTGCTATATTCGGAGTCTTCGCAATCCAAAAACATATCCAAACTCTGTTGTCCACAGTCAATAATTAGATGATTCTTATTTGAGGCTGTTGTTGTTTTGATCACGAAGATATTCCCATTCTAATAGACTTGTGAGGTCTAAGGTGACGTAAGGTTTGTGAATCGACACTGACATTTATTGCTTGCGGTTGTTGAGGCGAAAGTATGAGTTCGACTTTCTCCGTGCTAGGTAGGTAATGAAGAACACATGGAAGGCTTCAAAACCTATTTAGGATGTGACGACTTCTTTAAACTTGCATCTATCTTCCAACCAAAAGTCAAGCTCTTGTTAAAGACTTTATTTGAATGTTGGGTTTCTTTTGAACACAACCAAAGATAGCGTCACTTTTCAGCATGTCGGCAGACCAACGGAATGCTTTCTGATATATCCCTAAAGTGTCTCTTAGTAGGGAAGCATCCAGACTGCTTAACAGGCGACTAGGGCTAAGCTTCTGCTGAGACTAGTTCTTGTCTGACCATTCGATACCGATGGAAAAAAAAGAACTGCTTCTTGCTGTGACTTCTGAGCAGAGTACAGATATGTATATACTCACCCCTTGCTACAAGTTTTTAGTAAGGGTTACAGTCAGAGACGAAATTATGCACTCTGGTGGGTTGGTACTATCTTATCCGGTTCATCATCCCAACACTGAAGGTCACACATGCAAACATAAGCAATTCCGACTGTTCAACGGGGGCTTGGCCAGGCTTAGTAGTCGCTCATTATCAATCCATTGATGATGCGATGGTACCATCATCAGCCGCTTTTTACAATTGCCTCACAATGATGACGCGGAGTCAGCCTTTATTACAGACAATAGAGCAATTACCGAAAGAAGATTTTACTATTTTTGAATTTTTATTTAAGAGTAATCTGTAATCTTGTCAAGGGCGGCGTTCATTGATTAAAATTCTCATAGATCCAAGAGCACTTTGTCTTGTTTTTGTTTTTTTTTAAACAAATGTGTTTTGGAAAATGAATTGGAATCAATATTTCAACCAGTGGCGTGAAACTTAAAAGAAAATTATAGCCCTTTTTATTAGTTACAATTTTCGCTATAGCGTGACTTTCAATTCTCTGGTATTATCACACTTTTTTTGTGGGGAAATTTGTTGTAATCCAATTTTAATAAATCACCGCCAACTCCCTAGTCTCTCATCCATGTCAAGGTAAATGGGTGCTTTTCGAAAATTCATTTTTCACCGATTTTAAATGAAGGTTTCCAAATGGATGAAACATTTGTAGTACTCGTATATTCATTTTAAAGGGTGGAGGAGTATCTACTCTGTATAAAAGAGCTTTTAACATTTTTCTGGATTTATTGAAGTTCCCAGAAGTGGTAATCAGGTGATGACTTGTTTCAACTGACGTTTATTTTTAAAATTGATTTGAGAAATAAGAGCTCTTTTGTTTACAGCAAAAATCATTAATTCAATTTAATGCAGTACTTAATGGTTAGAACATTATAAATTCACCTGAACTGTGTGTGTGCCAAGATTTTATTTCTTTGAAAAAGTTTGTTAAATTGTTTAACCTTCTGATGAAAAGCGGCAATTTGTTATTAAAAAGTGTAGGGGCTACTACTGTAAAAAAAATTCTAGAATTAATACATAAGTTATGGTGAGTATTGCTTCTTGTAGCAAGGTAATCTCTTCTTATAAAAAATACAGATGTCTTAGCGGAAGGATTTTTAATGCCTGAAACAAAACTATACTACCATGGAAACGTACAATATGTTTTTGCGATACAAGTAACGGGCTAACTTATTAGTTGAGATTATTATCTAATATAACTCCAAGATATTTAAAAGATTACACGAAATTCACCTGGAAGCAATTATCAGCGCAATTAAAGGATGCCTTTTTTTCAGTTTTTATGCATTTTTATTTTTTAACTTAAATTACTCTTATATGCTAGACAAAAAAACGCTTAAAAATTAGCTTCAATTACTTACAAATAATCTTATTCTAACTTACTGGTCCCATGCGGGCACTCTAAGTTAAACCTAACACTTAAACTATGTCTTTCGACGTTTCTTACAGACTATTTTTAATTTTATTTCAACATTATTAATACTAGAATACTAGGAAAATAAATTTTAAGCAAAAAACTTAGTATATGGAAATTTTTTTAATTTTTTATAAAACTAAAAACTAAAAACTTACAGACTACCTAAAAATAAATCTTAATCTACTTAACCTACTTACATCTAACACAAACATAGACATACATAAATATATGTATACATAATATGTATATACGTACTATGTAAATACATGTATATACTCGTATATATATTTTTTTTTCATTTTTTATTTTTTTTTTGGTTTTTATATTTTTTTTTCTTAAAAATCAACTTAATCCTACCTAAAACTATGTAAGCCAGCCAAGGCTAATGAAATAGTCAGACGACCGACTTTGCTTCCTATGGAGCTACCTAGTACTGTATTAATTGGACAACGAAACTTCCCCTCCTTCAACTAGCTACCAAAATTGTTGGTGCTGCCGAGCAACATCCCTCACGTCGCGACTCCCTACCACCCTACTGAACCGGAGACGCTGCGCATTGCCATGTGCGACGTCTCTGTCGTAGTTAAGTCGCCTGTCCGCAGCTGTTCGAGCGACGTGGAAGATTAGCGGCACCGCCAATCTGTCCTGGATCAAACCTTTATTATCTAGATAGAGGAACGCTTTTGGAGGAATAAAGCCGTCAAAGCAAACTCTCTCGTGATACATATAATTGGAGTAGAAAGCCCCGGAGATCAGGTTGTTCGATGAGGTCATTACTCTTGCAATGTGCCTTCGAGTCAACTTAATGACGAAATTGTCCACTCTTATTAGATTCGCTCTATTGTACAAGACCTCATTGGGATAGAATTTTATGTACTGAGCGAAGACAAGTCCTAAGACAAGCCCTCTCAAACACCCGAATCTTTTCCAATAAACACGGGACATCCAAATACTAGCATGGGCCTGATAAGGGCCATGTAGCAGATTGCCTTCACCCTCGCATCGAGTTGGCTGCTATAAAACAGTCTCTTTGTAAGGGCAAAAGCACCTTTGGCTCTGGCCAGAGCAACATCTATATGTTTGTTAAAATACAGATATTGATCCAGCCAGATCCCAAGGTATCTGACTACATTTCGACAAGCAAGAGGCTGTCCGTGCTGTCCGACGATAGAAAACTTTCGCCAATTCTTTCTGGTATCCCTAGAGGCACCAGACAAAGGCGTCCTAAACAGAATGGTTTCCGACTTCTGAAAGTTGATTTTCAACTTCCAATCATCGCAATATCGCTTAATTTTGTCGAAGTCACGTTGAAGAAGCATATTAATGACCTCAATCTTTGGACCTGATCTGTACGCGATTAAGTCGTCTGCGTACGCTATGGCATGGTGAAGTGAACCTATCAGATCACTTGTGTAAATGTTGAATAGGATCGGAGAATTTACCGCACCTTGTTGCAGACCGTTTTTAATGTTAAATGTTCCAGCAGAAGTCACATATCCATTCTTCACGATGAACTGTCTACTGGAGAGCATATCAAAAAGAATATACAGCAGTGGTTTACTCGTACTAATACCCAACCTGTCCAGCTTGAAAAAGAGTCCTTCTAACCATAAGGTATCGAAGGCCTTCTCCAAGTCAATCAGGCAGGCACCAGTGCATTGTTTCTTGCCTTTGTTCCATTGGATATCAGAAACCAGTTTAGACGCGGCATGAATGATATCATGCCCCGCCTTGAAACCGAACTGATTATCCGGAACTATATGTTTGTCCTCAACCCACTTAGTCAGAACTCTATTGATCACCTTCTCGAAAACCTTACTGATGCTTGGAAGAAACTGATGGAGCGGAGATTCGCCGGATTGGAAGTATCTTTATTCCTTTTGGGTATGGGATGTACCACCGCAGTTTTCCAATGCGCTGGATAATGTGCATTATTCATTGCATTATTAAACAGGTTGTTATAAATGTCCACCGCTTCTAGAGTGAGATGTCGAAGCACAATGTTCATCGGTTCACACTGATTTCATACTTCCAAGTGATTCGAAGATAGTTTAGAGCTCGTCCTTCGAAATGAACGGGGGTAGTACCCTATCGTTGGTGATGACATTATTTGCCATATTCTCGTCACTGAACTGGGTGAAACCCGAGCTCTCGAATCGCCAATTCACTATTTCATTTCGAAGGTAGAAATTGTGCACAAGGACTCGACTTTCCAGGTCGTGGTTCGGGCCAATGATGTCATTCGCCTTATATACTTCCTGGAAAGTCGCTCCTATAGCACTCACCTTTTCCTACGGATCCTCGATCACAAAGAAGTTGTCATCATCAACAGCCTCATTTGGATCTATGCCTGCTGCTATAAGTATGTTCTCGTTGTCCGTCGTTCGGGCGATTTTAAGACACGAAAGGTCGTTTTGATCTTTTCTCCGAAATATTTTATTTATTTGCGGGAACATATTCGGGTTGCTGGTGTTTACAGCCCGAATTTTGTTGTTCCAATACAAACTTACAGATGCTCTGTAATTTTCCTTTATTAATGTTTGGAGGTTTTTAATCGACGATTTCAGTGTCATGATCTCCGGGTTATGTCTGTCAGTAAACTGTCTGTACAAGGTTTTTATTCTTGACAGCAGCCTAGTTTTTTGTCGGTGTAGTGCGTCAATGGTTGCGTTGCTGAATAAGTCTTCTTCGTCAGTGCGCTGGTACCGAGGTATCGTTTTGTCCATTGTTCGTTTGATTGTCTCGTCCATTAGTCTTAGATACCTGTCAATCTCCTCGTTTGACAGATTTCTGTTGGACGGTGGGTAGAGCGAATTCGAGTAGAGTGCTCTAGTCAGTGTTCTGGTGAAGTGTGTCCAACGCACCCTACTATAATTGTAAGAATGCCTTTGAACAAACTCATCCAATTCCGCAATTTCGATTGGAACAGTTATTTCGGTGCTGAGACCGCAATGATCGTTGTCATACACGAAAGTGCGTAGACAGTTTGTAGTTTGTTGGTTAGTACATGTCAGTTGTATTCGTAAGTCGAACAGCAGAAGATCCAAATAAGACCCGTGTCTGGGAAACGACGGACTATCCGTCGCCTTAAGCCCGAGTCGATACATTATACTGTGCTGACCCCACCAATTGAATAGTAGGTTCCCTCTAGTATTTGGTGTATTATTTCCCCAATCATTATGTTTGGCGTTGAAATCTCCGCCGATAATATAATAGTTGTCTTCCAATTCCAGCCTCAGAAATTGAAAAAGTGTCTCGAGCTCTGAGATAAATAAGGTGGTTTGAGTAGCCTTAGGTGCATAGACAGACACCATGTACAACCGCTTTCCACTACGGAGAGGAATATACACGATGCATGCTTCCAGCACCTGGAACCTACGTACTATACGACTGTATGCTTTTTTAAAACGTATACCTTTTCGTACGAAAATCGCAACTCCTCCTCCCTGAATGGAGTTGGGTCGGTTTCTCCGTACTATTTTGTATCTTCTGTGCCTCATTTTGTGTCTCTTGGTAAACTTAGTTTCGCTAACCAAAAGCACATCAGGGGCTTGGTCTTTAAGCAACTTACATAGTGCGGCACGTCGTTCGAGCCAAATCAGTGAATTCACATTCACAGCAAGGACCTTCAGGGTTTGCTCCGCCACGTACGTACCCATTACGGCAAAAGGTGCTTTAGGCCAGGAAGCCGTGCGTATACTTGATCCACCCGCGCGGTCTGTTCAGTTAAATGACGTTGTACCTGAGCCATCTGCCCCTGAATAGAGAGCAAGATAGCTAGCATGTCAAGTACTGCTCTGGGCGCTGAGGCCTGAGAAGCAGCCTTCGCTTGCTGTACCGTATTTCCCCCACCTGCCGCCATTTGGGCGTAGGTAACATGGGGAGTGACGGCTGGAGTTTGTGTATGCACGGGTGGACGTTTAACTTCCACTTTCTGCTGCCGGGCCAGATTTATTCTTTTGATGTACTGGAATTTGGGACAACCCCGATGCGGTGTGTCCCGTGTTCCTACATAAAGCACAAGAAAGTTGGCTTTTTTCAGACTCTCCGTCCTTACCCAGAGCGCATTCCTCGGACTTGTGGTTCTTTCCGCACTTCAAGCATCGAGGCTGCATTTCGCAGTTTGACGCGGCGTGTCCGAACCTTTGGCAGCGAACACATTGTAAAATGTTTTCGCTCCTCTTTAATTTTTCCCAGTGTACAACCTGGTAGTCCATAACCTTGATACTCCTTAGACCATCCAAATTGCTGTCTGGATAGCTGGACCAGGAAAAACGGCAGTTGCCGCTTCTCCCTTTTGGCTCTAGCCGTGACAAATGGCTTGACCCCCACGAATTTGAGCTCTTTGCACTCCTTCTCTTTAAGCAGTGCAAGGAGCTCCTCCGGAACAGTCGACGGTTCTAACCCCTTCAGCAGCATTGTTTGCAGCTTTTCCCCCTTCGGGGTGTAGGAGAAGAACTCCGTCGTCGAATCCTTCAATAAACTTTTAATTTTGTGGTAGCGCTCCACTGTATTGCAGTGGATCGCGTTCGTAATTCTTTTAATAAAAAAATTATTGCCAATGGCCGACTTACATAATTCTATAGTATCTTTCAACTCCATCTTGAATGCGTTGATTGGAGGTACTCGTCTCTTAGTTGTTTTCTGCTGTTGTTGTTGCTGTTGCTTTTGCTACTGCTGATGATGTTGCTGCTGTTGCTGCTGCTGATTCTGCTGTAGTTGCTGCTTATGCTTCTGCGATTTTTGTAGCTGTTGTTGTTGCTGTTTATGCTTTTGCTGTAGCTGTGCGTCTTTTTTTTGTTAGTTCCTGTGCCTCATTTTGCATTTGTTGTTCTTTTTGCGGCTGGTTCTGTGTTTGTTTTTGTGGTAAATCCACGTTTGCACTCTGTTGTTGCTGAGGGTTCTGGAGTTGTTGATGTTTCTCCATCTCCCTCCTTGCCACTTGCTTTGCTCTTATAGCAAGCACTTTTTTATGTAGCTGCTTGATGCTGTTTTTAATAGCTTCGACCTCGTTCTCTTCGTCATCTGACTCAGAGGCAGCTAGGGATGCGGAGCTATTTTCTTCTCCCATGTAGAGACCTTCAACATTGTCTGAGACGTATGGGTAGTCATCACCATCTTGATTCGGACGTTTCATAGCTGCTGCTGTTGATCTCGTTGAGTACGCCCCTTCCCTCACCTCAGCTGGTAGCTTTTCAGTGGAAGTTGAAAGGGGGGGACGCTTTACTAAGTTACCAGTCGGCCTTAGCTGTCTCCTTCTCTTCATCATTGGTTCGCCTATTATTGATGTACCTGCCAATACATCGCCTGATTTGTCAGCTGGTTCCGCTATTGGCATAGTGGTCCGCTCTCCAGAATTCATCACGTGTTGTTGTTCACACTTTATTTGATTTTTATTTAAAAAATAAAATAATAATAAAAAAAAAAACAAAAAAAACAGAGGCTAAAATACATCGCTGAGAATTATTTTATGAGCAATAAACGAGCTTCTTAAAATGTTTAAATCGAAATTAATGTCCGCAACTAAATCGAGAGCAGACTTGCAACCATATGAAAAGGCCATATCGCCAGTAAAACAGTTGATTTGCCCTTAAATTTCTGTTCTAAGATAAAGTTAATATAATTTAAAAATAGGACGGGACCTAGGACCGAGCCTTGAGGTACTCCAGCAGTTAAGATGCATAGCTTGCTGCACTTATCTTGAATACTTACTTTTTGTGAATTTTGTGAACGAAAGCCACACATTCCTATATTCTAAAGTTTACATAACAGAATTTTGTGATCCACTAGATCAAAACACCTTGGTTAAATCAATAAAAAGCCCACCGGTGAAAAGACTTCCATTAATGTTTTCATAAATTTCACTGCAGAATTTCAAAAGTGCATCTTCTGTGGATTTACCAGCATTGAAGTCATATTGATTAACACTAAAAAAATGTTGTTTATTTAAAAAGCTTAGAAATTTTAAAAATTTTTAGAACAAACTGATAAAAGGAATATCGGTCTGTAGTTGTTTAGATCGCAAGGGTTAGAATTTTTGAAGAGCGGAATAATTTCTGCAATTTTAAGTGAAGAAGGAAATACTCCACTGTAAATGATTTTATTAAAAATATGAGCAAGCACATCAACAATATAAAATGATACGTTTTTAAAGACAATATTCGAATATCTATCATCTGTTGAAGAGTTGGAATTTTTGAGTGAGTTGATGATGGCAAGTAACTCAACAGAAGATATTGGAACAAAGCCATTGGAACTGTTATTAGAAGTAACCTCATTTATAACATCCTCATCAGAATTAAAGGTCATGCCATTATCGAACAATTCTGCAGATAGATTATTGGCTACAGATACAAAAGAGTCATTAAAACTATTAGCAACCTCAATAGGATCTGATATACTTATATTGGTAACTTTAATAGTTATCTGCTTAATGACATGTGGATTACGATTCAAGATTTTGTTAATAATATTCCATTCTCCTTTAATATTGAACTTATTTCCTTTGTAAGTGAATAAAAAAAAGACGAAGATGTTCTCGGTGCAAGCGTTTTAATAATACTCGGAGCCTAACATTACATCGATTGTTTTTATAAGCTAGACCTAGCGGAATTAGAACACTTGTTGTACATAGAATCCGTACATAAATCAGATGACAGTACAGTATGACATTAAAGCCGTAATTGCGAAATTGATCGTGTGTGTGTATTTGGAAGCCTACAACAGGGTTTCGCGTTAATTTTAACATATTCTTCTTCTTTTTTTTTGGTGATATATTAGATTCTTACACCTTCTAACTTAATTACATATTAGTTCTCTTTACAAATTTTTATTTCCTTAGAAATGTCTTTACACAACTTGTTGAGTGAAGATTTAAGTGCTGTATTATATGGGTGTTTTTTACATTTTTTTCCTTAACTTCTTTTTCTCAATTACTTTGCTCAAAAGATGCTCAGTCATCCATTCTTTAAACCTTTTAGACTTACTATTAGTTTTGACTGAAGTGGAGGTACAAATATAAATGTGAGAACTAAGTTTCAAAATAAAGTTGTCATATGGATCGGACTTGTGCCGATGTGCCAACAGCTGTCTCTAGTCATAGGGATCTTGCGCTAATCGCACAGAGTTGCAAACATCAAATTAATTTGGAGTGATATA
The DNA here is from genome assembly GCA_949129095.1 of Volucella bombylans. Lineage (NCBI taxonomy): Eukaryota > Metazoa > Arthropoda > Insecta > Diptera > Syrphidae > Volucella > Volucella bombylans. Next base: position 167,643,855 of record OX422141.1, on the reverse strand, counting down.
CATATGTAGATTCTAAGTCTCCGAAATTTTTCTCAGATCTCCATTCGTTTTTATTGATAACGAAATCCCGACAATTGTTGCTGTTATACAGTCTTTAGTTATCCTCAGCATTGAAGACGATTGTTCCGATTTGAGTTCTGTTATTTTTGTTAAGTTGGTAAATCTGTGGATGACATTCCCTCTAAATCTTAGCGTCATAGATTGACATTTGCAAAGGTTACGTAGTCAAGAGTACATCTATCTCTGTGTGTGTAGGCGATTTTTTACAATTTTAGAAATGGATTTAGATTTGCAACAACGAACTTGTATTCAGTTTTGCGTAAAAAACGGATTGAATTGTGCGCGAATGTTGGAAATGTTGGAAAAGTGTTTCGGCAACGATTCCCTAAAGAAAACGGTTGTTTACCAGTGGCAACAACTGTTCAAAAGTGGTTGTCGTCTTCGATTGATTGACCATCCACATCGAAAACCGACGAAAACATTGATGGAGTTGGTCAATAACCGCAAATTAATCCATCAGAGAGATAGCTGAGGACTTGAACATTGCCTATTGCTCCGTCGAAGACATTTTGGTTAATGATTTGGGTTTCCGTCGTGTAGCAGCAAAGTTGGTGGCAAAAGACCTCAATTTCATGCAAAATAGAGACGGTGTTGACGTCGCAAAGGAAATGACTTGCATGGCTGAATTCGATCCCACATTCATCAAAAGGATCATTACTGGAGCCGAGACGTGGGTTTATGAGTACGACACGCAATCCAGACATCCGGCGAGTGAATGGCGTTCACCTAATGAGCCGAGACCAAAAAAACCACGTCGTAGTCAGTCAAAAAAGAAGACAATGCTCACGGTTTTCATGGATTACAACGGTGTAGTGCATCATGAATTTTTGCCAGAAGGCCAGACAGTAAACAAAGAGTATTATTTGGGCGTTATGAGACGTTTGGGTGAAGCAATTCGCCGAAAGAGACCAGAATTTTGGGCAGAAAACTCGTGGATTTTACACCATGATAACGCACCGTCGCACAGTGCCATCATTATTCGTAAATTTTTGACGAAAAATGCAACAAATACCATCCAACAGCTTTCTGTTCAATCGAGTTAAAAAAACACTACGGGAACGCGTTTCAGCAGCCGAGAGGAAGTAATGGAAAAATCGCAGAAAGTGCTGATGGACATACCGAAAACCGAATATAAAAAATGTTTCTAGGATTGGATCAAGCTCTGGCATAAGTATGCTGCAGTCGATGGGGATTGCTTTGAAGGGGACAATATAGCTTTAGATGAATAAATTTGTATTTTTAATTTTCTGAATAAATTCCTTTTTAATCAAGGTGGTATGTACTCGTATGTATGTATATGGTAGTATTTAACAGCTAACATTGCGATCTCTTATTATTGTACAACATACATATCTGTTTTTGCTCTTCTTCACCCACCGTAGGACAACATGAACGTGTTTTCCCTTAACCTTTCTCTGCTAAATCTGTGCCATATGTTCAATTAAAGGCTGTGTAAATTGAAGAATTCGAGGGAAAAATTACTAGTTGCGATTTCCATAGAAAACTGCGTGAAGCACAGAAAAGAAACGGCGAATCATGTCGTGATTTCCTTTATCGAATGCTTGACATAGCAAGTCAAGCCGATGTTGATCAAATTTCAGTATTTCTCTACGTTGTTGATGGCATTAAAGACTCTGTCACTAGTAAAACAATTCTGTATGGTGCGAATACGATGGCGAAATTTAAGGAAAAACTTCATATTGTATTTATAAACAAATCAACGATGCAACTATGTGTTGCCCAATCAAAAGCACAAGCGACAGTCCCGTTAACTCACGTGACCATCGCGTCCAACGGAAAAGTGTTCAAATCAAAGGAGCATGAGTTTCACTCGTGTCCTGAAAAGCACAAAGGCCCAAAATGTTTTGGATGCAACAATTATGAAAACAAACACCCCGATTTTCCGATGAAAGAGAAACCGGCTACAAACCTGTTCCAAATGACGAATATGAGGAAGTAAGTAACAGTTAACAACGAAGTTCTATGCGGATTGATCGACATAGGAAGCGATGTTTGTGTGTGAAAGCAAAATCAGGTGAAAAGAATTCGTCCAAACTACTTTTTAAAAGATTTTCGCATCTATCTCACAGGTATCGGAGCAAATGTTAAAAAGGTAGGGCTAAAGGGTCCGCATCAATGACATCCTGTTTGAAGACATTGAATTTTACATTGTGGACATTGTGGCTTCTTAAATACTGACGATTTCCAAGGTAGGTGGAAAATCAAAAAAACGAAACGGTATCAACAAAGATACCGAAGATCCAGCATTTACCGTAGAAGAATACGAAGAGGACACTTGTTACCTCACTTCAATATCTGAGAGCACTTTTAAAGAAAATGGTAATTTACCCGATTTATCGTCCTTACAGCGTGAATTTCGTAACATTGTCCAAGATCTCGTAGCTAGTTATTCTCCAACAATCTCTAGCCAGTCAGCCGTTCAGATGAAAATTCTGCCAATCGATTACGAGCCTGTCTACAAATTATTGATCAGTATGTGGAGTAGTGGGTCAAAGAAAGCGTTGTTCGAGAAGCAGTGTCTGACTATGCCAGCCAAGTGGTGCTCGTCAAAAAGGAAGATGGCACCAATCGCCTGTATATTGATTACAGGGCTCTCAATAAGAAAATCCACAAAGATAGTTACCCGTTACCAGTAATTGAAGACCAAATCGATCGCCTGGTGGATGCCCTTTACTTCACGACCTTGGATCAAGAAAATGGATTTTTCCATGTCGGGATGGACGAAAGAAAGTAGAAAATTCACTCCATTTGTGACACAAAGTGGACAGTACGAGTTTCTTAAGGTGACTTTTGGTCTTTGTAACTTTCCAAGTATTTTCCAAAAATTTTGTACATAAACTACGTTTTCAGAGACCTGCTTCGGGAGGGTATTCTCCTCATTTACATTGACGATCTTATAGTACAGTCAAGGACAATGGAAGATGGCATACACGCATTGTACATTTCTGAGGATGTCATTGATAACCAGCACCCACAGGAGTGGAGATATGACTCCCATGGTTACGGACATTCTGACCGAGTTTTACCCAATAGAACAGTTTATCTTCCTGTTTCCAAGCATGCAACATGCTTGTTTGTAATGCCATTTCCAATGTTAGCGTCTACTAGAGCACTACTAGTGCATTTCACATTATTGAAGTCTTCTTCAATATCGAAGAAGGCTGCCATCGCAAACTCTCCGAAGTATGGACTCTACTCTATTTTCCCCACCACCTCGTGCATGGCGGTTTTTACAGATTTTCCTTTCATAGCTAGCTCTAGGTATAAAGACCACCTTAACTTCCCTCCAAGCTATTGGCATGCACCCTATTTTTAGGCTCTGTCTAAGAATTTCCATAATTTTTTCGATTGCTACCTCCGGCGCTTTCTGCAGCATAATCGGTACAATACCATCCGGACCGGGAGATTTGTACGGCTTAAAGGACTAAATTGCCCACCGTAATTTTTTCCTATTAATAAGAACACCAATTTCCTCTACAGAGAGAGAGAGATCAATGTGCACAGTGTGCTGTAGCATGCCAGGGTCGCCTGATACTGTGGATCCCAGAAAGTGGGTTTCCATCAGTGTTGCGAGAACCTCTTGGCTACTTTCAGCCCAGGTTCCGTCACTTTTCCTGGGCTAGCTAGAAACGTTGGCTTTCTTCGAAAGCATTTGGCGTAACCTCGAAACCTCATCTGTTACCGCGATAGATTCGCAGTACTGCTGCCATTTTTTGACTTCCTAACGGTGCCGTAAAATAACGCCGAATTCCTAAATTCCTATTTCACAATGACAAAATGAACTAACGCCGACCATTGCTTGTAAAATAAAGTCAAATTCAGAGTTTGAAGAAGGTGGATCGCTTCGCTCACTAACAGGATTTCACCCTTTTCTCCGCAGTCAGTGTCAGGGAATGTCAACAACTATCAGGCAGGCGCCTATAACTCCTTAGCAATTGTATTTTAGTTATAATTGTAATTGGTCTATTTATATTAAAGCAATATTAAAAACAATGAAAAGTGAAATAAGGCCGATTCGGCATTTTATGCAGATGATACAAGAAACGATGCTGATGAATGCAGAACAAAGCTACTATGCGACATTAACCGAAAAAGTGAATTTTAAAATTTCAAAGGTCTGTGACAGTCGCTAAGGTTAGACGTGTTTTTATGAGTTCGGCGATTTTCGTTTGTTAAAAGAAATGGATCAAAGAAAAATTTTGCGTAAAAAATTAAATAAAGTGTAACAGAGTGTGTGAAATGTTAACAAAGGTCTATGGTGGGTCGTAAACAAGAGTGGTATAAGCGTTTCCAAGATGGCCGTAATGACATTGAAGATGACGAACGCCCCGGACACCTCAGCACAAATGAATGCAATCATCTGTGATATCAGTGAAGTCATTGAAGTCATTTTGAAGTCAAAAACCATTGAAGTCATTTTGATGTCTTTAGATTTTTTTATAAAATAAAAAAAGTACATTAATACTTTGAATAAGTTTATTTTAAGTTATTTTCATATTACACGATAAAAGAAAACAATCAAATACTTAATAATACTTTGTTTTTCATAAACAAACAACATTTAACACTAGGAAGACCGAAATTTTGAACTTCCTAGAAAGACCTGGAGCGGTCAAATAACGTATTATAAGTTATAATGCTGTAATTACATCGTATGTTTTAATATTTATATTTTATTAATTGTTTGATGAAAGTTATATACAAAGGTTACAAATAAATTTGACATTCAGTAAAAAAAAATATTCACTCAGCACATTGTTGACATTGGAATACACTGTTGGCATTACAAGAACCGCACAAAGGTTTTTTACAGGTGTTACAGTATTTATTGGTTTTGTTTCTACACTTTTGCACAAAACATTGTCTTCTCTTCCTTCTCTGTGTTATTTCAAGCTCTGGTGGTATGTCGTTTCTGGGTTGTGAGGTGGAAGGCGTCACCGGGTAATGAGTCTCTTGGCCAACTAACTCTCTTGCCAAGTCAAGAATAAACTTTTTTCTACAAATTTTATTATCGGTTAATTTTTTGTACAAAACCCAAGAATTGATTGCTGCCAAATCCAAAATATTATAAAAAACCTGCATAGGCCATCGACGAGAGGGTGCTTTGACACTATATTTTTTTGCCATTTGATCAATGATATCGACACCAAATTTCGTTGAGTTGTAAAACTTTACAGTATTCGGTTTCTTTTTTGGTTCTTCTGTGTTGACAAATACGTTGGAGTGAAGTGAACTTAAAATCATAACTGATTTTGAAGGTTTTCCTTGATAAAGTGTAAGTGTGCAGGCTTCAGACTTGAATAGACGTGTCTCGTGTAAACTAAGGGAAGCATTCTTTATAATAGTAGGTACATCTCTTCGTGTCTTGTTTACCGTACCAACTATCGATGTGCGTTTTTCAATTAACTGTTGAGCTAAACTTACGCTGGTGAAAAAATTATCGGTTGTAACATTTCGACCGGTATTCAAGTATGGATCCATTAGTCGTAGTACAACACACTCGCCTAAACTTTGATTTTGTGGGCGACTTTCATCTCTTCCTAAATATGGAAAACCATTACACAAGTACTTTGAATCAACCTCAACACAAAGCCAAAATTTTATCCCAAATTTATCTGGTTTGTTACCCATAAACTGCAAAAATCTACACCGAACTTTCGTAGAAAACAGTTGCTCATCAACCGTGAGGTTTTCACTAGGCTTGTAACATGAAATACAGTTATGAATGAACTTATTCCAGACCTCCGATATAAGGGCAAATTTATCTGTTTGCAAACGTTCTGTCCTTTCTGTTCGATAATCAAAACGCAAGAATCGCATTATTTCTTTGAAAAGATTTCGTGCCATGTTTTGTGAACATAATCGAATGCCCCAATTTGTATCCCAAAGGTCGTTCACAGCAATATTTTTAGCCCCACAAGCTCCTCGAGCATAGATAATTGCAATGAATGTATCTAGTTCATTCAATGAGAGTGACCAATTACTGTCTCTAAGTTGACGATGAGCTTCAGTTTGAGTACACTTTTGAATATGGCGCAACATAGATTCGTCAATTATTAGATTCCAAGCAGATAAAATGCTTCCTCTGAAAAGCGTTTTTGAAAAAGAAGTGGGTCCAGCTTCCTCTGTAAGGACATTTTGATATGGACGGCGACCAGGTTGACCCGAAGCTGATAAGTTTCCAGGGCTCCAAAGTACTCCACTGGAAGATACTGCGACATAATCAGTGTTATAAATATGAACGGTTGAACCTCGGCCACGAAATCCTCGACCACGATCTCGACCTCTGGAAGGATTCTTATTTATGCCACGTAAAGCCGAGAGAGGAACTGAATTGAAAATAATAAAATATAACAAATAAAGTTTTCCGTGTCTGTCAATAAAAATTTATTTGGAATCTTTTGCACATCATATCAATAGATAGAATAATGTACACATACCATCAGAATCGCTATGGGTGTCACTGTCCAGCGATGAATCACTTTCTTCACTAGACACATTGTAATCACTTTCTCCACTATCTCCATCTAAATGTTGAATATGTCCTTTTTCACTAGTCGACTCACAATCCGACTGACTCTCTGGTATATTGCGTAGCACTTCCAATAATTCAGTAATTAGAAGAGAATTGCTTTTAGGCATTTTAAAATCAAAGAGTACACACGTGCTTTCATGGATAAGAACAAATCAAATAAAACAATAATACGTTTGTAAACGTTTATGTCAAAGTCAAGTAAACACACCTGCTATAAACGTCATGTAAACATTGCGGTCAAATGACCCACGTGGTCTTTCTAGGTAAGTTATCATTTTTCATAAACATCTGCCTAGCTAACGGTTTAAAAGTGTCAGAATTATATAAACAAAGCTTAAATACTAAAAGTCATGAAATATAAACCTTTTCAATGCAATGGTTTTTGAATTATGTTCTATTAAAAATGCGAATGCGGTCATTTGACCGCTTTGGTCTTTCTAGTGTTAAAAATATAAAAAATAACATTTCATAAAAAACAAAATAAATTTCCTATTTGTACGCACATACGAGTACATACAAATATACACAAAAAAAAAATATACCGGTTGACTATCAACGAATCCAAGAAATTTAAACAAATTAACAAAATACATACTCGTATGTACGTTTTGTTTCCTTCCAAGGTATTTCGGATCCCTGTAATGTTTAAAAGATATGAAATGGAATAATATTTAGTCTTCTTATGTTATATACATATATGTATGTATGTAACTCACTTTTTTCACAATTACGCTAGTTTCACATCTTAAAAGTTATTAGCTTTTAGAAGCAGCAATTTTTCAAAATTCGCATCCGACAGTGCTCCACGTCTAGGGATGGCAATTAACCCTGCGAATGAAAACAAGCGCTCCACTGCTGCAGATGAGGGGAGAGGTGTATTATACCTCAAGGATACTTTTTTTATTGTTGGAAATTGGTCCAACATTTCCAATACTGGGGACGTATTTGACAGATAAGCATAATATTCGCTTTCCCCAGAGGTGTTTGCAGCATTAGTTGATTCTAGTGGCTCATCTGGATCTGACAAACGATTTAAAAATATATTAAAAATATGAAATACGTTGATATACATAGGTACTATAACACCTTTAACGGAAAAATCGAAAAACGAAGTTTCATGACTTTTTTGCTGAGAATTTTGTGCAGATGTATCTAGTGTTTTGTCCTCCTCCGCTTGAATTTTTCTTCGCACCAACCTGCTTATCTCCGATATTTTGGAGTCATTGAAAGAAGGATTAATCGCTGAAATCCACCTAAGCTTGACAGATGGACAAAGAACAGATGCGACGATGGCATCATTGACTTCCCTTGTAAGATTGAAATGATGAGGAAATCGCTTCACAAGAGATTCTTCTAACAAATAGACGGTTTCCAAAGGAAAAACTTTTAGAGGGCTATTTAAAAGCATCTTCCTATACTTCGTCCTTATCGTTGCTAAGGTGGGGAGAAGATATCCATAGATCATAGTCCTCTCGCGTTAGAGGAAATCCAACGCTTCCGAAATAGGCTTCAGCAACATTAAATATTCCTCCAAATAATCGAAATCAGTTTGGAGAAATGCTTGTATCTCTAACATCCTGCAGACTTCATTTATCTCACCCTTATGCTTAATGATATCCTTAAGGGAATCATAGAGAGAGTTCCATCGTGTCACTACTGAGTATTTAAATTGTGACCCCAAAGCCGTGACAATTTGTTAAGAAGTCTTCGGCCTATCTTACTCCAAGGATGTGAACATTTCTGCATTATCTTTATTCAAATTAATTAAAATTATTATAGTACGAGTAGCATTAGACAAGAAATCAGTACTTACATGTTTATGTTTTTTAAGGTTTGGATTGCTTTGCTGAAGTATGCGATTGAAGTCCGTTGTTGCCAGCAAATTGAGTGTATGTGTTGCACACTTTATATGCTTCGGCAAAGCATTTTCAAAGCTCTCGTTATTAAATTCAATCTCATCGGTTTCATTACTTTCAGCATAGTCATTGTCACATATATATGATTTGGTTATTCCAAATTCTCTAAATGCTTTCAAGAAATTCGATCCATTATCTGTTACAGTTGCTACAACATTATCACAGTTTAATCCGAATTTGACATGAATATTCAGGATCAAATCACTTATACGATCGTACGAGTATGTATGTGCCCCTGAAAAACCTCTGCATGCCAAAACCATTGATTTCCTTCCCAATGATTCATCCAACCAATGACAAGTGTACCCAAAAAAACTTTTACGAGTATGTTTGGTCGACCACACGTCTGCAGTAGTACAAAAATATTTGTTTTCTGCAATAATGTTTTTCATGTTTTCGGTGATTGTTAGAAACGTTTCATCTAATACTTTCATAGCTGTTGGTCTGCTCATAACTTGCAGCGTAGAATTCGCAAAGCGTATAAGATTTTTAAACGATTCATCCTCTACAATAGATACGGGTAGCATATTATTTGCAATAACTCTTATGGTTAGCTCTCGAAATTGTTCTTGTTTTGTTTTGGTTGGCCGTTGCTTTACAGACTTCATTAACTCAAATTTTTTAAACTGTGCAGGATGTTTTGTTTTTAAATGTCTAATGAAGTTAGATGTCACTTGCGTTGAGCCTTGTAATTTTGACGGGCAAAAGAACATAGAGCTAGGACTCCACTCCTTTTTCGATGAAAATCAGTACTATTTAGCTAATGAAAATAATTATTTTTAATTTAACAATGAAGTTTTATATTTCGATTTTTTCGTTTAGAATTATTTAAACTTTACACGCGTTTTCATTCATTCCGGAACTTTTGGAGTGAAACCTTATAATTATAAGAAAAGAAAAAAAAAGAAAGAGCTAAAATTTCAAAAAAAATAAAAAAAAAACTATCATGCGGTAACCCTTGTTTTTTTTTTTTTTTTCATTCCAATAAAAACTAATTCACGCAACTCTGTGTGGCAACTCTCCTTTTGACTCTCCTGAAAAGATACAAATAAGAGCCCATGAATATAATCATCAACACAGGCAACGAATTATTTTCAACTCTCTTAAATTACATGATCCTTAAATCCAAGGTACAACTACAACCAACTATCACTACAACAGGCGGCCGTCACACAACGGACTTACACCATTTATAAGGATCCAACTACCACTACAACAGGCGGCCGTCACACAACGGACTTACACCATTTATAAGAATCCAACTACCACTACACAGGCGGCCGTCACACAACGGACTTACACCATTTATAGGAATCTATACCTTCGCCAGGCGACCACCTCACACACCGTTGAACAACTTGCTCGCAGGGGAACTGGTGGATGTTATGCCAATGCAGGATGCAGATACAAAAGCCAGGCGACCATCACATACACCATTGAGTATCACACTCGTAGGACAGTCGATGGATGTTATACCAATGCCAGTTCTACATATGAAAGCCAGGCGACCACCTCACACACCATTGAGTATTGCTCTCGCAGGGGAACTGGTGGATGTTATGCCAATGCAGGATGCAGATACAAAAGCCAGGCGACCATCACATACACCATTGAGTATCACACTCGTAGGACAGTCGATGGATGTTATACCAATGCCAGTTCTACATATGAAAGCCAGGCGACCACCTCACACACCATTGAGTATTGCTCTCGCAGGGGAACTGGTGGATGTTATGCCAATGCAGGATGCAGATACAAAAGCCAGGCGACCATCACATACACCATTGAGTATCACACTCGTAGGACAGTCGATGGATGTTATACCAATGCCAGTTCTACATATGAAAGCCAGGCGACCACCTCACACACCATTGAGTATTGCTCTCGCAGGGGAACTGGTGGATGTTATGCCAATGCACATATACCTTATGAACCAGGAGACCAACACACACACGATCGAGTTCCTTACTCGATCGTTGTATGTTGGGTATTATACCAATGTTCAATAAAAAATAGATCTACGCACTGCACCAAAGAAAACTGCTACACTACTTCAAATTCAACTATTGTTTTTTTATAGTTAATATTATGTTAATGTTTTTTATAAAATAGATGACTATTCAGCGAGACAAACTCACCTCTCAATACACTCCTGTCTGCCTTCTTACTATGTGTGTTTTTATTATTTTATTTTATTTTATTTTTATTCTTATATTTTATTTTATTTATTTTTTTTTTTTTGCACAAACACCACAACTGAATCCGTCAGCAAAACACAACTGAAAGAGAAAGGGTTGCGAGAGGGTTGCGAATGTCACAAAATATAACCAGATGAAGGCAAATAAACTCCGCGGCATTGCCAGATTAGTAAAAGCAAATCTTCAAATAATATTAGTACTACCGTACATTTTAATTCTACTTTCAATTTACCTGACTTTCTTATAGTCGTCCATCCTGATTTTGACTCGCCTCGAGTCCTTCGTCTTCGGTAGTTTCATCATCATTCCCTTCACTATCAGTATCAGATATACCACCCGGCGGTACCCAAGGTCTTATGCTGTCAACTGCAATAACCCCCTCATAACTTGTTCGACGAGTTCTGCGATTACTACCTTCTATATCCTTGACAACATAACGATCATTTGGAAGCACAGCTTTTACTATAAAAGGCCCCTTAAAAGGTGGAACCAATTTCCTGCTCGTACCGGTTTTTAATTCTTGTTTCTTAATGAGTACCAAGTCCCCTTCTCTATAGTGTTTAGGAGTCTTCCTACGTCTATCGTATTCTTGTTTCTGTTTGTCTTGCTCTTCTCTTATGTGTTCTGAGGCTTCTTTACGAATTTCACAAAGATCCTCAATCAAAATTGCAGTGGTGTGCATGATTTCATCTTTCAAAGCCATGTCAGTGCCAGATCTCGGTTGCATTCCAAAAAGCAATTCGCTTGGTGTCTTACCCGTACTTTTATTAACGACATTATTTAGCGCAAACTGGACTTGTCGTACATTGACATCCCATCGGTCTTCTTCCAATGTTGTAGTCATCAGAGCACTCAAAATCGACCTATTGAGGCGCTCTACCTGTCCGTTTGCCCTTGGAGTAGCAACTGCATTTAGGATATGTTTTATGTTGTTTTGTAAACAGAACTGTTTAAACTCTTTAGCTGTGAATGCACTGCCGCGATCGGATACAATAATTTTAGGTATACCGTAAACAGCAAAAACGTCTTTGAAAAATTCGATTACTATTTTGGTCTTGGTTGATTTGACTGCTTTTATGAACGAGAATTTGGTAAATCCATCTATAAGAGCAACGATGTACAAATTTCCTAACTTAGATTTCGGAAAGGGACCTAAATGATCCACATGTAGCATTCCCATTGGCTCGTTAATCTTTGGGATAGGGTGAAGGTATCCTTCTCCTTTACCAGCATTCCGTTTATTAAACAAACACCGTATACAACACGTCAAATACTTGTCCACGTAGGTGCGCATATGTGGAAACCAGTAATGTCCGCACAATCTCTGGAGCGTCTTCTCTATGGCAAAGTGCCCTAATTCATCATGCGCTGCGTGTACTACTTGTCGTCTCATTCCCTTTGGAACTACCCATTGAAAACCGTTTTCAGTTTTTCGGTAAACTCGGCCATCACGTAATGAATAACCCTGGCAAATTTTCTGCTCTTGTTCTGTCTTAGGTTTCCTCGTTAAAATTTCATGAATTTCTTTGATTTTATCATCTGTAAGTTGTGCTGACAGTACCCAATCACCTTGTTTAATTTGCATTATCACTTCTTGACAGGGATTTCTACTGAGAGCATCAGCGTGTAACATTCTGTTGCCTGGTCTATACTTCACGTCAAAAGTGAATTCCATTAACTGTAACCACCATCTAGCTATTCTGGGAAGAAGATGTTTCTTTTCATTCGAAGTCTTGAGTGCGTTACAGTCAGTCACAACTGTAAATTTTATTCCTAACAGATAGCAACGAAATTTCTTTAACGATTCAACGACAGCAAGTGTTTCAAGCTCGTAAGAGTGAAACTTGTCTTCCGGATGCCTTGTCTGCCTACTATAGTAATGAACGGGGTGAAGCCTGCCATCATCTTGTTGTTGTAGCAAAATACCAGCCAAGCCTTGTGAACTCGCATCGGTGTGTACTTCAGTAAGAACATCCGGTTGGAAAATAGCCAGTATCGGTTTTTCGCATAACACTTTCTTTAGCATACTGAAAGCTTCATTCTCTTTTTCTGTCCATTGCCAATTTGTTGATTTTCGAAGTAAGTTAGTTAAGGGTTTAACTATTTGTGCATAATTTTTGACAAAATGCCGAAAATAGCCCGTAAGGCCTAGAAGTTGTCTAATGTGATGAATTGTTTTTGGTGCAGGAAAATATTCGATTGCTTTAGTTTTGTCCGATCCTGGCTGAACCATACCATTTTCAACCTCAAACCCTAAAAAACTTACACTTTTCATAAAAAACGTACATTTTTTAATATTTAAAGTTAATCCTTCTTGTTTAAATAAATCAAGTGTAGTGCGAAACATTTTAATCAATTCGTCGGGTGATTTCGCGTGCAATAGTATATCATCGAGGTATACCGCGGCTGTATCTAGCTGTCTAGCAAGTATGTTGTTCATAAGTCTCTGAAAAACTCTCGGAGCATTACAAAGCCCGAAGGGCATCCGCTGAAATTCAAACTGTCCTTCTGGTGTTACGAAGGATGTGAAACGTTTTGAGTTCTCTTCCATGGGGATCTGATAATAACCAGATTTCAGATCAAGACTAATGAACCATTTACTACCCCGCAACTTATCTATTTGATCATCTATTCTAGGGAGGGGATGACTGTCTTTAACGGATACAGAATTTAGTTTTCTGAAGTCGATACAAAGCCTTTTTTCCCCATTCTTTTTAGTGACCAATAGTACAGGAGACGCAAATTCAGAATTAGACTCTCGCACTATGTTATTGTCAAGTAATTGTGTCACAATATCTCTCACCGCTTGTTGTTCCTTTAGAGCCATTCGATATGGACGAAACGAAAAAGGTCTCTCGTCATTGAGTTGAATTTTCATGTTGGTGCTCTTCGCACAACCAAGTTCATGCACGTTTATTGAAATACATTTTCGAAATTCGTTGAGAAGATTTAGAAGTTGTTCTTGCATGACTTCTCCGACAGGTCCAATTTTCAAGTCCGTTAATTTGATTGGCTCATACTCATGATGTTGCATCTGTAAGACTTGTTCTACCACACCGTCAGTTTGTACACAGGTCCATCCTCTAGCTACGATTTTGTTTTCTTTAATAGTTATGTCGCGGTCGGATAAATTTATTAAAGGAACATGTGTAATGCCAAGTTCATTAATATGTAGAATAGCTCTTGGTACGCAAGATTCTTCTCCTTCTTTTGCTCGTAGGCTGATATCTAGAAAGATGTCTTGATTTGACTGTTCCGTTTGTGTTTCAACGAGCTTTATATGATTTGATGGTATAACCGTTCTTTCTTTTGATACTAAATTAACTTTTTCAGCGTTTTGTACATCTGTTGCTATTTGGAGATCTTTTTGGTCTTCCAAAAAGAACTTAAGTGAATTTTGCGATTGCAGAACACAGATATGGGGCAATTCGGTAAACGTTCGACCGACCAATATTGGAACCTTCTGAGCATCGTTGTTGACTAAAATTAATTTCACATCAGCTTCGACACCGTCAATTTCAAGTTTTGCCTTTGCAGAACCTCGACTCAGCACAAGACCATTTCCATACCCCTGTAACGGTACACAGTCTTTTCCATTTATTTCCAATCCTAACTCCATTGCCTTTTTTTCTATCATAAGTGTGCACGAGCTACCAAAATCTATATAACCTGTCATTTCTGAATCGTTTACCTTCATTTTCTTGAAATACTTTTCATTCCCTTCATCCCTATGCGTTGCAGGCAAAACAGCCAGCGTTTTTATGGATTCTTTTCGTGGACAGAATTTATCTTCGTGGTATTTACCTCTGCATAGAGAACATCGTTTATCTGCTGGTAATTCAATTGCTGTACACACATTGGCAAAATGACCTTGTTTTCCGCATTTATAACAAACAGTTGTTTTATTGACTTGTTTCGATCGCTCAGGTTCACGTTTAGTCCATTGTTGACCCTTGCTTCGGTTGTTTCCGGAATATGTTGGTTGTCGTGTGTATGATTCACTTCCGTTTACTTGGCTCAAATACTCATAAAGTTGTTCTGGTGTTTTGTATCCTCCTGATTTTGCACTAGTTTTAACAACACGATCTTCAATGCCTCCTAGGATACATGAAACAGCCTTTTCTCCTTCCAACTCACAAGCGTTTAACATAGCAAGTTTTTCATGAAAATATTTAATATAAGTTTCATCGACCTGTTTTTTCCGCTTGAGCATTTCCGTCAATTGTTCATAGAAGTCTCTCTTTGAGGGAAAAGCTTCTTGAATCTTGACCTTCCACTCACTCCATGAAAATTTCAGACTTGGAAGACCCTTGTACCAAAGTTGTGAAATACCTTTTAATTTTCCTAAAGCAAAGTAAACAGTCGCTTCCTCAGACCATCCAAATATTTCCTTTAATTCGTCAACCTTATGACACCATTTAATTGCTGACTGATTTTTGTCTTCCGGGTTGAAATCTGGAACTGTATCACCTTTAAAGTTTGGAGCTTGATTCCTAACACTTGTTCTTTCCATTACTGACGTAAGTACATCTGTTAGCCTATCTAATGAATCTACTGTCCCTAAAGATCTCGAAGATCGTTCCCTATCTCTTCTGCTTCTTTTTCGCTTCGACCTGTAACGCTCATTTTCATTGGAACTTCTGCTTGAAGTCCTTTCTCTGCGCCTTTTATTCCTATTTCTTCCCATTTTCAAATTTCTATTTACGAAGAGAGAAAGGAGAGGGGAAAAAAACAAAACAAGGGAAATTAAAATTTAAAGAATCATAAAACAACTAAATTAGAAAACAAAAGTTGAGAGTTGCCGCCACCTGTGAGTCTGTATCCCACTTCTGAATTATAAGAAAAGAAAAAAAAAGAAAGAGCTAAAATTTCAAAAAAAAAAAAAAAAAAAACTATCATGCGGTAACCCTTGTTTTTTTTTTTTTTTTATTCCAATAAAAACTAATTCACGCAACTCTGTGTGGCAACTCTCCTTTTGACTCTCCTGAAAAGATACAAATAAGAGCCCATGAATATAATCATCAACACAGGCAACGAATTATTTTCAACTCTCTTAAATTACATGATCCTTAAATCCAAGGTACAACTACAACCAACTATCACTACAACAGGCGGCCGTCACACAACGGACTTACACCATTTATAAGGATCCAACTACCACTACAACAGGCGGCCGTCACACAACGGACTTACACCATTTATAAGAATCCAACTACCACTACACAGGCGGCCGTCACACAACGGACTTACACCATTTATAGGAATCTATACCTTCGCCAGGCGACCACCTCACACACCGTTGAACAACTTGCTCGCAGGGGAACTGGTGGATGTTATGCCAATGCAGGATGCAGATACAAAAGCCAGGCGACCATCACATACACCATTGAGTATCACACTCGTAGGACAGTCGATGGATGTTATACCAATGCCAGTTCTACATATGAAAGCCAGGCGACCACCTCACACACCATTGAGTATTGCTCTCGCAGGGGAACTGGTGGATGTTATGCCAATGCAGGATGCAGATACAAAAGCCAGGCGACCATCACATACACCATTGAGTATCACACTCGTAGGACAGTCGATGGATGTTATACCAATGCCAGTTCTACATATGAAAGCCAGGCGACCACCTCACACACCATTGAGTATTGCTCTCGCAGGGGAACTGGTGGATGTTATGCCAATGCAGGATGCAGATACAAAAGCCAGGCGACCATCACATACACCATTGAGTATCACACTCGTAGGACAGTCGATGGATGTTATACCAATGCCAGTTCTACATATGAAAGCCAGGCGACCACCTCACACACCATTGAGTATTGCTCTCGCAGGGGAACTGGTGGATGTTATGCCAATGCACATATACCTTATGAACCAGGAGACCAACACACACACGATCGAGTTCCTTACTCGATCGTTGTATGTTGGGTATTATACCAATGTTCAATAAAAAATAGATCTACGCACTGCACCAAAGAAAACTGCTACACTACTTCAAATTCAACTATTGTTTTTTTATAGTTAATATTATGTTAATGTTTTTTATAAAATAGATGACTATTCAGCGAGACAAACTCACCTCTCAATACACTCCTGTCTGCCTTCTTACTATGTGTGTTTTTATTATTTTATTTTATTTTATTTTTATTCTTATCTTTTATTTTATTTTTTTTTTTTTTTTGCACAAACACCACAACTGAATCCGTCAGCAAAACACAACTGAATGAGAAAGGGTTGCGAGAGGGTTGCGAATGTCACAAAATATAACCAGATGAAGGCAAATAAACTCCGCGGCATTGCCAGATTAGTAAAAGCAAATCTTCAAATAATATTAGTACTACCGTACATTTTAATTCTACTTTCAATTTACCTGACTTTCTTATATAATGTAGGTACTTTTGTCTGACCCAAATAGTATGTATGTAAATACGAGGGGCGTTCAATATATTCTCGGTATCGATATGAAGGAAAATGCGAATTCAATTTAAATTGTTTTTATTTTTCAATATAATCTCCCCTAACATCAATGCATTTGTTGTATCTTGAGATAAGCTTTTTTAAACCCTCAAAAAAATAAATTTCCTCTTTCTCTGCAAAATACCCATTTATTGCCGACTTGAGTTCTTCATCATCCGAAAATCTTTTTCCACGAAGACATTTTTTCAAATCCGGAAACAGGAAATAATCACTAGGGGCAAGGTCTGGACTATAGGATGGGTGTTGGATTTCTTCGAAACCACAACCTCGCGCAGCAGTCTTGGAAACTCGCGCCGTATGAACAGGAGCGTTGTCATGAAGAAGCAACACACCCGCTGCGCGTTTACCCCGTCTTTTCTTTTTAATTTCCTCCCGCAAATTATGCAAAGTAGAAGCGTAGGATGTGGCGTTGATGGTTTCACCTTTTTTTTGTACTCAATGAGCAAGATTCCCTTTGAGTCCCAAAAAACTGTGGCCATGAGCTTCCCGGCAGACGGAGTGACTTTGAACTTCTTCGGGGGGTCTGTTCCTTTTTTATGCCACTGCATGGACTCTTGTTTGCTTTCAGGGTCATAGTGGTGGACCCATGTTTCGTCCCCAGTAACAATTCGATCCATAACACCGTCCGCGTTCTCACTACACATCTCCAAAAGCTCTCTACAGCATGCGATTCTCACTTTTTTCTGAGGCGCTGTGAGCATTCGTGGCACCCACCTTGCACTGACCTTTGAAAGGTTAAGATGGTCATGAAGAATGGTGTGAATGGTACCAATTGAAAGCTTGGTGATCTCTGCCATCATTTTCACCTTTATTCGGGCATCCTCAAGAACAAGTTTTTCGACTTCTTTAATGCTTTCTCCCGTACAAGCAGTAGCCGGGGCGCCGGAGCAGGGGTCGTCTTCAATGCTCTCTCTGCCTCTCTTGAACTCACTTGACCACTTTTTCACAGTTGATAATGAAGGTGCGGAACCCAGGTAAACAGCCACCATCTCTTCATGAATAGTTTTTTGACTTTTTCCTTGCTTAGTGAGAAATTTAATTACAGCGCGATGCTCAATTTTCACCATCATCGTCTCAGTTGCCATTATGATTCTGTTTAACTAGAGATAAAACGCGAATTAATAATCACATTTATATGAAATTTTACATAATAATATTTACATAATAAAATAATAGTGTTACTTGATAAATAAGTCAATTTATATATACAACCACAGCTTCATCCCGATACCGAGAATATGTTGAACGACCCTCGTATATCTCAGAAAACACCCTATTTGTGTACGAGCATTCAAGGTCAAACCCCGATCCGGATAATTTTATATAGACTTGAAGTTCCATATATTCATGTCTTCAATGTCTTCAAGGTATGTTCACAGTAGCCAGGTTGTTCACCATATCAATGTTGACATTTTTTTGTTCAAATAAACATTTAAGTATTTGAACGCATAAATTTTAGAACAATTGAAGAAAAAACAAGCTCATGAAAAAAAAATTGTATTAGTACTTCCGCATCAGACATGGGGAAAAGCAAATATTTGTACACACATATGTACATATGTATGCAATATTATATGATTCGGCAATAACATATTTTCGTGTTTTTTTTTCAGTTTCCTTTCTGTGTGTTGATTTTGTTTGTTGTACTGCTGATGGTGATTTTTATTGTTTTTTCCAATGCACTTGGTGGTCCATTTGCATATACGAGTATATGTATTGTGATAACCACTTAAATGTGAGCAGCGACATCTAGCAGAAAATGTTGATACTCGAAGACCAGAAGATTTCGATACTGGAATAACAAAGTCTCGACTGGAGAGTGGAATCGAATTTTCTAGCAAATTGGAAATTGTATGGGACGCTGGATGGCGAGGATTGTTCTCGAAGTATGTCATTCGAGTATAAATACCAGCATCCCAAAGGTATGCAAGTCAGTTCTAAAGTGAAATTTGAAGTGTTAATTAGGAGAAGTGATTAAGTGGTTTAAGTAAAAGATAAGAAAAGTATAAGTGGTTGAGAAATTGGATTGTACTGAGAGAAACAATTAAATAGTGAATTGTAACTGTACTGAATAAAGGGATTTGTATTGAAAAGAATAAGTTCTATTATTTGTACCCACACAAATATTTTACAGTATTATTAATGTACATAGTACATATATATGGAAACGTTTACATAAATGCACACACCAATCTATGTATTTCCAGACACGACTGTATGAGGTAAAAAATAAGTTCCAAGCAATCTCGTGCAAATAATTAGCCCCAAAGTGTTTTTTGTTGTTAATTATTTTAATTGTTCAGAAATTCATAAAACATACGTACCTCCTTAATGATTTTAAAAAAACTTCCCCGAAAATATTAGATTTTCGGTATTAGTAAGCTAAAGCGTAAACCATGATCGCGGCTCTGTTGAATATCATAAAAAAGCTTAATAGCATAAAAATAATTATCGAAAAGACCTGCCCTGAGTTCATTTACAGAATAGATAGCTGGCGATACCACTAAATATTTGAAACCTTTTTGATTAGTTTGGCCGAAATAAGAAAAGATATTTACTGCTTAGCAAAACATGTAGATTTGCGATTTAATTTAAATCAATTAATTGTTTTGCAATTAACTACTTGTGACCGTTATATGGTATATCAGAGTGCGAACAAATTGTCCTTATATTTGAAGAATATAAAGACGATTATGATACTGACAATGAATATGATATAATGACCGTGCGACAGTAAGCTATATCCGTTGAGTTTTGACTAATTTCGCATAACTTGTTTTGTTTAAATTTCGCAGGGATCTAGGATACATTGAATGTGATGCCGAATAATTTTTTTTGTATGTTTACAATGTAAAACACGAAAATTTGTTTTGTTTATTATGAAATGTTTGTTTACATATTTTCTTACATATTTGTTAATGAAAAATAAAGAAAATGATAAATACAATTTTTTTCGTCTTTTTTTCAGTAGAGTTACGATTGTTTAATTGGTTTCGTTTACCGTGCAATATTGATTTTTTATGAAAATAAATTAAAATAAACTTATTCAAAGTATTAATGTACTTCTCTTATTTTATAAAAAGATCCAAAGACATCAAAATGACTTCAATGACTTCAAAATGACTTCAATGACTTCAAAATGACTTCAATGGTTTTTGACTTCAAAATGACTTCAATGACTTCAAAATGACTTCAATGACTTCACTGATATCACAGATGATTGCATTCATTTGAATGCAATCATTGAATTCACTGAAATGAATTACCAATCAATGACTTCAAAATGAATGGTGATTTCACATTTTGAAGTTGAAGTCTTTCAGTGAAGTCATGAGTTAAAAATTCTGGGACATAAATCAAATGAATTAAATTCGTAAATGATTTAATTCTTTTACAACTCTGTTCTGTTGGCATATTGATTGGTTCATCACAAGAAATTTTTTCGAATATTTTGGTTATGAAACGCATGGCAGTAAAACTTGTTCCAAAATTGTTGAACTATGAACAAAAACAGCGGCGAATGGAATTTGCTCAGGAGTTACTAAATGACGTCAACGACTGAAACGTGTTATAACAGGTGATGAAACATGGGCTTACAGATATGACGTCGAAACTAAGGCTCAGTGGAGGCATTCTGCCTCGCCAAAAGAGCTAAAGGCTATTGCAGGGATCGAGTTTGAGAAGTGTTTTGAGAATTCGAAGGAGCGTTGGCATAATATCTAATGGGGACTATTTTGAACGCGACAACATTAATGTAGACGAATAAGTAAATATTTTTTTTTTTAACTAAAATTCCCGTTATTTCCTGAAAACAACTGCTGAAACCTGTACAGAAATAAATAATTATAAAATAAATAATGTAAATCATATCAAGCACCTAGGAATAATCATTCCTAAAAATTTAAAATTATGTGAACACATAGTTTATACAACAATTATTAAACCACATTTTGAATATTGCTTGAATGTCTTATACACATGCTACAACCGTGGTCAGATAGAAGTACTATACTTTGAAAAGTTCAGTATAAAGCAATGGGAAGCATATTAGGGTGAAACATGCTGGAAGCGCTTAAATAGCTGAGTATAGGGGAATGAATGGAACTCAATACACTGAAAGCAGTCTACAAAATGAAACATGGTGCAGCCCCATGCTATCATGTATAGGAGAATCACAGCCGTACCAATTGCGTAGCTGTAATGATTTCAGTATTCATCAACAGACTACTACAGCCGCTCAAAACACACTCTAATACAGGGGAATCCTTTAATATGTGCAATTCATTGCCAAGCAAAATGAACAACGAAAACGACTTTAGATTACTCAGAATATATTATATTAATTTTGTTAAAATAAACAATTGCATTATTGTAAGAATAATCACAGAACGAAGACTGACTGTGTTATAATATTTGACATCATACACAACATAAACAATTTATGGTTATATAAAGAATACTACTACTTTATTTGTGCTGGCTCTTTAGTAGCACTTTCACTGGCCTTCAAAACTTGATGCATGCAGCATATGACATCTTCAAAAATCAAAGGATCACCTGCGATTGTAGCTATCTACCGTTGAACTTGTACTCTGAATACAACAAAGTAGTGGTCCGAGTGAAACATTCGAGCTTCCATCCTGCTAGATCCAATGTAATAATATGAGTATTTCTACTTTGTCATTGAAATAAGCCAACTCGGTGTAGCCAAAACAATGTTTCATCTCTTCTCCATGTCTATTGACCTGTCTTGATGATTAGTGCAGGCTATACTTTAAAATAGTACCTACGACACTGCTTATACACTTTGTGCAGGAGCTCGTGGAAGTTGTCTGTCATGTCATCGTCTTTCTTCCTTGTGGGAGAATGGGCACATATAAGGCTGATACGTTAGTTTTTTTGCCCTTTCGTTTTGCTCAATCAGTCCCATCTCACTTCATGGATGGCGGTTTTATCTGTCTTGTAGCAGTGTAATTCTCTCCCTAGTGTTTTACGGTCAGATCTGATGTTCATTTCTCATAGAGTATCTTTCTCACAACGTGGAAAATTCCTTCATAAATAAGGTTGAAAATATGAGGTCTCTTTGCTATCAACTTATTGCTAATTACTGTTTGAGAGCATTATTTATGGCTCCATCTTTTTGCATTGCAAACCTATCTGTTCATAAAACTAAAATGGATTTCTTAACGGTAGATCTACAAAACTTATAGACTTACAGCCCCTTTTTATACCCCCGAAAATGCTCTTTGTTTAACAGATTTTAGCTGTCAACATTCATAGCCCTTATTTATAATACTTCATCATATACTCGTATCTCTAACATCAATCTAAATATCTCACTTTCGAATTAATCCTAACCGAAAAAAATTAAAGATATCAAGTCAATGTCCGGTGAATGAAAATGTTGCCTTTTATCGTCTAGACTGATTTTGTTGTTCTGCCTTCGTCAGTACCGACTGTGACTTTATTACTGAGTTTCATTGTTAATCTCTATAGGTCTCCGTTCTGCTCTTGTTGGCCTTTTCTTGGATAGCACATATCATTTTTCTCGGCTATGCGCTTTACACCCCCATTTTTCGGGATAGGCCATGTATTTTTCTTGTCTTTTGCTTGCAATCGCTTCGTAAACATGTTGCTTGCATTGGCCTGCACTTTTTATCACACCATAATGAGTGGTAAATTAACACTCAGCACATCAGCTTTTGTTGATTCCACAAATCTTTAGCACTTACTGCAGATTGTAAAGGCTCTGACAAGATAAACGATCGGGAAACATTCAGATGAACAATTTCCCAAAATGCAAATGAGAAATGCAGCGAGCTATCACTTATTGCTTCACAGTTATTGAAACCGAAGTGGTGGAAATGAACTAAGCTGTAAAGATATAAAATTGTCGACCGCTATTTCTTTGGTCTAAAAAAAGGGGTGAGTAATGAGGCCTTGTAAAGAAGCATTTAGGAGACTCTTATCACCCCAGTCCCGCGACCGCACATGCAAATATCCTTTATCGTTTCTACGAGTAATTTTCGGACATAAACTCTACAAGGAGTAAAGTAACCTGGACGAGGTCAGAAAGATAGGCATCAGCGGTCGAAATGCCTCGAAAATGTAAACCAAATGCCTGAAAAATGTACCAAATGCCTACATCAGCTAATTTTTCTTTCACGTTAGGTTCGTAGAATATTGCCATATGACAATACAATAATGTCAATCGGAATGGTCTTTACATCTTGTTTAGGAATTATAATTTATTGTTCTGTTATCACAAAAATTGTTCTCCTTGGAAATGAGGTCATTTTATTTTATCAAACAAGCTAGGAGAGATTGCAATGATTTTCTAAAACTGAAAAAAAAGATACAACACTGCCCTAAAAGTAGTAAAATATCGTAAGAAAACTGGCCTATTCTCCATCCCTCTTTTATAATGACATTTCAGTCGTCAGCTCGTAGTCGGTTTAAAGCTTTCAGATTGTGTAGTGTCTCCACCTAGACTGAAACGCATTTGCACTCGGGTAATAGCAAGAACCCTTAAAAATCTCAAGAAGATCTTTCCAACCCACTACGGATTTGATAGCATGTCTTCATGAAAAGTAATTCAAAATCTGCACAAATCTGGCCAAACCTACTATCTTGTTTAGATAGTAGATTTTCCAAAAACATTTGACGGACTTTAGGCATCAGGCTCTTTTGTCGAAAAGATGTTCATTCGGAATCAGAGAATCTCTTGTTCAATGTATAATATTAGAAATTACTTTTCGGAACATTCAATTTAAGTTTTAAAGTCTGATGTCAGCAAAATGAATGCAAATATGCCTCAGGGTTCCTCTCTGTCAACGACACTCTTTTTAATTTTCATCAATCATCTCTTATCTACTACTTCTAATCCAGTATATTCCTTTGCTATCGGCCGTACTATCTGCTTTTCATATACGTTCCCGGTCTCACGTCCAGCTGAGGAACGGAAACGCCAGCAAATGCATGGTTCGTCAAGAAGAAAACTCCGAACAGAGTAGAATTTGATGCTTTCAAGACACAATGGTATCTGTCGAAACATAGTTGCAATAACAAACACATTGATTTAGAGGGGAGATATTTTTGGCCATTTTAGCTTGCGATTCTCATAGTGTGTATGGAAGATTTACACCTACCCCCGGCGGGAGAAAAAAAATGCCCACATCTGGTCAATTGCCCCCAAAACTTTTCTGCATTTGTTAGATAGGATTCAAAGGCGTGCAGTAAAACTCATAGGCAATGACAATACTGCCGAGACAATATATAAGGGTTGATACCCTTAAACCCTCCAACAGCGACGTAATCTTGTTCTATCGCCATTTTCACTACGAGTTATGCAACAAATATTCCAGTAGCATTTCGCCTCTTCTAACATTCAACAGTAACATCTCATCAGTTTGGCGAAGGCTCGTCTTCGGAAGTATCCTGAAATACCGTGACTAGACCAAAGATTAACTTGAAATATGTTAAACTATGTACGAGTAAGTTAATCTGGATACAGATTCAGCCTTAAAAGAAGAAAATTTAGACCCAAACTTTACAACACCTAAACATAAATCAAAACCTTACTCAGCGATTAATCTTGGAAATATTGTAACTCTTAGCGATTTTGCAAAAAAACTTGTATTTTGATAAAATTGTATAAAATTACTTCGTAATTTGTATATTATGTATGTACGAGTATATTCATATCTCCCGACTCTTCCTTTATCTATTTCATGACGCCTTCGACTTCAGGTACCTGACCGCAAAAGATTCAATCTTGAATCCATTTTAAAATACGAGTAACACAAATTGTAAAAAGTTATCTTTGAATTATGTCTTGTTGTTGAAAAGATTATTTCCAAAACGTCATCACGTAGAAGAGAACCATGGCATCTAATTTCCCCCCAGTGAGATAAAAATCATCAAACGATTATGTTCTCCTGTACTGAGTATCTACGAGTATTCCTCTCGTATACTCATATAAAAGTTTACTTTAAAATTTACGACTATTTTAATCACTTTTAATGAAGACTTAATGAATTGTGATTTTGTTTGATTGCAGGGCCAAAGTTTTGGAATGCTCAGCGAAGGACGACTACAATACAACAGAATTATTTAAAACTTTGTTATCGTTATCGAGATTTCTGCCAGTTGGCAACAATGAAGGTACCACTGGACTTAAACGGAGATCATCAGCTTATGTTAGTGCTTCATCAAGTAGAAGTAAGTGATGATTTGTTATGAAATGTTTTTTTTTTTCCATGACAATATCGGCATGATAAATGTTGGCTCATTAATTAGGAAAACGGGAAGATTGCTAACATTCATATCGTCATATCATTTTTACTGACTTGCATTTGTTTATGGAACAAATTGTTTCTCGAATTTGTTGTCCATATGACCTCTTTTGTAATTGAGTCTAATTAACTATTTGTTGTTTGGAACAACGTTTTCGATGATGCGTTTTTAAACCTAAGGTGAGACGTTCTGTCCAGTGCTGATCTTAAAGCATAATCGATTTGTAGAAGAATTCAGTTATATTTCCGGATATTTTAGTTAAGTTTATGGTTATAGCTTTTACAAATACAAGATTTTGAAGAATTCAGAAGGAATGTATCTAAGCTGCTAATATAGATCAGCTGTAGAAATATCATCTTCATCCACTTTTAATCTAGAAAATTCTTTTGTTCATTCATAACTAGATTTTCTATGAAAAGCGCTTTCACTAACTCAGGATTTTATCAGCAATTCCTTGCATTAAGGTTTTTAATTGGTGAGTACTTTCTGTTAGGATGCTGACAGCAATTAGACTGATCATGAAGCGATTATGTACGGATTTATACATGCCGGTATGATATACCATTTTAAAAATCACCATCAATTGCGTCCAGAGTTTAAGAATGTGGGCTAGTAAGAAGCAATTTCACGGAATCACTGCTGGTGTACACTTCTTCTATAATTCAATAACTTCACAAGGAATGCTGGTCTCAGAATGATGATAATATTTGATATCTTCTTTAGAATATTATACTTTCTGATTTTACAGTAATTACGAGTATGTTGTTCAGCCGGAAAAGTTCTCTGATGGTACTGGTAGAGTGTGTAAGCTGCGAAAGTCTCTGTATGGCCTTAAGCAATCCAGTCGTGTTTGGAACGAGAGGCTTAATGAGGTGCTAACGTAATTTGGTCTGGTGCATTCTGATGCAGATCAGTACGTGTACTACAACGTTGATAAGTGCCAAATGATCTTTGTTGCTGTATATGTAGACGATGTATTGATACTCTCCAGCGACAAGTGTATGGAGATTAATTTAAAACAACTGCTTTGCGATAGTTTTCAAATGAAGGACTTAGGAGAGGCTTCTTCGATCATTGGTATTCGAATTTCTCGGGACAGGTCGGCTGAAACCATCTCTATTGATCAGTCACAATACATCGAGTGCATTTTAAATCGATTTGGTATGGCTGATTGCAATCCGGTTAGCACCCCTCTCGATTCGAATCAAAAATTATCATCGAAAATGTACCCGTCGTCGCTTGAAGACCAAGATAAAATGGCTGGTGTTCCATATATGGAAGCAGTGGGTTGTTTACTGTTTGTGGCACAAACAACAAGGCCGGACATAAGCTTTGCCGTAAATCTATTGAGCAGATACTCTACGAATCCTGGTCAAGCACACTGGGCCGCTTTAAAATGCGTACTTCGTTATTTGAAGGGTACAATAGACAAAAAGCTTGTATACAAACAATCTGGTAGTGAGATGGAGGGTTTTTGAGACGCCGATTGGGCTGGTGACGAAGATTAAAGAAAATCAACATCCGGCTACGTTTTCGCCATGCAGGGAGCGCCAATATCCTGGTCCTCAAAACGCCAATCTACCATTGCGCTCTCATCAACAGTATCTGATTTGTTAGCTGTTGTGTCGGCGATTCAGGAGTCAATGTGGCTGAAGCGGTTGGAGGCAGAAATGCTTCCAAATCATTCGAAGCATATCATCTTGCATTGCGACAACAAGAGTGCGATACAATGCATTAAAAACAATTCGTATTTTCCTCGAACTAAACATATTGAGATAAAAACTCAATTTATTAGGGAAAAAATTAAAAAAGGTTTCATTATTTTACAATATATATCTTCTAATGAAAATTTAGCTGATTGTATTACAAAAGGCTTAGTAAAAGTAAAACTAGAATTTAATAATATTTTTTTTAAGATAAGCGAATGAATTATTTCTAATGTTAAATGAATTTAAAATAAATAAATCATTCTGGGGAAGTGTTAAAATATATCTCAGAGTTAGCAGATCTAATACTTACTCTATACATATACTCTCATGCAAAACCATGTAAATACGAGGGCGGGTCACTAAGTCCGTGACTTTTGGAATAAAACACAGATTTTTTGATAAAAAAATAATTTTATTTTTCAACGTAGTCTCCCTTGAGCTCTATACACTTTGTCCAACGCTTCTCCAATTTTTTTATCCCTTCCAAAAAATATGATTTGTCGAGGTCCTCAAAATAGGCCTTTGTTTGCGAGATGACTTCATCATTGGAGTCAAATCTTTTTCCACCAAGCCATTTCTTCAGGTTTGGGAACAAGAAGTAGTCGCTCGGAGCCAAATCTGGAGAATAGGGTGGATGAGGGAGCAATTCATAGCCCAATTCATGGATTTTTGCCATGGCAACTGCACATGTGTGCACCCTTGCATTGTTTTGGTGGAAAAGAACTTTTTCTTGGCCAAATGAGGTCGGTTTTTTTTAAAATCGTCATTGAATCGGTCCAATAAGTTGGCATAATATTCCCCATTGATTGTTCTTCCATTTTGAAGGTAGTCAATGTGGATTATCCCGCGTGCATCCCAAAAAACAGTCGCCATAACTTTATTGGCTGACAAACCCACCTTGGCCTTCTTTGGCGCCGATTCACCCTTAGAAACCCACTGTTTTGACTATTGTTTGTTCTCTGGTGTGTTGTGATGGATCCATGTTTCGTCCATGGTTACAAAACGGCGCAAAAACTCCTCCATATTGCGATTAAACAACGCCAAATCTTCCTGTGAAGTTGTTACACGATTGCGTTTGTGGTCGACTGTGAGCAAACGCGGCACCCATCTTGCGGAAAGCTTTCTCATGCCCAAGTGATCATTCAAAATTGAAACCACTGAGCCATGCGAGATCCCTACGGCTTCCACAATCTCTCGCACTTTCAATCTTCGGTCGGCCAACACCATATCGTGAATTTTTTCGATTGTTTCGGGTGTAGAGACCTCAACTGGGCGTCCAGGACGTTCGGCATCTTCAGTGCTTGTACGGCCACAACGAAATTCAGTAAACCACTTTTTTACCATTGAAATCGATGGTGCAGAGTCCCCATAGTATTTATCAAGCTTAGCCTTGGTCTCGGTAATGGTTTTTTTTCGCAAGAAATAATGCTTAATAAGCACACGAAATTCACTTTTTTCCATTTTCTCCTCAAATTAGTGAGTAGTCTGATAAAAATAGCTGTCAAACACAAACTAACTGACGCAGCAAGTTTAAATTTTGACAGGAGTCAACTGACAGATGCCTGTTGACAGGAGCAGTGTTGCTGTTTCAGTAAAGAGATCAGAAATTCAAAAAGTTATTGACCCGCCCTCGTACAATCACAGGCATACTATATATAAAGCGTAACAATATAGAATAAAGTTAGTTCGTGTTCTAAACTCAAGGTGTGTGTTTTATTCTTTGATCTCGTTTCATTGCTATTCGTCTGTTCTTCGCTCATTTTCAATTAACCATTTTATCAAAAAGAGACAGATACCGATGTGCGTTGGTTTTAAATGTTTGCAAGTTATAGTGACTAGGAAATAAAGAGCTCGGCATCAGGCTCGAATATGCCCGAAAGTGGGCTTAAGGGTATACTGATGAGAATTCATCGGTTAGAAGGGGTGGAATGCTAGTGGCAATTTCGGTGGAGCACTGGTGATGAAAATAGCGATACAACAAAGTGAGATAGGAGACATTACATCTGTGTTCAAGGGTGTCGAATGACTGTTTAATATTGTCAGCACGTATGAGGTTTAATCTAGCAAGTGCTAAGAGGTCTTAGGAGCACCTGGCCATATGTGAGCATTGTACTCCAATTTCGGGCGGATAAATGCCTTATACTCGTATATTGAGGCCAGATCAGAGGGGATAAAATATTTCATCGCTTGAGGAAACTTTGACATTTCGCGGAGTTGACACACATAACCAGAATGGGAAAGTCTTCATGTAGAGTTGCGCGCATCACTGAATGACAGTTCAAAAGAAAATAACCAGAACATGCGCATTACACACTTGCGACGTGTGAAAGCGGACGTAGGAACGTGAGTTCGGAGACAAATATGAAAAGTAGAGAGTACTGTCATCAGCAAAGGGATATATTGGATTAGAAGTAGAAAACAAGAGATCATTGATGAAAATTAAAAAGAGTGTCGGAGACAGAAGAGAGCCCTGGCGCACACCAGCATTTATTTTGTGAATATCAGACTTGAAACCGTCCAAGACAACTTGAATTGAAAGCTACGAAAACCGTACTGCCGGTCATTGAGAAGTTTTCGTATTTCGAGATATTTATCAGCGTTTCCATGACCTTGGAAAGAATTGACGTAAGTGCAATGGGCATGTAATAGGAGAGAGAAGAAGATTCGCCTTTTTTAGGGACTGACTGGACTCGTGCGGTTTTCCATCTGCTCGGAAAGAGTCCTAAAGAGTAGCATTGATGAAAAAGCTTACGCAGTGGTTTTGCCAGCGTGGAAGAACACCTCTTCAGAAGAAGGGATATACCATCTGGGATTTGTGAATGCTAAGATCTCTTATGTATAGGGTTGTGAGCCCTATGATCGCATAGGCCAGTGTTATGCTACTGGTGGAGAATTCCTTTGCCATATTAGGCTGGATGAGTAATGATTTACTTATGCACAGAAACCTGTCGAGGTTAAGAAGGAAACTTTGTAATAGAGCCACAGTCGGTGTTAAAACCCTTCGTCACCAACCTGATTGGACCCTATCAGTGTGCTTTCAGATCAGGAGAATTTAAAAACGACCAAAAAATTTTCAAACTCCGGCAGATCTTGAAAAAGGCTGAAGAAATCCAAATCGATACCCACCCTCTTTTCATTGATTTTGAGACCGCATATGGCAGGATTTAGAGATGCGCTACGAGTATATGCGCTACGAGTATATGGAACCATGCTGTCACCCGTGCGTTCGCCAGTATTGAAACGGAAGCATCCAAAATATGTTTAGCGGTGTATGAGAGAGACAAAACCGTGTATATCCTGTCAACAAGACGAGAGACACAACATCGACGAATTGGACAGAACATCATAGTCGACAGCTACAATTTCGAGGTAGTAAGGGACTTTATCTATTTTGGGTCTGCTACTCGTATCAATCATCCATCAAGAAAAGTAAGTGTCGCAGCTTTTCATCCTCTTTTTGCCTGGCCCATCCCATCGCATTTCTTGGATGGCGGTAATATCTGCTTTGTCTACAATAGATCCGTCCGTAACCGAGGCTTGTTGTTTCTTCGTAACTATAGATTTGTTCCATGGCCACCCGCAACCTGGATGAAGTCGAGGTCGGTTAGACCGAAGCCAATAACTCAACTCGTCCGTGTCGTTCGGATCGATGCTTTTGGTCCATTAAGGGCTCATCCGCCGCCATCTCTTTTCCAAGACCGTAACTTAGTTTTGGAAACCTTTACCGGTCTGATCTGCAAATATGTCGGTGTAACCCGGATGGTTTTATTTTACCGTTAATTCCATCTGTCTGGAGAATTCATCGGCTGTCCCATTTATAGTGCTGCTATTTTTGTTTGCTGGTCAGCACTTCTAACGCTTGGACATCGGATGGACATCGACCAGTTAACAGTTGAAGGTAAAATAAGCACAATTCAGGAGTAGATAACAGTTACAAAACTGGACATTGCTGAGTTGACACTTCTTAGTGCCTACCCTATATCTACAACACCTAAACACTTATTTCTGCAGCAACTATTGCTTGGATGAAGAATTGCCCAAGTTTAGATGATGAGAAAGAAGTCGGTACAAACCCAAGTAATCGATCTTTCCAACCGCTCGTCATTTCATGGTGTGAAACCGCTTAAACATCAGAATCCCAGTTATAAATATACATATTGTTATTATATGAGGATTTGGAGTGAGTAAATATAATAGTTACATATGAAGAATACACATAGTCTAGACACAACGTCCTTGTATTCCCGATTCTTGCTACCCTTGTGAGAATACATTTTCCACTTCTAAATCTGGTTTTACTATATAGAAGGAGCTCCCGTAGGACCTGGTGTCAGAGTGTTTGTCAAACATTTATCTTTAATATACGAGCCATCAAGAAGTCACTTTGGTAAAATGCTGATGTGATTTGAAACCAACAAGGCATACCATATGTATGTGTCTACAATATAAAAGGTTCTCTTGCCCAATATTTGATACATTTCTCTGCTCTTAGAACTATTATCATGTATGTACATTGTACATCGCCGATTGGGACTTATTGAAAGTTAAAATACGGGTAATACCTCCAAGGTTGCTCTTGAATTAAACAATTACAATAATTTAACCCTGTTCTCTTTATCTATTGTAAGTGAGTGTAAGGTTAATGGTAAGGGTTGTTCCTTTTGAAAATTTAAACGCACAGTGAAGTCCATGTATCCATCACAGAAAAATCGGATAGAATTCAAATCTAAATTCCGTTTTTGTGAGTATGCAAATAAACTAAAACGAATGAAGGAATCTTTTAAAATTCAAATTCAGATTCAATTAATTCAATTATCCATTGAAAATTTGTCAACCCTTAACACAAACAATAGAACTAGGGAATAACAAATCTCTGGATAAGAATAGAAAGTCATAGCGTGGAAAGTTAGCCAGTGTCGAGAAGACTAGGATAATTAATTGGCTAGACGTGGCTTCGTTTACAAAGTAAACACAATGTTCTTTAATTTGAACTCCCTTTACCAAATCCCAATACTTGACTCAGGTAAAAGTTTTACCCTTATCCCAGCCCCTGGACGAGTACGACTCGTATTTCGAAATGAGCTTTAATTGAATTCATTTTGTGAAAGCATAAGCAAATGATTCATTAATAGAGTAAAACTCTCTTTTTTAATTAAATATTAAATGAATTTGCGTTGAAGCTGTATTTGATGCGCGAAGCAGATCGACATGGTCTCGGTCTCGAAGAAGCAGATGCTAAAGCCAGACGTACGAGTACATAGCTGCAACTAATCAGAAATGGGGTTTAATTCGAAGGGAATTTTTCCACATTCGCAGCAGTAATAGCAATAATAAGGGCGCCACCGAAATATAAATAATAGTAACCTTGCAAATTATTGTACAAACCAATGATTGGAGTCGATACCGGTAGTTAAGACTGAGTAGTTGGTACTCGTATGGTTATGGCAACCGTGGTCTCGAATCCATCGTGTTTGTTTTTCAGAAGCAACTCGTATTCAACTCTCAGAAAAAATCAATTCAAGTTCAGAAAATGTTTTTACTTACTGATGTATCTGTCATACAAGTTGTCACGAGGATGCATGGAGGAAATTTTTTTTAATTTATAATAAATGTAATTAATTTGTAAGCGATCCCGCCCCCTGAGGTTATATTCGTATCCTCTGTCTTTTCTGTGGTTTCAGCCGCAAGCGGGAGTTCGTTGATTTTAAGACCACATTTTCGTGGCATGTATCCGTAGAGTATTTGATGTACGAGTGTGTGATTTATTTTGCAAGTCACTCGTGGAAGGCTATGCACAGCCATTAATTACTTGTTGGGGCTTGTCGAACTAATTAGGAAACTCGAACTCGAACTCTCGAAAGCTTTTCTTCCTCAAAAAAACAAAAAAACACATGTTCCGGAGCCAGAAATATGTTTATGTTGTTGTTATCTGTGTGATAACTTTATTTGAATACATTGATGTACTCGACTGGAGTGGAAGGACTTGTTGAACTTAAATATAACACACTTACCCTTATTTTGTTTCAAAATACTAAAGTCTCTTCCCTTGCTGTTCAAATATACTCATTAACTCAAACGATGTTTTTACGAGTGTTTCATATGTTTGACTTTAAATGAACTTTTTGAACTTGAGTAAAGTCTACCAATCCGAGATGGTTTCCCATACCATATTCAAAGATAAGTCATTCACGAACTTGGATGCTATTTTTGGTAAATACAGGTTATCCTCTATATCATAGATACGAGTACAGTTCTATCTGTCTACATTTAGCTAGATTTGAATATGGTTTTTTGTTGTTTTTTGCTTAAAAACATGGGTGGTAGGTTGTTCGGCCTCATACATGTACGGCATACACCCATGTTGTAATGGCATGTTGCCAAAAAAGGTCGTTTCTACTTTGCCTTCGTAACATTTAGACCTAATGTGAAATATAATGAATAAAAATATGTTTGTCGAAGTCAATTTTTCGAAAATGCTATTTTTATAAATCATAATTAAAATGGTTCATTTGGCATAATACGAAAGATGTCATGCGGAAATACATCTAGAGCTTACCATCGGTAAGTTTACAACAATCCACATTATACCTTTTATAGATAAATATTCCCAGCGTGTCCTTCCGACGGGCAATACCTTTGTCCCAAATTTATTTGTTTCACAATATGTTTTTTAAAATCGTCCTTAAAGTTTCTGAAGGAAAGAGGTCATATGTAGTGCATGTAACGTAAACCAAAGAAAAGGTTGTAACTACTATCACAAATCCCAGAAATTTTGATTTTTGATTGTTTATTACCATTTACTTGTAATCAAATGTGAAATTATACGTCGGCACGTATTTAGCCGAGTGCAGTCATTGTCATGAGCCTCACATCCTATTTAACATATGACATTTATTCTATTACAATTTAATTTTAGACCAACTTATAAGATGAGTGCGTTCAGGTTAATAATTTAAACAAATTAGAAGCGATATGCAAAGTGTGCTAAATATCGCTAAAAATCCTCCCTACCTTGAAGGGATGAAGTACCTTCAAAGTCCAGTGGTAGTCTTCTGAACTTATATACCGCTCTCTGAATCGTCCCGTTGCTTGTCTTCAGAGTCACAACTCTAACAACGCCGTCCTTGCCAGGATGAAGATTAATGATTCGCCCAAGTTTCCACTTCATAGGAGGAAGATTTTCGTCGTGAATTAGTGCGATATCGCCGATTTGGAAAGGATTGCTCGGGTCTGTCCACTTTGTCCGCTATTGTAAGGATTGAAGTACTCCTTGGACCACCGGTCCCAAAATTGCTGTATATGCCACTGTAATTGCTGCCATCGGTCTAATCGGCTTACGTTCTTGACATCTCTTAAATTTGGTCCAACTATTGCCACTAATGTTGTGCCTATAATGAAATGTCCAGGAGTTAAAGCTGGAAAATTATTAGGATTATTTTGCAAAGGACAGATAGGACGCGAGTTTAAAATCTCCTCGACCTGAATGATTATTGTATTGAGTTCGAAAAATGTTAGAGATGTTTGATTTAGTATGCGCTTTAAATGATACTCGGCAGACTTTACCGCGGACTCCCACAACCCTCCGAAGTGGGGCGATCTGGCTGGAATTGTTTTCCAAGTTATTCCATCTGATGCTAGCTCTCGAATTATATGTTCCCTGCTTTCCCTTTTTTCCAACATGTAACGAAGTTCCCGCAGATCATTTTTTGCACCAATAAAATTCGTAGCGTTGTCGCTGTAGATGACTGAACATAGTCCGCGACGCCCAACAAATCTTCTTAGAGCGGCTATAAATGCAGCACTTGTAAGATCTTCTACCAGCTCCATGTGGAGAGCTTTAGTTGTGAAGCAGATGAAAAGAGAAATATATACTTTGACTGGAGATGTGCCCCTTCGACGAAAGTGAACTAGAAATGGTCCGCAAAAGTCAACTCCAACTGTGTTGAATGGCCTAGATTGCTGCACCCGTAATGGTGGAAAGTCGCCCATTAACTGCTCGCATGTAGTTGGCCTGGCCTTAAAACAGCGCACGCAAGTTCGAAATATCCTGCCAGCAATAGCTCTACCATGAATGATCCAGAACGTTTGACGAACCATACTTAAAAGTGCTTGTGGCCCAGAGTGAAAATGTTTTTCATGGAAATGTCGTAAGACTAAGTCACTAAAAAAGTGTCTTTTGGGTAACAGAATGGGATGCTTGGCATCAAAATCTAGCGTTGCATTTGTCAAACGTCCACCAACTCGAATCAGACCCTGCGAGTCAATAAACGGGCATAGAGAACGTATATGATTTCGTGGACTCAGTGCTTTCCCTTTCATGAGTGATTCCAATTCCTGCTGAAATGATGTCCGTTGAATAATCCTTACTATCACATTACGTGATTGTACTAATTCGTTTGGGGTAAGTAATATTCCACATGTTGTAGACACTCCTAATTTCCTCGCAAGACAATTGTTTTTGAATCTAATTATATATGCAACAATCCGCATAAGGCTATCAAAGTTCAAATGATATTTTATATTGGCTAGAAAATCGTCGTTTTCAAATGTTGACATCACCATCTTTACCTTCCTTCTCTCACTTTCGCTTTCATTTTGTTTCGTTGCTCCTATTTCAGTAGGCCAGTTTTCAGTAAGACTTCGCAAAAACCTTGGACCGTCAAACCACAATTCCGATTCTATAAGAGTCTTTGGATATTCCCCACGGGATATTATATCGGCCGGATTTAACCTTGTAGGTATATGAAACCACATACTTCTTTTAGAAAATTCCTGGATTGTGGCAACTCTATTGGCAACAAACGTTTGCCATGTCGAAGGTTCTTCTAAGAGCCAATTTAGAACTACTGTCGAGTCAGTCCAGAAACACGTACTCATATTGAAACCAAGTGAATTTATTACACGCTGTACTAGTTGGACCATCAGTGTGGCGGCGCAAAACTCTAGCCGGGGTAAAGATAACCCTCTTTTCGCAACTTTTGATTTTGAAAAAAGAAGTCTAACCCTGATAGATCCGAATTCATCCACGCTGCGAACGTACAAGCAAGCTCCATATGCCCGTTCGGAACTATCGGAAAATTCATGCAACTGATAATCTGTCGGGTCCCCAAAGCCAGCGATTATGTAACTCCAATGGAAGATATTGATCCCATTCGAATTTCAGTTGCCACAAGTGTTGCATGAAGAGTTTTCCTAGAACAATAATTGGATTTATAAGGCCAAGTGGGTCAAATAGTTTGGATATTTCTGACAAAATTATTCTTTTTGTAACGCTGTTAGTTTGTTTAGTTAGTTAGTTAGTTTGTGGCATGACTTCGTAGAGAAATTGATCAGTTTCCGGGATCCATGTTATTCCTAGAGTCTTAATGGCGTCGCTATCCTTTATACGATATCATTTTTCCTGGTGTTCTGGTGGTATATTTTCTAAGAAACCTGGATCATTTGCACACCATTTTCTTAACTCGAAGCTACCCTTTGCTAGCAATGATATAAGTTCCGCTTGCAATTGTTTAGCTTCCTCTAGGGTTTGAGCGCCTGTCAGAATATCGTCTACATAAAATGCTGATGTGATCTGCTTTGCCGCAAGAGGAAAATGATTTCCGTCATCATATGCTAATTGATTTAACACCCTGGTCGCCAAGAAGGAAGCTGAGGCGGTTCCGTATGTGGCAGTGCAAAGACGGTAAATCATAACCCTTTCATTGTGCTCAGACCGCCATAATATGCGATCTTCTGGAGCAATCAATATTTGCCAGTACATTTTAGTAATGTCAGCTGTGAAAACGAAGTTGTGAACGCGAAACTTTAATGCTATCGCGAATAAGTCAGGCTGGACAACTGGTCCTACCATGAGCAAGTCATTGAGCGAATACCCTGAACTCGTCTTTGTGGACGCATCAAAGACCACTCTTAACCTTGTGGTTGAACTGCTTGGTTTAAGAACGCAATAGTGGGGCATAAAGTAATGTGGCTTTGATTGGTCCAAATGAACAACAGCTTCCATGTGCTGTAATCTAAGATATTCGTTGATGAATGATGACTTGATATCTGCCTGAGTCTATTCGAGAGTGATTGTTTGTAAAGTGTTTCTCACATAATTGTTCTTCCTTTGTCAATAGTGAAGACGAAGTACTTTCTTGATTTTCAATATTCCAAAACATTTTTAATGTAGCATTGAGATTCTCACTACAGCTATTGCAGGTGGTACACACGCAATGTTATGAGTTTGGAGATGACTTTCCAATATCAAAGCGAAACGTGCCAGAAACTACCCATCCTAGTAGTGTATTCTGTATTGTTGGAAGAGTGTCCGATAACTTGATTTGTCCAACGCATAGGATGCTAAAGAATAATTCAGCCCTTAATAGCAGATCTATTTTTTGTGGACGATTGAAGAGAGGATCAGACAGCTTGATGTTCTTTGGGATTTTCCAATTTCCAATGTCAATTTTTTCATGTGGTAACAATCCAGTAATGTCAGGAATAATATTAGCTTCAATCGAAGCAGAAAAGTCATTGAATTGTGAACTTATAATAGGCGACGTTTTAGCTTAGAGTCTTTGAGTTCCCAATTCCAGAAAGACAAGATGAACTAGACTCCCGACTAAGCCCCAATGAGTGAACAAATCTCTCCGTTATTAAGTTTATCTGCGCGCCAGAGTCGAGGAGAATTCTGCAAGGGACTTGAACCTTGTATTTGTTGAGAACATATACCACAGCAGTGGCGAGAACGGTATATTTGCTATTGGAATATACTTCTGAAGCTTGCAGAACATGTGAAGACATATTTACGGTGCTTACATTGGAAGTATTGTTGTCTTGATCTAACATAACATCAGTATGATTTACAAAATTTATAGCCGCAGTAGTAGCTCTATCATCGTGCAAAAGGCTGTGGTGTTTTTGTCCACAAATACGACATGAAGTGACTGACAAGCATTGGGATAATTCATTCTTTCCTTTCAGACAGTTTGAACAAAGCTCTAATGATTGTACTCCCTTTTTTCGATTCCCAATTGATAGTTTCGTGAATTTAAAACATTTGTATATGGAGTGACCATCTCGGGAACAAATCAGACATTTAAAATTATCTTTTGTTATCGCCAATACACTCTTGTTATGAGATCTTGAATGAACTTTACTAGTGATGGCATGCAAATTATTATTTAAAATGGGTACATTACCTTCAATTTTTAAACACTTTTTCTTGAGAAAGTCAAATAGTTACGAAAGTGCTGGCAGTCGATCCACTGGAGCCACATCGTTCCATCCTGAGAGTGTTGATGAATCCAATTTGAGCAACACAATGGTGATAACGAAATCATCCCAGTGGTTCACCGGTCTTTGAAGGTTACGGAGGCAGCTTAGCTGGTTGTTGATGTTGTCCATGAGAGCTCAAATTTCCAGGGCGGAAGGCTTGCTAATCTTTGGTTGGTTGAAAATGCGAAGAATGTGCTCCTGTGCTATGACTTTCTTATTTTCGTACCTCTCCTTCAGCATTTTAAGCGCATCATTGTAATTTTCAGCTTCAATTTTTAATCCAGCGATGGGGGCTTTCGCAGCTGGGCTCAATTTCGTGATTAAGTGATGAAATTTAGAAAATGTTGACAAATTAGGATTGCTGTCAATTATGGAACAGAATGTTTGATACCATGAAACCCACGTGGTTACATCGCCTGAAAATATAGGCATTTCAATGTCAGGGAGGCGAATAGGGTCATACTTGGTGCTGTGTGTAATGTCATTAGATGATTCATTCGGGTATTTCAAAGTTGCATATATGGTTTTTAAAGAAGATAACGTCTGATAATACATTTCCTCATACTTAGCTTTTTCAATTTGTTGGATTTCGTCCGGATCCAAATCCTCAATTTTGGATTGTTCAGCTTTAAAGCATGTGAAGGATTCCTCAAGTGCTTCAATACGGATCTGAAGTTCCTCCAAAGATGTTATTGAAGCGTCGGGAGACACACGATGTTCAAATTCCGTAGCTCTTTCAATTAGCGATATTGCAACCATACGACGATGGTATGGTTGTCCGGCTAAATATTTGTGTTGCAAGGTGAACATGCATTTTCTCGAAGGCATTTGGTGCTATATGACAACTTCTAAATTTTAAACATGTCTTAGCTACGTTGTCAACTTTCAAATTGTATATTTCTCTGATAACATCAAAAGATACTTTACCATCTGGAGTTTGTAGTCCTGATTTCAATAGAACAGATTTTCAAATTGTTTTTTATAATTTCGCATAGGTTATCCCCATATACACCGTTTGACACAAAATAGTTTAAAACACTTTTCCAAACACAAACCATTTAGCATGAAAACACATATTTCATTAGCAAACAATCTACTTATTTCTACACCAAGGTATTCGAAACCATCTATTAAATCATTTTTTAGATTATATGTGAGGTTTTTACGAATCCTAAATTCATCAAATATCAGGACAACACAACGTTCTCTATCTCTAAAAAATTTATAGGTGCTTTGTGATCTACTCGTATATATAATAAATGTTTTGGGAAAGTTCTTTTTCGTGGCTGTTGTATTTTGAAATCTTTGATTCTTTCAGAAGCATTTTACAAAATGTTTTTGAATGGTCTGAAATATTGAGCCTTTCGATTTGAGGCGTCGTAGATATTTTGTTTTTATTAAAAAATTTTTGTGGCATCATGCTCTGTTTTTCTTTATAATGTTTTATTTTTAAATTTCTTAATTTAAGTTTGTAACTTAACAATTTTTCTTTTCTACATCTTTCCAATAACTGATCGCACCGTGCACACGAAATGCTGCAACTGCTCGACGTTCTTGTTCGTTTAGTTAAAGGAGACTTCAGATCTTCTAAATTCAAGTTTGAATCCGAATCAGAATTTAAATTTAAGGAAGGAACAGCATCCGCCCTAAGATATTTTTTTCCTACAAACTCGGGACAAAAATGATCTCCACAAACAAACTATTTGCCTTCATTTTTAAAACCACATGCCTTCATCCACAAATTATTTAAAATTTTATTTTTTTCCCTAGAAGGACATTTAAAAATTTTCAAATCAATTTTAGTTTTTCTACCAACAGAACTAGAAACTCCAGATAATCTCTTGACACCCATTGCTATCGAAAAATAAACTGCAAAATAGTATATCGCTGAAAAAGTGCCGCTGACAAAATTTACTAAGAAAAATTGTTCAGTCAAATAAATAAACATCCAAATCGGTCGAGTCGACGGCGAATGAGGTAAAGCAACTACACACTGTGTAGTACACAGTTCCTTAACTGTGGTTGTTATAAGTATTGTGATAACCACTTAAATGTGAGCAGCGACATCTAGCAGAAAATGTCGATACTGGAATAACAAAGTCTCGACTGGAGAGTGGAATCGAATTTTCTAGCAAATTGGAAATTGTATGGGACGCTGGATGGCGAGGATTGTTCTCGAAGTATGTCATTCGAGTATAAATACCAGCATCCCAAAGGTATGCAAGTAAGTTCTAAAGTGAAATTTGAAGTGTTAATTAGGAGAAGTGATTAAGTGGTTTAAGTAAAAGATAAGAAAAGTATAAGTGGTTGAGAAATTGAATTGTACTGAGAGAAAGAATTAAATAGTGAATTGTAACTGTACTGAATAAAGGGATTTGTATTGAAAAGAATAAGTTCTATCATTTGTGCCCACACAAACATTTTACAGTATGAAGACACATCTGCACGGCGCGGCTTTTCTTTTAACTTTTAAATTCATTTTTATTGTTTCTTTCGGTATTACTTAAATTCTAGACAGAAATGCTTAAATCTAATTTGACAATAATAGTTACTTATTCTAGCTTACTGGCTCTTACCGAGAGCTCTAAACTTAACAATTTCAATTCAAGTTTGCCTTTCGACCTTAAAACTATCTTACGAATAATCTTATCTATATATGAAATTTCTAAGAAAATAATTTTAGAAAAAAACTTAGATACCATATCTTTTTGTAGTTTTATGTAAAACTTAAAACTATGGCCCTATTCTACTTAACCTACCTAAACTCCTTAACCTAACTTAACTATAATCGGGATGGTGAGCACTCGTAGCCTCTCGCACCGGGTGGTCATCATCCCAATTGCGATTTCGGGCGCCCGTCATTCGTCAACATCGTGCACAAGCACCACCAAGATTTAACCAATGCGATAAACCACTGGTCACTTCTCAGAGGTGCGGCCTCATGTTAACAAACGCGGCCTTTCCACGAGATCCCCCTAACTATCCCTAATCTAACTTACAACTAAGAGGAATATATTACCTTAGTAACGTACCGACCTAGGAGAGCGATCCAAACCTTTCTCCTTCTTGAAGCCACCAGAATTCGGTGTACTGTTTCTCGGCATCGATCCGATCCCTGTCCGCAATCGCGAGACTAAAACGGAGGAGCTCCTGAGCATTGGCAACATACCCATCGTAGGTGAGCCGCTTGTCTCTCGCACCGCGATGGTGGTGGTATATTACCCGGATACCATCTCTACTTTGTATTAACCCTTTAGCATCAATATGGAGAAAAGCCTCTGGCGGGATAAAGCCCGATAGAAGTGAGCTCTCGTGGTACATTTCATTGGGGTAATAAGCCCCAAAGATCAGGCCATTATCGTTGGTCATTGCCCTTGCAACGTGTCTTCGAATCACCTTAATCAGGAAATTGTCAATCCTATTCAGATTAGCCCCATCGTAAAGGACTTTGTTGGGATAATATTTTTTGTACTCTGATTCTGGTGTTCTGTACAAGCCAAGACAAGTCCTAAGACACTGCCTTTCAAACACCCGAATCCTTTCCATCTGATACAGCGCTACATTGAACCATACGGGACAACCATACGCGATGACTGGCCTGATTAG
The DNA here is from genome assembly GCA_949129095.1 of Volucella bombylans. Lineage (NCBI taxonomy): Eukaryota > Metazoa > Arthropoda > Insecta > Diptera > Syrphidae > Volucella > Volucella bombylans. Next base: position 167,601,770 of record OX422141.1, on the reverse strand, counting down.
GGCCACATAGCATATGACTTTCACCCTGGAGACAAGTTGACTGCTGTGAAACAGCCTTCTTGTCAGGGCTAAAGCCTTCTTGGCTCCAGCAAGACAAGCATCTATATGTTTGTCAAAATACAAATACTTATCGAGACAAATACCAAGGTATCTCACTACGCTTCTCACCGCTAATGGCAGTCCGTGCTGTCCAATGATGGCCAAATTTCGCCAGTTATGTCTGGTATCCCTAGAAGCCCATCTCAATGGAGTCCCAGTCCGTCAATTTTCTTGTGCTTTTTGCTACGTTGAAAAGTTTTCTACAAGAGTTTCTAAGCAGTACCAGCGCTGATGTCCAAAAATGTGGCTTTTTCTGGTTGAATAACTTTTTTTTGGTTGAATAAGAGGACAGGAAGCGGCCATAGCCTGATTGAGAGCCAGAGTAAATTCCTTGACTTTCATGTCAAGCTCATTGGTGTCACTCGGGGGACTTGATAGTTCAGAGGATAGCGTTTCTGACAGTATTCCTCTGTATTTTGGCCAATAAGTTTTCCGGTAATTCCGGAAAGCTGGTTGGCTGGCGGGAGCATCACTCAGATTGAATTGGATGTATCTGTGGTCTGAAAATGAGTGTTCAGACGATACCATCCAGTTCGTTAGCCTTTCTTGTCGGTTTCTAGTTATAAAAGTGGGCTCATTACCAATATTGCAAATTAAGAGGTTAGTACTTAAAATATCGTCAAAAAGTGACTCACCTCTATCATTGATGTCGGTACTGCCTCATACCGTGTGATGTGCGTTAGCGTCGCATCCGATTATAAGGCCAGTTTTTTGCCTTTCAGCTTCCAGTACCACCCTTTCTAGGTTATCACCAGGGAGAGGGCCCACTTGGTCGTAGCCAAGGTAAGCCGATGCCAGCCAGTAGGAGCCTTTGGCAGTCACTAGTCTGGCAACGGTTAAGTCGGGGTCACTGAGGTTGGGAAGTAAAAATACATTAAGGCTACGTTTCGCTAATATACAAGTTCTAATCTTACCTTTGTCTCTTGTATAGAGAAGAGCGTATGCGGGTGTCCTACGTCCACGAACCACGCCTTCTACAATCCATCGTTCCTAGATTAGGATTATGTCTTCTGCGTTCTTAGAAAGACGCAGAATGAGTGCGACCGAAGCCTTTTTTGAGTGGTGGAGATTAATCTGGAGAAATCGCATCATTGCAACAGTTTTCCAGAGTCGCCTCCACCACGGTGTTGTGGAGGTCCTCCGATTCTGAAGATTTGCCCAAAAGCTCATCTTCTATCTCTGATCGTGTAGGGCCTCTCTTTGCTTCGTCATCGGTTTCCATTTCCGACAGGGTGTCAGAAGAGAAGACCGACGGCATGATAGTCACCTCGGATAGATTGGAGTCGTCGCTATCCAATTCTGGAAAGGATATCGACGCTCCGAGATCCAAGGTTGTGTTATCAGGTATTAAAGGAGGAGGAGGTTACTTATCAGCATCCAGCTCATCCTTTTTGTATACCCTTAAATGTATGGACTCGAATCCCAACTGAATCATGCCTTTCGTGTTGTAGTATAGTGTTGTGTAGGTGTAGTGTCGTTAAACTACCTCATAGGCCTCTAATAAAAGTATCCAGGGCTGTGTCCGGATAAGTGCATAGATTCTGGACTTATGTCCATGCAAGATAACTTACTAACGATAAGCGAAAGGTGGAAATACTTCTGTACTCTTTGATAAAACCCTTGTATTGTATTGCTTTCCTTTGGAACCGAAATCATTTGGTACTCTAAAATGAAATGCTATCCCATACTATAGGTCTCTAGAGCGGCACACGCATTCCATGTTATTTCCTTCCCTATACCTCTATTCGTCTGAAAAGTAAGTTTGATCTGATACTGAAAAATGATAATCATTTGGGTTAAGAGTTTTTTTTTTGGAACAATTGAGAGAATGAGGGTCTCTAATGCGAAGTTGGGGACGTGGGTTAGGAAGCGGATATGCTAGGATTTATTTGATTGGTGCTCTCGGATTTGGAGCTGAATGGGTCTGTGCTGCATGGTTAAAGCTTATTTAAAATAGTGTAGACAAAAAGAAAATTTAAAAAAAAAGTTTTCTTCAATTTTCAATTTCAATTTCAATTCTTTATTCGGTGTACAAGTAAGATATGGATCTTTTATAATACAAAATCAATATTATAATATGCAATTGCGGAATATTTACATAGCTTAAACTTAGAACTAAGGGAAGAGGAGTGGGAACGATGGGTAGAGGAAGAAATTAGGACACTCAAATATGTATGTATGTTTATATGAAAATTAGTTATAGAAACAAAATATTTCTTCTTTGAATAGCTTTGTTCCAGTCAATTGCTTTACCTCGCTGGGAAGAGAGTTCCATAGTCTAGAGTAGAATAGACGAGATGTGTTCATGTAAATTGATGTGGGTGTGATGAGATTGTAAGTCCGGGAAGATTGTGCGAATTGAATTTTGTCATTTAGGTATGATGGCAGATGTGTGTTGATAATTTTGTTCAGGAAAAGACAACACCTGGCACTTAAGAAATCCCTTAGATTACACCCAAGTACCAGACGGGGATAGTGGAAACTATGGTCATACCTGCGAAGCCCATAAGCATATCTAATCATATCATTAAATGCAACAAGTAGTTTATGATACGATTGAGAGTCGAGCCCGCAGTATATAACGACAAAGTTATCAGTAATTGGTAAAAGTAGCGTTTTGATTAACCTAATCTGAACCGCTGTAGGTGTAAATTCAGACGAAAGCCAAAGTTTCCGAAGTACCATATAAATACAACTCACAATATGATTTCTGTGATCGATAGCATTAAGGGAGCGATTTATTCTGTAGCCCAAACTTATAACAGTATCAATATAAGGAAGCGCCACACAATTTAAGTAAATATATGGGACTGTGGCTGTTTTTTAAACATCACAATACACTGAGATTTATTAGGATTCAGGTTCAACCCATTCATTAGGGACCAATTGTAAATAAGAGATAGATCTTCATTGCATCTATATGCTAAGTCCTCAATTAATCCAATAGGTCTAGATAGATACAATCGGATATCATCGGCGTAAAGGTGTAGAGATACATTATTACAAACAGTGGGTAAGTCGTTAATAAATAGGCAGAATAAAATAGGGCCTAAAATCGATCCTTGGGGTACTCCAGCGCGAACATCCATAAAATCGGAAAAACTATCTTCAAATTTCACCCTTTGGGTTCATCATAAACCGAACAGATAGTTCCCTAAAGCCAAAAAATAACCTGAGTTTCCGAGATAAAATATTGTGGTCAACATTGTCGAAAGCTTTGGAGAAATCTAATAAACACAGAATGGTCACATTCTTCTTTAATTCGTGAAATTGTTTTTTCCTTCTATGTAACTACATATATTGTTTTTTCATTTACGTCTCAATATTCCCTTATTTTTTGAATATTTGGCTCATATACATATATATAAAATTAGTCTTGTATTGAAATGTTTATTCCAGGCATGACTAGGGGTTTGTTTCCTTTTCCTCCAAGTCAGGCGAATTTCTTTAGATCGGCTTATCAACGTTTCTTTCCTTAGCCTGACACTTCTTGGGGGCGCTTAATTTATTCCAACTGTGTTTGTTTTTCTATTAATTTGATTTTAACTCGAAGTTAGGGGAGTTGCTTGAGATCTCACTGAACTTGTTATGTCAAACGTCATGGGAGCCCTTTAGGTCACTGGGCTATTTGACTTTCATATGAAGAACACAATCGAATTAAAAAATTTCGAGTCACACACTATTTCACAAAATACCCGTCCCTGCTTGGGCGCCAAATAACTATTTTCTATAGTTTTTGCCTTTTTTAAAAGACTTCTTTATTATTCGAGTACTGCATGAGAAATTTATTTAAATCTGACAAAAATTGTTAATTCTATTCTGCGATAGTACTGATGCAAGATCAATGAGGTTGTTGAAGTGTGGAAACAGATTCGGCAATTGCGACCGACATTGGTAGATGATTGCGACCAACAACCGTGGATGATTCATATGATGTTAATGCTTAACCTTCGGCATACAAGGTGAAAAAAACTCCTCACCTATACAACGTGGGGTTAAACTAACCCCACTAGAGATTGTCTCTACTTTGTGTGTGCATCATGTGCAATAAGTTTAAATGGGTTTTTCTGTTACGTACATTAATAAAACACAAAGAGTATCAAATTAAACATTATTATAAAAAAAACTTAAAAATCACGTACTTTTTCCGTGAATTCAACAAAATGTTATTAAATCGAAATAAAAAATCAATAAAAATATTTCTTCTTTTTTAACTTAATTATTTTACTTCTAATATAAAATTAGACATATTTGGCTTTATAAAAAAATCTCTCTTTGGCTCTTTATGACTATTTGAGCGAGATCATTCATTATCTAAAATAGTACAATTTTGACACATCAAATTCGCATGTTCCTTACATATGGCGGCGTTACATTTGAAACACCCGTTCAGAGTCTTCCTATCTTTGTGTCTTGGACAGAAAGAACATCGCTGAGCCCTTCTTGGTTGCTTTTGTGGTGGTCCTGGAACTTCTTCATTCAACATTTCATGCACGCGTCTTCTTATATCTCGTGGTATATGTGGATTGTCTTTTCTTTTCCTAATGTGGTCTTCGAGCAAAAAAAGTCCCAATTGTTTGATGAAGTTCTTCCTTAGATTAGTTTTGTACCTTTCAATGCTGTTGTTTAACATATGCACAATAAAACCATTTATGCCAGCATGGTTCAACATTGAAAAAAATACGGTGAGAGGCCAGCGTTTACAGTTGCGGGATACATCGTACGTTGTCGCAAGTTTATCGACAACATCAACTCCGCTCTTTGTCGAGTTGTAAAACGTTATAATAGATGGCTTTCTTTGGTCTCCGCTTTCTGGATCCACCTCATCATCATGATATAATGAGGACATCATGTGTACACATTTTCGCGGCTTTGGTATGTAAGATACAATAGTTATGTCTTTTTGAAATCCAAACACAGATGATTTTTCTTCACGTCGAGCCTTGAACTGGAGTGGAAGGCATGTCTTGTTTGACCTTAGTGTACCAACGGCAGTCAATTTGTGGTTTTTGAGCAAATTTTCAGCAGTTTCATAACTCATAAAAAAGTTATCCATAGTGATGTTTCTTCCAGATCCGGACACGCATCTTACCAAACGATCAACAACATCAAAAGGTTTATTACTCATTGTATACGGACTGTTGTCAGGCTGTTTTCCACAGTATATTTCTAAATTCATTGTGTAAAATGTTTTAGCATCCACTAGAGCGTAAATTTTCAACCCAAACTTGGCTGGTTTTGATGGTATGTACTGACGAAAGGCACATCTTCCTCTAAATGCCACAAGTTCTTCATCTATGGTCAAGTATTCATACGGTGTATACGCATTCGGACAGTTTTTGACAAATATATCAAAAACATCTCGAATTGGCGCCAAACGATCGACAGTAACTCTTGCTGTACGAGTTGATGAATCATCAAATCTCAAGTTATTTATCAAAAATGAAAATCTTTGTCTCGTCATAGTATTTCTAAATACTTCAATTCCTGTGCCGTCATTACTCCATAGGTCTATAAGACTTTGCCGGCCAGATCTAAACAAACCTGCCAAAAACAACAACCCAAACACGGCTTTCATCTCAGCTTTGTTAGTTTCCCCGTATGATGGATTCGATGTAGAGTTTTCCATTCTCAAAGAAATCTTCTGGTTTGTATATTTCAAAACCATGTCAACAATTTCATCAGTGAAAAAGTTCTCGAAGCATTCTAAGTGGGTTTTTTTATGTCGGGCTGCATCTTTACACCCAGGCAAATGCGTAATTAGATTTTCGGCCCTTGTCCGAACATTGGTTCGCGGTGGCAATTTATACCACTTTGTTCTTCCATCTTTTCCGAGATAAAATGGTTGAGGTGTTGATGCCGTGTCATCTGAATATGGTTCAATGTTGATTTCGGCTTCTTCCACGTCCGTATCACTTGGAACTTCAGAAGCCACGCTGATGTGATCTGATTCCTCGTCACTATATGGCACAAAGTTTTCGTCGTCCGACGAAGTTTCATTTTCCTCCAATAAGGCCGCCGCAATACGATTATCCTGCAGATTACTCGTATTATTCATATTGACTATCTGTACCTACAATAAAAATAAAAAAGTATAAATAAAACACTAATTGTAGCAGTAAATAACAAAAAAACACAGAAGTAAGTACAAACTTTTTTGACAACGTCCCATACAACGTGGGGTAAAAAACGCCCGGGAACCACTTTGCGCACGTGCTCACACGACGCTGGTGCGCGCAGTACTGATTCAACGCTGTGATTCGACGCGGTAATATTTAAACTTCAGCTACTGTGAAAATTAAATTATTTGGTTGCATTTTAATATAAAATCAACGCAATTTAAAAGTGTTGGGGTTAAAATAACCCCACCTTGTATGCCGAAGGTTAATTTTGTGTGGGAGCGGTTGTGCTTAAAAATATGTTTTTATTCGCTTAATCTCAAACGAAGATTGCTTACGTTAACTTACGAGTATAGCCATCTGTGCTAGGCGACTTGACCTATCAGAGGAAACAGTATTGGCCCAACTGATTTTTTATTTTTTTGTTTGATTAACTTAATGCTCAAGAGGGTATGACTACATACTCTTAAAATGCTTGAGCATGTGTTAAGTTTTTCGGAAAATTGGATAGAGAGAGAGGGAGGAAGATGTTTGACTAAGTGATTATTTCGCTCTATAGCTGACATCTAACATAACTTGTTGTTGTGTTTTAGGCAACCGTCATCTCACAGGATTTTAGTTGGCTTGGGTTGGGATTAAACTACGAACCGTCCGATTGGGAAGTCAATACACTACCACTTGAGCTACGGCCACCCATGACAGATATTGCGCGTTGTGTTACTCAACTCATTTGCAACTGCAGTGATCGTGAGTATTAGCAAGTGTGTCTTCGGCACAAAACTAAGAATATATAAAATTCTTCTGCGTGCTGGCAGTCTAGCTTATTTGCCCCTTTCGAGGACGGTCAGTATGTTCATGTCACCAAGGGTTTCGAATTTTTCACAAAAGTCTTTGTAAGTACCACTCTTCTCGCCCTCTGGCATGTCCAAAATATAGTTGACTGTCTATGTACTTCTCTGAAATAATCACAATCGATGTGAAATTATGCTTTCAATTCTACACAACGTCAAATGGACAATAGCAAGGGACAAAGGATAAAATATTGATGTTGAATAAAACAGAGAAAGCACTATCGAGTTGGGAACCAATTTACTAAAAAAAAATTCTTTCAAATAAGGTGTTTCATTTGCGCTCTTAAAACTAAAAACCATTCTGATAGGCTCTGTCGTTTTCAAAATGTGTCCAAATCACACAACCATGGAATGGAAAAATCAATATCAAAATTCATTAGGACAACCTAAGCACACGTGGAGATAAAATAGATAACTGCTTGCTCCTCATCCATATCTTCTGTCTACAAATTTTATTAGTGACAATTTACAAATGTAGGTGAATTAATTATTCTCTAAGAGTGAAAGGATCGTATTCCCCAAGAACCCCAGTCCCAACTGTTGCAGTTAAGAACCCAATTAATTTCGAATGAATAAATCTGCGTGACTTCTTAGATCCAGTATTTTGAATAATGTTTGTCCATAGTTAATGTATCTGTATCTATACGACAATCAATATAACATATCTACCAACATAATTGAGTATTCCCTTGAGCTATCAATTAGCATTCATCTCGTATGTCATGAAACTTCATTTGTCGCAGTCATGGGTAAGATTAATTCAATCGTAAATTCCAATTTGTCAAATTTTATCTACAATATTTCAAATTGTATCTGTACATTATAGATACAAATATCGCCTCAATTTACGATATTTAGCTTATATACATTTTTCTAAAATAATATCATACTCGTAGCTCTTAAGACCAATAGCATCTCATCTCGAATATGGATTAATTCTATAAAACTGCTATAAATCATGGCAATTCGTGCTAAGTACGAGTATAGTAACACACCACCACTTTGAAGATATCATATCTGCATCCGAGATTTATGAAATTTGTATTCGAAGTCCTGATTCAAAAAAAAACATCGCTTTGATATTTTGTCATCGCATCACTTGAAAAAAAGATTTTTTACTGCTGGCGTTGACGATAGTAGAGAGGGGGAACTGTAATTGCTCTGTTATGGAAGGGACATTTTTAATGAAAGAGTTTATGGGTCATAAATCCGGAGAGTGGTCGTTTATCGAAAAAGTAGTGGTTGGATGTGGGAGAGCTAATAATATACTGTTTAGCTGAGAGTCCTTCTTAACGTGAACATGTGATTGAGTGCTGATGTTCGCGGAAGAAATTTGTCAGATCCGCTTTGTTGATCTAGTTGCTCAATAAAAGCAGAAGGAATACATAGATACCCTGAATTGGAGAGTTCTATTTTTGGATTATAAACATCGATTCAGGATTTATTGCTATTTAAAGAAAAGCTATTACTGAGGGAACCCACTTACAAAGACAGCAGTGTCAAAATCTTGGAGTGTTTCTTCCGTCTTCTGAGTTTATTTTCAACTTCTATACAAGGTTGCTGACTTTGTAATATGTTGTCTACTTGTACATACGAGTACTTAAGTATTTCAAATTCAAAAGGATACTACTGGCAATTTTTAAAAATAGACACGCATAGTTTTTCGGTTGTTGGGTGCCGATAAATGATAGGCATCCTCATCCTGCAGGTTTTCGGTGCTGATAATATATGATTGTAGTGCTTATTTTACCTCCTAGGAGGGGGCTGCACTCGTTCAATCGGGCTTCAAATGCTAAGTTTAAAAGTATGATGTTAACTAAGCAAAGAGTTATCTTTCCAACCGTTGTTTCTCGGGCCTAAGAACCTAACTAAAAATATTCCACACTCAACACATGAAAATCTTGTCGAAATAATAAAAGGAGTTGGTAAAACTATTAATCACGAGATAAAAGACACTGATATCACTGACATATATAGAACAAAAAGTAGAAATCCTGCAAATTCATCAATAATTGTATCCTTTTCCTCAAACATTTGCAAAACACACTTTATGAAGCAAGCGAGCGCAACTCGACCGATAAAACTGCAATCAGTAATGAGAAATTCTCATAACAGCAATGCCAACGCGAGTGCAGATATGCCTGATGCCACTGTATACATCAATAATCAGCTGACATAACACAACAAACACTTGCTGTGGATGTCAAAGCAAAAGGCAAAAGAAGAAAATTGGAAATTCGTGTGGGAGAGTACCGGGAAAATATTGGCAAGAAGAGTTGAGAGCAGCCAACCTATTATGATAAGCACTGTTAACGATGTAAGCAGAATAACACGCATACAATAACACTTATTGCATTGTGTGTAAATAAATAAGAAACACAACACTGTTCAATAAAAATGGATAACACAAATGGAAACGATAACTTAATAGTTAACTTAGATTATAGGGTGATACAAGGTTTTAGCGGCATCAGTTTAAATGAAATAAAAAATAATGATTGTTACTGCTTATGTTTTAATATAAGATCGTTGCGTTTACATTGGGATAATTTTTGTCTTAATATTAATCAATTCATGAGTGCTTTGAAGATAATTGTTCTCCTAGAAACAAATATAGAAGATGAGGAAAATGAATACTATAAACTAGATGGTTTCGAGACAGAGTTCTTAAATAGAAACCAAAAAAGAGGTCGAGGGATTTTAATGTTTATACGAAACGATATAGACTATGAACGCAGACCTGCGCAAAGCATTTCATATGAAAACATAAAAATTCATTTAACCCAAGAAAATAAATACGTATTTGGAATATATAGACCACCTGCATTTAGTCAAAGAGCATTTATTGAAGAATTGGGAAATAACCTAGGTCAATTAAGAAAAAAAGGATGAAATTATTGTGATGGGTGATATGAATATCAATATCCGTGACTTGAGCTCTAACTACGTCAAGGATTATTTAGAGATGTTAGCGTCGTTGGGACTGATAAATGTTATCAAAGAATATACAAGGATAGATCTTAAAAGAGGGACTAAGTCAGTGATAGATCACATTTTAGTTAGCAGAGCAGACAACCAAATAAATTCCTTTGTAATTGAAAGCGACATAACCGATCATTACCCAATCATGTATTCCACAAATGGACTGACAGCTGACAGAGAAAAATCGATGAGTATGTCCTACATCTGTAAAGCAAAATTGGATGAACTCATCTGTGAAGTAGATTGGGATGATGTATTAAAGGAATGCGATGCAGTTACCCTGTATGAAAATTTAGCTTGTAAGTTAAAAGGTGTATATAAAAAATCAACGAATACTAGAACACTAAAGAGTAAATACATAAAAAATCCCTGGATGTCCCCAAATCTAGCCGCAAAATGTAAAAGAAAAGACGAGCTTTACAGGAGGTGGAAGAATAATAGGCTTAACAGAACGTACGAAACTGAATACAAAGATTCCCGAAACAAGATCAACAGAGAAATTAAAGCACAGAAATCCAATTTTTATAGAAACAAGTTTAATGCAATTAAAGATGACTCTCGTAAAACCTGGGGCTTAATCAACGAGATAATGGGAAGAAAAAATTTAAGTGTTGATGAAGTGCTTGTTAAGAACTTCTCATCGGAAAAATGTATGATCAGCCTTTCTAATGAATGTGCTAAGCTTTTCTCGGAACAGACTCTCTAAATAATACATCAATGTAACGCTATCACATCGTATCATGCGAATACCTTCGTAGCCAACTCAATTTTTGCTAGGGAAACCAACATCGCAGAGGTGCGCAGAATAACTAATTTCCTCGACGAAAATGAATCCCCCGGAATCGATGGAATACGGTCGGTAGATATTAAAAAACATGCAGATATTTTTGCTCCCCTCTTGTGTAAATTTATTAACCTCAGTCTGATGCAGGGCAAAATTCCGAAAAAACTGAAAACTGCTGTGGTTAGACCTATTTACAAAGGAGGTGTTAAAAGTCAAATCGGCAACTATAGACCGATATCCATACTGCCAGTCATGGAAAAGTGTCTGGAAGATGTAATTAGAAGTAGACTAATTAGCTTTATTGAGAACCACTCCCTTATCCACCAAAGTCAGTACGCTTTCCAGAAGCAAAAAAGCACTGGACAATTGCTTTGAGAGTTTGCGAATTGCGTCAATGAATCCCTAAATAAAAGTCATCATATTTTGGTCATGTTTATGGATTTTAGTAAAGCATTTGATACACTAAACCATGCAAAGTTACTGGAAGCGCTTGAATGGATTGGTATACGAGGATTGATGGCGGACTGGCTAAGGGATTACCTACTCACCAGGACCTTTTGTGTAAAAATCAAGGACGTTTGCAGTGAAAAGAAGCATGTACAATATGGAGTTCCTCAAGGGTCGAAACTGGGTCCAATTCTTTTCATTTTGTACACAAATGAACTTCTTCGCACTTTTAAAAATAGCATTCCATTTACTTATGCAGATGACACCGCGATAGTTGTGCTCCATAGGTCTCTGGAGACGGCAACAAGACTAATGCGAGTAGAGTTTAATAATGCAGTTAAATGGTGTCACGACAATGGCTTAGTAATCAACGCGGCGAAAACAAAATTGATGCACATCCGAAGTCCACATCATAAAGCTACGCAAGAGCGAGTATTTTTTCAAAATGATACCTGCCCTAAATCAAGCAAACATTTAATTGACGTCGTAGAAAGCTATAAATATCTAGGAGTCATTATTGATAGCCATTTCATCTGGGACAAGCAAATTAACAAGATACGCTCTGATTTAAGGAAGGCTTCATTTGCATTGGCGCATCTAAGAAATCATGCAACACCACAAATTTTGGAGCTGGTATACTACGCCTTGATTGAATCCAAATTAAGGTATGGAATACTGGCCTGGGGTAACGCCTCCAAAACACATATCCAGAAGCTGCAAAAAATCCAAAATTCTGCGTTGAGGCTAATAAACTGCGGAAATGTTCCTGACGAAAGAAGATTTAAGGTACTTGAGGTGCAAAATATCTTCAAGGTGACTTTGGTACTGGAATACTATAGTGACATACGCTTTCAAAGGCCAATCGAACATGAAATCAACACCAGAAGACGTGCTATGGGTATGTTACAAGTGCCCTGTAACTACAATAACTATGGTAAAAGGCAGCTCAAATTTAGCGTTCCAACAGTATTAAATGAATTACCTGCTGATCTTAAAAATATTGTAAATTTTAAAAACAGAAAAAAAATTATTAAATATTTTCTTTTAAATTCGCAAAATTAAAGTTAAAATAAATGAATCTTGTTAAACTTTTGAAAAACAACCTTCTGCAGAAAAGCCATTAAGGCTTCGCAGAAAACTATACAAATTGTTAAGAATGGTTAAGAATATCATATGTGCAATATAAGACCCCAAGACAATGTAAAAAAAAAAAAAAAAAACTAAGATGTACGCCTTTGTCAGGAAACATAACACATCCTCTGCTTTTATCTGCAGCAGCTGTGATGCAGAAAATATCAAACATGAGGTATAGCAACGGAAACAGTATGAACTTCGGAATCCTTTAACAACTTTTCTAGAGACTAAATGCTCGTAATGTGTTCAATGTAAAATGGATCAGAATTGTCTGTGGTCAAATGGAGAACTTAAAAGTTCTTTGATTCCATCCAGGATTAACCTTTACAAATTTTAGTAAATGCTGGCGATATAGAAATTTCTGAAGTCTCAGATTAGCTTTTTTCGAATGTGAATTTATTTAAAAAAAAAATCGACTATTCTTTATTAATTATATTATATATTAACTATGAGACTGTACTCTATACGCCTGTACTATACTCTGTACATTCTTTCACTATGCGACATCTTTACTCTTTCACGGTCTGACAGGTTTTCACTCAACGAATTTAAAATCGGCAGCTGACCCATATTTTGATCTAAAAGACTCATACATCCTCATATACAAAACATGGCGCCTTCATGAGTGATTCGATACAGTTCCAGAAAAATTCATAATTTTCTATATAATCTTTACATTTACAAACTCGAATCTCTATCAAATATTCCACCAGGGACTGCTGTCTTCCATCGGAATTATGCAGATCTTCTGTAATTTTCGTTCGCTAAGGTAACCAGCTGCCCAATCTTCAACGGCTCGTTGTCTCTACGCCACTTCTTCCTCTACTGGAGAGTGGTTAAGTATTCTGTACTCCACCTTTCCCAAAAGTTGTCTAATATTTTCTGACAATTTTTCCAAAGTCTCACATCTACTGTATTTGGTTGCTGATTGATGTTGAAGGGGCACTAGAAAGTGTCCAGGAGTGAGAGCCTGTACATCATTTGGATAATCACTCAACGGATGAATTGGCCTCGAGTTCAGTGTAGCTTCGATCTGTACCAGAAGTGTTGAAAGCTGCTCATATGGGAACACCTTCAAACTAACTATCCTCTTTAGATGATATTTCATCGACTTTACTGCAGCTTCATAAATCCCTCCTTGGTGAGGTGCTGCCGAAATCATGAAGCGCCATTCTGTACCCTTACTACTAAGACGAGCCAATGCTCCCTTATCTGTCCATCTTTCTACAGCTTTCTTTAACTCGTTGTTGGCTCCGACAAACGAAGTTCCATTGTCACTGTACATGCGTTCGTATCTACCTATACGCGCTATAACGCTCATATCAAGCTGCTATGAAAGCTAACAATGTCAAGTCTGTTACTAGGTCGATGCGCACTGCTCTAGTCTTCAAGCATACGAAGATTGCGATCCAGCATTTGGATTCGGCGACTTGATCTCTTTGCCTGTTGATGACTTTTATCTCTAACGGACCAGCATAATCTACTCCGCAGTGTAGAAATGGCTTCCTTGTCTGTATTCTATCAGCTGGCAATTCCGACATCAGCTGATGTTCTAACCTGTAGCTGTATCTTGTGTAAGTGACGCATCTGTGCAGATATTTTCTCATTTCGCTACGAAGTTTTGGTATCCAATACTTCTGCCTCACAAACTGCATCATAACCTGTACTGCACGATGCTTTATTACGCGATGCGCATGATCTATGATTAGCCATGCCAACCTGGAGCCATTTCGTACGAATTGTTGCTCCTGTCTAACTAACACCCACTCTCAGCAAGCCTCTAACACGGGTTTGCGCGGTTCCAGCTTGCCTTTCTCGGGTTTATCTCTACTGTTATTCAGCGCGGCTATCTCTTTACTATACTTCTCCTCTTGTGGCTTACGTAGGATGTATGTCATACATAGCCTGTGCTTTCTCTTCTAACGTTGACTGTCTTATTCCTGTACCACCTCTACGGGCCTTTATTTTAAAGGTTGCCCGAGCGATTTGTGTATTTTAACAACGATAATCTACTGGTTGAGTGTTTCGCATTTATGCATAACATCGGTTGAGATGCTGTAACTGGAAATACTTTCATCTCAGTTTGTACTTGTACTGACGTGTCCTCCACCACTCCGCCTGTGGTGAGCGTAGCCATATTGGACCCTCTAACCATAATCTGTTGTCTATTAGTGCTGATGGCTTGACACCTCTACTCAGTAAATTGGCTGGATTTTCTTTCGTGTTGACATAGTGCCAGCATCTCACCTCAGTATTCGTTTGCAATGATGAGACGCGATTCGCTACGTATGTTTTTAAACTACAGGGAAGCTTCTTTATCCAATGCAGTACTACTGTTTAATCTGACCACAAGAAGCAGGGTACATCTTACCATCTTATCGATTCTTTCATCTGTACAAGAAGTCTGGATATCAACTCCGCTGCCGCTAACTCTAACTTCGGATGGGATACTGTTTTTAATGGCGCTACTCGTGTCTTTGACACTAATAGTTTGCACGAAACAGTACCATCTGATTGTTCTGTACGCATGTAAAAGACGGCTCCATAAGCTGCGCTTGAAGCATCAGAAAATTCATGTACCTGTATGTCTAACTCTTCCGAAGTACCTAACTATCTGTCTATACGAAATTTTTCTAAGAGAGTTACATATCTCATTCCATTCCATTCCGGGTATGCGATCATCGCATCCTATACTCAATCTCTAAATGTCTTAAATCATGATCTTTCCCACGATTGTGACTGGAGAAATATAACCATTCGGGTCATAGAGGTGGGCTATACAACTAACAATCTCTTTCTTGGTGAGTGTGCCGTGCAACTGTGGTGTTTCCACCTCATATGTGAACTGATCAGACACATTTAACCATTTTAATCCTAAAATGGATGATTTCTCTTCCCCCGAAAACACCATGGACAGCTCACTATTCCAGCGTTCATCTCTTCCATGAATCTAGAGGAGTTTGACTTCCACTGGTACAACTCGAAACCTGCGCCTTTCAAGATTCTGTACATCTCTTTGTCATCTCCAGGTGGACGGCACGAATAACGGCGCATGTAAATACTATAAGGTATGTTTTAGTCATCCCTCCCGCAGCGTTACTAAAAGCACACAGAGATCCCGCAAAGTTTATCCCAACAGCAGCAATTGGCCTTGACAAGGTTAGTCTTTCGATGGGCAGAGGGCCAAACGGCTGTGAAGCTGGTTTGCTCCATAACTTTTTGCAAGCGACGCATTCGAGGTCATTGCCCTTGCAATGTAATTACGAAGTTGTCCACTCGTATCAAGTTCGCCCTGTTGTAAAGGACCTCGTTAGGATAAATTTTTTTGTACTCCGACTCTGGTGTTCTGTACAAGCGAAGGCAAGCCCTCTCAAACACCCGAATCTATTCCATTAAGCTTGTTCGTACATTAAACCACACGGGACAACCAAATACCAGCATTGGCCTGATAAGGGCCATGTAACAGATCACCTTTACCCTCGCATCGAGTTGGCTGCTATAAAACAGTCTCTTTGTAAGGACAAAAGCACCTTTAGCTCTGGCCAGAGCAGCATCTATATGTTTGTTAAAATACAGAAACTGATCTAGTCAGATTCCAAGGTATCTGACTACATTTCGACAGGCAAGAGGCGTTGTCCAATGATCGAGAACTTTCTCCAATTTTTTCTGGTATCCCTAGAGGCTCCAAACAACGGCGTCCTAAAGAGAATGGTTTCCGACTTCTGAAAGTTGATTTTCAACAGTCATCGCAAAATCGTCTCATCTTATCGAAGTCACGCTGAAAGAGAGTATTAATAACCTCGATTTTTGGACCTGTTCTGTACGCTACTAAATCGTCTGCGTACGCAATAGTATGGGGAAGTGAACCTATCAAGTCCCTTGTAAAAATGTTGAATAGGATCGGCGAATTGACCGCACCTTGCTGAAGACCATTTTTAATTCCAACACAAGTCACATCACCATTCTTCAAGATGAACTGTCTGTTGGTTAGCATATTATAAAGAATGTACAAGAGTGGTTTACTGATCCCCAGCCTAGTCAGCTTATAGAAAAGACCCTCTAACCATACGGTGTCGAAGGCCTTCTCCAAGTCAACAAGGCAGGCACCAGTGCACTGTTTCTTGCCTTTGTTCCATTGAATATCAGAAACCAGTTTAGACGCGGCATGTGAGATATCATGTCCCGCCTTAAAACCGAATTGATTATCCGGAACTATATGTTTGTCTTCAACCCACCTAGACAGAGCTCTATTGATTACCTTTTCAAAAACCTTACTGATATTCGGAAGGAGACTTATCGACCGGAGATTCGCCGGATTGGATATATCCTTATCCTTTTTGGGGATAGATTGAACCACCGCCGTTTTTCAATGCGCCGGATAATGTGCATTATTCATTGCATTATTAAACAGGATGGCGTAAATGTCCACTGCTTCTAGACCGATTTACTTCTAGAATGATGTTCGGAATACCATCGGTCCCCACTGATTTCTTTACTCTGATTGTGTCGAAGATCTCATGGAATCCTTCCTTCGAAATGAACGGGGGTAGGTCACCCTCTCTAGCAATGACATTATTTGCCACATTTTCGTCTCTAAACCGGGTGAAACCAGAGCCGTTAGATCGCCAATTCTCTACTTCATTTCGAATGTAGCAGCTGTACACCAAGGCGCGATTGCCCAGGTCATAATTAGGACCAATAATATCAGTGGCCTATGGTCTCAACCTGCTCCTGCGGATCCTCGATCAAAAAGAATTCGTCAGCGTCAGCGGTTTCATTTGGATCAATACCTCTCAGTAACCGTTCGTTGTCAGTTGTCCGGGCTATTTTAAGACACTGAAGGTCGTTTTGATTATTTCTCCGAAATAGTTTATTTATTTGCGGAAACATATTCGGGTTGCTTGTGTTTACAGCCCGAACCTTGTTGTTCCAATACAAACTTGCAGAAATTCTGTAATTTTCTTTTATTAGCGTTTGGATATTTTTAATCGACGACTTCAGTGTCCTAATCTCCGGGTCTTGTCGGTCAGTTAACTGTCTGTACAAGTTTTTGAGTCTTGTCAGAAGTCTACTTTTCTGTCGGTGCAGTGCGTCAATAGTAGGATTGCGGAACAGATCTTCGTTAGTCGTACGTTCGGGGAGAGTGCTCTTGTCAAGGTTGCGGAGAAGCGTGTCCGTTGAGTCTTACTGTAGTTGTAAGAATATCTTTGGACGAACTCCTCCAATTCCGCAATTTCGTTGGGAACTGTAATTTCGTTGGTAAAACCGCAATGGTCGCTGTCATACACGAATGTGCGCAGACTGTTTAGAGTTTGTAAGTTCGTACCTGTCAGTCGTATACGTTCGTCGTACAGCAGTAGATCCAAATACGACCCGCCTCTGGGAAACGACTGGTTATCCGTCGCTATAAGACCGAGTCTGTACATGAAGTCGTCCTGACCCCACCAATCGAGCAGTAGGTTCCCTCTAGTATTTGGCAAATTACTTCCCCAATCTCTGTCCTTAGCGTTGAAATCCCCGCCGATTATAAAATAATTCTCCCCCGATTCCAGCCTCAGAAGTCGAAAAAGCGTGTCGAGCTCTGTAATGAATAAAGTGGATTGTGAAGCCTCAGGTGCATAAACAGAGGCTAAGTATGAAAATTTGTTTGGAATGTTCTTCCTCATTGCCAATTGAAAATCCAGAGACCTGACATCTGATTGAGTTGACCCAAAGTAACGCGATTCCATCTCTTTGACATATTTAACGAGCTCAGACTCCAGATGGGTTTTCTTCCAAAAGGAATGTATGATGATTCGGTTCCGCGAGGGACTTTGAAGTTGTAAGATAATCCATTTGCTTCTGTTCCATGTCCTCTGGTTTACATTGTTTGCGCTTTGCTCAGTCATAAAAGGAAAATGCTGATAATATGGAATACTATTCCATTTAATCTACCTTTGTATTCCATATTGCCAACATTTTACTCTTTTCAGACATGAAGTTGAAAGTCACCTTCTGTTTATGAATCTTATCACACAACCAGCAACAGACGTAAATACAATTACACAGCTTACGATCTACACCGATTTACTTCGATCGAACTAATATGTTTTTTTTTTTCAAATAAAAAGTTCACAGCTCAAAAAGTTATGATTGCAAGGAGTTTTACTTTTGACTTTTTCCTGTTGTCAGTTTGACAGCTATTTGAAATTAAGTACTAGATTGCTTAAACATTTTCAGTAATCTAAGATGTGACTATGGAAAAAGAAATGTCGTCGACGAATTTACGGAGGAACAGGGGTATTCCATATTACCCTAACTTACTCTAAGTATTAAAATTTGCAAATTATCTCCTAAACTCCACCTGGCTGTAAAATGGTCTAGGATAAAAAGTAGAACGCAGAACAATAGATTCATGGTATTTCCAATTACCTTATTTATAATTTTTAGTGATAAGGTTCCATTCTCATCAGTCCTAAAGATTCGAATATCCTCCAGCTTCACCCGACTCAATGTTTCACAATTTGAAGTACCAATTTCTTAGCGTCATTTCTTCGTGGTTTCTCTGAACATATACTCGTACTATACTTGTATATACGAGTATTTGTTCAGTAGTTAGTTGTACTTTACAACTATAATAGTGTGCTCCCTCCAGATGGTGTGAATATTTCACACTTTCCAGTCAGTTGCACCTCGCATGCTCTGGGTCAACAACGTTTCGCCCAACCACTTCCCAGCACCATTGGAATGACAATAAAAATTTTAAAAAGTTTTTTTTTCAACGGAAAATTTCCTTATCGCTGATAATATTTTTAGTTTGCTAGGTAAGCACGTTTGCGGCAGACATTAATTTATAGTTGACGAAATAGGGTTGTGTTTCAGTTGGTCATGAGTGGTTAGAAGTGTGTTGTATGATTTTTTTTTTGTTTTTTTGCAGATAAAAATAACAATGCCATCCCTTCGGTTTCTGGTGACAAGAAATCCAGCCATTCCACAATTGTTGAAGCTGTTGATCCTGCGACTAGTGGAGAATCAAAACTGAAGCCAAGATCAAGGTGAGTTTCTAAGAACTTCTTAATTCTAAAAACAAGAAATTCTTACAGCAACTATTTACGTGATTCTCTCGGTCTTGTCACACTGCCGACACTCTTGAACTAAGAATAATTCAAATAATGTTCATCGTAATATTCATTTCCCTGGGTTTTGATGTTTTTACTGCACTTGGACATCACAGGAGAATGATTTCTAAAAATAGGATCATTATAAAATGCGCACGTATTCATCTTTTACCACTGAATGTAAGTCGTTTTTCAGCACCAAGTGAGAAGGTGCAGAAAGGGAGGGGGAAGAACCTGACTGCGGAAACATTGTCGTAGATTTCTATTTCTCGTTATCACTTTCTTTTCACTCTACGTGACAGTAGACAAACGCTGGATGTGAAATTATAACTTCCTGCTTCTGACTCTCAAGGATCCTAGGTATCATCAAATATCTGCACATAAGTATGTCTTCTTGTACATGTTGCAATAAATATTCAGCCAACAACACTACTAGCAGGGAAGCATACTTATAAAAAAACTTTCAGAAAAATAATTCAGTCAGGTGCGAAAATTGATGTAATCGTTGTGTCCACGAAATTCATTTCTCATTCATACAAAATCTTAGGTTAACAGATTCCTTAGACTTCACCACAATTTTACTCTTGAATCTTCTAAACTTGAATAAAGCTAGTTTCATTCATCTGCTGCACATTATTCGACATGAACCAAATGTCTCGATGCATTGAAGTCGTCTAGTCATAGGCTAGAGATTTAAACAAGAGGCTGCTCAATTTCAATTTGACTAGATCCTTTTAAGCATTTGTTAGACACTTCCAATGCTTAATCTCATTGTCGTCTTGGGTGCTGACATGGGAACTGTTGAAGGAGTTAAATACTTTCAACTTCATAGTAGAGAGTCAATCAACATGCAACATGGCGATAATAGCCCATAATTTCTTAATATTAACAAATGGATTGGGATAGGTACTACATCTTATTTAATCCAAGCTCAGATATAACGAAAGATGCGCACGCAACCAAAACGCTGTTGCCGCAGCAGTCTATTACAGTTGTGCGGTTATGTAGGAACTATGTCATCGCCTTCTGAATTTATCGCTTGCCCTTTTTACATTTATCTGCCAGTCATCTGCAGTACTGTACTGTAAATTGGTTCCACTTGAGCAGGCTCCTAACTAACTTCTTCTCTTGCGCCATAGTAGTATTTTGCACGAAAATTTTAAATTCCTATTTAAAGACCTCTCGACTCGTGAAGAGTCTCTGGTTGAGACACGGTAGGCCTTCATGATTTGCGATCATAGGCACGCTTTTCCATTTCTACAGACCGAGCGTTCCTGTCATCTCAAACCTATATGCTGCGATTCAAAGATTTTTTTAACTGAAACAATATAACCGATATGTTTTAACTTTTTGAACTATTCATATTTCGCTCAAAGGGTCCGGGTATATTCACCTCTAAGAGAGGTCATACAACGTCGCTGCAACATCTGCAGAAATCGTTTTGATGCACACTAGCACGAAGAGCTGCAACGCAATGTGCTCTTTTTTATGGCGGGATGGATAGGGGAAATCCTACTCACGTACACCGTAGAGACTTTCAATAGTATGAGCCTCCTACAATAGTTGGGATGGAGCTCACCTGATACTCACTAAAACCTCGCTTATACCGTGTGGCATTAATCCACCTTGGAACTGCCTTACTTCAGGGTGGAGCCACCGTTCGGGATCCTAAAATTTTGCGACAGTTCCGAGCAAGGGCCTCTCCACTTTGTCTTTTACTTATGGTAACGCTTCTCTCATGCTCAATATATTGCTTTGCTAAGACCTCTAGTCATCCACCGCAGCTTGTCTCCGTACTAATCCATGTCAAAGCATGAGGAGATGAGTAATGTTGAAGTTATAATCTCGACTGAAGGGAGTGTGAAAAAAAACAACAAATTTTGTACCAGCAGAGGTGACTTTATATTCAGAACTGAAATGTACACTACTTGTGAAGAGGTATTTATTATAAACTTTATGCTTAGCTATGAAGTGTGTATGAACAGAATTTTATGAATAAGTTACAGAGTGTGGGAAAGCATCTACTGTAGGTTAGTGTAACATGACTCAGGGCCGCTCATTGTCTCCTCCTGTCTTTGCTTTCACTTTATTGCTGACGTAGCGTAAGCACACACGTCCTCCATGCGCCCTTAAAACTGAACAGCACTGGGTACGATGTTTTTAGATGTTCCAGAGCCAGTCGGTTCCCTAACAGCTTTCGTTTTTTATGCCTCCTAGCGCAACCGAAGGACGTGTGCTCGGTGCTATCATTCATCACAAGGCAATAGTTTCATCTAGGTGATGCTTTAGCGCCATGTTGTGCTAAACTACCAGTGTCCGGGGAGAACTGGGTAAAGTAATAATTTACTTCACCACGACTTCACTACACCTAGCCACAATCTCTTCAACCCATTTTTGCTGCCACAACGCCAACGTTCTGTTGTCGCTATCTTGTTCGATTTCCGGGGAAAGATATTTTTCTCTGTGCCCCGGACCCAACGACACGACGGGCACGGTTCTATCAATCACGGCTGCCGTGACAAAAGTATAATAAGCATACGCAATCTGGAGACACCCGACGTGTTTTAACCAGTTAATACGCTTTTCGTCTCTGCTCACACCTGCGCGACGTACGGTAGTATAAAGACGGCAACCGACGAGTAATCTTCTTTTAGCCTCAGACGAGCCGCCAACATTGGGCATCAGTCTACACAGCCCAGCTGCCAACTTGAGGGATTTATCTGCCGCCTTCACTTTTTATAGGGAAGTGAGGGAGAAATGTACATTAATGCACATTGTACATGTACATATTCCATGCTATTTGTGTCGGCCTAATTAAAAGAAGCACAGTTTCGTGAAAGAGCTTACGAAAAATCTAATGTTCTTCTGTGACGAGTGTACCGGTATCTCTCTCTCTCACGTATGCTCCTTGCTCAGTGACTTTAATGAATCCAATTATAACTCACTCGTCAGACTAATAACGGACAAACCATCAATCTTTGAACAACATGTAAGATGTGCGGAAGACTTTGGTCATAGCATTGAAAAACAAATTGTGCGTTTAATTGAATTAGAAAGTGTAAAATCCAAAATGAAAAAAACATCCAAGCGCCACCTCGACAAAGTGAATGTACGAGTATATCAATCGGTTCCGCACTGATGGATTCCAAGGTATTCATCTCCAGTTATCCACATTCAATCTCCATTTCCAATCTGCAACATACAATCACCTACTGCCAAAGCATTACAAAGCATTAGCTCCAGCCCTCTGAGCCAAAAATCTTATGTATAAGTGGTCCAACGTCAACTCCTCCTGTCGCCACCCCACGGAAACTAACACAATTTAACACGACGTGGACATATTCAGAGTGGCAAAGCAAGCTAGACTAACTCCGCACAACGAATCAGATGTTCACCACCCTACTCGACAAATGTGCCCCCAAATACGCAGATTGGATTTCTGCATTTTTCAAAAAGAGATATGCGATCACCATCAGCCAATACACAATATTCCCAACATCTCACAACAAAAACAAAAACAGCATTTCAATATTAACTCACCGGCTATACATGAATGGTTATTTGCTAACCCATGCAACATCAATCTCAAGATGCTTGATGCGAACGAATCAACCAACCAATAAAAACATAGAAACAAAACGAAGCAATGTCTCATCTAAAGCTAATTACAAATCGCCCAGATTCATTCCCCATCCACATCCTAAACCTGACCCCAACTGGAGCCTAAAAATAAAAAATATTTCCCAATGTTTCCCTCCTGTCCATATCCCTAAGCAAACCCCTTCACGTCTCCCCCCAAAAGCACCAAGTGCCAATCTTCCATCCATGCGTTTCTTTGAATTTAACCCCTGCCCCTGGTGCTGTCACTGGTCAACCGCCCACATCCTCTCTTACGAATACTAACTACAGCTTTCCAAATGTTGATCTTACAACAGGAGCCAAATACACTAACTTTATCGGCTTGCATATCTTAAATCCCGCTTCTAGCTCGCCTTCTTAATCGGTTTTGCGGGTCCCTGTCCCTATTTTTAATCCCATATTGACATTGATGACAATTCACACGTATTCCCAGACAGGGTCGCATGGATAAAGGCGATCAGTGGAAATCGGGTTTTGGTTTTACAATATCTGGAAAGTTTGCAATCTATGTTAGTTCATCTATGGACAAGAATGACAATACCAATTCTGACGTTTTCACTTCCAGTAAATCTATTAGCGTAGTAGTGTTCGTCAAGTCTGTGCGGCGTTGCCACAGTACTCCTCCAAGAGCAACTAGGAGTGAAATAAGTACTTCTTTTGAAAGCGAACCCGTCGCCCCGATCGTGTTGTTGCTGTTGGCTGCTTGAGTGTGCTTTTGGGTTCTTCTCTGGCATTGAGGTCCCTTAATGGTGGGTGCTAGATTGGCGGTATTCGTTCACGATGGGAAAGAAGGCTAGCTTTAGACGGTCAAGTGAAATATGTGCCGTTCTGTTTCTGATCTTAATTAAATAATTCTTCGGGTAGCGCCTTAACATTTGATACGAGCCCTCGTAATCCTGGTTAACGATGGTTTTACTGAGTCATTTCAAAAGAAGACATGTGTTGAGGTCTCTAGAGACTTGCTTATAAATGTTGGACGTTTTGTGTGATGAGCTGTCGTTGTTGGTCGAAGGTCTGCCTGATGCTCGATTATTAAAAAGTTCGCTATGTGATATACTCTCCTCCGCTGCACTCCGCTTCATAAAACCCTCCAGGAATACGTACTACTGAGCCATACACCATCTCCGCTGACGAAGCTCCTATATCCGTTTTAATGGCACACCTTAGCCCCAAAAGAACTCGTATCAACGTAAAATTGTCGGCCCATTTTTTTTCATTTTTACACAATATCGCCGATTTTAGCGTACGGTGGAACCTTCCGACCAACACGTTAGATTGTGGATGGTATGGGGTGTTTCACAGGTGATTGATACCACTCTTACGGGTCAGTTATTGAAAAACTAACGCTTTTAACTGCCGGCGCTGGTCGCTAGTGATCGATGTAGGTGTTCCGTATGACGATATCCATCCTTCCATCAAAGCCGTAGCTACACTTTCGGTTGATATGTCGGTCGTTGGCACAACCTCTGGCCATGCCAGGGTGTGAAGTTGTCAATTATTGTCAAGTAGATGGTGCAACATATTTCGACTTTTTCGACATTTACACGATAGTCGTATGTTTCGATACTTTGGCACTGTAGGCATCACTTGACAAATTCGGTGCAGAGAAAGACTGTACCGGACCGACACATTCGGCTATACAAAGCGATCGGTGACGAGTTTTTCTGTTCTTCTTGCGCCTGGGTGCGAAAATTTGTGCATTCTCTCCATTACTTACCTTCCTAACTGCTTGGTCACAAACAGCGGTAGACGCGAGGTAGATGTTAGCACATAATGTTCGATGTTCGTAATTGTGGGTTTGTCAGATGTCAATGACACTAACGCAACTGGGAATGCAAAGCAAGTCTTTCCAAAGCCTCGTTCGTCGATATTCCTGACGATAAAATCAAGAAATGCTATCTCAAGAGAGTTCCAACAAAATCCTCTTGATGTTCTGAGGTTGAGGTTGAGGCGTGAGGTTCTCTGATCTATTGTAACAACGAATCAGTGAATAATGTATGCAATTCAACACGCATGTGACTGTCCGCTATGGTGTTGTAGATAACAGCAGTAACAACATGTTCCATGTTCATCCAACTGCAATAATGTTTTTACGAATAGTTCCTACTGCGATAATAAACTCCTTATTGTTCATCAGATTGGTTCGTTAGAACCATAAGAGGTGCGGTGGGATAGAATATAGAAGAGACGAGGACAGCGTAAATTACGAGGGTTGGTGTTGAAGGAAATAGAATTGTAAAACGCAATCCACAGAACCAGAGACCAGTTCATGAATGGAGAGAATGTCAGCTATCTCTCTGCGTTTTTCGAGGGCATTCGGATTAAGAAGTTTGAGGCGGTCACGATAGGGAGCTAAGATAGAGGGGTCATCCCAGGATAGTACGCGAAGGGCAAATCGAAGAAAACGACGTTGAATGTTCTCGATTCGGGATATATGAATTCGCTGGAAAAAAAACCACACTTGGCTGGCATATTCGAGAAGGGGCCGGACAAGAGTAATGTAAAGTGACCTTGTCACATAAGGGTTGCAAAACTCTTTAGACCATCGTTTGATAAAACCGAGCAATGAGCTGGCTTTAAGGATTATCTCATCAATATGCGAACGGAAGTTTAACTCTCTATCGTATAATATACCAAGGTCGCGAAGGGATTGAACCTGGGGTACAATTTGGTCATGCAGTTCTTCAGTTTTTATGCATTTTTATTTTTAATACTTAAATTACTCGTACTTGCTAGACAAAAAGATGCTTAAAAATTAGATTAAAATTACAAATAATCTTATTCTAAATTACTGGACGCATGCGGGCACTCTAACCTAACCCTAACACTTAAACTATGTCTTTCGACGTATCTTGCAGTCTAATTTATTTTTATTTTAACATTACCTAGTACTAAAACTAAGAAAATAAATTTTAACTAAAAACTTAGTAAATGGACCTTTTTAATTTTTTATAAAACTTAAAACTAAAAGCCTAAAATCTACCTAAAAATAAATCTTAACCTACTTACATATAATGCATTCATACATACATAATATATACAGTATTGTGCAAAACATTTGCAAGTTTTTTTTCATTACCAAACTTTTGTGATCCACTGTATACAAAAGTAACTTTTTACATTTGCCTTACAAAATTCTGTTATTCAATGTATACTCTTTATTTGGAAACAAAGCCATCCGCAGTATGTCCCGGGAAAGAAAGAAAATTGAGAACTCGCATATGCAGCTGTGCAAAACATATGCAAGTTTTATAATAGCGGCTCATTCCCAGCTTAACTTTGAGTAGTTCAGAACTTTTAGATTCCAAACGACTTTAAGTTTATATTTTTGCAAAAAAAAACTGATTTTTTTGATATGGCTGGGAATAAGTATAATAACCACACAAAAAATTTGATTATCGAGGCATTTAAGAGTGGCATTAGGCAAAGAGAAATTGCAAAACAATTTAAATTGCACGAATCCACAGTTTCTAGGCTTATTTCGAAATACCGAAATAATTTGCCACTAGAAACGGTACATTCTGGTGGCCGTCCACGGAAAACTGATCATCGCATGGGCCAAAGGATAGCGAATCTGATTCGACAGGAACCATTTAGCTCCTCCACATCCATCGTTAAGGATCTCAATTTGACAATTCATTCAAGCACTGTGCGTAGACATGCCAAAGAATCAAATTTGAGGGTATATCGACCAGTGAAGAAGCCGTTGTTAACTTAAAAACATCGTCAGAAAAGGTAAAGCTTGTGCAGTATTCGTGAATGTTATTCAAGTTGGAATTTGCGCATAAATATGCTAACTGGTCTTTGCAACAATGGAAGACCGTATTATTTAGCGATGAGAGTAAATTCAATGTTCTTTCTTCGGACGGCATAAGCTACGTAAGGCGAGAACCAGGTATT
Source organism: Volucella bombylans (assembly GCA_949129095.1). NCBI lineage: Eukaryota > Metazoa > Arthropoda > Insecta > Diptera > Syrphidae > Volucella > Volucella bombylans. Next base: position 167,574,718 of record OX422141.1, on the reverse strand, counting down.
CGATACAAGCGTCAACACGTCCGAGCTACTTTGAAGCACGGAGGAGGTTCTACAATGGTGTGGGGTTGTTTTTCGGCTCAAGGATGTGGTCCTCTACATAAGATTACAGGCATTATGGATCGTTTTGGCTACAAAAACATTTTGGAAACAGTCATACTTCCATAGACTGAGGAAGAGATGCCGTTGTTGTGGAGGTTCCAACATGATAACGACCCAAAACACACGTCAAAATATGTTAAAGAGTTCTTGGAGATGCAACATGTGAACATGTTACATTGGCCTGCACAATCCCTCGACCTGTACCCCATAGAAAATCTGTGGGGAATTTTAAAACAAAGGGTAATAGGGCAGCGGTTCTCGTCGTCAAAAGCCCTTTTTGACGCACTCAAAGTTGAATGGCTGAGTATTCCAATGTACACAAAAAACGCGCTAATTGAATCCATGTCAAAAAGATGTGAAGAAGTAATAAAAAACAAAGGTTATTGGACCAAATATTGAAAAAGAGGAAAACCTGCAAATGTTTTGGACATCATTTTATAATACTTGCGTATATTGTTAAAAACAAAAGTTAATTAATGAATGATATTTTCAATATTTTATATACTTAAACTTTCGCAATAAATGAATCTTTCAAAATCATAAAAAAAGTTTAATAGTGTTGCTTTAGTTTGAGAACAGTATTCACTGAAATCAAAATTGTAAAAAATTTGCAAATGTTTTGCACAATACTGTAAATATGTGTTTATATATTTTTTTTTCCTTTTTTTTTATTTTTTTTTTCTTAAAATCTAACTTAAACCTACCTAAATCTATGTAAGCCGGCCATGGCTAAAAAAAATTAGGCTGGCCCACCTTACTTCACATGAAGCTAACTATCACAGGAGGAGTTCGACAACGAAGCATACTCTCCTTCAACAAGCCACCAAAATTGTTGGTGCTGCCGAGCAGCATCCCTCATGTCGCGACTCCCTACCACCCTACTGAACCGGAGACGCTCCGCACTGCCATGTGCGAAGTCTCTATCGTAGTTGAGTCGCCTGTCCGCAGCTGTTCGAGCGACGTGGAAGATTAGCGGCACCGCCAATCTGTCCTGGATCAGACCTTTGCTATCTAAATAGAGGAACGCTTCTGGAGGAATAAAGCGGTCAAAGCGAACTCTCTCGTGATACATATAATTGGGGTAGTAAGCCCCAGATATCAGGTTGTTCGATGAGGTAATTGCTCTTGCAACGTGCATGCGAGTCAACTTAATGACAAAATTGTCCACTCTTATTAGGTTCGCCCTATTTTACAAGACCTCATTAGGATAGAATTTTATGTACTCAGATTCTGGTGTTCTGTATAAGCGAAGACAAGTCCTAAGACAAGCCCTCTCAAACACTCGCATCTTTTCCAATAAATTTGTTCTCACGTTGAACCACACGGGACATCCAAATACAAGCATGGGCCTGATAAGGGCCATGTAGCAGATTACTTTCACCCTCGCATCGAGTTGGCTGTTATAAAAGTAGATATTAAGGTAGGTAGGTGAGAGTGACTGTTGGAAAGACCAACCCACTTATGCCTAACGTCCCATTGTGATGCCGCGTGGATCTATGATCCGCTTACCCATGGAACCAGTTTGAGCTTACGATAAAGCGTAGGAGACTATTTACGTCTATATTCTTTAGATCTTGTAGGTCAATGTACAAGAAAGCTCCTAAGTGAAGTTTTCTTCTCTGGGATAAAGCTGGACATGTACAGACTAGGTGGAGGATTGTCTTCTCCTCTTCCTCGTACATGTAGCTTCTACAGAAGTCGTTTGTAAAAGCGCCAAGCCTTCTTGCGCGTTTGCCTATGAGGCAGTGTCCAGTGATGACACCTATTATGGCGCTGAGATGTTTCCTATTTAAAAGGATCAGACACTTAGGGCGATTCAGATCCAGCTTTGGCCAGATCTGCGACCAGACATGTTTGTCCAGCAGTCCACCTAAGGTCTGTTCTTTTATTGGCATCCTGTTTTAATGTTAGTTTGCACGTAGCGATTGGTATACCTATACTACCCTTTTCCGCTAGAATAGGCAGAGTGGTTCCAATTTTGGTGAGTTCATCGGCTCTGGGGTTCTCAGTAATGCCTCTATGGCCCGGCACCCAACAAAGTTGAATGTTGAACTGCTCTTCCATCTCCATGAGATATGATCAGGATTCAAGGGCGGTTTTAGAATTTAATGAGACCGAGTCCGGGGACTTGATAGCGGCCTGGCTATCGGCAAAGATGCGGATATCCTATTACAAATATCACGTTTTTCTTCAGCCAGAACACAGCTTCTTTAATCGCCAAAATTTCGACCTGGAACACGATACACTGATTTTTAAGACGGAAAGTGAGGCTCAGATTTAGCTTTTCTGAGAAGACGGCGCCACCAACTCCGCTATCGGTTTTAGAACCAGTTGTGTAGAGATGGATTGACTTGTCCTCCATGAAAACATCTGCCTTCCAGAAGGATCTAGAGGGGGAGCTTACATGGAAGTTTTTGTCAAACCAAAGTTCAGGTATGGTATAATCGATGTTCTCTGTGAGGATTCCTAATGTACAATATTAAGAATGTTGGCGGGGCCAAATGAATTTTTTGTCCACTGTTTAGTCGCTGTCAGGCGAATAGCTGCAATCGCAGCTACTTGCCTGCTGAAGATATCTAGGGGTGTCAAATGAAACAGAATGTCTAATGCCGTAGATGTCGAGATCGCAAGGCTCCGCTTATGCATAGATATGCTGTTCTTTGGACTCTGCTTAGTTTAATGCATTTTCCAAGGCCGTCCACATTTTCCAAGGCCACCAGACGACCACCCCGTAAGTAAGTATCGGTCTTATAACCGAGATGTATATCCGGTGGGTTATGCGAAGTTGAAGGCCCCATTTATTCCCAATGCCTTTTTTGCAATAGAATAAAGCTATTGTAGCTTTATTGACTCTTTCTTGAATGTTAGGTTTCCAGTTTATTTTCCTGTCAAAAATGAGACCCAGATATCTTGCTGTATCGAAAAATACTAAACTGAGGGTCTATAATTGGAATTTTGTATTTCCTTGAAAAGAGGACAAGATCAGTTTCATGGGGGTTTATTCCCAATCTTCAGCGATCTACCCAGTGGGTTAATCTATTGAGATTTAGTTGAAGGAGTTTCTTTAATGAGAGGGCCCACATGATCGTGGCCAAGATATGCCGATGCCAGCTAGTAGGAGCATTTGGCCGTCTCTAGTCTGGCAACTGTTATATCGGGGTCGCTGAGATTATGAAGTAAAAATGCACTAATATACAAGTTCTGATCTTACCTTTGCCTCTTGTATAGAGAAGAGCGTATGCGGGTGTCCTAAGTCCACGAACCACGCCTTCTACAATCCATGGTTCCCGGATTAGGATAATGTCTTCTGCGTTTTTTGAAAGACGCAGAATGAGTGCGACCGAAGCCTTTTTTGAGTGATGGAGATTAATCTAGAGAAACCGAATCATTGCTACAGTCTTCCAGAGTAGCCTCCACCATCTTCTTCCTCTGATCGTATAGGATCTCTTTTTGCTTCCTCATCGGATTCCATTTTCGGCACGGTGTGAGAAGAGGAAACCGACGGCTTAATTGTCACCTCGGGTGTCCGTTAAAGGAGGAGGAGGTTGCCTATCTGCATCCAGCTCACCCTTTTTGTACACCCTTAAGTGTATTGACTTGAATCCGAACCGGAACTGTAAGCTGTGGGCCTCTTGGGAATCGTCATGCTTTGCTCCAACGATCGCAATGGAAGCAATGCATAATCCGTCTTTTAAAATGTTGTTAGCCCACTCAATCTTGCTCTTTATATCCGCAGTTCTCAACCTCCGGAATGGACTCGAGGGTTTTGATAATGCGTAAAGCATTCCGGTGTGATGAGGATGAGCTCTAGATTCCTCCTTGGGGAAAGGAGTTTTGGTAGCAGCGACCAGTCTGTGGCCTGCCACAAACTTGCTGCTGCTCAGGGTGGAGGAAGTGTTAGGACCATCGCTTGCCACAGTTTTACCTCCTCTCGACAATGCAGGTAGTCGGTGCAATCACCGTTCTACCGCCCAGTATTAAAGGAGTACCGGTCTCGGGTTTTGTTTTGGTTTTTGGGTTTTCCAATAATGTGGTCCCACGAGTAGCGGAGAAAAGGTGGTCCATCTGTACAGAGATCCGCAGGTTGATCTTCGGCACAGGTTCTATGACAACTTGATCCAGCTCAGGGGAAAGAAGGAATGTTTGGGTGGGAAGTTTGGGGGGGAGCATCCTTTGGTTTTGGACTCGTCTGATGAATTTCTTCTCGAGATTCATTACCCTACTCATTCTCTACAACTACAACTGTAGACATTAAGCTCAAAGCAATTTTTTATACACCAAGTAGAAAACCTATCTAGGTCTTCTTGAAGGAGTATAGAGTCTTGGGGTGAAGAAATAATTTTGGAGAACTTAATGTCATCGGCGTAAATGGATACGGAGCAGTGTTTAATAATTCTCTCAAGATCGTTTATAGTTAAATTGAAAAAGATAGGACCTAGATGGCTGCCTTCTGGGACACCAGAAGTGGCTAAAAACAGGGTTGTGAAGGCTGACCTAAAGCGAACGCTATAGTAACGGTTCTCCAGATAAGAAGATACCCATTTTAACAATATGGGGTCAAAACCGATGGAAGACAGTTTGAAAAGGATCAGTTGATGTGATATTTTATCGAAGGCCTTAGCGAAATCTGTAGCAATAACGTCAATTTCGTTGCCATTTTCTAGGGCTGAAAGCGCAAAGGATACGAATTCAACTAAGTTTGTAGTAGTTGATCTACCTTTTAGAAATCCGTGCTGACTGGGTGTATAAGTGACTTGCACTGAAAGCTTAGAACTTCATATAAAAAAAACTTTCGAGCATTTTAGGTATGTGAGAAAGCTTAGAAATGGGACGGTAGTCGGTTACATCATTCTTTGATCCCTTTTCTTGAACCGCGGTTATGAAAGAGGTATTCCAAACTTGGGGGAATTCCTCTTGTGTGAGGGACAGATGAAAGAGAGAAGAAAGTGGGTGCGAAAGATTGGAGGCACACATTTTGAGAAATATGCTGGGAGCCCGTCTGGCCCGGGTAAAAATTCATCACTGAGATTTTGTAACTTTTCTTCGATAAGGGTAGGATCAAAAGATTGAGAGAGAGGGGGGCCAATTTAGAAATCGGGATTGTACTTGAAATATATGGGGTCGAGTACGAAGAAGTTGTATGCAAATGATTGTTTAACAAAGTTTGCAAAATAGTTGGCAATAATATGTGGGTCGGTCGATGATATATTATCTAGGTGGCTAAGGGGGGGATAGCCGTCTGATTTTCTGATTGATAAAATGACTTAAGATCGTTGATAAGGTTGGTCTGCGCTGTGTCGATAGATGCAATTATAGACCTGAGTGGATTGGAGGTAAGTTTCAAAATAGTTAGAGTAGTCATAATAAGAATTGGTGCAAAGAAAAACTGCCCATAATTTATTTATTTTGTTTCGTAAAGAGCGAAGTCTTCTGTTATACCAGGGAGGGGAAGTAGATGATGTTTTATGCCGAGAAAAGGGAACATATATAGAAATGGGATTAAATATTTCATTGTAATGGAGATAGCAGCAGTTAAGGATATTACTAAAAGAACATTTGCTAAGATAGATATTCATTCTGTGAAAATTAGAATTATGGAAGTTGTAAGAAGAGATGGTAGGGAAAGAAATAGGCTTTGGTGGAGAGCTATGGAAAAATGCGAGAACAAGAGTGGATGCAAGTTGTCGACAGTTGATAGGATAAAGGGGCACAACTTTATTGTGGAGTTAGTGGGATCGCTAGTGAAAATAAGGTCCAGTGGCTTACTGATTGAGTTAGTGACGCCACTTATTTGGCATAGGCTTGAGTCAGTTAAAAACCAACTCAACAACTACTGGCCTATATCTATCTTACCCGTTATCGAAAAATGTATGGAAGGAGTAATCATGGAAATATTGCAAGGATTCATTCATCAACATAAATTGATTCACCCAAATCAATATGGTTCCCAAAAGGGTAAAAGTACAGGGAAACTACTTGGCCTAAATAGGAGTCAACATGTTCTTGTTCTGTTCATGGATTTTAGTAAAGCTTTCGATATCGTAGACCACAACAAACTAATAGATGCAATGCAACATATTGGTGTAAAAAATAATGATGGCGAAAGAATAAGGGGATATCTACATAATAGGCTATTTCAAGTAAAAATAAGCAACGTTTTTAGCAGAATACGGAGTCCCTCAGGGATCAAATTTAGGACCAATACTTTTTATATCATTCACCAGTGAACTTCTTCAAGTATTCAAAAACAGCATATCTTTTGCTTTTGCCGATGATATAACCACAGGTCTTTGGAAATGGCAACATCCATTTCGAAAGATCAGTTTGATTCTGTAGTAAAATGTGTCACGATAACGGACTGGTCATCAACGTGACAAAAACAAAAAGCATGCATATTCGAAATCCTAACTTCAAACAACTGCAAAATTATATATTTTTAAGAAATAAAAATAAAATAAATCAAGTCATTAAGATAGTGGACAAATTTAAATATCTTGGAGTTATCATTGACCAACACTTCCTATGGGATAAAAATATTGACAAGCTGCGCATCAACCTAAAGAAAGCTCTTTGTGCACTGGCTCACCTTAAATACCATGACACGTTTTCGGTTATGAAAGAAGCATATTATGCTGTGGTTGAGTCAAAGTTAAGGTATGGTGTGCTTGCTTGGGGAAACGCAGCTCCAACCCACATCCAAAAGCTGCAAAGGCTCCAAAACCCAGCTGTAAAACAAGTAAATATTACTTGTCGTAGAAATGAAAGAGAACTTTGTGTCCTCACCGTTGAAAATATTTTCAAGATGACAATTACCTCCGAATATTATGACGACAACAGATTTATTCAACCAATAAGTCACGACTGCAAATGATGCTGCAGATACCCGTAACCAATAACAAATATGGGCTAAGACAAATTAAATCTATAGTTCCATCAATAACGAATGTACTACCTCGACATTTAATCCATATAAACCAATTTTAAAACTAGAAAAGAATTAATTAAACAATTCTTTTCAACTTCCGCTTGGACATAAAATTTTCTATGGTCAATTACTGTGAATCACTGTGAACTAAATTAAAAAAAATCACTATATTGTAATTAACTATTAAGCTTCATGCAATAAACATTGAATTACTATATGCATACACAATCTTCTGCAGAAAAGCTATAGCTCCGCAGTAAATTATACAAGTTGTTAAACGTATGAATAGAGAAGATTTGGTTTCGAAAGCGAGGGAGCAAGGATAGCCATCGGTCTTACTTTTGCAATTGGCAAATTGAAAAAAGGACTTGGGTTCATTTATAAGATCGGTTTGCGCACTATTCAGGTAGAGTTGTTAGAGAGAGCTGGAGAGTTCACTAAAATGAAGATACGAGTATGTACCTAGATAATTTGAATAGTCGGAAGAAGAGTGAATTGCGAGGGAATACCGCCCATAAATTGTTTCTTTTGTTTCATAAATAGCGCAGTCTACGATTATACCAAGGAGGAGATGTAGAAGATGTTTTTTATGATGAAGAGGGGGCAGCGACCAGAGATAGATTTGTGAACTCGAAAAAAGCCCTGCTTAGATAGGTATTATTAGAGTTGTGCGGATTGGCGCTATCATTTGACTTACTTATATCGTACCTATGGCATCTACTACAACGTCAGCTATTTTGACGAATTTAACAGCGTCATCATCGTCCTACCGAACACTTCATGTACATAGAAACAACCGCAGCACCAGAACCTACATTTAACCTGTCTTTAATTACATATTTTTTTAAGAAAAGCTATATACAAAACTTTTTAACATTTCAAAAGTTTATCCATAATGAAGTTTTTATTTTAGGGAGTTAAAAAGAATAAGTACAAAAGAAAAAAATTAACCTCGTTAAGATAAAGATTAACAAGAGAAAAAACCAAAAACATAATCTGCAGAAGGACTAAAATGTTTAAGTCCTATTAATTCAGAGACTAGAAAACATTACGGAAGTTGAAGGAAGCATTTCGTATTTAATAGTTGTTAAAAAACACGCATTTTATCTTTTGGATATCTTCTATATTACGTTTCCTTCCAGGTCTTTAATTAAATGAAGTAGAACATCGTTTCTGTTACAAGCTCCACACAAACTTTCACTTCGGAAGAAAAAGGGTCTAAAGAGTGCCATCCTCATTAGAAAAGTTTTAAGCCGCCACGCGTTGATTGCGAATAGAAAATAAAAAATAAAAATAAAAAGGGTCGTCCCGTTATCATCGACTCAGTCCTCGGAAATTATTCATTAACCTCCCGTAACACTTAAATGAAATTAATCCAAAACCCTTATAATAAAATTAATGACTGTGTTGACAAAATGTGTGGGATTATTGTTTCTTTATGAGCATTGAGGCCGCTTTATTCTTTTGTACGGATATTCTATCTATGTAGAAGGTGTGACCGACAAAGACTTTTGAACTTATATTAAAGAGTTTAGGGATTAAAATGCAGTAGAACCAGGGGTTGTATTGTAGAATTTAAGGACATTTGTCACCACAGCAGTTAAGGGTTGTTAAATCTTTCGTTCCATAAGTTTGTATTTTAATCATCTTAGTTTTTGCATAAGTGATGTTGCTTCCCTCCATTGGAAGGAGCCTGTAGACTTGTTGTATAATCTCTCTTGTAAGTTTCGGCAAGAAACTGTTCAAAACTATTCCCATTAGGATCTTTAAGAGAGGGTGTTGCACACATATATGGATTCTTTAATGAATGCGCCACGTAAAGCATTTGATACTCGTCTTGCTGGAAACGTACATAGCTTCTGGGTCCTTTCTGAATAAGGTCCACAATTTCTTAGGCATATATTTCAGTTTAATGCCAAAAGTTAAGTACAGATATGGTTCTACAATATACAATCTATGCTCAACAACTTTAAGCTCGTGATGGTTAAGTTATGAGCGATTAGGGTAGGCAGGGCCGGTTCGATGAATTTTGGCGCACGGCGCAGAATAATAATAGCGCCACTTAAAAATGTAGATCTAAATAATTTGAGTAAATTTTAGAACAATCGCAAAATCGAAAATATTTAATTATGTATGTATACATTTCCACATCACCCAAGGAGGGAGAAAAAATTTTTCTTTTTTTTTTAGGTTTCCCCAATAGGCCTTTTCCTCTAAAATATAAATACAATTGAAAAAAATGCATATAAGGTTTACTTATTAAACATTTCATGCATTAAAAATAACCAAAAAAATCAACAACGAAAAAAATTTTGAGGAACTAATAAATATAGATTAAATAAATTACATACGTTCACGCAACTATTGAATAAATAATAAACACATATTATTGCACTTGCGTGTTTTTTTTGGTAAAAAGTTATTGCTCAGTCAACGAAAATAGATGAAAAAGCTTAAAGCTAAAGTCACAAGAAAACATAAACTAAAGTTAGGTATTTTCATAGGCAAGAAAGTTTAAAAATAAAAAGAGTGTTGCCTTATGGTGCCTTGAAAATGATCTTACGGGCCTTTATTTAGGCAAAACCTTGTACTAGAAAATTACTACCAAGCTGCGACATAATTTCTTTATCAATTGATATGGTTGCCAAAGATACCAATCGTTCCTGGGACATTGAAGGACGTAAGAAATTTTTTATAATCTTAATTTTGGAAAATAAGGGTTCTCCTGGTGCTATAGTAACTGTTAAAGTTAAAACTATTCTTAGGGCTATAGCAGTATTTGGAAAAAGAGTCTCCACAATCCATTCGCGCTCTCATACGAATCACACGCTCGCTCTTAAATACGAGTACCTTCATTTCATTATCAATAAAGTGAATTAAATTCAAAATAAGCATTATTTTTTTATTATCATTTAGAGTTCCTATCTTACAGAGAAACAACCAGCGGTTACTTGGTACTCACACATTTTTTTGGTCACTTCTCACGGATCTCTGCAAAGGGAACTCGTTTATTAATTCGTTAAATTATTGCGGTTTCTTAAAAAAAAAAAAAAAACATTATTCGTAGTTGTCGCGGTGCAACGTACATAAGAGCGAAGACTATTCGGTGCGCGGTGTGGTGCATTTGGTGGTGTCGGTATTGTTTGGTGGTGACAATTAAATCGAAACAGGTGGAAAACTCAAAGTACGTTCCCTAGTTATTAATAAGAATAATTCGGTCATCATTATTATCATTAATATCATTGTGCGGTATTCGAACCAAAAATTTGAAATAACGGGTAAAAATAACAGTGACAAGTTTACATTATATACAATACATATATATATACATAACTGCATTTTTTGCAGTGTGCATTATTATTGTGTGTGTATTATTTCCGTGTGCGTAAGTAAATGCCCAATAAGAAGCGCCTACGTATTTTAGGCAAAGCTGTCAACATAAAACGTTAGTTATCTGTAAGTACATATCCCCATATTAATTCAATTATTGTATATTGCAATGGATGCTCTACCTAACCTTCGTCAACAACGTGGCCAGATCTTAAGAAAACTTACGATTTTATTAAATACCCTCGCACAGGCAGATAAAGACTCTCCACCGATTCCTAAAGAAGAAATTCAAGTGCACATAGAACAAGTCGCAGACGGTAAGAAAAAATACGAAGACATTCAATTGAAAATTGTTAGCAGAGATGACAATCCTATGGTTTCAGATGCTTTCGCCCACGAAGAAAATTTTGAAGCTAAGCTTTTTGAGTTAAAAACAAATTTATTAACCCGATTAAACGCACTTAACTCGGTGTATCCTTTCACACCCCACGGACAAGCATCCGCGGAACTCGATAGTATAATACGTGACTCGAATAATCAGTTTTCTCGAATCGTAGAACAACAAAACAGAATCCTCTAGCAATTTAATGATTCGGTATTACAAATGACAATTCCTTCTCCGTCTGAATTAGAACATAAATTACCCGCATTACATATTCCCAGCTTTAGCGGAAAGGCCGAAGATTGGGTCTCGTTTCACGATTTGTACGTTAATTTAGTTCACGAAAACGATAGGTTATCAAATATCAAAAAGTTTCAATATCTAAAGACACTTGTTAAAGACAAGGCGGAAGGATTATTGAAACACACATTGGTGTCCGAGGCAAATTATCAAGAAGCATGGGAAAAACTGAAGCAACGCTATAGTAAAAAAATTCCCATCGTCACAATGACAATGACGCGATTGCAATTCGTCGTTTATACGATACATCGGACGAAGTCGTTAGAGCGCTAAAATCATTGAAGACTGAAGGACGTGATCCCTGGTTGGTTCACATTGCATTGCAAAAACTAGACAACGACACTAAGCGGCTATAGGCTCACGAAAATGGAGATAAGGATTACGATTGGCAGTCTTTCTTAGCGTTTTTGGAAAAACATTGCGTGACTTTAGGATCTTGTCAGCAGTCTAGTAGTAGAAGGTTTCATTCTACTAAACCATCTAATTCGCAAGGCGGTATTCATAGACCTGCTGTTTCGAAAACATTTGTAACACAACCGGACAAATGCAAACTGGGTTGCACCGAATCGCACGGAATCTATCATTGCCCAAAGTTTCTATCCTCAACGATCGACGAACGGATTCAGTCTGTTAAAAAACTCAATTTATGTCTTAATTGTCTCAGGGAGTCGCATAGCGTAAACGTATGTAGGTCACGAAGTTGCAAGTATTGCAACAAGAGGCACAGTAGTCTTCTATGTTTCTCGCAAAACCATATACTCTTATCAAAACCAACTCAATCAGTTAACAGCAGCCTTCCTGTGAATGCTGTAAGGGATGATGACTCCAATCCTATTACGGCAACTAGTACATTCTCTACTCGAGCTCATGTACTTTTATCTACGGCCGTTGTTCTAGTTTATGATAGTCAAGGATCACCACATGCTCATCGTGTCTTATTAGACTCTGCTTCTCAATCTAACTTCGCAACCAAATCACTTATCACGAAATTAGGATTACCCACGAACGACATCACATTCTCGATACAAGGAATCGGTCAGTTTTCACAGCCTATTACTAAGAAATCTGACATAATAGTTCGCTCTCGTGCATTAACTTTTAATACGAGTAACAACACTGAATTTCTCATACTTGATCACATAACTAGTGAGGTCCCTCAATTCGAAATAGACATCAAACAACTCGACATTCCCAACAATTTGGTATTAGCAGATCCATACTTTACTGTCCCTGATACCATCGATTTGCTAATAGGTGCCGAATATTTCTACAAGATTTTAAAACCCGAACGTCTAGATCTTGGGGTCAATCGGCCCATTCTGCAAAACTCATCATTTGGTTGGCTTGTTACTGGTAGATGTACTTTCATTCGAACTCAAAACCAAAATTTTATCCAGACTTGTATGCTAGTCTCTAATGAAGATCTCGATAAGCGGCTTTCAACATTTTGGGAGGTAGATTACAGTCTTGATAACAAGAAATCATTGTCATTAGAGGAAGCTTCATGTGAACAACATTTTCTTCAAACCACAACCCATGACTTGGATGGCAGGTTTATACTTTCCCTTCCTTTCAACGAAAAGATCGCTCTATTGGGGTGCTCCAAGGAACAGGCCTTAAGACGTTTATATAATTTGGAAACCAGATTTACTCGCGACTCGAATTTTAAACTGGAGTACAATAAGTTTATTCACGAATACATTACTCTCGGGCATATGACTTCAATAGGAACTCTTCAGGAGACCATTGGAAAAAACGTTTACTATTTGCCACATCACGGCGTGTGGAAGTTGTCTAGTTCCACAACCAAACTAAGAGTGGTATTTTACGGTTCATCGAAGACCACAACAGAGATTTCCCTAAACGAAACCTTGATGGTAGGTCGCCCTTGTCAGGATCTTTTATTTAACATTATTGTTCGCTTCCGAACCCATAACATTGTTTTAATAGCCGACATCGAAAAAATGTTTCGGCAAGTTTGGGAGAAGAAGGAAGATAGACGTTTTCAAAGAATTCTTTGGCGATTTAACACATCAGACCCAGTAAGTGTTTATGAGATGAATACAATTACATACGGACTTAGCTGTTCCCCACATTTATCAACGCGGTGCCTACTCAAACTGGCAGAAGATTCTGAATCCTTTCCGTTAGCAAAAGGAGCATTACTTAATGACGTCTATATAGATGAGGTATTAACCGGGTGCCAAACTGTAGAACAAGCGAAGGTGTTACAGCGTGAGTTGAAGGAGCTTCTCTGGCAAGGAGGTTTTAATCTACGCAAATGGGTTTCAAATTCCCAAGAATTTCTTGATGGAATACCCTTAGCAGACCGCGAATTATCGGACATAGACTTTAACTTGGATGAGGAAATTAAAACCCTTGGCCTGAGGTGGCATCCTTTAAACGATAACTTCCAGTTCATCACTTTTAAATCACCACGAAACCCCACGAAACGAATGGTACTATCACAGATTGCTAAGCTCTTCGACCCCTTAGGATTGCTTGGACCTACAATTATTACCGCGAAACTTCTGATGCAGGAGCTCTGGAAAAGAAAATTCCAGAGGATGATTGTTTACCGGAGACTTTGTCGAAACAGTGGGATTCATATCTATCAATGCTTAAGGAATCTTTGAAATGTGTTATAACCCGAAAGGTTATGGAAGTTACGGAATTTAATCGACTCGAACTTCATGGCTTCAGTGACGCTAGTGAACAGGCGTATGGGGCAAGTCTGTACAATCGTGCGTTTGACAATAGTGGTATCATATCGTCTCATTTATTGTGCTCAAAATCACGGGTGGCACCTATCAAACGTATCTCACTACCACGACTCGAATTGTGTGGTGCTCATTTGTTAGCGTTACTCATAAAACAAATAACGGACTCTATAAACTTGAACTTTGATAATATCGTCTGTTGGTCCGATTCAACAATCGTACTTGCTTGGATCTCGGGCGATACTAGTCGGTGGAAAACATTTGTCTCTAATAGGGTTAATGAACTCGTCTCGATTTGTAATCCTTCGATTTGGCATCACGTTTCAACGAAACTTAACCCTTCTGATTTACTTACACGTTCGAATGATACATCAACCCTCGCTAGAAACTCGTTGTGGTGGCATGGACCCTCCTTTATTCTCGATTCCACTTCGGATTTCTCGACTCATACCTCTAATATTTCTGACGGCGATAGGGAATTAGCGGACATCGAACTTCGGCCACCAAGGCATACATCTTCATATATAGCATTAGATAAATCATCGTTTCTCGAATCGTTAATTAATAAATTTTCACGTTATTCACGGCTTATTCACGTTCTCGCATATTGTCTTCGCTTCATTAAAAAAACTCGTAAAATTTCCCAAAATTTTATCTCGTTGAAATTATGTTCTGCAGAATTGGAGTCATCTTTGCTCGTCCTAGTTAAACACATTCAATCTAAATATTTTTTTTCCGAAATCGACTCGTTAAAATCAAATTTCAGCATTAAAAAACAGTATCACTCACTGAATTTATACATCGAAGCCCACGATGTCCTCAGGGTGGGCGGCAGAGTTTATGGGCGGAATCCAATTCTGCTCCCACCAAAGGATAGATTTACGCAACTACTTTTTGAGGCAGAACATAGGAGATTGCTCCACGTAGGACCACAGGCTTTACTTGCATCGATCCGATTGAAGTTTTGGCCTCTCAACGGTAGGGACTATGCTGCATTGAGTGTTTTCGCGCAAGGCCTTCTACAGTCACACAGTTGATGTCGGATCTACCAGAGGATCGCATAAGGCAGAACAGGGCCCTTAAAATATGAGGAATTGATTATGGTGGCCCTATCACCATTCTACAGTCAAGAGGCAGAGGTGCAAAAACGTCAAAGGCCTATATTGCGCTGTTTGTTTGCCTAACAACAAAGGCCATACACCTTGAGCTCGTGAGCGACCTTACAACAGGAGCATTTCTTGCTGCATTGAAGAGATTTATATCACGACGCGGTCGCTGCGCTCGAATTTACAGCGATAATGCCACCAATTTCATTGGTACTAAAGGCGAACTAAAGGATCTATTTAAACTATTTCGTAATACTCGACAACATCCTGAAATTCAAGAATTTTCAGCAAATGAAGGAATGGAGTGGAGATTTATTTCTGCGGGGTCACCGCATCAAGGTGGCTTATGGGAAGCCGGAATAAAATCCACAAAGCATCATCTGCGACGCGTTTTAAAAACACATACTTTCACCTTCGAAGAACTTAACACGCTACTCGTACAAATAGAGGCTTGCTTAAATTCACGGCCTGTAACTCCATTGTCTTCGGACCCGAACGACCTTCAACCCCTGACTCCAGCACATTTCCTGATCGGGGAATCCCTGATGGCTATTCCGGAGCCAGATTTTATCGGAACTAAGCTAAATCGACTATCAAGATGGCAGATAATTCAGCAATGTGTTCAACATTTCTGGAAACGTTGGTCTCAGGAATACTTATCAACACTCTATCTTCGTTCGAAATGGCAATTGTCCCACGAAAATCTACAGGTTGGCGATATGGTGCTGATTAGAGAAGAGAACCGTCCACCGTTGCACTGGAATTTGGAAAGAGTTTCGGAAGTTTTTCTTGGATCAGACCAACTAGTTCGAACAGTCAAGGTCAAAACCAAGGGAGGATGTATCAACAGAGCTGTCCACAAATTGTGCAAACTTCCACTGCAGCACAGTATCAGAAATTAATTCAGTCATAATTTGGTGGGCGGAATGTTCTGGCGGCAACCCTAGCTCAAAATTGTAAATTACTTCTACTACCTAATCTGTATTTGATGTAACGGACCCACGACACAGTCCATTCGCGCTCTCATACGAATCACACGCTCGCTCTTAAATACCTTCATTTCATTATCAATAAAGTGAATTAAATTCAAAATAAGGATTATTTTTTTATTATCATTTAGAGTTCTTATCTTACAGAGAAACAACCAGCGGTTACTTGGTACTCACACAACATTTTTGTCAAGAATAAAATTAAAAATGTCTATCACGGAATCATTTTCATTAATCAAAGTTGACAATATGATGATTACTCGATACAATTCTGAGCCACACGTTATATGTATAATTCATTGTGCACTTTTATCTGTACAAAACTTCCGAAATAAGTGAAATGGCTTGATCTAAAACTTTAAAATAAAATTATACCTTAAATCTTTCTTGCGGTTCTATAATGGGCTCATCTTTTCCTTCGTAGGAAAACCGAGTTGCCCTTTTCGGGCCCTTTTTCAGACTGCAATAACTGGAAAAGTGCAAGGAACTTCTAGATAAAAAGCTATGATCCTTCCTTTCTCTAAAAACAGGGACAACTTTTCATCATTTCTCAATTCTATAAGAAATTGTTTTGTTGAACACAAAATCTCATCTGCCAGCTTGAGGCACATATTCCGTTGTTAAAGGAACTTGCTAGCAACATTAATCCTATCTGAAATTGTGTGACAATTTACAGCGCAGCAAATAAATCTAAAATCAGTCACCTTACCGCCAAGGGACCGGGCCATATTTTGTAATTTAGGGTCGTCAGTTTGTGATAGTTCCACAAGGGCTTCATAAACTTCTCCTAAGTATAGGTATAATGGGTTGATCGTATCTATTCTGCTCTCCCATCAGCTCACAAATAAGGGTCTTAGTGTCAAACTTATATAATGTTTTTTTTCAGAACCGACCATCAGTTTACAGAGCTAGAAAAAAAACATATAAACTCTCAACCGTGTCAAAAAATGCCACTGCATCAAAAGAGCATTGAACAGCATCAAGGATGACTAGATTCAGCGAATGTGAAGAGCATGGGACGAACAAAGCTTACAGTTTGCACGAGTTACAGAAAATTGCCGTTGTCTTGCTTGAATAAAATATCGGAGCTTCCTCTAAATGCTAAAGATATTTCTCCAATGCTCACTTTTCTTGGCCATCTGGCTTTGCTTTCCAGAGTCTATTGTTTTGCCTTTTTCCAAACCTAAATCTAAATCTCTCCAAGCCCGAAAAGCTGTCATATGTAAGGGACTTGTCTCATGCTCTTGAATAGCCCTTGACATGTGACTCTAGTGACTATAGCCTGTGCTGGACAAAGCGACACTCCTTTTCGCTCGCCAAAATAAGAGAGAGCAGAACGAAAAGACAGAGTCCTAAGATTTCGAGTAAACTAACCATGCCCTTGATGTTTTCTCACCATTTTTTAAATCTCTTTGGTAAAAACGGATACTAAACTTCCTGCTTTTAGTTACAGGGAAATCAAAATTTTCTACTTGAACAGGACCCTGCTCCACTAATAATTGAGTAACTTGATCACTTAAATTTGGCCATAATTTAGGCTCTTCAAATGCTGGTAAAACATTAATTGGACTACTTTCTTCAACATCATCTAACACATGTAAGGCTGATTCTGCCTGAACTGGTTCTGCAATATTTTCTGTAGGCAATAAATTATTACAACTTAGACTTAACGATGTCGAAGGACACACAGCAGGGTATTTCCTGAACTGCAGCTCCTATTTTATATTGTCTGCCTCAATCGCCTTCCTTTTGCTCCTACACTCACTACCTGATAGTTTTTTTCTTTCCTGAATAAGCACATTTTTGAGTCCCGACCACAAGTCAACACTTTTTTTGAAAATATTTTTTAACCGACATAACTCAGTTGTATACAGGAACTTTTTTCTACACTTTAGAAATAAATGATTACAAAAAAGGCACAATCTATCGCGTTTTGCAATAAGGACTTGACAAATTTTTTTTCTAAATAAAACGCAAACCATTTGAGATATTTCAAAAACTTTATTATCGGCTTGAAGTACAATCAAAACATTTATGAATGGAACTCGACTTCGTTCATATGGCTACCGCGGGCACGTTTGCAGCGGTCGATTCGTTGGACCCAATTTTCAACGACTCGGCCACACATTTCGGCCGAAACGACCGCTATTTCGCGTTCAATTTTGCCTCTGAGCTCTTCCAACGTCGTCGGCGTGTTGGCATAAATTTTCGCCCGACCAATAACGCATTTTGCTTATTGACCCATTGAGCCAAAAATGAGCTTCGTCACTGACGATGATTTTGCGATGAAATTCATCATCTTGGCGCATCTTCTCCAGAACCCAATCTGAGAACGTACATCGCTTCAAATGGTCCATCGGCTTCAATTATTGAGTCAGCTTGATCTTGTATGGGTGTAAACCAAGATTCTTACGCAAAATACGCCATAATGTGGTCTGAGCGATGCCCAATTCTTGAGAACGCCGTGGAATTGACTGATTTGGATAGTTTGCTACGGACGCCTGAACGGCCGCGATATTTTCGACACTTCGACCAACCCGTTGTCTCACTGACACGGCAACATCACACAACGAATATGTAGACTCAAATTTTTGCACTAAACTTGTTATTACCTGTCTACTAGGGCGAGAATTACGACCGAAAATTGGAGTTAACGCTCTTAAAGTTGCAGTCACCGATCCGAATTTCGGTAGAAAATTTTTATAATTTGCAGACGTTCCTCGCTCGTGTACTTTACCATGATGAAAATGTTGAGTTTACTGAATAAATTTACAGTGACAGTTTGATGATTAGTGAAAAAGTGCGTTCACAAATTAAATTCAAAGTTGTCAAGTCCCTATTGGAAAACCCTTTACAATGGAACAAGAACTGGTTGAGAATCCGATCGCTTCTCCTCATTATTAACCATAATCGCGAGATACGAGTACTTAAATGTACGATTTCAAACTGCCGCCCATACTTCGGAGAGCCCGACTGCTCTTCTGTGAAATCTGGCGTTTTCTCTTCGTGTGCAGCAATGAACCATCGCGGGAACTCTTTTGGTGGTCACATTTCTTACGAGTTTTTTCTACATTGTGCCCCAATTTTAGAAATATTATCTCCTGTACTGCGATGTTGCTTTAAATCTTTTGTTTCCTAACTGCTTGTGGATTGCAATGGTACCTCTTCTATTTGCCGATACAAGGTTTCTAGTGCTATCGCAGTGCCCTAGTTTCCGCTTTTCCACCTATATTTTCCATCGTCTAATAGTTAACAGTTTTACATGATGCAACAATTTTTTCAAAGCATATAAACTTCAAATTTTTACTCAAATTAGACAAATATTGCACCCTATAGCATTTTCTAATTTATCGTGATGTGCTTGCAATCCAGGCCTTCGATTTAATTGTTTAGATGTAAGCAAGATCCTAGGAGGCCAAATCCCTTCTGATTCGAAGCTTGTCTCTTTTCAAACCTCTAAGAAAATGTTTTATTTTTGATATTGAACGAAAGACCTACAATTTATCCATTTAAAATCCACCCGCCACCTATATTATTTAAAAAATCTTGGCTTACTCGTAGACCAGTGCTCTGAAGTTATTAAAATATCTCTTATAGGAACTCTAAGTACAGCCTTCTAATTCTGCAAAATGCTACATTTTTAAGATATCAAATATATTTAAGACAGAATAAATATAACTAAAAAACTAAAACACTTTTTCTGTCAATTTATACATATACATAAGCATAAATGTGTATGCGAATCACATTAAATGCAGATAATTTCACCCTAACAGCAAAGTGGTAGGCTGTCGATCCCTTGTACTCGTATTTGTTCCATATTGTTCAATCTACACAATAAACAGATACCTATTAATCACTCTTTTCAAAAGAGAATCATGTTAACCATAAGTTCTTTACAATCTGACAGTTTTACATATCATCAATCAAATTTTATCGGAGGTTTTATGTCGCTAATGATGCTAGAAAGCTGCATTAATAAATGTAAATGTAAACAAAATTAATTTAACATTGTTTCTACTATAACGCATACTAGTGAATTCATAGTGAATTCATAAATGTACAAAAACTGCTGCAAATTTACTGCAGCTGTCAAAATTGTGTCCGTAAATGTAACAGGTGACCAGCTAGCAACGATAGTTTTTCCAATTGTTATGTTTCAGCAGCTGTCAAAGTTACCAATGACATCCAGCTGTGAGAATATATTCAGTACGGTTTGCCATTTCACCATGCATCATTTTACGCTTGACTAACATAGAGAGATTATACAAAAAAATATGAACGAAATTCTGGCTCAGATGTAAATACGCAACGTGAATTTCGTCGTAAGGTCGGTCGCCATCATAGCTTCAGTGTGCAGGCAATTCGTCTCATCGTGAAAAAGTTTGAGACTGAGTACACTGTTTTGGATCTTAAGCCACCAACCAGACAGAGATTGGTGCGAAATTAAAAAAACATAGCCGCCGTATCGGCCAGTATCAAAGGAGACCCAGATATGTCGATTCGGCGCCGATTAGCTGAATTTGTCATCGCCAGTGAGTCAACTCGGCTTATTTTGCGGTTGGATTGGGGCCTACATCAGTATAAGATTGTGCTGACGCAAGAATTGAAGGCGGAAGTTTATAGACAATGCCGTGAGTAAGCTAATTGGGCGCTGGAAATCCGGATTTTGGCCAAAAAATCATCTTCTCGGACGATGCCCATTTTTGGTTCACAAGCAAAATTGCCATTATTGGAGCGAACACAATCCACATGTGTTCGACTAAGCATCAATGCATACACAAAGATTGACTGTTTGGTGCGGTTTATAGCATGGGGGCATCATCGGACCTTATTTCTTTCAAAATGAGGAAGGAGCTATCGTTACCATCAATGGTCTCAGGTCAGAGCTCGACAACATCGATATATACGAGCTGTGGTTCCAACAAGACTGCGCTACATGCCATACAAGCGACGCAGCACTTAAAGTTGTAACGGAGAAATTTTACGAATGTGTCATCGGAAAATTAATCACCTTATCGGAAGATGGTATAATTTTTGCAAATGGCGTCGGACGTCAATCGTATTTGACATTTGTGAACTAGACAGCTACAGTATACAATCAGACAAGTAATGGAGCGCTATACTCCGCAAGAGCGTGGAATAATTGTGCAGATGTTTTTGACCAATAATCGGACGGTGATGTTAGAGCAGCGTGAGTTTCAACGTCGATTTCCTAATCTTGTCGCGCCAACTGGGCAAACATTCCGGCGCTTAGCTACTCGACTCGAATAGAGTGGAACCACAGGAGACCATGTTAGGTGTGGTCACCACCGGACTTGCAATTGGGCATCACCAGACGGACCCTACAGCGAATTTTACTAAATGACTTACACATGTGCCCGTACATAGTGCTAACAGTGCATCAGTTAATGCCTAATGACCGTCAGTTGCTTGTGATTTACTGTCAAGCCTCAATCTCAACAACGAAGAGGACGATTTTGTGTCGAAAATGTTCGTTTCTGGGGCACTGAAATTCCACGTGTAATGCACGGAGAGCACGAAAATCCACTCAAAGCCACTGTGTGGTGTAGCGTTCACGAGAGATTGGCCGTATTTTTTTGAGGACGCCAACGGCAATACGGTCACTGCTACCGGCGAACGCTACAGAGCCATGATAAACGACTTATTACTGCCGGAATTGGATGAGCGGAGCTTGGTGAACATGTAATTTCAACAAGACGGTGCAATTGTACACGCAGCACGCGCCACAATGGATATTGTGAAGGAAGCGTTTCCTGGTCGCGTAATCTCCCGTTTTGCCATGGCCAACAAGATCGCCCGATTTAACCATCCCAGACTTCTTTCTTTGGGGCCACTTGAAGTCGAGGGCTTATGCCAACAAGCCTTAGACAGCCCTTTAAGGAAAATATTCGACAGTAATGCGAACAGGTATCACCGGAAATGTTGTGGAAAGTCATGGAAAACGCACTAAAATGGGCACAAATGTGTATTAACACTGGAGGCAGCCACTTGGCGGATATCAACTTTTCCACTTAACACAAACCATTGTAAAGTTCCAAATTAAGGTTTCCATCACTCAAAATAATTTTTTTTTTATTTAGGAAAAAAGTAATTCAAAAACAAAATTGGATGATTAATTTTTCGCCACCCTGTATTTTCCAAAAATTATTGCTTTCGAGATAGTCAACTTTCCGATTTTTTACGGAATTTTATTTCCTTTAACTAACTCGGCAGTATCGATCCATGGCGCATTGCAGAAATAGCCACCGAGGAGTATTTCGACGAGTATTTATTGTATTTAGCGTTTTTAACTGAATTTTTAAATGGAGGTATCGGAGGAGCATATTCCGCATATTTTATTGTTTATGGATATGGGTACCACCTCACATATCGTAAAATAATTTTCAGTAAAGGATCGAAGCTCGCGCTGCGCTTCTGTCGCGTCATGATCAGGTTGCCGGAGATGAAAAATTGGTTCTTTACAATAACATTAAATGTCGCCACCAATAGATTAGTCCAGATGAAAGAGCAGCATAATACCACAGAGATGGACTTCAACTACTCAAGGTGTTACTATCTGTATGGATTGATGATGAACGAATAATCCATTTTGAACTGATGCCTCGTAACCAGACTATTACATGTCAGCAGATGTGCAGATTAAAGAGCGCACTAGAGCAGAAACCTCCAGGTCTGGTTAATCGAAGGGGTGTTCTATTCAATCGGAATAACGCTCGCCCACAAACAGCTACAACAACCTGCACCCAGTTATAGGTGTTCTTTTGTGAGAAAATGTGTACCGAAGCAGATGGCCATTCGTAGATCAGTTAATGCAGCAGGAAATGACTTGGTAGTAGCATACAACAACTCATCGCCACAAATTGATTAGAGGAAAATATGACTAACGAATGGGAAATTCGCATCAGTCCGAATATTGGCCAGAAAACAGGAGACACTTTAAACTATGGTTTCGATTTCAAAAATGTATATGGCAGCTTATATGAGATGAACAGGTCATTGTCAAACTCGTCAGATTGTGAAGAATAACGACAAAGAACGCTTGCTAGCCCGTAAATGGAAGAAGCGATTTCACTGACACCTTTGAGGTCAAAAACGTGACTTTTTAACATCATATTAGAGAAGAATATGTGAAAAGATATTACTAACCTAACTAACACAAAAATAAGTTACATTTGTTAAGCAAATAAAAAAAAGGAAACAAATCGACTGTTACTTCTTTGTGTTTATTTCAACCATATTTGGAGGTCTGCCTCCGTAGACGATTGAAACTAAAAAGCGCTCCTACAGTCTCCGCTTTTATATGCTTTCGCGTATAGCGTTACAACTCGGCCATCCTATCCTCGATCGAGATCAGAGTGCTCTTCTTCGCTGACATCGTTGACAAGCCCTCCTTTGGAAGCTCACACCAGGGCTTCATTTTGTCCGACGCCATGACGGTGTCAAGTTTCCGCTGGTTTCGTTGCATGTGCGTGATATACTCTACCACGCACCGGTCATTTCGCAGAACCTTGGAGACGATGTACGGGCCTCGATGTCGTGGCTCCAGCCTCCGATACTCACCTGTGGCTGTAGCCACGTTCTCTACCAATAGAAGTTCCCCCGGCTGATAACGGTTTGTCAATCTTGCCTTCTGACGCTCCCGGCTGCACTCAATGTTGACTAATGCTTCGCCTCGCCGTCGTAAAATTTCACCGGCGTCTACCTTGGTCTGCTCTCCAGCAGACCAGTTGATTTATTGACATCTTCGATTTCCTGTTTTACAGAGCCCCAATTGTGAGCTCCAGCTCCATCACGCTTGTCAATAGCCTTAACACCAGTTTTCCGTTTCACGTTTTCCGTGATATTTTCGGAAGTTTTTCTATTGTCCAAATTCTTATTCATTGCCAAAGAGTGTTTTTTAATATTGTCCGCATCACCAGTTTTTATTTGCTGCGTCCCTAGAGCGTCAGCAAGAGTAACGCCACTAGCAGCTGGCTGTTAAACCTTTTTCTGAACAACATTAACTAATGAATCACACTCACTAAAGCGGTACATGCCCAGCTCAACCGCATTCCTCGCAAAGAAATCTCCTTGTTTATTGATAAGCTCTCCGAGCCTTTGCTTATCTTCTTCCTCAAGATTCCCAACGTCGAGGACATTCAACAACAACTCGTCCCATCTCGAGTCTCCATTACATTCTTCCGCTACAAGCTGCGCTATACAAATTGACTTAGAACTAGAAGCGTCGCTTCGTTGTAAATGATATTTTCGAAGTCTGAATCGCTAATAGCTCTTACATCTAGGTATCTGTGCCTGGGTTCCAGTGGCTGTTGCCAAGGTACCTGTATTTCCTGGTTTGTGTGGTCACTGGGATTTAGCAGTAGTTTCCTCAAGATCTGCATCATGAACTGGTCAATTGGCGTTATTCTTGCTATATTGTATAGATGCTCGATCTTGTAAGTTTTCAGTGTCGTCGGATTCCGATGAAGTCCCGTACAAGAGCGCAAGATCTTCCTTTCAAAGATTTGTATTCTTCCCATGATAGTGGATGAAATAGTATACCAAATTGGCAGACATAGGTAATGACTGGTCTAATTAGTTGCTTATAAACGAACAACTTGGTCCGCTGGCTAAGCGGATGCACCAAATGCAGTGCAAAATTTGCATGAACTTCAACTTTTCATTAAAGTTTATGCCCAGGTAAATTACCATTGAACCGTCCGGGAGATGTATCCTGATATCACTGCTTCTTCTTCCAAGGATTGTCTTTCTTCTCCCGTTGATAACTGTCATTGGGGTTCGGAAACAGATGAGTTCTGTCTTGCTGCTGTTAATCTTAAGGCCCCATTTTAAGTAGTACTCCCATAGACTTCTTATATGGCCCTGTACTCGTTTCGTTGCTATCTCTGGTGCTTACATGCTTTGGCCTAAATCCATATTGATTTGACGGCAGAAGTCCTTTCTCCCCACTCTCTTGGTTAATCTTTCTAAGAACTATTGGGTCCCATTTTCTTTGGCACTGGAACAACTTCGGCTATTTTCCAACAATTTCGAAAATAACTGTTGTTTACGCATTTATTGAAAATTATCATTAATAACAATAATGCGAGGTTTGGTAACTTTTTTAGTAAAAAGTTAGAAATCTGATCATTACCAGACGATTTCTTGGAGTTTCCGCGGTGGATAATTTCAGCAACTTCCGCTGTCTGTGGGTGTAGCCTGGATGTATTGGGGGAGGTTTCCGTATTTATCTTTGCCCGTGAGTGGCTTCTTCTGGCGCTCACAACTGCCTGTAGTTGTAGAATATTGCCATCTATTTCCTCATTAGATAGGCACCGTTCATTACTTGGTAGTTGAAGTTCTGTTTCGACTTCAGTCTTGAATCGGGTCCAGTTGACTTTTTTAAAATTGATGTTTATCTGTAGAAGTATGCTCAGATTTAAACGAATTTTCAACTCTACCGCCAAATGATCAGAATCACTTACATGGGAAATTCTGAAAATCTGGTAGTACTCGTAAGTTTATGAGATTCGATGAAACCAAAAAGAAGATCAGCAGTGGCAGTGTCCTGGGAAAAGTTTTTCTTGGCTGTGACACTACTATTAAGGAGTGTAGGTGGTTGTTATTTGTTAGCCAGTCCTCGATGGCATCTCCTTGTGGTGTTGATTCATCCTCTTGCCAAAGTGGGTGTCTTGAGTTGAAATCTCCGCCAATCAGCGAAACGACATGCGTCGTTTATCTTGGAAAAATCATGGTGAATGCCGGTTTTGGTACCACCACAATGGTTACACACTGAGACAACGAAAAACTGCCATGGAAAAAACTGCCATAACGAGAGATGATCGTTTAATGGGGATCAATAGATATAGTCAAGGAGTACGAGTATAGTTATCTTGGTGTGCTTCGAATGAAAACTATGAGTATGGAGAATCACTTGAAGGCCAAACTTACGAAGGCAAAAGCTGCTATAAATGCAACATGGCGTAAATGGTTTGCGAATAGCTCATAGTAGCAGATATCAATTTTTCAAAGCTGTCGCATAGTCCATTCTTTTTTATGGAGCTCAAGTGTAAGGTAACAAATCGTATGGAACAGTCGAAAAACTAATAAAGTGCTATAGTAAATGAATCTCTCACCTTCCACCGAGTACATCAAACAATAATATCTCCTAACAACTAAAACAGGACCATCTCCCGTATTTATTTAAACCCTTGAATTGCAGTCTTCCTACATTATTAAGGTTCGGGAAATGGAAAGCCATCGCTTACCGAAAATAGAAGCAGTCAAGCAATTAAGGAGCGGAGCAGGTCTTTTTTTATAATTTACGCGCACTTAAGGGGTTAGATACCCTTTTACTGTTGCCAGAGCGCGGACGGAAAGGTAGAAGGAGGAGAAAGGAAAATTGTTTTTTGTAGTGGTTTGAAACTCAGGTGTATTTGGTTTCAATATTAGCTCTCCAAAGGTGGGAGTCCGAATAGGACGGAGAATTTTTTCTTCACTCAGAGTGATTCGAAGGTTATAATTCACCCTAGTTTTTGTGCTTGAAACTCTACAACAGCAATTTTTCTGTCTGAGTTCAAATTACACAAATGAAAAACTTGAAAGACTTGTCATGGGTAGGATTCGAACCTTGACCCTCCGAGTGAGAAGCGATTGCTCATTTCATTTTTCATTTTATATGCATTTTTATTTTTATACTTCACTTAAACTTACAAGCTAGACAAAAATATACCTAAAAATTAGCTTAAATAACTTACCAATAATCTTATCCTATCTTACTGGCACCATGCGGGCACTCTAAGTTAAACCTAACACTTAATCTATGTCTTTCCACGTTTCTTAAAGACCATTTTTATTTTTGTTTTTACATTAAAACTAAATCTAAGAAAATAAACTTTAAGTAGAAAAACTCAGTATATGGACTTTTGTTATAATTTAAAACTTAAAACTAATCCTATAAACTACCTAAAACTAAATCTTAATCTAATTAATCCTACTTAAGCTATCTAATACTATACCGTATTTTAGAGTGTTACCCACTTCTGTTCTAATATAACTTTTGTTTGTTTTTTAATTTTTATTCTGATTTTTAGTTTTTATTATTTTTTTTTTTCTTAAAACTACCCTAATTCTACCTAAAACTATGTAAGCCGGCCACGGCTAATCAAATATGCAGAAGACCGACTTTGCTTCCTATGGAGCCATGTAGTACTGAAGGAATTCGACGACGAAACTTCCCCTCCTTATGATACTGACAAGGACTGATAAGGGCCATGTAGCAGATCACCTTCATCCTCGCATCGAGTTGGCTGTTATAAAACAGTCTCTTTGTAAGGGCAAAAGCACCTCTGGCTCTGGCCAGAGCAACATCTATATGTTTGTTAAAATACAGATATTGATCTAGCCAGATCCCAAGGTATCTGACTACATTTCGACAAGCGAGTGGCTGTCCGTGTTGTCCGACGATAGAAAACTTTCGCCAATTCTTTCTGGTATCCCTAGAGGCCCCAGACAAAGGCGTCCTAAACAGAATGGTTTCCGACTCCTGAAATTTGATTTTCAACTTCCAGTCATCGCAATATCGCTTAATTTTGTCAAAGTCATGCTGCAAAAGTGTATTAATGACCTCAATCTTTGGACCCGATCTGTACGCGATTATGTCGTCTGCGTACGCTATGGCATGGTGAAGTGAACCCATCAGATCACTCGTGTAAATGTTGAATAGGATCGGCGAATTTACCGCACCTTGTTGCAGACCGTTTTTAATGTTAAATGTTCCAGCAGAAGTCACATCGCCATTCTTCACGATGAACTGTCTACTGGAGAGCATATCGAAAAGAATATACAGCAGTGGTTTACTAATGCCCAACCTGTCCAGCTTGAAAAAGAGTCCCTCTAACCATACGGTATCAAAGGCCATCTCCAAGTCAATCAGGCAGGCACCAGTGCACTGTTTCTTGCCTTTGTTCCATTGGATATCAGAAACCAGTTTCGACGCAGCATGAATGATATCATGTCCCGCCTTGAAACCGAACTGATTATCCGGAACTATATGTTTGTCCTCAACCCACTTAGTCAGGACTCTATTGATCACCTTCTCGAAAACCTTACTGATGCTTGGAAGAAGACTAATCGATCGGAGATTCGCCGGATTGGAAGTGTCTTTATCCCTTTTGGGGATGGGATGTACCACCGCAGTTTTCCAATGCGCTGGATAATGTGTATTATTCATTGCATTATTAAACAGGTTGTTATAAATGTCCACCGCTTCTAGAGTGAGATGTCGAAGCACAATGTTCATCGGTTCACACTGATTTCATATTTCCAAGTGATGCGAAGATAGTTTAGAGCTCGTCCTTCGAAATGAACGGGGGTAGTACCCTATCGTTGGTGATGACATTATTTGCCATATTCTCGTCACTGAACTGGGTAAAACCCGAGCACTCGAATCGCCAATTCACAATTTCATTTCGAAAGTAGAAATTGTGCACAAGGACTCGATTTTCCAAATCGTGGTTCGGGCCAATGATGTCATTCGCCTTATACACTTCCTGGAAAGTCTCTCCTATAGCCTCTACCTTCTCCTGCGGATCCTCGATCACAAAGAAGTTGTCATCGTCAACAGCCTCATTTGGATCTATGCCTGCTGCTATAAGTATGTTCTCGTTGTCCGTCGTACGGGCAATCTTAAGACACGAAAGGTCGTTTTGATCTTTTCTCCGAAATATTTTATTTATTTGCGGGAACATATTCGAGTTGCTGGTGTTTACAGACCGAATTTTATTGTTCCAACACAAACTTACAGATGCTCTGTATTTTTCTTTTATTAATGTTTGTAGGTTTTTAATCGACGACTTCAGTGTCATGATCTCCGGGTTATGTCTGTCAATAAACTGTCTGTACAAGGTTTTTAGTCTTGACAGCAGCCTAATTTATTGTCGGTGCAGTGCGTCAACGGTTGCGTTGCGGAATAAGTCTTCTTCGTCAGTGTGTTGGTACCGAGGTATCGTTTTGTCCATTGTTCGTTTGATTGTCTCGTCCATTAGTCTTAGATACTGTCAATCTCCTCGTTTGACAGATTTCTGTTGGACGGTGGGTAGAGCGAATTCGAGGAGAGTGCTCTAGTCAGTGTTCTGGTGAAGTGTGTCCAACGCACCCTACTATAATTGTAGGAATGCCTTTGAACAAACTCATCCAATTACGGAATTTCGTTGGGAACAGTTATTTCGGTGCTGGACCGCAATGGTCACTGTCATACACGAAAGTCCGTAGACAGTTTGTAGTTTGTTGGTTAGTGCATGTCAGTTGTATTCGTGCGTTGAACAGCAGAAGATCCAAATAGGACCCGTGTTTGGGAAACGACGGACTATCCGTCGCCTTTAGCCCGAGTCGATACATCACACTGTGCTGACCCCACCAATTGAATAGTAGGTTCCCTCTAGTATTTGGTGTATTATTTCCCCAATCACTATGTTTGGCGTTGAAATCCCCGCCGATAATAAAATAGTTGTCTTCCAATTCCAGCCTCAGAAATCGAAAAAGTGCCTCGAGCTCTGAGATGAATAAAGTGGATTGAGTAGCCTTAGGTGCATAGACAGACACCATGTACAACCGCTTTCCACTACGGAGGGGGATATACACGATGCATGCTTCCAGCACCTGGAACCTACGTACTACACGACTGTATACTCTTTTAAAACGTATACCTTTTCGTACGAAAATCGCAATGCCTCCTCCCTGAATGGAGTTGGGTCGGTTTCTCAGTACTATTTCGTATCTTCTGTACCTCATTTTGTGTCTTTTGGTAAGCTTAGTTTCGCTTTGTTATGGGATGGAGCTGGATTTCAGTTTGGAGGCACTACAAAGTTGGAAGTCAATTCCCACGGGGCTTATCGGGGCTTATCGGTGCTTATCGGAAGCGGCAGAATCAATCCATAGAAGTTATACCACCTTGATGAAAAAGTTCTCGGAATTTATTCAGAAAATTATAAATACAAGTTTATTCATCTAAATCTATATTGTCCCCTTCAAAGTGATCCCCATCGTATCGGATCGGATTCAGCCTCACAAATCATTTCTTTTGCGACGTCAACACGGTCTCTTTTTTGCATGAAATTGAGGTCTTTTAGCACCAACTTTGCTGCTACACGATGGAAACCCAAATCATTAACCAAAATGTCTTGGATGGATCCATAGGTAATGTTCAAGTCCTCCGCTATCTCTCTGATGGTTAATTTGCGGTTATTGACCAACATTTCTTTTACTCCATCAATGTTTTCGTCGTTTTTCGATGTCGATGGTGTGCCACTGCGTTCATCATCTTCGATTCACTCACGACCACTTCTGAACCACTCGTACCACTGGTAAACGAACGTTTTCTTTAGAGAATCGTTGCCGAAACACTTTTCTAACGTTCGCGCACCATTAAATCCGTTTTTTGCGCAAAATTTAATACAAATTCGTTGTTGTAAATTTAAATCCATTTCTAAAATTGTAAAAAATCGCCAACACACACAGAGATAGATGTACTCTTGGCTACGTAACTTTTGCAAATGTTGACCTATGATGCTAAGATTTAGAGGGAATGTCAACAACAGATTTACCAACTTAACAAAAAAAACAGAACTCAAATCAGAACAATGGGAGCACCACACGGTGATTATTCTTTTTGATCAAGGGGGTATAGTCAATTAAGTTATACTCGTACACGAAATGACTATTTTCGGGACGAGTATACAACACGGCAAATCTCAATGATGTTGAAGCTATGACGAGAATGTGTCCATTTAAATTTTATACCACATAGAAATGAATTACCTATACTTTGCATCATATGTAACAGAGGCGAGACTGAAGACGTTTTCCATTTCATTAGAAGATACCCAACACTGCCGGAAATAAGGTGACATATCCTAGGAACTGATTATTATTTATCAGACGAACAAGTAATCGGCCACATTAACGGGGTGCATGTTCCTATTTTTTATTAGTTTTACATTTAAAAATAAATTTTTAAAGAAAACTAAACATGTACAATATAATTATTTACTCGTAATGAAATTACACACAAGGTTTACTATTAAACATAAAAGAGGTTTGAATTATTACAGGATTTGAGTTTATTTAAATGATTATTAGAGGTATTGAAATTAAACAAATTATTTTAAATAATCGGCAAACGGCATTCTTTAATATGGTTTTGATGTCTTATAAATAATTGAATAGACATTGTTTGAATAATAGTCTTAACTTACAAAATCATATAAGTTTGAAATAATAAATCAAAATTCTTCAATGTTAGCCTACAGTTCAAAAGTCCTCAATTGATCAACAGCTTTTCCGGGTTCACTTATCAAATAATCGAATGCAGAAACAAGGTCAAAATATGAAATCTCTTGCCCTGACTTAATCTCAAAAGATAAGAACAGGATGCAGATACTACGAGTATATGTTATAATACGGTTTTCCTTTCGGAAATAAAATGTTAACAATTTATTTTTAAAAAGGGGTAAAGCGCCAACGATGGTGGACATCGGCACTGGGACTGCTCAGAAACGCCTGCAGAAAACTTTTCAACGCAGCAAAAAGCACAAGAAAAGTGACCGACTGGGACTCATATAAAGAATCCCTCAAATTATACAAAAAAGAACTGAGGAAGGCAAAGCGACAATCCTGGAGGTCATTCTGAGACAAAATTACAGAAACCTCTGAGGCATCGCGGCTAAGAAAAATCCCCTCCACAAATCCTATGATGCCCAGCTGTTTGAAAAAAACCGATGGCTCTTGGACAACCTCAAGTGATGAATCAACCTGCTTCTGAACACCCACTTTCCAGGTAGCTCCCAACTCGCGGCCAGTAGCAGCCCAAACAAGCCTACTGCAACCGTGACCAAAATTCATGGTCTGATTACGAGAGACAAACTGCTCTGGGCGCTGCATAGCTTCAAACCATACAAGTCTGCTGGTCGGCTGGTATTATACCTGCCGAGCTACAGAGATCTTCAGATATTATTCTACCAGTGTTGGAAAATATTATGAGGAGCTGTGTAGAACTTATCCACATTCCACTGTTATGGAGAGAAGTCAATGTAGTATTCATTCCCAAAGCTGGAAAATGTTCTCATGTAGTCCCAAAGGACCTCAGACCTATAAGTCTATCATCATTCCTTCTGAAAACTTTAGAACGACTGATTGATATCCGTATTCGAGCTAAAGTTGATCCAAGACTTCTGTCTACGGCTCAACATGCCTACTGTAAAGGAAAGTCGGTGGAAACGGCTTTGCACTCTCTGACTAGCCACATCGAACGATCCCTACAATATAAGGAGTACACAATGGTTGCTTTCCTAGACATAACAACGTCAACACATCCGCAATCATGACTGCGCTGTCAACTCTGCAGGTAGACGGCTCACTTGGGGAGCTGATTAATCTAATGCTAAAAAGCAGGATAATCAACTCCAAACTGGGTGAGACTTCTGCTAAAAGATATGTCAGTAGGGGTACGCCACAAGGCGGTGTCCTCTCTCCCCTTCTCTGGAACTTAGTAGCTAACGAACTACTGATATACCTGGAAGCGGGTGGTAGCAGAGTGATTGCCTATGATGACGTTGCCATAGCCGTCTCAGGAAAACATCTAAATACCATTAAAGAACTCCTCCAAGTAAATCTCAACAGATTAACCCGCTGGGCAGATCGCTGTGGATTGGGAATAAACCCCCATAAAACTGATCTTGTCCTCTTTTCTAGGAAATATAAAATTCCAATCATAGACCCTCCTTCAATAAACGGTACCAGTTTAGTTTTCTCCGATACAGCAAAATATCTGGGTCTCATTTTTGATAGGAAACTAAACTGGAAACCCAACATTCAAGAAAGAGTCAATAAAGCTACAATAGCTTTATTTTCTTACAAGAAAGCCATTGGGAACAAATGGGGCCTTCAACCTCGCATAACCCACTGGCTATACATTTCGGTCATAAGACCGATACTTACTTACGGGGTGGTTGTCTGGTGGACGGCCTTGGATAATGCAGTCAACCGCATTAAACTAAGCAGAGTCCAAAGAACAGCATGTCTATGCACAAGCGGAGCCTTGCGGTCTACCCCCACTGCGGCATTAGATATTCTGCTTCACTTGACACCCCTCGACATTTTTAGCAAGCAAGTAGCTGCGACTGCAGCTATTCGTCTTAAAGCGACTAAACAGTGGACAAATAATTCATTTGGCCACGCCAATATTCTTAATACATTAGGAATCCTCACAGAGAACATCGATTACACCATACCTGAACTTTGGTTTGACAAAAACTTCCATGTAAGCTTCCCCTCTAGATCATTCTGGGAGGATGCTTTCATGAAGGACAAGTCAATCCATCTCTACACAGATGGATCTAAAACCGATAGCGGAGTTGGTGGCGGTGTTTTCTCATATAAGCTAAATCTAAGCCTCTCTTTCCGCCTTCCAAATCACTGTAGCGTGTTCCAGGCGGAAATTTTGGCGATTAAAGAAGCTCTGTCCTGGCTGAAGAAAAACGTGATATCTGCAAAGGATATCCGCACATTTTCGGATAGTCAGGCCGCCATCAAGTCCCTGGACTCGGTCTCATTATATTCTAAAACCGCCCTTGAATGCCGATCATCTCTCATGGAGATGGCAGAGCAGTTCAACATTCACCTTTGTTGGGTGCCGGGCCACAGAGACATTCCAGGGAACTGCAGAAGCGATAAACTCGCCAAAATAGGAACCACTCTACCTATCCTACCGGACAAAGGTAGTGTAGGTATACCAATCGCTACGTGCTAACTAACACTAAAGCTAGATGCCAACAAAAGAACAGACCTTAGGTGGACTGCTGGACAAACATGTCTAGCGACCAAACAGATCTGGCCAAGGCTGAAACTGAGTCGCTCTAAGTGTCTGATCCTTTTAGATAGGAAACATCTCAGCGCCATAATAGGTGTCATTACTGGACACTGCCTCATAGGCAAGCACGCAAGAAGGCTTGGCGCTTTTACTAATGATTTCTGTAGAAGCTGCATGGACAAGGAAGAGGAGGAGACAATCCCCCACCTACTCTGCACATGCCCAGCTCTCTCCCAGAGAAGGAAGCTTCATCTATGAGCTTTCTTCTACAACGATCTAGAAAAAATAGACGTTAACAGTCTCCTACGCTTTATTATAAGCTCAAACTGGTTCCAGTAGTAAGAAGATCATAGATCCACGTGGCATCACAATGGGCCAATTGGCCTAAGTGGGTTGGTATTTCCAACAGCCACTCTTACCTAACCTAACCTAAAGCGCCAACGAAATATAGAGAAAGCGACAAATGCAGCAATTTCAAAAAAGTGGTCTCACTGTAGCTTGCGGAAATAGGAGTAAAAGTGCAACTTTAGTGACACAAGGGCAGTCGTGCTCGCATATACCATGAAATAATGGAACAGCAACGGCGAAATAGGTTTAATTGTGAACGAGGACAAAACTAAGTACATACAGCGAGGGTCTTTGTTTGTGGTTAAACTGCGCATATTATGGGCTTAAACCAGAGGCATTGTTCTTGTCTTGGCTTGGATCGATAACAGTACATGATATGTCCTTGTTCTTATCCTTGTCCTCATTCTTAAATATTGAAAACCAGTAAACATTCGAATCTTGTTTCATTCCACTGTAATTGGCCTTTTACTACTGTGCCACCGACTAATTGTAATAGACTATAAACTTCAACTTGTGTTAGCATCCCACTGCCTATTTGGATTAAAGATGACAATAGCGAAAGATTTGTGGGCTTTTGTAATTTCAACAGCCTGCTCACACTATTGTAGTACAGAGCAGTTGGGTATCAGCTGATCGGCAAAAAGTAGCAAACTAGATCGATCATAAAGTGACCAGTCAATGTTTAATAATAGAAGCAGAGATCGAGAAAGAGCGAGGCATTATTATATCTATCGAATGTCTTCGTACTGTAATAGTCCAATACACGAGTACACTAGACGCTAAGGCACAACACCAAGATACAATACAACACCGAGACCAAACTAAGAAATAAACGTAGGCTCTTTTTCCACGAAGATCGATAAGCACCCAAATGTTCTTATGTAGAAATTAAAAAGCCGCAGCATATTCATACGGACCGATGAAGAAATAACACCTACAGCTCGAATTAAAAATCAAAAATCGCAAGTAGAAATAAGAATGGTAGCACAGAGCAAGACCAAACAATCTAATACGAGTATACTTTGAAAATACTGACTATGATGACCACAAAATCTGCAAATCTTAATAAATTGATGTCTACATAGCATGTTAGGGATTTTTTGGCCACGATTACCTCTATACGATAATAGGCTAGGGACTTATTAAAATTGAAATACTAGGGTTAAAGTGCAAGAGGATTATTCATATTTAATGGGGTGAAGAAACTTCTATTGCAAGACTTGCCACGCAATCAAACATACTCTGAAAGCAATGGCGCATAAATATTGCTAATGCCCAATGTCCCACGAGGGGAGAAAATAGTAAGTAAAGTAAGTAAATAGGGTATAAAAAGAAATAAGACAAATCCCTAATATGGTCATGCTCATCGGGACGGGTAATTACTTTGTGGGTGGCCGTGGCTAAAGTGGTAGTGTATTGGCTTCCAAATCGGAAGGTTCGGTGCTCGAATCCCACCCTCGCCCGAAAGACATTCTTTTTTTCAGGCAACTAATACAACAACAAGTCCAATTACACTAATAATTTAGTCTCCCCATTAAATGTTGGATGCCACCCATGGATCGAAATAACCACTGAGCCCAAAAATATTTCTTTCTCTCTCTGTCCCATTTTCCTAAGAATTTAACACGTGCTCACGCATTTTAAGTGTAATAATGTCCACTTGAGTGTTAAGTTCTTTTAAAAAAAAAGATAATGCATAAATTTTGCATTTACTTGCAATACTTGCTTAGATTGCACTACAGTCCGGTGTGGGCCTCAGCTAACATATCTCTCTGCTCACGCGAAGTTGGCTGAGGTCCCCTTCCACTTGAGTATGCATTCTAAGAGGAAGTCCCTCTGGATTGAAGTCGAAAACCCTCTGCGCCCCGACGCTGGGAGGTATGCGTCTAAGGTGACCTAACGATCTATGCCGCCGTATTATCTGAGCTTTTGTGATGACAGTTCGCTATTGAAACGTATCCAATCTCCATTGATACAAACGAGATTGATACATTTTCCCGAGACAATTTTCAACCGCTTACGTCAATTTCCAAGCTCTTGCCTCATAAACCAGGACTGGAATGATCAGTATCTAGTATAAAGTTGTTTTGGTTTCTCGAGAGAGGGCTCTACTACGCAATTGTCTTCTAAGCCCAAAGAAGCAACGATTATAGTCCGTTTCAAATTGGAAAGCTGCGTAAAGAGATCCTGGAAGCGCATGATATTCATCTGCTCACTGGGAAATGATATTTACGAAACGGCTGAACTTTCTCCACTTCCCTTCATATTTAACCCATTTGCATCATAAGCGCATATATGCGCGTATTTTGCATGGACACTACTTTTTATGACAAAATTCAATACTTCCTGCAATAAATGTATATGTAATAAAAACGGATTCAATTCGAACACACATTTTTTTAAGAAAAGGGTTAATTAAAAGAATATATATTCTGACTATTTTTTGCGAAAATAAATGCGCAAAAATGGAATTTTTAATCTATGTTAGTTTAAAAAAACCTTTTCTAAGAGTAGAAGTAAGAAAAAAGTAAATTTATTTTATATACAATGGACTGCTTTAACCCAGGCAAGCCTTTAACACGCCAAGCAAAAGTGCTTACGTTGAAAATTTACCACAAAAACTTGGATTATGAAAACAACCATTCAAATGAAGCTCCTACGAGAGCAGATGTAAGGTAAACAGCTGAATTTGTTGGAGTTTCGCATATGATCATATACAAAATATTAAGAGAACAAGAACAAACTGGAACAGTTAAATCACATAACAAGAAAATTCCTCATCGGCACTGGATCACTGGATAAGATGATTTCAACTTTGAATCCATCATCTGCTGCTTCCACCAATTTGAAAAGAAAGTCGTAACGTTGAGCGCCCTTAGGGAACAAATCCGTTAAGAACTGGAGATTAGGATAAGCAAGACATCCCTTTGGGGGTATCTGAAAGCCAAAGGATTCATTTCTCGTAAGACGGAAGGCAATAGGAAAATCCTTTGTGAAAGGACCTAAGTGAAAATTCAAAGGTTAAGACGTACTCGTCAAATAAGGAAACTTCGTGAATGTGGATATCAGATAAACTATGTAGATTAATCATATATACACAGCTCCCACACAAGAGGAATGTCTTGGACTGATGGCAGTACAGAAGGACTAAACAATCCTATTGAAAAAGGATCTCGGCTTATAATTGCACACGCTGTTTGTTCAAGTAGATTTGTCAAAAACGGTCTTCTAATCTTTAAGTCTGGATCGAAGTCGGGGGAACTTTGACAATTTCTCAAATTGGTTAAGAGATCAGGAACCGTCGGTTATTGTAATGAACAACGCCCCCTATCACAATAAATTAAAAAACCGAGCCCCAACTTCATCAGCAACGCAATTGGAGTTAGTTAATTGGCTAGTAGAAAATAATGTTGCGCAAACCTCTTCAATGCTGAAGATTGAACTGTATGATTTAGTTCTACAAAACAAGACATCCACGCAGCATCAACTAGACGACTTGATTAGATCAGCAGGCCATGAGATACTCAGGCTACCACCATACTGTGATAACCACTTAAATGTGAGCAGCGACATCTAGCAGAAAATGTCGATATTCGAAGACCAGAAGATTTCGATACTGGAATAACAAAGTCTCGACTGGAGAGTGGAAACGAATTTTCTGGCAAATTGGAAATTGTATGGGACGCTGGATGGCGAGGATTGTTCTCGAAGTATGTCATTCGAGTATAAATACCAGCATCCCCAAGGTATGCAAATCAGTTCTAAAGTGTAATTTGAAGTGTTAATTAGGAGAAGTGATTAAGTGGTTTAAGTAAAAGATAAAAAAAGTATAAGTGGTTGAGAAATTGAATTGTACTGAGAGAAAGAATTAAATAGTGAATTGTAACTGTACTGAATAAAGGGATTTGTATTGAAAAGAATAAGTTCTATTATTTGTACCCACACAAACATTTTACAATACCATCCGGACTTGAACCCAATTGAGAATATATGGGGTATTGTAAAATCAAGAGTATCGGGTAGCAACACCACATTTAAGCTGGATGACATCAAGAAAATAGCAGAAGAAAAGTTTGCAAAAATTGATGTCGAGGAATGGAAAAAAACATGCAAAGGACAGAAGAAAGTTATTTGAGCTATGACCTGAGTTGGGATACCTTCACCGAGAGAATTGTTATCAGACCCGGCGAAGATTCATCAACTGAAATTGAAAGCGACGGCGAGGATGATGATACCACTGATGACGATTAAGTGGATTGATCTTGAAAAAATAAGTGTTGGATCACACAACACACCATAAAAAATAAACACTTAACTTCAATTTATTCAACTTCTATATTCATATTTTAAGTCAAATTCATATTAGCAAAACATTATTTCTTCTTTCACAAAAATCACAATTCACAAAATCGTCATTGCCAACTCCACTGAAAAATATACAATGGACACGCCTTCCACGTCCATGCATTCTATTTATACTCTGGTT
Organism: Volucella bombylans; assembly: GCA_949129095.1. Lineage (NCBI taxonomy): Eukaryota > Metazoa > Arthropoda > Insecta > Diptera > Syrphidae > Volucella > Volucella bombylans. Next base: position 167,536,164 of record OX422141.1, on the reverse strand, counting down.
TCGTATCTGTCAATACCGACTTCTATTCTTATCTTTTCCACAATACATTATCCAAAGCCATTCAAGCAGATAATCAGTACGCGCTGAGACTCAGTCATAGATAAACTAACCTAGAATATCAAACTCTGCTAATACTTTTGCAAACCCTTAACTTTCGGACAGACACACTGTAAGTGAAATCCAACACTTTTGCATCTCTATAACTTTGTCAAAATTTGCTAGAATGAGAGTAATTTACAAGTAAAATGGCTAGAATGAGAGCGATTTGCACGAGTGTGTGTAATGTGGATGATGTTTTTTGGTTCAAATGGGCGTGGTTTGTATAAAAAAGGAGATAAATTGCCATTGATCACAATTCACACGTATTCACAGACAGAATCTCACGGATAGTGACGATCAGTAGAAAATCGGTTTTGATTTTCCAATATCTGGAAAGTTTGACATCTAGTTTAGTTTACCTATGAACTCAGTGCAATCAATATCAAAGTATGGTTATGCTCGAATTTCGTCTGGATCACTTCCAGGATTACTGGAATAGACTGGAAATGAGGGCACATGGCCAAGAAATTGCACTTTGATTTGAAACAGACTATAGCAAGAGTGATTCTTCGCATGATTTCCGCGCTGATATCGTTGTCGCAGTTAACAAGCGGAGACGAGGTAGATAAAGGCCCTTACTACCTCAAAACTGTAGCTGCCTATCATTACATTATGTATTTGACGTCGAAGTTGTAAAGTAGTATTTATTTTGTCAGTATATATATACTTTATTTATCCTTCATTGGCCGGTAAAACCATCTCTGTCGCTTCTGTTTCAATATTCACAAATATTCCATTGACAGCTCACTATATTCTTCCCATTAACTGAACGGACTTTTGAAAGTTGGTGCCTCTGGAATTGACTTGCGATTTTCACAACAACAATGATATTGAAAAAATCACATGACAACGCATCTGACATAGAAGGTCTCGGTTTAGTCATTACCGACTGTGATAACCAAGCGTTTTTGGTGATCTTTAATAAATATGCTATTAATTTAAACTTCAATTAATTTTATTAGATTTAGATTTATTAAATATTTTTTGATTTAACCTCTTCGGAGTACAAGTGAATAATAAAAAAAAAACAGGAAATCGATCCTTTCGAACAATGTGCTTTTTTTGACACATTACTTGACAATCAGAATTTCGAAGGAAATAGGTAGTTACTCGTATTAACAAGTACACATTGGGCGAGTTCAGAGCTAGATATAATGTTTGATACAAGCAATAGTTTTTATAAATTTAATGATATTATATGTGTGAAATATGTTGAACATTCTCCTCCTCTTGAAGAACTGGAGGTGCTTCAACTGGTAGCCGGCAGAGGTTTGCAATTGCTCGTTTGCAGGTTCCACTAGCAGTTTTTAAGGTAACCACTCGAACAATCCCATCGGAGCCAGGATGTGTTTCGATTATTCTCCCAAGCTTCCATTTCAAAGGAGGAGCATTGTCATCTTTGATAATTATGATGTCATTTAGCTGGAACCCGGGGCTATTATTTCGCCATTTGTTGCGTTGCCGCAAGTTGTGTAAGTACCAAAAATGTTGCATGAGCCATTGAACTCGCTGCCACCGGCTCAGATAGGAGATATTTTTGTCACACAAATCTGGTTCTGCAAGTCCGACCAGTGAAGTACCTGTTAAAAAATGGCCCGGGGTTAAAGGTTTAAGGTCATTAGGATCTTCGGAAAGAGGAGAAAGAGGACGGGAATTAAGAATGCATTCTATCTGGACAATAAGTGTGTTGAGCTCTTCATAAGTCAAAGCTGCTAGATGTAAAAGGCGTTTCATATGATGCTTCGCAGACTTCACGGCTGCTTCCCATATACCACCAAAATGTGGTGATCTGGGTGGTATATGCTTCCACTCAATGCCGTCATCCAAACAAGCCTTCATAATTTCGGAAGTAGACTGTTGGTTGTGGAACATTTCATAAAGTGCCTTTAACTCATTACGTGCTCCTATGTAGTTTGTAGCGTTATCGCTATAAATTGTACCACATAGTCCTCGTCGGCTGATGAAGCGACGCAAGGCACCCAAGAACGAAGCAGTAGTGAGGTCTCCAACTAATTCAAGGTGTACAGCTTTGTTGCTGAGGCATATGAATACAGCTATATATGCTTGCACAGCAGCAGTCCCACGACGTCTAGAGTGCACCATAAAGGGTCCACAAAAGTCTGTTCCTACGACAGTGAATGGGCGAGATGGCAGTAATCGATAATCTGGTAGATTCCCCATTTGTGGATATTCAAAGCGAGGAAGCGTTCTAGCACACAGAACGCAGCGGCTGACAACTCGCCGAATAAGAGGTTTCGCATGCACTGGCCAAAATTGTTCGCGAATTATTGAAAGCAGTCCTTGTACTCCCACGTGATGATGTTTTCTATGTTTGTCCATGATTAAAGCGATTGTAAATACGTGATCATTTGGCAGAAGTGCTGGATGTTTATAGTCATACTCTATATTTGTATTGCGTATGCGCCCACCAACTCTCAGTATTCCCTTTTCATCGAGGAATGGACTAAGGCCTTTTTTGTTCCAAGAGTGTTATATCGTTTGTGTATTTATTTCGTTGAACCATTTTTAAGATACAATCCAAGGCCTTATTGGTTTCAATTGGTGTTAATAGTCCACCAACTCTTGATTCACTTCTGTGTTTGGCTAATGCGTTTTTACAAAATCTGAGCATGTAAGCAGTTGTTCTCAGTATTTTTTTGTAGTCGTTATTGTATTTCATGTTAGTTACGAAATCGTTTTCTGTATGTATGGATTGTACTCGTAGGCCTGCGCTCCAAAAGTCGTTCATCAGTTTTATAACAAGATCTGAACTTAGGCTAGTCTTCATGAGGAAGATACAAAAATTCTGGTCCGTAAAACCATAGCTTTGAGCCTTTCAATTCAGCTGGAGATGCTCCACTGGACACAATATCCGCAGGATTATTTTTCGTGCCTATATGATGCCATTCCTTTAAAGATGACAGACTTTGTATTGTTGCTATTCGGTTGGCAACAAAAGTCTGCCAGTGATGCGATTCCGAAGACAACCACGCGATAACGATACTAGAATCTGTCCAATAATATACATTTTTAAAGTTGTCTCCAAAAATCAGTCGAACCTTTCTCACTAATTGTACCATCATCAAAGCAGCACACAATTCAAGTCGTGGTAGGCAAACTTTCTTTACAGGAGCTACTTTAGACTTAGCGCACAACAGTCGCACAGAAATGCTTCCATCTGGTAAAATAGATCGTATATAAATACACGTTGCGTAAGCTTTCTCAGAGCTGTCAGAAAAGGCATGTAACTGCACATCTTGAGCCTTACTCCACATTTTCATATATATATATTTGATACACACGGCTGTTGTAATAAGACTGACTTTATTTGAGATAATGAATGCTCTTAACAAATTAGCTGATAACTTAACTAGCGGCATCATACAGTAGGGTGTAAAAGAATTCATACATCACATTTCCCCCGACTTAATACAAAGCTAATGCCATCAACTTATCTTAGACTTAAAACTACCCAACACCAATAACAACTTTGAAATTAGGAAAATGCAAAACAATATACTTCAAATATTACTTCTTTTCAAATATAATTCGAATTCAATACTTATAGCGCGGAATATTTTTCCCTAAATGTATTCGTTTTGATCTCCTTATTGGAGCTTGGTATTTCATATGTAATCCTTGACCCTTTCTTAAAACTAAAGTTGAATCATCTGCAACTGTATTAGATTGTCGACAGGTTCGTATTGGAGCAAATCTTATTACTTTAATAGTGGATCTTCTAAGTTGGTTCTGATGTGCTTTTCTCTGAATTCCATTCAAACTGATTAAATACACTACATTACCCAATTTCTTTATAACAGTTGCAGGTGACCAACTGACATTTGTTTTGCTTTCTGCTCTATATAAAACATTTTCTCCTTCCTCAAAATTTACAATTTTACAATCTTGCTTTGATATAATACTCTCCCCCTTTTTAGGAAATTCTGGGCATGCTATTCCGTTTTGTTTAAAATATCCAGATGGTTTCATTAAATCTATTAATGTTTTTGGGGAACTCTTAAATATCAAATTAAAAGGGGTCTCATTTGTAACTGTAGTTGGTGTGGAACGATATTTCAGTAAGAAATTTTCAATTTTAACTTTAATAGTTACTGAACTCTTATGCGAATCTAAAAACAGTTTTCTTAAACTTGACTTAATGGTTTGCACCCCTCTTTCGGCTAGCCCATTAGATTGAGGATGGTAAGGGGGACTCTTCATACAATTTATGCCATTATCTTGACAAAAGTTCAAAAACAGCGCTGACCCAAATGGCGGCCCATTATCTGATACTATGGTATCAGGTAGTCCAAAATATGAGAAAATCGTTCTTAAAACATCAATTACGGACCCAGCGGTGGTTGTTCTTAACAGTTTTACGTCCTTCCAGCGGCTAAAACTCCATTAAAATCAAGAATGTGTCTCTATTAAAACAATAGAAATCTATATGAATTCTACCGAAAAACCTTTCAGAATTAGGCCATCTAATTGTTTCGTTTGTACAAGCCCTCTTTGAAGTAAGTTCACAACTACGACATTGCTTTACATATTGCTCAATGTCATTTGAGTCCATTCCCAACCACCATACATACGATCGTGCTAAGGCCTTCATTCGTACAACCCCTACGTGAGTATCATGTAATATTTTTAAAGTTTGTGTTCTCAATTTGGGAGGTATAAGAATTCGATCACCGTACAAAATGCAATCGTTTTGAATAGATAAATTTGCCTGTTTACGATGGTATATCTCAAACCCAAGTGGAATTGATCTAGGAAATCCCATTTTCAAAAATCTATGTAGTTTTCTCAAATCTTTTTCTTCTTGAGTTTGGACTAGAATTTCCTTAAACGTGAGAGGAACACTGTCACTAATACTCAATAAACTAATGTTGACATCATCAATTCCTGTAGTATTTTCGAGGGGAAGGCGCGACAATCCATCTGCATGTTGCATTTTGGTGGCTGATCTATGAACAAGAGTATAGTCATACATACTAAGAAAAATTGCCCAACGATGGATTCGGGCGGCTGCTACCGGGGGAGTACCTTTCTTTGGGTTTAAAATCTCCCTCAAGGGAAGACTATCACTATGGATAGTGAATTTTTTCCCATACACATATTTGTGGAACCTTTTCACCGCAAATACTACTGCCAGTGCCTCACGGTGAAGCTGAGAATAATTCTGTTCGGCTGGACTTAACGTGCTAGACGTAAATAAAACCGGTCGCTCCTCCCCATTTACAATGTGAGATAGAATACCTGAAACCCCATAAGGACTCGCATCACAACTAACAATTATCTCCTTTTCTGGGTCATAGTGGACTAGAATCGAGCTGTTCATAAGCAGACTTTTGCTTTTTTGAAAAGCCTTCTCACATTCTTGTGACCATTCAAATCTAACATCCTGTTTTGTCAAATTATAAAGAGGCTTAAGCTCTGCCGAAAAATTCCTAACAAAACGCGAATAGTAATTTATTAATCCTAAGTATGACTTAAGCTGCTGTAGGTTGCGAGGAGTTGGGGCTCTTTTTACTGATTCCAGTTTTTCATAATTTGGTTTAATACCTTCTCCAGATATGCAATGACCCAAATACCTTACTTCACGGCAAAAAAAATTTACATTTGGATATATTAGCTTTTACGTTATGAATCTTTAGCCTTTCCAAGACCACCAGGAGAATTGTTTCACATTCTTGTTCATCCTTACCACCTATCAAAATGTCATCTCTAAAGCACTTAACTTTCTTTATACCCACTAAAATTTGATCCATCGTGCTTTGAAAAATAGCAGGAGCACATTTAACCCCATATACAAGGCGTCTATACCTGTACAGTCCTCTGTGAGTATTAATGGTAAGATATGGCTGTGAGTTTTCTGTAACTTCTAGTTGAGCATACGCTCCCTCCAAATCTATAGTACAGAATACATTACATCCTATCAAGCTAGCAAAAATTTCATCGACCCTAGGAAGGGGATAGTGATTTATGTCGACGTATTTATTAATTGTTACTTTGCAGTCAACACACAGTCGAACTGCTCCATTTCCCTTATCTACCACAACCATCGGAGATGCCCAATTGCTGTAACTAACTGGGAATATTATATTTTCTGCACAAAGTCTGTCTAACTCCTTTTCCACAGTCTCCCGTAAGCCAAAAGGTACGGTGTAAGGTTTACAGAAGATAGGAACACAACCTTGGTTCATTACTATTTCTGTCCTGTAGTTTTTGATAGGGTCATTATTTGTCTTGGAAAAAATCGTAGGAAATTTTTTAGTTATAGACACAACATGTGGGTCAGCTGCAAATTGATTAACCTTGAATGTCCCCCGCCAATCTTTAAACAAAATATCCATCCGACTACGACCTAAAAGAGGAGTGAATTGTCTACTAGTTTCCACCAAATACAGCTTAAGATTACAATTTTCATTATTTCTGACCGACACTACAACGTTCGCAACACCAACTATCTTTACTTGATCTCCCGATATGACATGTACATTTTTGTCACAACTCTGAATTTTCGTTTCTGGAAAGATGTCCTTAAACATGTTATATTGAATAACGGAAATGCATGCACCCGAATCTACTTCCATGTTAAATATTTTATTATTACAACATACCTTAATATATAATGCGTTATCTATCTTATTTATACAGCTTATATTGCTAAAATCTACACAATTCACATAATTTAAATCGCTGCTGTCGATGCTTCCTTGATTCGATGTTGTCTCCCTCAGTTCGTATATGTTCCCTTGTCGCTTCATTTGCCTTATGTTTGTGGTGTAGCAGTTTTTTGATATGTGGCCCCACTTATGACATCTAAAGCACTGAATGTTGTGCCTATATGTTGTTTTCCCCTTGTGACTGTGATTGTTTTTATTTAGCGGAGATGGAGAACGGTAGTTCCTTTGTTGCCACGATCGATGGTCTCGAACCAATGCTTTTGGATCTGAGTGCTCATGTGAATTTGGGCGTCTACTAGGACTTACTTGACTTGGATTATCGTAATCGCGGCGAATATGAGCTTTGACGTAATTGACACTAGTCGATCTTAAATGAATTGTTTCCATTTCATTTTGTACAAGTTCAATAGACAATGCCTTCTCTAAAATCCATTCCCAAGTCAAAGTCACTGCGTCTTCATCTATAAGCCTAGCTTGCACTTTTTTGTTGCTAAGACCCATCACAAACTTGTCTTTTAAAGCCGTTTCTAAAAATGTATCAAATTTACAACTATCTGCTAAAGTTTTTATAGCCACTTCATATTCAGATATTGATTCACTGTCTCTTTGTGAACGTGACCAAAATTTAAAATGTTCGGCAGTAATATTCTTTTTAGGCTCAAAATGTTTTAAAAGTTTTTCTATTAATTCAGGGTAAGTAAATGCTTCAGGTTTCTTTGGGGCAACTAAGGTTTTAATGATTTTGTACAGTTCTATTCCACCAAAGCCTATTAGAAATGACACTTTATCTTTCTCATCCGTTATTCTATTTAATCGTAACAAATGGTCCATGCGGTCATTATACGAAGCGAAATCATCTCCAATATTATAATATTCAATATTGCCGACAAAATTTGTAGCCATTTTCGATTTTTCACTATCTAGTTCTTTCACTTGCACAATTTCCTTCTTAATTTCCTTGTTAGAATTTAATTCACTTTCAACATCCGACATGAGGTAATTTTAATGTTATGCACATATACATATTCTTCCCGAGCACTAACCCTTCCCATACAAAGTATGTGATCCCATCCTCGTCGCCAATTTTCATATATGTATATATATTTGATACACACGGCTGTTGTAATAAGACTGACTTTATTTGAGATAATGAATGCTCTTAACAAATTAGCTGATAACTTAACTAGCGGCATCATACAGTAGGGTGTAAAAGAATTCATACATCACACACATGACCTGTCTTTTGAATGAGATTTTGTCCAAATCTGGTAGTTCTATTCGAAATTGCAACCACAATTGAAAATATGATTGGGGGAGAGACTCATCCCAATCAAAATCTTGCTTCCAGATTTCCTGTAAGAATATTTTTGCCAAGCCAATAACAGGGTTGATAAGCCCTAATGGATCAAATAAACGCGCAATATCTGCTAAAATGGTTCGCTTTGTAATTTTCATGTTTTCTATGTTATTGGCTTGGTAATAAAATATATCAGCGTTTGGATCCCACACCACACCGAGTGCTTTGACAACATTATTATTCTTGAGTTGAAAATATGGCTCTCTGTTCTCTGTTGAAATATCTTCTAATAAACGATCATTATTGGAGCACCACTTTTTCAATTCTAATCCATAGCTCTGCAATAAATTTTGTAATTCCGTTTTGATACACTTAAGTTCATCTAATGTATTGGCACCAGTAAAAATGTCATCGACGTAAAAATCTGATTTTAGTGCTGCTGCTCCCATTGGAAATCTTTCTTTCTCTTTTTCGGCTAAGTAGGAGAGCGCTCTGGTAGCGAGAAAGGATGCTGAAGCCGTGCCATACGTCACCGTGCAGAGACTATAAATCTTTATCTCTTCATCTGGGCTGTCTCCCCACAAGATTAGGTGAAATGCTCGATCGTGTTTGTTAAGAGAACATTGGCGGTACATTTTGGTGATGTCAGCAGTAAAAACATAATTGTATGACCTGAACTTGACGAGCAACGAGAATAAATCGGGCTGTACAACTGGTCCTATGTATAATAAGTCATTTAAACTCACGCCGTTGTTACACTTCGCACTGGCATAAAAAAACACTCTTAATTTGGTAGTAGAGGTCCCCGGCTTTGTAACGCAGTGGTGCGGAATAAAGTAATGTAGACTGTTCGGATCATAGGATTTAACTTCCTCCATGTGCGCTAGTTGTTTGTATTCTCTCATAAACGAAATATATTGCGCTGCAATGTCGGGATTACCTTTAAATTTACGTTCTAAGGCGTAAAATCTTTAAGTGCGGTTGCGTATGATTTACCCAGTGAACCTGGATACACTTTAAAAGGCAACCTTACCTCGATTCGACCATTATCAAGACGTTTTACATGTTTAAGGAAGTGCACTTAATTGTTCACTCCTCGTAAATGAGTATTGTTTTGGTTCATGGTTTTCTATTTCCCAGAATGACTTAAGTAATATGTCTATATTATTGTCTTCATTATTTTCGGAGAACACATGCGTGCAAAGCGCAATATTGTGAAATTTTCTTTGTGCGACACTTCCAGACACCACCCAGCCGAATACAGTGTTTTGAAGAGTTGCAAGATGAAGTCCAAGCTTTATTTGCCAAAGAAGTGTTCGGCCCCTATAAGAAGATCAACTCGATTTGGTGTTCCAAATAGTGGATCTGCCAGATTGATGTTTGACGGTATGGACCAATCACTTGAGTTAATAGGAGAATCGGGAAGGAAGTCCGATATCCTGGTAATAATAAAGGCTTCAATGCTTTCAACGTAATTATTATGGCGCGATTTGATGGTAAGATTTGCTTTCTGTTTACAAATTAATGCATTTTCTCCTATACCATAGATGGATGTTATTGTATTCCGTCGCCTTAGTCCCAGTAAATTTGCGAATCGCTCAGTTAGTAGGCTGACATGAGAAGCAGAGTCAAGCAGAACACGACAAGGCACTGGGGAATTGTGTCTATTTAGAACAAAGACAATAGCGGTGGCAAGAATTGCGGTTGTGGAAAATTTTTGCGTATCAGACGTAGTCGTAGATGGAGACAAACACCTATGAAGATGGAAATTTTGATGGTGGTTTTGTAATGTCGGTAGAGGAGTGCCTTTGGAGGAACATGCGGTGTTGTTCAATGTAGATGATTGGTTATTTGAGCCACATGGCATATTACAAGGAATTGAAGTTGGGAGTGTAACCTCCGGAGGGCCGCGCATTGCGCTCTCGTCATGAAGCAAGGTATGATGCAGACTGCTTGACAATTATTCGCATTATGATTTGGCTTAATGCAATTAAAGCATAACTGATTGGTGCTAACAAATATTTGTTTCTGCGCAATAGGTAAATTAAGAAATTTATAGCACGTGTAAATGTTATGGTGAGGTTTTTGGCAAAATAAACAATTTGATCTAGCTATGTTGTTGTTATTCGAACGTAGAATTGAAAAAGTTTTTGCGCGAGAGTTATTATGATTTTTAGCATGCATTTGATTACTTGCCTGTGAGTTGTCGTCGCTGATAATTTGGCTGCGTTTTGTCAGGAATTTCAACAGCTCCTGGTAACTGGGCATTCTTTCTGTAGGTCCTTTTTCGCTCCATTTGCTGAGTGTTAGAGAGTCGAGTTTTGGCAAAAGTACTTGGATTAATAAGTCATCCCATTGGTTGACTGGACGTCCGACAGTGGTGAGAGCACGAAGGTGACTGTTGATCTCATCACAAAACTGGCGAAGAACTGTCGAGGAAGCTTTCCGAATAGGTGGGTACATCATAATCTTTTTAATGTGTTCGGTGGCAATCAATCGTTTGTTGTCGTAGTTTTCAATAAGAAGCTTAAGGGCCACTTCATAGTTATCGCCTGTGATCTCCAAAGATTGCACCGTGCGAGCGGCTTGACCAGATAAAGATGAGATGAGATAATGCAATTTTGAGACATTGGTTAATGATGGATTATTATGGATTAGGGAATATAGACAGCCACTGGGTAACTTCACCTGAAAATATAGGAATATTAAGTTTCGGCAGTTTTAACTGATTAGACGACTTTGATTGGGTAGATACGACATTTTCGGTTTGAAACGTGGCTTTTCGACATTGGATTTCATGTAGAATTTTTGATCGTGATTTGTAATACATCTCTTCGTAGTTTGCTCGAATGTCAACTTTTGTCGTAGTTTCCTTGGGATCGATCTCCTCCACTTTCACCTGGAGCAGCTGGAATGCTTTGAAGCTGGACTCGAGAGCTTCAAGACGAACTTCACATTCTACAACAAGTGTTTCTGCAGAAATATCCGACAGAAAATCGTTGATGCGATCCAATTGTTTGGTACAAACAAGACGACGAGTTTTGAGGGCTTCTAATTTCTTCAAGTCTCTGGATGATGCAGAGTTATGGCCAGCAGTTTCTTCATCCCTTGTGTTTTCGTTCATCGTGATAATTCAGTTAAAATTTTGTATAAAAAAATCACGTCGGGGTCACCATGAATATGTGATAACCAAGCGTTTTTGGTGATCTTTAATAAATATGCTATTAATTTAAACTTCAATAAATTTTATTAGATTTAGATTTATTAAATATTTTTTGATTTAACCTCTTCGGAGTACAAGTGAATAATAAAAAAAAAACAGGAAATCGATCCTTTCGAACAATGTGCTTTTTTTGACACATTACTTGACAATCAGAATTTCGAAGGAAATAGGTACTCGTAGTTATTAACAAGTACATATTGGGCGAGTTCAGAGCTAGATATAATGTTTGATACAAGCAATAGTTTTTATAAATTTAATGATATTATTTGTGTGAAATATGGTGAACACCGACCTTGATGGAGAAAGGTGCATTCTACATCGTCATCCTCCATACTCGAATAAGCTTGGCAGGAATCTGAAGACTGAACATGACTCTAAATAGTTAGTCTCTATAGACGCTGACATATCAATGAAGAGATAGTGTGTATCGATTTGGAATTTTTGATTTTTTTGCTAGATCTGCCGTAATGTGAAAATTTGATCAATGGTTAACCTTCCTGACCTAAAACCACACTGATATTTGCCGATCAGGCTGTTAACGAAGGGTCCAACACATTCACATATTACGGCAGACAGGATGTTATAATATATGCGATGTTGAGGAGAATTTTTCCCCTGTAGTTGACGCAGTTTAAATGATCTCCCATGTTTACGATCGAACAACTAATGCTGAGGTTGCGGGATTTCGCCGTCATATCGTATCACTATGTGCTGTTTTAAACAGCTCGACAGTTAAGACATCGACTCTAGCAGTTTTGTTAGATGTTAACTTTGAAATTGTTGTTTTGACTTCATCTTGTTCTGGTGGAGGGAAATGTTGTTTGTCATCGTCCCGGCCGAATATTTTATTATACCTGACTATGGGATGTTGTTCGTCGTCACCGTTTAACAGTTAGCACCAACTGTGGTGAAAGACTTTCATTTGTTTCCATATAAAACTTAGTTGACAAAAGAGCTTCTACCACAAAACTATTTACGAACATTTCCCAATAAGATGTTACAGTTTCGTCATGATAACCCCTTATTTTTAAGAAAAACTCAATAATGAGTGTCACCACTCAACACTCACAGGTTGGCCCGCTATACGTCCGCTATAGTCCACTTTTTCAAAATAAACATGGCGTTACGGTAACTGTTACTGCAGAGCGTTAATGCAATATGAATTATAACTTTTTAACGCCGGAATTGGATGCTTTGGGTTAGGTCAATGGTTTCCAAAGTGGTGAAAGCATCTAGGGGCGGTGAGGTGCTCAGAAAAAATGGGGGGCGTTGAAGCTGTCCAGGGGGGCAATGCCCTTATTAAAAAAAAAAATACTTTAAATTTAAAAAAACACATGTATATACATATACCTACATCAAACAATAGCGATGTTCAAAATACAAATACCAACAACATATCAACTCTATACCGACTTCGCACTGACATTGAGGACTTTTACCTCCAACGAATATTTTCTCGGATTCTCGAAAAGTTGAGTTTTGTTCTTTTAGAAAGAAAATTTTGTCTGAAAACAAGGTACGAAAACGCACACCAAAGAGAATTATACTTAAAGCGCCCTGTGCTAAAACATGGTACCAGTAAACATGGTACCACTAACCAAGTTTTAGCTGATGTTGATCGTCTGCGGGCTGGTACGCGTACCAATTTGTACCAATTTGTTGGTCTCACCAACATCAGAATTTGGTCTCACTAAAATCAAAACTGGTTTGATTTTTGTCGATGTTTGTGGGCGGAGTTTTGTGTTGCTGATACTATGCTTGAGTGTTTGCGCTCTCATCTGTCAACATTTACTCGAGCAAGCTATTTTATCAGTGAATTTCGTCGTGTGAACACTCAAAATAATCGGAAAAAAATGGCGAAAATTCCAAATACTGATGTTTGGAAAGAATTTTTCGATTCTTTTCACAGCCTACCATCTTTGTGGAGAGATGTGTTCAATTGTGTTGGAGTGAATTGGTCTCAGCGTCTGCGGGTTTTAGTGGTACCATGTTTTAGCGTTTACAGGCCGGTTAAGAGAGAGACCACTTAGCAGGCTTCCGTCCCGCAAACCAGTTTGTTATCCTTTTTTTATGTCGACCTATATGTGAATATGTACATGTTTTCAACTCAACAAAGCAAAAATAAACAAAGTGTCTTTCAGCTGTTGTTGTTGTTGCAATCGTCCTGTGTAGTTTTTGGTGCCTTGGTGGATGGATGTTAGTAGAAATGTGGATGTACATTGTACATACATACTCGTACATATTACAAAGTGTCGCGATCATGATGAAGAAGAAAAGAGCGAGTTAAAAACAACGAAGACAATCCTTCAACATACGTTCATTGTGACTTTGTGAACTGTGCAACTACGAGTTAAGACTTAAAAAAAAAAACTTGAGTGATAGGAATTGTGGGTTATAAATTTTTGTAACGTTAACTTGTTATGTGCTTTTTGAAAAAGAAAATTTAATAAAATATTTCTATAATGTCCGAAGCTAAAAAAAAGTGCCGAGAGTATAGCGTTGAATATTTAAATTATGGCTTTATTCCATCTCCCATGTGTTTGACTTATCAAAAAGTTTTAACAAACGAAGCAAGGAAGCCATCTCGGTTACAAGAACATTTAACAAAAATGCATGCTGACAAAAAAAAAAACAAAGATTTGCCCTATTTCCAAGTTTATAAACAGCCTACTATATCTAATTTTTTTGCATCCTCCTCTAAGCAACATGCTGACGGGCTTCCTATAAAATTTCTCTTTTAATTGCTAAAATGGGGAAACCACACACAATCGGTGAAGAATTAACTCTACCTGCTGTGAAGGAAGTAATAGAGACCGTGCTTCATAAATCAGGAAGTGAGATCATTAAAACAATTCCTTTGAGCAATAATACGGTTTAAAGAAGAATTGATGAAATGGCCGAAAATGTTGAAAAAACATTGTGCGATCATTTGAAGACATGTAAATTTTCAATTCAGCTTGGCGAATCTACTCTTCCAAATAATGAAGCATTGCTCTTAGCATTTGTACGATTCATTAAAGTAGAACAAATTTGTGAAAAACTTTTATTTGCTAAAACATTGAAAACGGACACAAAGGGAGAATCCATATTTGAGGCCACTGATAGATTTTTTAAAGAAAAAGATATTCCTTTACTGAATATTTTGTCTGTGGCTACTGATGGTGCTCCAGGAATGACAGAACGCTACAAGGGCTTCATTGCTTTTTTGAAACGCGCCGTACATTATGTTATACATCGTCAACATTTGGTCGGAAAAAATCTCACTGAACCTCTGCATACGTCTCTTCAATTTGTTATTAAATCTGCCAACAAAATAAGGAGCAACTCCTTAAACCACCGGTTGTTTAGCTAATTGTGTGACGAAAATGACAACGTTTGCTGCTACATACGGAGGTTCGCTGGCTCTCCAAAGGAACCTATTTGGCACGGTTTTTTAATTTGTTTGATACTGTTCTAGAATTTCTAGAAACTAAAGACAAAGAAATGCGAAACAACTTAATTAAATCAAAACATGATGTTGCTTATATGACAGACATATTTTTAATATTTAACGATGTCAATCTCCACCTAATAAAAACAAAGAACGTTATTGCTGCTTTTGTGGAAAAGCTAAATCTCTTCAGACGTAATCTAGGCAGAGGTGAATATACGAAAAACTCCCAAAACTTAGCAGCAGAATCTGTCAAAAAGGATGAATTGCTAAAGTACTGTGAACACTGAGAAATGCTTCACGAGGATTTAAAAAAGCGATTCCAGGATATTCTCAATATGAGTATACCGGACTTGGTGCTGAACCCTTTCGCAAATAACTCGGATGTATCGTCCCATTTCGAAGAAGAGCTCATTGAGCTAACAACAAATGAGGAACTAAAAACAAAGATTAAATACGGATACCAGCAGTTCTGCCTCCAGAAACAAATACCAGCCCTGTACCCCAGTTTATGGAAAATTGTTCAAAAATTTATTATTACATTTACATCTTCATACTTAGCTGAGCAGTTACCTTACTTACAAAGAAAAGGAATAAGTTGCAAATAACGGTCACCTCGCTCCGTTATGACTTTATTTAACTAAATTTCAACCAGAAATTCAGAAACTTACAAATATTCACCAGGCATATCCGTCTCATTGAAATGTTCTTATTTAATATTTTTTTATAAAGTTTTACTTAAATCTAAATTTACTTGGAAATTATTTTTTCTGAACAGTGGGCGCGTGTTAATACTTTTAATACTTTTTTTTTATTTGAGAAAAAAGTAGGTAAGTATTTTTTCAATTGTTTTTATGGCGGGGGGCGGTGAAAAAAAATTGTGCTGCCAAATGGGTGGACAGCCGAAGAAGTTTGGGAATCTATGGGTTAGGCTTTGCACTCTCTGACTAGCCACATCGAACGATACCTACAATATAGGAGTACACAATGGTTGCTTTCCTAGACATAGAGGGCGCCTTTAACAACGTCAACATATCCGCAACCACGACTGCGCCGTCAACTCTGTAGGTAGACGACTCACTTGGAGCCGGATAATCAACTCCAATCTGGGTGAGAATTCTACTAAAAGATGTTTCAGCAGAGGTACGCCTCAAGGTAGTGTCCTCTCTCCCCTTCTTTGGAACTTAGTGGTTAATGAACTGCTGATATACCTAGAAGCGGGTAGTAAGGTGATTATCTATGCGGATGACGTTGCCATAGCCGTCTCAGGAAAACATCTAAATACCATTAAAGAACTCCTCCAAGTAAATCTCAACAGATTAACCCGCTGGGCAGATCGCTGTGGATTGGGAATAAATCCCCATAAAACTGATCTTGTCCTCTTTTCTAGGAAATAAAAAATTCCGATCATAGACCCTCCTTCAATAAACGGTACCAGTTTAGTTTTCTCCGATACAGCAAAATATCTGGGTCTCATTTTTGATAGGAAACTAAACTGGAAACCCAACATTCAAGAAAGAGTCAGTAAAGCTACAATAGCTTTATTCTCTTGCAAGAAAGCCATTGGGAACAAATGGGGCCTTCAACCTCGCATAACCCACTGGCTATACATCTCGGTCATAAGACCGATACTTACTTACGGGGTGGTTGTCTGGTGGACGGCCTTGGAAAATGCAGTCAACCGCATTAAACTAAGCAGAGTCCAAAGAACAGCATGTCTATGCACAAGCGGAGCCTTGCGGTCTACCCCCTCTGCGGCATTAGATATTCTGCTTCACTTGACACCCCTCGACATTTTTAGCAAGCAAGTAGCTGCGACTGCAGCTATTCGCCTTAAAGCGACTAAACAGTGGACAAATAATTCATTTGACCACGCCAGCATTCTTAATACATTAGGAATCCTCACAGAGAACATCGATTACACCATACCTGAACTTTGGTTTGACAAAAACTTCCATGTAAGCTTTCTGATCATTCTGGGAGGAGGATGCTTTCATGGAGGACAAGTCAATCCATCTCTACACAGATGGATCTAAAACCGATAGCGGAGTTGGCGACGGTGTTGTCTCAGATAAGCTTAATCTAAGCCTCTCTTTCCGCCTTTCAAATCACTGTAGCGTGTTCCAGGCGGAAATTTTGGCGATTAAAGAAGCTCTGTGCTGGCTGAAGAAAAACGTGATATCTGCAAAGGATATCCGCATATTTTCGAATAGTCAGGCCGAAAGGTCTCATTATATTCTAAAACCGCCCTTGAATGCCGATCATCTCTCATGGAGATGGAAGACCAGTTCAACATTCTCCTTTGTTGGGTGCCGGGCCATAGAGACATTCCAGGGAACTGCAGAGCTGATGAACTCGCCAAAATTGAAACCACTCTACCTATTCTACCGGAAAAGGGTAGTGTAGGCATACCAATCGCTACGTGCACACTAGCATTAAAGCTGGATGCCAATAAAAGAACAAACCTTAGGTGGACTGGCAGATCCAGATCTGGCCAAGGCTGGATCTGAGTCGCTCTAAGTGTCTGATCCTTTTAGATAGGAAACATCTCAGCACCATAACAGGTGTCATTACTGGACACTGCCTCATAAGCAAGCACGCAAGAAGGCTTGGCGCTTTTACTAATGATTTCTGTAGAAGCTGCATGGACGAGGAAGAGGAGGAGACAATCCCCCACCTACTCTGCACATGCCCAGCTCTCTCCCAGAGAAGGAAGCTTCATCTAGGAGCTTTCTTCTACAACGACCTAAACGATATAGAAAAAATAGACGTTAACAGTCTCCTACACTTTATTATAAGCTCAAACTGGTTCCAGTAGTAAGAAGATCATAGATCCACGTGGCATCACAATGGGCCAATAGGCCTACGGGGGTTGGTATTTCCAACAGCCACTCTTACCTAACCTAACCTATGGGTTAGGTTAACATGTGGTTCTAATAAAATGGTGCAACTTCACATACAACCAATGTTAACACCCTGTATTACGAACATTGACTTTACTCGTATAATTTTGAAGCATTTTTATGAGCACCCATTATTATGAATTTTTTTTTTATTTCAGGTCCCTAATAAGAAGAGCATCTAGAAAAACAAAACAGCAAATAAATAATGTCGCCGGCGATGACTGCAACGTTCAATAAGTTTCATCTTTTCTAAAGAACGAATTGAATCTCTGTAAACTTTATATGCATCATTACAGGAATGCACAAACAAGATCATCGTATACAAAACAAAAGTATCCTTAGTATTATTTAAAAACAAAAATCAAAAATATTGATTAAAGTCTAAGAGATTTATTATTAGAATTATTAAATAAAAATTAAATTAAATAAAAGTTATTTAATGGATAAGTTTTCACTCCAAAGTATTACAAATAATAACTATTATAGATGTGAATTTATAGAAAATAATAATAAAACTGGAAAATTGCTAAACAAATGTAATTCGAAAATATTTTAATATCAATCAGTCAAGTGTATATCATCTCGATTGTAGACTTTAATTTATAACACTATGGGACCAGGTTAAAAAGAATTTCAATGAATAATTGCTTAGAACCTTTTGGGTCTTCAAAATTTAAATTTACTCAAAATTTTTATCAAAAGAACAAAAAATAAAACAAAACACATATATCATACAGCTGAATGGGCTTTGTTCATATCAATGGAAGGAACTTACAGCGCGCGGAAATTCGTATTTTAAGTAGAAAAACAATTTAAATTTAAAAAAATCAGATTAATTGGTTTGGATCCAAAGAATTAAATATAAATTACATGGAAAAAATGCCAAAAATACTGCAATCACCTACACATTTGAATGTACTCGTACTTAATCCCGGAATATGGTTATAAATTTGAAAAACAAAAAATGGCAATTCGTGATTCCAAAAGATTGAATGGTCCGCCTTTAACTCTAGTTTCAATTGTTATCGTATTTATTTCTATACTTAAAAATAAATTTAAGCCCCCTGGTATTAATATTGTTGCTTAAATGAAAAAAAATTGATTAAGGCTGCCAAATTTTTTGCTATTGTACTCGTATGCATGTAGTTTGTAAATTAACTGAATAAGTCTTATATTTCAATTTATTTATAAGATAGAATTGTTAATTTAAAAATTGTCCTTAAACACAATTAAACTCGACAAACTGTTAAGTTTTTTTTAATTTGTTTTCTTAGCTTTGTCGTTAGAATAAGTAAAAGAAAATATATTTATACGAGTGCTTAATGTAAAGTTCTAATTGACGGACTTATAAGACAGATTTTTACAAAATATTCTGCATTCTTTGGAATGTTCACAATCTTTCATTTATTTCATTATAATTTATTTTTTATACATAATTCTTCATCAATTTCTGCCAGGATCTTCAATTTTCCACATAAAGAGTTAATTTATGCTTCGAAAAACTTAGACATTAATAATCCCTATGCAGTTCGATCCACATGTCTGCATATCCATTTAATTCCCTCTGGCTTTCGAGAAGCAATATTGTCCTGTTTATTAAATGCAATACTCACATATACCATATGGACCCGGCTCAGTTGAGGAAACGAGCCAAATTTGTTTTCTTTATTGGATAGATAATTGTATGCCATTAATGACGAAAAATGATTTCGGACTCGGTCAAGAATATGTGGCCGTATCTCACGATGGTACGCTCGATGTTCGCTTGCAAGGCTGGAATCATTGTTGGCTTGTCCACATTGACCAACGATTTCAAATACTCCCACTGAAGATAGTCCAACACGGCATCAAATCACACGATCTTGGAGGTCAGACCATTTCTGGAGATAATGTTGTCATCACTATTGGCGGCAATATTTGTATCTTCTTCATTTTGGAACAAGTACGACCCGATGATGCCGAACCAAGCGGTGCATTTTTCGGGGTAGCTTGTTGATCATATTTAGATTTTTCTCGCTCCAAATTCAACAATTTTACTTATTAACAAAGCCACTGAGACAGAAGTGAGTCTCATCTCTGAACAAAATTTCCAAATGCTCAGCCGCCCAAATATCAAAGTCATGACTTAAATGACAATCGTCTGACCTCATTTCTTTCAGCAATTGAATATTGTAAGCGTGTAAACCAAGATCCTTACTTAGGCGTAAGGCATTGCATGATGATTTCCCAAATAATACTGCATAAAAAGATGGTATCAGCTGTTAGATTCACTATCAGCTGTCTGAGCTCCTAAAACATTTTAGATTTTTGTTGAATTTTTTCGCCTGACTGCGGTGACAAAAGTACAGATTGTGATTACTTTTCACTTTGTTGGGACAGAGTAATAAATTGCAATGCTTTTACTTCAGAAAGAAATTCAATTTAAAAAAAAAACACCAGAAATCTAAAGTGTTCTGCTAGAAGTTGAAAAATCCAAATCGATTAGACGATCTGTAGAAAATTCAGCCAATCCCAATGCTAATTCCAACCGTCCTTCCAATAGTAGTACAATAGTTTTAAAACCATACTATTTTTTACAGTTGTGTAGGTATAAATTCCATATCACATTAGTAACGCGTCAATATAATTTTTGAAAATGTGGCGTTAGATCCGCATCGATCGCAACAGTTTGGCCTTTGTCTGCCCATTATGTGTAAGATTTTTGTCAAAAAACGGCCTACATCCATACAAGATCCAGATGGTGCGGGAGCTAAGGCTGTGAATAGCTATAAAAATTGGCGGATTGGAGTCTTGAACAGTTTAAAGCCATTCATTGATAATTTTTTTCCAAAATGAGGCCTGAGCTTGCATTGAAGTCAATGGGCAACGTTAGCAGTGATTATTTCTTTCGAGATATGGACGCCACTGATTCGGATAATATGTGGCTCCAGCAGGATGACGCAACGTGACTATAAACATTTGTCTTACTGAGGACTTGAATCAATAACAATATAATCATATTATTATATTATTCGACAGACCGAGATCATCCGATTAGCCGCCACTCCCTTAATTTTTTTGTGCTATGAAAAGCCATTAGTGTACCGTAAATAGCCCATACTGAGCGTGTTTTGATGAAATAGAATCACCCTTTGGAGTTGCGAACGCAACCTTACTTAACTTACTTAACGGGCTCCCGACCCGTGGAGAGTCTCTGCCTGAGACACTTCAGCTTTCCATCCTCTACGATCCCGGGCACACTGCTTCTAGTTATCCAGACCAAGCGCTCTAGCATCCGCGATAGCTGAGATTCGAAGATTCTCTTAGCTAGAGCATTGTTGTCCATTCGCTCAATGTGGCCGAGCCAATTTAGTCGACTTCGGCTTTTTGAACTACATCTACATCTTGTTACAGCTCATACAGTTCGCGGTTGTATCTTCTCCTCCATTCGCCCTCCTCGCACACAGGACCAAAAATCCGTCCAAGAATATTTCTTTCGAAGGAGCCCAGAATTAGCTCTCCCTTCCTGCTTATTGTCCAACACTCGGCGCTATAGTAGAACTGGCAGGTTAATGGTTTTGTAAAGCGTACATTTCGTCCTTCGAGTAAGGAGTTTTGAACCCAATTGCTTTGCCAAACCGAAGTAGCAGCGGTTTCCTATGGTAATTCTTCGTCGGATCTCCACTAGGGTGTCATTCGTGGATTTCATGTTTACTCCGAGGTAGATGAACTCCTTAACTACCTCTAAATTGTTGCTATCAATAGTGACGTTTTGTTCTAGGCGGTGGACAGATGATTCTTTGTTTGTTGGTAGAATGTACTTGGTCTTGTTCTCGTTTACTTCCAGGCCAACGAATTTCGCCTGTTTTTCAATCGCCGTGAAAGCTTCTATCACGGAACGCTGCTAGCGCACGATATCCCAGCAGCTGGACGGACTTGTTGAAGGTAGTGCCTTCCGTGTTAACACCTGCCCTGCGCACTATCTCCTCTAGGGCGAAATTGAAGAAATCAGATGATAGCGCATCACCTTGCTGGAATCCGGTGCATGTTTGAAATAGTTCGGAGGAGCTACTTCCAAACTGCACGTTGCAGTGCGTGTTTTCCAGTGTCACGTGACACAACTGGATCAGTTTGGCCGGGATCCCGAATTCGGCCATCGCGATATAAGGTGGTGAGCCTCGACTTGAAATTCGTTGGTCTTTACCGGGGCGGAAGCCACACTGGTACGTGCCGATTAGTGTGTACTAATCAGTACGTTGGATAGGATCTTATATGCGACATTAAGCAGGGATATGCCTCGATAGTTCTTGCAAGACATAGGATCGCTTTTTTTGTAGATGGAGCAGATGGAGCTGATAGTCCAGTCGTCGGGCATGCTTTCTTTCACCCATACTTGGATGATGATTTGGTGCATGCGCCCTACGAAAACATCGCCACCGTATTTGAAGAGCTCGGCTGGTAAACCATTAAAGCCTGCAGCCTTGTTGTTATTAAGCTTTTTTATAGCTAAGCCAACTTCTTCTATACTGGGTGGTGGAACTGGTTCTTCATTGACTGGACGTGGGTTCTCTTCTTGCACTATCACTCTCTCTACATGATGCCCATTTAGCAGCTGCTGGAAATGCTGCTTAAACACATCTACTATTCCCTGTGCTTCGGTGACTAGGTTTCTTGGCTTTCTTATAAAACCTCCGCAAGTTGTTTCGATCACGAGATTCTTCGATCTCCCTGAGCTGGGATGTTGCGCAGGCCCTCTTTTTTCTACACAGGCTCTTCTTTTCTTCCCTCCTCCTGGCTCGATACTCTTCCCTTGCTGCCCTTGTTTTGCGCTGCAGCATTTTCTTGTGTGCATCTTCTGTCACCTTTTTCCTGTAAACGCATTCATCATCATACAACAGGCTCTTTCTCTGGGGTGGCTGGTATCCTAAGGTGGTTTCGGCTACCTCCTTGATGATGTCGCGATACTGGCACCACTGATATTTGGCGTCTGTAGTAGGTGAGTCCACAGTGGAGAGTTTCTCACTCAGGCGCTCCCTGTAGTCCCTGGCTACTCCAGGTGTGCTAAGGCGTCCAACGTTGAATTTCTTTTTCTGGACGGTTCGCAACTTCTTCTCATTAGACAGTCGAGCTCTGAATTTAGCCGCAACAAAAAAGTGGTCAGAGTCAACATTTGCACGTCGAGGATGTTGGATGCGTTCCTCGCATCAATTAGCACATGGTTGGCGGTTCGACTGCCTGGAGAGAGCCAGGTTGCTGGTGGATCCTTAACCTTGGAAACCTAGTGCTACTTATCATTGTATTATGAGCTGCTGCGATTAGTTGGTAGCCGTTGTCTGTTGTCGTTTCGTGGGTTCTGTGCTTACCAACTAACCCGCCAAAGATGTTTTCCTTTCCGACTTTAGCATTGAAGTCCCCGAGTAGAGCTTTGACATCATTCTCCAGATAGGCTCCGTAGGCTCCATCGAAGAGCTCACAGAACTCCTCCTTGATGTGTTCTTCAGCCTCGTCGGTAGGGGCGTGTGCACATATTAGGCTTATGTTTTGGAAGGTTGCTTTGATACCGATCATAGACACGCGATCACTTATCGGTTTGAAGTCAATGACTTTTGGCCTGAGCCGATTTGACACGACGAGTCCGCATCCTAATGCGTGCAATCTTTTATGACAGCTGTAATAAATATCACAATTTTTTTTTTCATCATACTTGATCCTATCCATCGCATCTCCTGGATGGCGGTAATATCTGCCTTATACCGCTCGAGGACAGACTCAAGTTTTTGAGTAGCACTCCGACGGCACAAACCCCAACTTGGTGGTGCCAATAACCCACTTCGGGATATGAGCGCTACCGTTGACCCATTAAGAGTTCATCCGCCACCAACTCTTTTCCAACACCCTGGTTCAGTATTGGAGATTCCTACTGACCTGGTATCCGAATACGTCGAAGCAGCTTATAAAGGGATTACACTTAATAGTTCAGCCTGACTGGAACTGTAGACGCCACTGTTGATTCCACCTAAGGAATTCCTCCGCTGCCGCCTGGAACAAGAGGAAGTGCCCTAGTAAGAGGCCACTCCTCCCCCCTCTCTCGTCGGCGAACGCAACCTTACTCCAGGTTTTTCTCGTCATTTGTGTCATTTTTCTGCATCAATACAAAGGCAAAGTGGTGGTATTTTTCAGTCTGCAACGCTGGTAGTCTCATTGACTATGACGTAATAATGTGCTGCCAATGATTTGTAAAGAGGCTGAGGAACTCTACCGAGCTAGACAACTGGCAATGGTTCTATTGATCAAAATCGCTACGAACTTGCGAGAGCTAAAGTGGTTTTCAGGCAGAGGGTAATGTTCGCTGCAGGTAAACGAGAAAGAAAAAGAAGGCACAAAGGACACTTGGAAAAAACTCTTTCTAAGGGTTGATCAGAGGCTGAGGAACTCTGCCGAACTGATCAGTGGCCAAATCAAGAGTGATCATTTATTTCATAAGCTTTTCTTTTATACATTTTTACAGAGCTTTAACATTTAGCTAGAAGATCTTTTCCCTTGTTTTGCTTGAAGAGCTTGTTTTGTTTAGCTTGAAGAGTTTTTATAATTCAAGATTAAAGAGCCAGCATTGCCAGTATCAAATTTATGATGTTTGTTATATAAAATGTGTTAAAATGTGTTGTTTGTGTTATGGGGTTGCTACAAGTCTACATATTCCAGTCACCGTAATTATTGTATTTGTATCCTTCTGACTAATTCAATATCGCTGTACAGCCCGTGCAGTTCATCATTTTATCTCTTCCTTTATACTTTTACAGTGGAATCGCAAAATCACGTAAAAAAAATTAAAAAATTCCCTAAAACGCCTCATTCGACCGTATTGTGCATATAAGCTATATTTTTACACTCTATAGCAATATAAGTATAAATAAATATTATAAAATTATAGTGAAGCCGTGCCTGTATATTGAAGATATTTACAAAAAAAAACCCTTGGGTTAACATTCATATGTCGGATGGATTTTCTTAGAATTTGTTCCCTTATTTCTGTTTGTCTGTTTGTCCGAGCATCACGAATAAACTACTGAACCCATTCTAACGAGATTTCCACTGTTTGATAGCCCATTTCTCAACTTAAGAACTGCGATATGCTCCAGTAGTCTGATATTACACGGTGACTCTTGAGCCATGACTCATTTCAAATTATGCAAGTGCAAAAACGAAAAAAAAAATTAGATAGCTAAACAGCAACCCGGTGAGTCGTGGGTAGAACATCGGTGCCGCTTTTTTGACGTTCCTCCTTGTTCGTTATTTTTCTATTTCGCTTTATTTATTTTCGTTCCCTATGAAGGGGGCAATTGGCAAAAAATGACGGAAGAAATTTATTGTTCAAACGATAAATTAAAATGTTTCTTTAGAGAACTCAGAACAGTTCATAACAGAAAGACAAAATAAAAGAGGACTGTCAAATTAGATGTATGGAAAAGGCCTCGAGCCTCACAGAATGAAAGTTCAAAATAGAACAGAGAACAGAGTCGTCGCTCAAGATTCATCGTATAATAGCAGGCTTACGATCGCTTCAATAAAGCCGGAGCTACAATAAGAATATTTAAAAAAATTTATCTACCACTACATGATTTCAATGCTCACTGTTGTGTCATCGGTTTCAATGATCTACGCTGGGGTGTAATTCGATTTTTTTAATATAGATTCAGTGAGGTAAATAAATCTATTAAAATGTTAATCGTATCGGGTGACGTAGAGCATTTGCACTTAGCAAATTTTTGCTAAGTGACTTTACAACGAATTACAATTGAATTATATACGAGTATATCGGATACACCGTTTTCGAGTAATCGAAGCGCAAATGTAAAAAAAATTAAACCTACATATTTAATAGTTTGACCGCTGTGTAATAACGGAATGAATTTGGTTAAACGCGTCCGACCTCCCTGTGCATGAACTGAAGCTAAAAGTTGAGGCATATATAACGCTTATGCGCAATTTGGATCTGCCAGAACTATACACGGAAGTCACAATATTAAACAGATGTGACCGAGGATAGGATGTTTTTATCTCACTAACTAACTTTCTAACTTTCCTGCCCTCTGCTTCGCAATGACCGTCAACAAATCGAGGAGCCAGATCCGAATGCCTTGCTTCGTCCACGTCCAACTCTATGTCGCCTCTTAATGGATCCGGGGGTTCTTCGTATTTCATCAGTTACGCTCCTGAGAACCAAACAAGGCCTTGATTTAAAGTTAACTTCATACTGTTTAGTTTGTTTTGATTTTATTTGGTGGTCAGAGGAAAGAATTCACTTCACTCCCAGCGTCTCTATTCACTGAACAATGTAACCTGCGTGAAGACGCAAAACCTGGAACCAATGAATCCAAATACTAATGTAAATTCAATAAAAATTATTTGTTATTTTTTTGTTTAAGAACTTAACTCTCAAGAGGATATGAGAACTCATTAAACTAAAACTAAATTCCTCACACGATTTTAGTTGGCTGGAACAATGTGTGTCTTGCGGTTCCAGTTCGGACGCCGGACCAGTAATTGGGAAGCCAATATACTATCACTTGCCAATGTGATATTTTGTGGATTATCGTTTTATCAATTAGTCCCTGTTAACATGTGAACAAAGTTGCGCGTTGAGACTTGTTTAAATTTTCAAGTCTCATTCCTTCAATAACAGTTTTCCGTTTCCTTAACCGCCCGCTTTTCTCATCTCATCATTGAGGTCGGCCTCTCGAATACATGATTCATTTGGTGTAGGACCTCTTAAAAGATTAATGGATAATCCATCAGCAAAGACTCCTTCAATTCCTCACGATTTAAGTCGACCAACATCAAACTGCTCGATAGTATTTTCATTTCTTTGGGATGTTTTGGATATCCACAGCCTGGCAATAACAAGATAGTAATTTAAATCAATGTTCCTCCTTTGGAACGTTTGGATATTCGTCACCCTGGAGTCTTGCATCGATCACAATGTGGTCACAGCTTATTGACAGAGAGTCTTCCAAATCCCCTTGTGAATAGATGAGAGAAACGTGTACTGACAACAGAAATATTTTGTTTCACCCCAAAACCTTTTAGACTAAATGCGTTATCGGACGAAGGACGTATTACGCTCTTCATTCCAGGCTTTTGGTTAATATAGCCTAGGATAAGTTCAACTAGTAAAACATTGGGTACTGGTACAGAAGCTGTCTTCGGAGTCTTTGTCTTTTTTCTCTACAAGTCACATGTGCCTACAAGACTGATATTGGCGAAAGTTAATTTACATGCTCGTATATATCGAAAACTTAAAATTTCATGGCTAGATCTGGATTCAATGACAAATCCGGATCCAAATAAGCGCTGCTTTTTTTGTCAGTAGTAATCATCGTAATGACCCTGCTTGGATGGGTACTCTCGACTACATAGTGGGAAGTTATGTCGTGTGTACACACTGTAGTAAAGTTTGTTGATAAAGTTCTATATCGGACACCGCATTTCTCGTCCAAATACTCAATATTATCCGTGAACTTCACCATTCAACGATCGAACTAATAACGATAAAATGGAATAGAGATAGAAAATTTCGACTGTGGAACGTGACTTTCCTCTTATATTTTGTTCGTGGCTGTCCCCTTTTACTGTCGATATAACAGACTCATAGGTAACCGTCTAGACAAGGTCTTATTGCTTACAGAACGTATCGTATGTTTGAAGTGAACTCCTGACAATAGGAATGTTGATTCCACTGAATGCTCATATATTCATGTAATCAAGGATACGCCTTGCCATCGCACTTCGTCAATTCCTTTGATACCAAAGTGGAACTTGTGTCGGAGGCGTGGCAGATCACAGCACCCAGTATTTTATTGCAACTCTACATCAGGTCAAAACCAACCCGGAAGACCCTTCCTGCGATTTTAGGTTTAAACCACAACCACTGGTGGTTGGGACTACCGCTGGTCCTGCCACCGACAGGACCTATGATCGGCATCTTGTAACTGGTCAAATCGTAGCAACCTTCAGCGGCATTAAGTTCCGTTACGATAAGACCAGTATTTGGAAGAAGCCTTGATATTTAGGCGAGTGCTATATATGATACAAGCATATATCGCAGTTTTTCATCCTATTTTTAATTGATCGGTTTAAATTCCGATATTTTATCCTTT
This sequence comes from Volucella bombylans, assembly GCA_949129095.1. Classification (NCBI taxonomy): domain Eukaryota; kingdom Metazoa; phylum Arthropoda; class Insecta; order Diptera; family Syrphidae; genus Volucella; species Volucella bombylans. Next base: position 167,508,387 of record OX422141.1, on the reverse strand, counting down.
ACTGCAGTTTACAGCATCAACTAATTGTCCGGCTGCACACAGCAAGATAAGGTGTCAGTTATTAGGTATGGGCTATCGCTCTTCTTGTTTTTACAAATTCTAATGCTTCGCAGAATATTTCTTAACTTAACACTCAAGTGGGTATGAAATATGAATACACCTAAAGTGCCTAAGCACGTGTTAAGTTTTTTGTAGAGAGAAAAAGAAAGATGTTTGGGATCAGTGGTTATTTCGCTTCATGGGTGGCATCCAACATTTAATGGGGAGACTAAATTCTCAGTGGAGATTGGATTGTTGTTGATTTCTAGTCAACTACTCATCATACTTGATTTTCGTTAACTGAAAAAAATGAATATGTCTTTCGGTCGAGGCTGGGATTCGAACACCGAACCTTCCGATTTGGCAGCCAGTCCACTACCACTTGAGCCACAGCCACCAATAATGTAACGTAAGCATATTTTTAACTCGTTGTCACTGCACCATGTCATTCTCCTTTTATGAGTCCATTGATATAAGAAGATTTATCTCTTCAATTTGTCTTTTTTTGATGAAAGGGTCATAAACCTTACGTATAACTGCTAGAGATGAAGTCACTTCTATGTTATATACTTGAAATAGGGTTGAAAAGGATCGTTCAACTCTGTTGCCATGTTAGGAACAATTAAACACTTTACCTCATAAATTCGTCCCACCCTTATTTACAACAGTGGCCATCGGAATCCCAGGCAAAGAAAACCGTATTTATTGCATTATTGTATAGGGTTTTCCAATAAGGACTTGACAACTTTTTTTTTTAAATAAAACGCAAGCCATTTGAGATATTGAGATATATCGGCTTGAAGTACAATCAAAACATTTATGAAAGGAACTCGACTTCGTTCATATGGCCACCGCGGGCACGTTTGCAGCGGTCGATTCGTTTGACCCAATTTTCAACGACTCGGCCTCACATTACGGCCGCTATTTTGCGTTCATTGCTGGCTCTGAGCTCTTGCAACGTCGTCGGCGTGTTGGCATAAAACAATGGCTTAACGTGGCTCCACAGAAAATAGTCAAGCGTCGTTAAATCGCACGAACGAGGCGGCCAATCGACTGGCCCATTTCTTGAGATAACACACTCACTATACTTACTCTTCAATAAATCGATTGTAGCGTGTGCTGTGTGGCTTGTGGCATCATCCTGTTGAAACCACATGTCGTCCAAGTCCATAACTTCCAATTCGGGCCAAAAATAATCGGTGATCATGGCGCGATAACGCTGACCATTCACAGTAACGTGACGATCGTTATCGTCGACGAAAAAATATGGCCCAATAACGCCGCCGGCATGCAAACCGCACCAAACAGTTATTTTTTGTGGATGAAGTGGTGATTCATGAAGCACATGTAAATTTTCACCCAACCAATAACGCATATTTTGCTTATTGACGAATCCATTGAGCCAAAAATGAGCTTCGTCATTGAAGATGATTTTGCAATGAAATCCATCATCTTGGCGCATCTTCTCCAGAACCCAATCGAGGAACGTACGTCGCTTCAAATGGTCCATCAGCTTCAATTCTTGAGTCAGCTTGATCTTGTATAGGTGTAAACCAAGATCCTTACGCCAAATACGCCATAATGCGGTCTGAGCGATGCCCAATTCTTGAGAACGCCGTGGAATTGACTGATTTGGATCGTTTGCTACGGACGCCTGAACGGCAGCGAAAACGAAATTTTTGCACTAAACTTGTTATTGCCTGTCTACTAGGGCGAGAATTACGACCGAAAATTGGAGTTAACGCTCTTAAAGTTGCAGTCACCGACTCCAAATTTCGGTAGAAAATTTTTATAATTTGCAGACGGTGCTCGTTCGTGTACTTTACCATGATGAAAATGTTAAGTTTACTGAATAAATTGACAGTGACAGTTTGATGATTAGTGAAAGAGTGCGTTCACAAATTAAATTCAAAGTTGTCAAGTCCCTATTGGAAACCCTTTATTTATTGGGACTAACAGCTGAACAAAATGGCTTTTAAAGTCAATAAATACTATTCATTGAGTTGACAGACCTAGCACGTACGGGAATGTAAAGATTCTAAAGGCTTCAACAGCTCAAGTATTTGTACAAACGCAGATTTAACTCCTTAAAAAGGTCACTTTAAGAAGCCGTGTTTTCAACAGTGCTCCATTGCACGATTGATGATCGTGAGACACTGATTGAATCCTTTGGATGGAATGAGGCTGATGAGGTCAATATGGAGCGCTTTGAAGGTGGCTGGAAATTCGCAATGGGCGACGTTATGTGCCTCGTTGTTTTGTTCGCTTGGCACGGTATACAGCACTTGACCCACTTTGAACAGTCCTTGTTCATAGAAGGCTAGAAAAACCGCTGGGCGATGAGTTTCCTCGAGGCGCGTTGACCAGGGTGAGCCAGCGAGTGTAGAGAATAGACTACTCTTTTTCGAAGACAGAGAGGCACATATGGTCGCGGTATACCAGTGGAAATGTCGCTGTAGATTTCGACATTAGAGGTGTCCAGTTGTGATAAAGTTGAACGCTAGAGGGCAATTTTGTGAGGACGTCTTGAAGTTCGGTGTCATTAACTTGCGCTTGAGCTATTTCACTCGGTGATACTGCTGGCTCGATAGCATCGACCCGTGAGAGTGTATCGGCGACAGTGTTCTCGGAGCCAGAAACATGTCTGATGTCGGTGCTGAATTGTCCGATGAAATCTAATCTTCTAAATTGCCAGGGAGAAGCTCGCTCCGGTCGTTGTTTAAATAAGTGGCTTATAATCAGTATAAATAAGCACATGTTGGCCTTCAAATATGTGGCGAAAGTAACGAACATCTTCGTAAATTGCGTTGAGTTCCCTGTCGTAGGTTGAATGTTTTTGGGCCGAAGGTGACAGCTTTTGGCTAAAAAATGCAAGAGGTTGCCAAGCACCGAGGCAGTGTTGCTGGAGTACTGCTCCGATAGCTTGCTCCGAGGCGTCTGTGAAGATGGCCAACTGCGAGTTGACATTCGGATGAGCTAGCAGTGTGACCGTTGCAAGAGCGTTTTTGCTGTCCTTGAATGATTTCTCCAACGTAGGCGTCCACTCGATGGGTTGAAGATTTTTGATATTTGGGCCTTTAAGCTGATTGTTGAGTGGCCCGAGTATCTCAGCTGCGTTCTTGATAAATTTCCTGTAAAAATTGATGGTGCCAATAAAAGCGCGGAGTTTCTTCACGTTAGTAGGCGTAGGAAAATCCAAGATGGCTTTTACTTTTTCCGAGAGTGGGAAAATCCCTTTAGTCGACACGAGATGTCCTAAAAATTTGACTTCATTTTTTCCAAAGACTGATTTTGCCACGTTTATCACAACTCCAGCGTCCTGTAGTCGTTGAAATAAGACGCGAAGATGCTCGATATGCTCCACCTCATTTTCCGATGCTACTAGCAGGTCGTCCATATATGGGAATACAAAGGAAAGATTCCGGGTCACCTCGTCGATGAACCTCTGAAACGTTTGCTCGGCGTTGCGCAGGCCAAACGTCATAAAAGGGAAATCAAAAAGGCCAAATGGCGTGGTGATGGCCGTCTTTTTGATGTCGGAAGGGGCGACGGGAATCTGGTTGAATGCTCTAATTAGGTCGATGGTGGAAAATACTCGCTTTCCATTAAGGTCTGCTGAAAAATCCTGTAGGCAGCGGACTCGGCTCCAATGCCGAGTTGGAGCATCTTATCGAAATCGGATTTGGCAATCTTAAGACGATCTGGAGCGAGACGACGTGCCTTGCAAGAGATTGGAGGTCCTTTTGTTGTTTTTATGTGATGAACGGTGGAATATTCATTCTTCCTCTTGGCTGCGCCTTGTTGTGTTATTGCAGGAAACGCTTGGAGAAGTGCTGCAAACGGCTGTTCGATACATGCTTGGATTGTGTCGACACGTGGCGTCTCCAAGGTAATCCAGAATGTTTGTCGATGATTTGTTGTTGTTTTACATCCACGAGCAATCCATAGTTGACCAAAAAGTCTGCGCCGATAATAGCACGGTTAACGTCTGCAACAATGAACTGCCACGTGAAATTTTTGCGTAATCCAAAATCCAGGTCGAGTTTGATTGTGCCATAGGTGTTAATGAGTGACCCGTTGGCAGCGAATAACTGGTAGGTTGATAATGCACGCGGTTGCTGTGTGCGCTGTAGTGGGTAGATGGAGTCTTCAGATCCCGTATCAATCAAAAACTGTTGTTGAGAATTTCTGTCGCTGAGGAAGAGGCGGACATATGAGCGATGAGAGTCGTGTACCGCTATTAACGGCTCTCGGCATCGTTTCCCTGAAATTGACAGCCGGGGCGACATGTGCGTGCCTCAGCACCATATTTATTGTGGTACCAACAGATATTTGATTGAATAGGTACTTGCCTGGATTTGGATCTACTTCTGAAACCGTGTTTCTGCTTATGTTCAGGTCGTGTGCGTGCTGAAAATGATGCTGAAAGGGCAGCGACTTCGGCGGTCAAATTGGCGATTTGTCGATGAAGGTCATCAGTTGCTGCTACCGTTACTGGCGCAAATACCTCGTGGAGCTTGTCGGCGATTTCACCCAAATCTGTTACATCCGCAGATTTTTGGGCAACTAAGCAGACTTGAGTTTGGCATGGGAGATGTGAAAGCCAACGTGCTTTTAAAACCTCACCGTCGATGTCAGGAACTAAACTCCTTAGATGGCGAAGATGCTGCGATGGTGTGCGATCTCCCAGATTCTCTTTATCCAAAAGCTGGATGATTTTTGCTTCCTTAGATTTTGAGAAACGGGAAATCAGTGTGCATTTCAGTGTTTGATACGGGGTGTTTTCTGGTGGATTGATGATCATATCTTCTACCTCTACTGCGAAGCGCGTGTCGATTAAAGGTATCGTGCGGTAAAATTTATCACGTTGTTCGATGATGCCGCAATTGGTAAATTGTGCCTCCAATTGGGCAAACCACAGAGCTGGTCTTTCGGCGCTGAACGGGGGCGCTTCAATGTCAAATGGTAAACGTCGAGTGGTCTGATTAGCAGTATCATGAAACATGCTGTCACCCGATTGAACCGTTGAGTCAGGCATCGTACGTCAAAGACAAAAAATGTTATGTCTAGCAAAAATCAATTATTGAGAGCGCGTAAAACTTAAACTTCGGGGTCACCAATTGTAGTGGATGTGTGCCCGTTGAAATAAAAAAAATGCGAACACTTTCTACTACTTGATATTAAACAATTTATTTTTTTTTATGTTGATCGTATGTATATGGGATATATATCAAAAGGGGCAGAAGGCCAAGGGGATTTGCAGCGATGCTCACTTGACGGCGTACGTGGTTCGACTGACTGTACCTGTAACACTACTGGACAGTTGTCTCGTTTGTTTATCTGTTTGTGTGTGTGTATGTGTGGTCGCCACATATACATATTCCGAGTATGTTAATTTTGCGTTGCGCAAAATTCAAAATTCCGATGCACAATCTCATTTTAAAAAGCATTATATTGATCTTCCCGAAAACGGTCTAGCTCTGGTGCAAATATTTTACGGGGAATGCCCAATTATTATGTTGCCTGTTAAGAATGTGATTCGCTCAGAAACTCCCGATACTAAATAAACTGCAGAAATTTCAATTCAGGGACGGCTGAAGGTTTCAAGTAGTAGTAGTGGAAATTTTTCTAGCTCTGTACAATATACAGAATATTAGATCGATAGGATTGTAGTGCGATCGTTGTTCTAGTATTCAACCTCCTTCCTATTTGTGGCTGCTCTTAGATGGTTATTTAAAATAAATCCAAACGACCTTGTTTTCCAATCTTCCAGAGCTTATGAGCGTAGGTGTACCAACATAAATACCCAAGAAGGTAAACTCCTTTTATGTACGAGTAATTCTTTGAAGATATTTTTGTTTTAGCAAGAGAAGTGGACAATGCATTCGTATGCAGGGCGTATACGTATTATTTTAAATCTAAGTAAAATACTCGGTAGAAAGCACAAAGTTGCACTTTTGAAATCTAAAGCACTTTGCACTCAAAAACTAATAGAAAGAGCACATTGTTTCCAATACTGAGAAATAGTACTCAAAGCAAACTAACTGACTAACAAAGAAAACATTTTCAATTGTTAAAAACTTTAGCTCACATTCAATCATGGTCAGATATTTTGCACGCACTCTACAACTACTGAACTACAATACATACCTAGCTAAGCAGCATTTCATTTCATTTCAGTTTGACAATAATTTTATTACAATTGTGTTTATGGTATACAATGTACATAAATGAATATTGTAAACAAAATCTTAAATGGTAAGTGTTGTTGTGACAAACAAAAGAAAAAAAAAAAAAACTAAAACTAAACATAAAGCAAAACTGAAATTTTTTTTATTTTATTTTCTACTCAAGAGTATTGTTAAACTAGTTATTATTAAATGTTTACATTTACATTGTATAAATACACGGACAAGGTGTATTACATTATACAAATTCGATGCAAAGTGAATTGTGATCAAATAATTATTAAACAAATAAAAAATAAAACATTTTTTGAATAAAAACATGATTTAGAATTTATATTGAAAAGCGTAGTTTTACGAGTAGATGTAGATTTTGAACAAAAACAAAAAGAAATAAATAAATCGGCCATTAAAGTCTTGTTACAAAATATTATAATTAATTTATTGTCTTAAAAAGAATATGATAAAATGATAAATACGAGTAAAAGTAATGTGTTATACGGTAATATGCAATTTTTTGGGTTTGTAAGAGAAACTGTACTTTGCATTACACACACAAACACACACACACACATAAATAAAATTTAAATTATAAAAACTGTTTAAAAACTATTTTATTATGAATGGACATTAATGTGATGGGTTCCGGTGGCTTTTGTTTATCTGCTAAAACAAATACTTAGTTCATTTGCCCATCGCCTGAAATTGTTCCAAAAGCCATCACTTCCTAGAAAAGCAAATATGTACCACGAATTGTTGTTGTAATTAAATGAATTTTCGATATAATTAAGGAATATTATATATATAGTGATGACTGACACACTGACAGGAGGAGAATATCAAATATCGGCTAAGGAATAGAGAACTAAGACCTGCCAACCCTGATTCTGGTGGTGGTGTGAGCAAATAGCAAACCGTGCCGAAGAATGCAAGGAGGTTTGGGGTGATACTAACCGCGAATGAGCTCTCTCAGACCTTACTAGTTCTACATCGAAAGTACAAGACGGCTCCGCACGCTTTTTTAGAGGAATCAGGAATACATCAAGTTGGATGGTCTTTGCATATTCTCTTGCGAACATATGCCTTGGAATTGAAATATGATTTAATACACTTAGATCCTGGCGGAATTGTAACCATCTGCAATGTAATTGATGTGGTGATGCTGCGTCCCAATCCATTTTGACTTGCCATAATTGTTGAAGAAATGTTTTTGCTGCAATAAGCACTGGCGCCATAATCCCAAGTGAATCAAATAATAGGGCCATTTCTGGAGAAACTATTCTTTTCGCCACCCTGTCTTCATCAGCTAGATCCACTCTGATGCGAAACTCGTCCGTATTTTGTAACCAAATTAGGCCTAGTGTTTTTATCTCCTCTTCTGCAGCGGCCATGGAGTCCAATTGCACATCATTTTCTTCGGGTGTGAACCTTTGGAGTAGTTGTGTATGGTTGGAGCACCATTTTCGAAGTTTAAACCCAGCTTTGCATCTCTAATGCTGTGGTTAAACCATTAGAAACTGTCATAGCGTCATCTACATAAAAACTCCGCTGTAAAACCTTACTTCCGAATGGATGAATGGTGACGTTGGTAACCTTTGAAGGCACTTGATAGCAAGGTACAGAGCCGACGATATGCCATAGGTTATTGTATTTAGTTGATACTGCTTTATGGGTTCTGATGAATAACATCTCCATAAAATAAGTTCATATCGTCGATGATCTTCATGTCCCAGTACCTGTCTGTACATTTGTTGAATATCGGCTGTGAATACGAATCCTGGCAACCGAAAACGAAGCAAGATAGTAAACAGATCGTCTTAGATAGTCGGGCCCGTATGCAATATATCGCTCAATGATAAGTTTATTCAGGTTTTCCATCATGCGTCGAACACTACCACTACTAATGGCTTTGCAGAATGGATGATTGCTCTAATTCCGCTATGTGTCCTAATTGTATGCACTCATCCATGAATTGTTGGTATTGTTGTTGGAGTTTGTGATTTTTTGCCAACCTTGCAATGATTCTTGAATCGCCTAATTGAGCAGAATTCTCGGTGAATGGAAGTCTCACTACAAATCTTCGGCTGCTGCTATGACGTACTCTTGCGTTGAAGTGCTCCTCACATCTTTTCTCTGCCGCCGTTGTTCTAAGCTGAGTCGACCTTAGAATTGAATTCCCCTAGTAAAGTTGTCTTGGTGCTAAAACCGATACGTAAAAATCTTTGTGCAGCAAAAATGAAAAACTATATGTTCACCACGTTACAAATTAATTTAAAAATTTATTAAGTGTGAATAGTACGATAGTTAACAGACTAATGTCGCATAAATTCCACCCTAGTTCCCATGAAACATTGCTTTTACTTAAAGCTGAAAAATTAACAGAGAATCATAGGTTTACATAATACGGTCAATGAACACTTGAATTCGCAATTCTTGAACTACTAATGCATTAACGTTCGACTTCAGGAAACTATAATGCCTCTATTGACATGTGTGTAGGAAGTAATAGTCTTCAAGAAAGTGCATCCATTCTCCTTGTCTCCAAGTCAGCCATGATCAATTTGGTACAAGAGAGATGCTTGCTGATCTCGTTTCCATTTCACCATACCTCAGAGAGAGAGAGAGAGAGAGAGAGAGAGAGAGAGAGAGAGAGAGAGATTCTAATTGTAAGGATGTTGACATGTGTTTTGTTCACTTTCGGTTTCGTGTTCTGCTAGTGGTCGGTGGCTTTTTATTTTAAAGAAAGTCAATAAAATGTGTGGGGAACCAACATGCTCCCAGCCGGGCAACGAGTTTCTAGATCCTCTGGTCAGCACCGTGATCAGAAATAATGCACTCTCTTCTGCAATTCTGGATTTCTCCTGATTGAATCGTATGGCTTAGTCGGGCGACCCTCATCGCGATGTCTAACTATAAAGAAAAAAAACAAATATTAGTGAGAATGTATTAGTTAATTTAGTTTGTGTTAATTCAATTTCTAGTTATCTGCTTTTTGGAATCCTCCTTTGGTGGTGAGAGATGGTGATTGCCATATGGGTTGAGTTTCTGTGGCTGATTGCATGTTATGATTGAGGTGCTAAATATATTATTTTCAGTTCTGGTTTAGTTATTATTGTTTAATTAGAAATTCAGTTTCGTCTATAAGGGTAGGGGAATGCGAGATAATTGTTTTGTGTACTCATTCAAGGTTTCAGATATATCCAAAGGGGATAATTTTGCGATAGGTCGTTTTAGTGTCGATGTTTGTGTTTTATTTGTCACGACACGCGTTAGACCGTCCGAACCGGGATGTAATTATATCACTCGCGCGAGTGCCCATGACGAGAGCGGTAGATTATCCTCTTTAACAATAACGATGTCCCCGATGTTGATGTTTGGCTGCCTTTGGAGCCATTTTGGTCGTTGTTGCAGAAGATGGAGGTATGATATGCTCCATTGTTTTCAAAATTCTTGTAGAACGCGCTGAATATATCTCCATTTCTCTGTATTATATTGGTACACCGATAAGAAAGAGGGCGGGGTTCACGACAGTCAGGTCATCGGGATCTGAGGACATGGGACACAGTGACCTGGAATTGAGGTATGCTTCAATTTGACAGAGTAATGTTGCATACTCTTCAAATGTTAATTTGGAGTTGCCTATCGTCCTTTTAATATGGTGCTTGATTGATTTTATTCCTGTCTCCCAGAGACCTCCAACATTTGGTGACAATGGGGGATTGAGGTGTCATGTGTATTTAGAGTAGGTAGTTCCTTGGCAACCTCAATTGACCAATCGGATGAGAGAAATTTGCTTTCTCTCTTGATTTCATTGTATGCCCCTTTAAAATTTGTTCCGCAATCGCTAAATATATTTGCGCATGTACCTCTTCTAGCGACAAATCTTCTATAGGCGGCTATAAATGCAGTGGTTGTTAGCTGGCTTACCAACGCTATGTGCATGGCTTTCGTTGAAAGGCAAATGAATACTGCTATATATCCCTTTTCGATTTTTCTGCATCGTCCCTTCCACAATTTTAGTTGTATGGGTCCGTCATAATCAATACCAGTGTTGGTGAATGGTCTGCAGCAAATAACTCTTTTAGCTGGCAGGCTCCCCATAAGCTGTTCTAGCATTTTCGCTTTATGTCGATGGCATCTCACGCATTTGTGTATAATAGATTTCACCAGTCTCCTTATGTTGGTTATCCAATAGACCTTCCGGATCTCTGCCATTATCAATAGTAGACCGCCATGGAGTGTGCGCTGATGGATGTCACTTACTAATAATTTCGCAAATTGATGCGAATCCCTTAATATTAGAGGATGCCTTTGATTACCTCCTGCCCGCAGTAATCCTGTGGCGTCGAGAAATGGATTTAAATCCTTAGATTTTGCTTCCCCTTGAAAGCGTGTTGTTTTTTTCAATGCTTTGATGTACATATTTGCCAAATAGATCTTCTTGCACTATTTTAATAAGTTGATCGTGTGCTGACGTTAGTTCATTGGGTTTGAGAGGGTATGCTTTAAGCGGTTTTTGTTTTTTTTTTTTTTTTGGATTTATTGGAAGTTAAGAACATATCTTCTCCATATCGCTATGTTGCAAATGCGTCGATGTAAGGTGGAAAATTGTTCGAACAATGCTCTATTGCTTAGGGTAGGTACAATGCATGATAGAAGGATGATTGACGTTCATTTTTTTGATTTAGATTTTTGATTTTAAGATTGGTGTCAGTTGGGTTTCTTTTCCTTTTATCCAGGCTAAAGTTACAATTGAGTCACTCCATGCGAACACTTCAGGATTGGTGAATTACATTGCTCGTGATATTAGACAAGTACTGCACATAGTATACTACGGCTGAATATGCCTTCTCCGAGATGTCGCTAAAGCCTTGTAGCTGCACCTGAGCTGAATCTTCATATTCCATCCATCGCGGTATTACCCAAATATTTTCGGTCTCCTTAGATATTGGGGTATCCCATGTTAACTCTTGCAGCCACAAACAAACGGGCAATGTCTGCTTAGATAGATCTTTTAGTGTATGCTTTTACTAAATTAATTTTAAATTTGAACACATGTTGTGCTTAAAGATATCGGTGAAGTCAAAGTTTAGTAGAAGATTGATCTCCCTTTCACTTTCAGGTATTAGTTCTAATACCTTTTCGGAATTACTTGCCCACTTTCTAAGATTGAATCCTTCCTACTTCAATGTATCGAGAACATCTCGAAGCTTAATTGCTTCGGATTCATTATTTGCTCCGTAAATCAGGTGATCCACGTATAATCCATCGGTGAGTGCCTTGGTGACGTGTGGATGTGATTTATTTACTTCAGCCGCTAGCTGCTGTAGGGTTCGCACCGCCAGATATGGTGCTGATGCAGTGCCAAAAGTAACCGTCTTTAAAGTTAATATTTTTAATGGCTCTGTATGGTCGTTTCTCCACAAAACCAGCTGATAAGAAGTATCAGCAGGTGCCATCCATACCTAACGATACATCATGGTGATTTGCGCAACGAATGCTACCTTATATTTTCTCCATTTTGCAATCAGCTCTACAATGTCTGCATGTAAGCGGGGACCCACCATTAGGTGATCGTTTAAGGATTCACCATTTGATGTCTGCAAAACCTTACTTTCGAAAGGATGAATGGTTTGCTAACCTTTGAAGGCACTTGATAGCAAGGTAGAGAGCCGACGATATGCCAAAGGTTATTGTATTTAGTTGATACTGCTTTATGGGTTCTGAGCATAAAATAAGTTGATATCGTCGATGATCTTCATGTTCCAGTACCTGGCTGTACATTTGTTGAATATCGGCTGTGAATACGAATCCTGGCAACCGAAAACGAAGCAAGATAGTAAACAGATCGTCTTAGATAGTCGGGCCCGTACGCAATATATCGCTCAATGATAAGTTTATTCAGGTTTTGCATGATGCGTCGAACACTACCACTAGTAATGGCTTTGCAGAATGGATGATTGCTCTAACTCCGCTATTTGTCCTGATTGTATGTACTCATCCATGAATTTTTGGTATTTTTGTTGGAGTTTGTGATTTTTGGCCAACCTCCTTTCTAAAGAGTTAAGTCTTCGCAATGCAATACTACTTAAATCGCCTAATTGAGCAGAATTCTCAGTGAATAGAAGTCTCACTACAAATCGTCGGCTGCTGTTATGACGGACTGTTACGTTGAAGTGCTCCTCACATCTTTTCTCGGCCGCCGTAATTTGCCTTTTTTGACCATCAGGTTCTTCGAGTGTCCAAAACCTCTCAAGAGAGTGACAATCTATCCACGCGAAAAAGATATTTTGAAAAACAGGCATGTTCTCGGCTGTTTTGATTTTACCTTTTTTTTTGTTTTTTTTATATAATGAGCGTTTGTATACCCTTAAGGTGATTGTTCACAGCGCGACAAAGGAAATTTAGGGAGGAAGAAAAGAGAGGTACCGATGTACATTGTTTTTAAATGTTTGCAAGTTATAACGACCAGGAAATACAGAGATCGGCAGGGCATTCCATAAGCGAGTTGTACGGCTTAGGAACGAATCACGATATTTTAGAGTACGTCCGAAAATGAGCTTGAGGGTATACTGATGAGCATTCATAGCGAGACGGGTGTTACGGTTGAAATTTGAATGGGCGGAATGCTACTGGCGATTTCAGTGGAGCACTGGTGGTGGAAATAACGATAAAACAAAGTGAGACAGGAGACATTACGTCGGTGTTCGAGGGTATCAATTGACTGACTGATATTAGTATCATCAATGAGCTTTATCGCACGATTTTGAATCCTATCTAGCAGCTGCAGAGATGTTTTATGAGCACCTGACCAGATGTGGGCATAGTACTCCAATTTTGGGCGGATGTATATATATTGGGACCAGATCAGAGGGGGTAAAATATTTCTTACATCGCTTGAGGAAACCTAGACATTTCGCAGCATTTTTGGCGATATTAAATATGTGGTCATTCCAACGTAAGTTGTCATTGACACACATACCGAGAATGGAAAGTTTTTCGGTTTCGACAATGCAAGCGCCATTCATAGATAATGGCTGGGTGTTTCGATTTCGCTTTAAAGACAGCAGACAGCACTGTGTTTTGGAAGCATTAAATTCCACTCTGTTGATAGTTATGCTGTTGATATCGGAATTTAATGAGCGTATGCTAAATACGCTGCCGTTCTCGTTCTACAGTCGAAGAGCAGGGCCGTGAGTCCAGAAACGAATATGAAAAGCAGAGAGTACTGTCATCAGCAAAGGAATATATTGGATTAGACGTAGCAGACAAGAGATCATTAATAAAAATTAAAAAGAGTGTCAGAGACCGAACAGAGCCCTGGGGCACACCAGCATTTATTTTGTGAATATCAGACTTGAAACCTTCCAAGACAACTTGAATTGAACGTTCCGAAAGGTAATTTCTAATCCATTGAAGAAGAGAGTCGTCGATCCCAAATGCACGCATTTTCGACAAAAGCGCTTGATGCCAAACTCTGTCAAATGCCTTAGAAATATCAAGTGCAACTATCTTGCTTTCGCCAGATTGATGTACGCTTTGGTTCCACTTTTCGGTAAGACATGCCATCAAATCACCAGTGGACTTGTTGCTACGAAAACCGTACTGCCGGTCATTGAGACGTTTCCGTGTTTCGTGATATTTCATGAGCTGACGATTTATCAGCGTTTCCATGACCTTGGAAAGAAGGGACGTAAGTGCAATGGGTCTGTAGGGGGAGAGAGAAGATGATTCGCCTTTTTAAGGGACGGGATGGACAAATGCTGTTTTCCATCTGCTCGGGAAGAGTCCTAAAGTGTAGGATTGACGAAAAAGCTTACGCAGTGGTTTTACCAGCGAGGAAGAACACCTCTTCAGAAGAAGGGGAGATATACCATCTGGACCAGCGGATTTATGTATGTTGAGATCTTTAAGTACTCTTGCTACTACACGAGTGCGAAAGTAGATTGGTCCCATTGAAGATTCGACGCACTCAAGTGTATGCGGAGACAAAGCACAATCTGGGAGTGTTGAACTGGCCGCAAAGTGTGCAGCAAGCAGAATGGCCTTATCCAAAGACCTGACAGCTGGAATGTCATTGTAAATGAGCGTTTGGATGGAGGATGAGGCGGAATTTCTAATGTTTTTGATAACCTGCTGCAAGAAAATTGTAATAGAACTGTGCTTGTATAAGTAGATCTATTTGATCCGAAGTATTAAATTTTAGATCGGTAAATTTGATATATCTCGGTATAGTCCAGTTGGAGATATCAATCGACTTGGTGGGCTACAACATTTCCTTGTTAACCAAAGCCTCTAATCTTGTTGTGAATTCGTTTATTGTTGATTTCAGTTGTACGTTTATTCTTTTCTGTGTTTTTTGGACTGCATTATCGATTCCCTGGATGTACCATGAATCATGTTTGGTCGAAATCCCTAGCCTTTTTCCCACGTGTTCCGTAATGAGATTGACCTGCGAGCCTGCATCTAGAAGCGCTCTGACCTCAATGAAATTTCCGTTGTTTGCTAGTAGTTTTACCCTTGCCGTCCCCAAGAAGAAATACTAGAAGACAGTTCATTTTGAGCGTAGACGGCGTTCCAGGTACTTGACGATCTTGTGTGTGTGTAATCTGCTGACGCGTCGAATGGACCTTTTCGATCACATGGTGCATCCCCGCTGAGAACATTTTATCGGTTGATGGCTCGTTCATTAATCCTGCCACCAGTAGTCTTGGGTTTTCATATCGTTCCTTGAGCATATTCCAAACTGTCAAGTAACTTGCGTTTGACGCCAGAAAATGCCTTATTAGTTTTTCAGGTTCTCCCAATACATTTGTCTTAAGGAACAATATCTTTTGACAATCCGCCATTGGTTGATAATGCACCATTTGCACGAAGAGGTCGTGGATTTGTTGCTATTTCAAGTAATCGGCGTCAAATTTTGGCAGAGACAAATTAGGTAGCTATTCGAAGCTACCATTAGTCTTTGGTGTGAACTGGAGGAACTGTCATGATGATCTTGTACCATGGTCATTATCTCTATATTAAGTTGTTCGGAGCAATTTTGCCCTGATCTTAGTATCTGTTTCTTCAATGATGTCCCAGGCTGACTCTAATTGACACAGTCTTTCTACGTAGCAACATTGGGTTTTCTGGCCGAGGAATCCTTTTTGTAGTTGTCTATGAGTCGGTAGAGCTCATCGATATTGAGATTCTATTTCTTGGTCAGCTGGTCGACCGACCAATCTACGATATTCCAACTCGGAGACAACTGTTTCGTTGGTACATGATTGTTCAGAGTCAAAACGCGACGGACTTTACCAGTATCTGCAGCCCTGGTAAAGGCTTCTGAGTAGTAATGATCGCTCAAGAGTTTGCCTCTTACTCCAGGAAGCAAATATGAGGATCATGTGGGGGTCACCAAGTGTTAACGTAAGAACTCTTTTACTCCGGCGGTATGATCAGGGTTAATGTACCTTGATCGTGTAGTGGATATATTCGGTGCTTGTACCAATATATCAATACTAATGTACGATTATATGTATTTATATGATATTTAGTCACCTTACCTCGGGTAAGTTAGCATAACTACTCGTATTACAAGTAACAATTATCATAAATTTTCTTATTTAACAACAATTCAAATATCGTATTTGTTTATTGAGCAGAAATTTAGTGCAATAAAAAATTATCTAATTATTCAGTAGTAGTATTGAAAACTTTATTTAAAAGAAAAAGTACTTAAAGTAACTATTACAATTTGATAAACTTAAGTTTACTATGGTTTATTTTCTATGGTCTCCTTCAATAATACGTGTTCTGTAATCAAATGCGATTGAAGTGTATTTATACAAAGCTTCCCAACCAAGTTCACCGTTTAAAATGTTCAGAACATCATGCATATCCAGTTTGTTTTTCTCCAAAGTATCTCACACGAAATTCGCTTAAGATAGGGCATCTGACAATAAATTTGTATACGTCCTCCCTTTCTTGTAGGTTACCCAGGTCACATAGAATTGGCAGGTCAGGACGATGTAGGATGTAATTTAAATTGATTATTTCACCTCTTACTTTAAATATTAAATTAATCATCTTCAGCGGAAAGCGATTGAGGGATTACGTGTGCTCTTGAAGATTATAATTCAGTTGACTGTAAAGTATTCTATGTTGTGAAGTTACTGCTTCCGTTTTACATTTATCGTACAAAGTGAAGTTTGCGCACATTTTCACCGATGTTATTCCCGAACTCTTCCCACTTTTTGATAAGATTTCCCCTTGTCGAAATAGCTCTCCTGAGCACTAGTCTAGGAAGCCGTTCTTCTTTCATCTCCAGTACTTTTATAACATATTCAAAGTGCAGTTTTCAAATGAAACATGTAATTTGGAATGGACTTTGGTAACCGGAAAATTCGTTTCGTTTCAGAAAATATCACAGGAATCTTTCAACCTCTTCAAACTGGCAGTAACCCCAAACTTGAGCACCATATAGTAATATAGAGGCAGCACTCGCACGAAATAATTTAATCTTAGAGCTGTGCTCAATATATTTATTATTGATGCATCGGCCCCATACTGCCAGTTTAAGTTGGAAATGCTTTTTCACGCTAAGATTTGCCGTAATTAATACGTCTAGATACTTATACTCCCGAACTATTGAAACAATCTCTCCTTTGTAGGTCCATTTTTCATTACGAGCATATCTACCGCCGCCAGCTCTGAATATCATAATCTTGGATTTCTCTAAGTTAACAGACAGATTTCAAAGTTCACAATAACTCTCCAGTCGCTTGATCACTCGCTGCAATCCTTCAACTGAATCCGAAAGAAAAACTATATCGTCGGCGAAAACTAGTCCTGGTATCTGCATACAGAAGAACAGTCTCGACCAACAAAAGAAAAATCTGGAAGAACAAAAGAATAGCCTCGAACAAAAGCTGGATGAACAAAAGAAAAATCTAGACGAGCAGAAGAGCAGCATTGAACAAAAAATCGACGAACAAAAGAATAGTCTAGAACAAAAACTGGAAGAACAAAATAACGTTCTACACCAAAAGTTCGAAGAAATCGATGACAAATTTGAAAGAATAGAGAAGAATGTTGGCGAAAAATTCGAAGAAATGGACAGCAAAGTTGAGCAACTGACAAAAGAGCTCGACACAGTGCGAAAACAGAAACTGCGAGAATGTTCTTTAAGCGGTCCAAGGAGAAAAGATTTGAAGCCTCCCTCATTCGATGGCCAGACCTCATGGTCTACTTATAAGAAGCAGTTTGAAATGGCTGCCTGTGCAAACGACTGGGACAATGAGGAAAAGTGCTTTGCCCTAACAATGGCCTTGCACGGTCCTGCAGCAGAATTGTTGCAAACAGTAGACATCGAAAAGCATAAAGATTATGTGACTTTAGCACAGGCTATAGAGAAACGGTTTGGGGATAGCCACATGCAGGAGGTCTACAAAGTCCAATTGCAAAGCCGAACGCAGAAAAGAGGAGAAACACTGCAGCAGCAGCAGACGTGAGTAGACTTGCACATCTGTCATACCCCACCGCAGGACAGGAAATTATCGACGAAATGGCATAAGATTCATTTATCAGGGGAATTGCAGACTCGAAGCTACAGTCAGCAGTAAGGATGGCCGGGAAAAGAACCCTTGCTGAAGCACTTGCCTTCGCTCTGGCGATGGAAGCAGCCAATCAGGCTTCCAGGGGAACACATTTCGTCAGGGAAGTAGCATCTATCGAATGTTCCTGCACAAGAATTAGTGCCGAGGAACGAGATACTCGACGGGATAGACGAATAATGCGCTGCTGGAATTGAAATAAAATAGGACACCTTCAAAGGCAGTGTAAAGAACCGGTGCGACGGAAAGACTGCCCTCACTGTGGTGACAAGCAAATAGAGGAAGAAACCCGCAGAAACAGCTATCAAGAAGCCGGTCAACCTTCCCGAAGCCATCAGTCGGGAAATGCTTAAGCACCAACTTCGCGGGGCAGAAGTTGATAGCAGGAGTCGACGGCCCCAGGACCATCATCCAAGTCTCGCTGGCAAAACGATGCAGCGAAAGCCTTCTAGTAGAAGTAGTCAGTGGAAAAGGAAAATGGATGGCAACAATAGACACCGGTGCCACGGCCTCAATCATCAGGAGGAATCTTGTGCAGAAGTCTTGGCTGCATAACACTAGCAGTTGCAGCTTGCGAACAGCTACAGGAGCAAGGATTAAGGTATATGGTGAAGTCCGCATAAAAATCCAATTGGCCGGAATAACATTCACTCACGCGTTTCTGGTAGCTGACATATGTGACGAGTGCATCATTGGTACAGACTTCATGAGAGAACATGCACTTATAGTCGACTTGGGGGCACAAACCCTGAAATACGGAAACATGGAGATACCAATGATATACGGAAACGCCAATACCACAGTCTCAAATGTCGTTATCTGCAGCAATCAGAGTCTAGAGCCTTCGTCAGAAGCAATTTTGTGGGCAAAAGTGGAAGGTGGTCCTGGTAGCCACCGATTCTATTTGATGGAGTCAGAAAAGAGAAGAGACTTCATGGTGGGAAATACCTTAGTGGAGCCAAAGAACAACATGGTCCCTGTAAGGATTCTAAGTCCAAAGACATTCAGTGTAAAGGTGAAAAAGGGGGAGATAGTGGGAAAATGCGTACCTGTTGAGGCTATATCGACCACAACGGAAAAAAAGGGTGCAAAACCGGTCACAACAGTTCAGAACATAAAAATCAAGAACAAAATTCTCAGCCTCTGTAATTTGGACGAAGATCAGCGAATCCTGGCAGAAAATTTACAGAGCAGAAGATGTCGATACTCGAAGACCACAAGATTTCGATACTTGAATAACAAAGTCTCGACCATTGATGACTGGAGAGTGGAATCGAATTTTCTAGCAAACTGGAAATCGTATGGGACTCTGGATGGCGAGGATTGTTCTCGAAGTATGTCATTCGAGTATAAATACCAGCATCCCAAAGGTATGCAAATCAGTTCTAAAGTGAAATTTGAAGTGTTAATTAGGAGAAGTGATTAAGTGGTTTAAGTAAAAGATAAGAAAAGTATAAGCGGTGGAGAAATTGGATTGTACTGAAAGAAACAATTAAATAGTGAATTGTAACTGTACTGAATAAAGCGATTTCTATTGAAAAGAATAAGTTCTATCATTGTACCCACACAAATATTTTACAATATTATTAATTTTGTTAAAGAAATTTTTGTTTTCAAATACGTGTTGGGTTAAAATGTCGAGAAAAGATACGCGAGTTTCGAAATAAGTGCTTGTGAAGTGCTTAGATGGGATAGTTTAAATAGAATCGTGCTTTAAAAAAATGTAAACAAAGTATTTGTTAAACGCGAAGAAATTGTTTTTCTTGTTATTTCTTTATTCAATATTAAGTTCGTAGTGAATAATATAAAGTGTTTGTTTATTATATTGTTAAACAAGTCAATAAAGACAGTGAAATGCAACTTTAAATTTTCAAGGGAAACATTTCAGTTGGTGAAATTGAAAGTCGGTGCAAATTGGCTTGCTTCTTAAGTTGTAATTGAAGCAGGATCAAGTACAAGAGAGTAATTGCAACCAGCTCTCAGTACTCTGCTAGGAGTATATGCATATACGTGCACATGTATAGTATTCCAACTATGCTTGTTGGAATGCTTGTGTTCAACAAAACTGTCTGCATTTTTTCCTTAAAATCAACATCAACATCAGGTTATGGGCCAGGACACAAAAGTCAGCAGAAGTTAAAGATAATTCAGAAGGAGAACGCGTTCTGGTTTGTGAACGAGGAATATGGATATTAATAGAAATAATACTGAATAATATTATCAGGCTGGAGGGTTTAAGAAATTGGAATATCTGGGAATTTCAAACCACGGTGCTGTTGAGAGGAAACGGCTGGCTGGATGTTGTGGAGGGAAAGTGTGTGAAGCTCGAAGATGCCGCTGAAATACCTGCATGGGAAGTTAAAGATGCCAAGGCGCAGAATCTGCTGGTTACACGGATGACACAAGAGGCCATGTTGCACATCATCACATGCACGAGTTCTGCTGAAATGTGGAGAAAACTTCAAAGTGTATATGAGCAGAAGATTGAGACTAGTGTGCACAAAGATTCTTTCAGTACAAATATGAGAAAAGCGTGAATATGTCAGTTTCCTTATCTAAGATCCAAGAAATGCAAAATCAGTTCAAACAGATGGGCAAAGAAATCTCTGACAGGTTTGTTATTACAAAAGTGTTAATGTAATTACCTGATATAATCAAGCATTTTGTTTCGGCGTGGTGATAAGCAAACCATTGACAACTTAGTAGCCAGATTATTAATTGATGAAGAGAGGGTGAAAGGAAAGAAAGGACTCCAGTGCCAGTGAACTGGCGCATCAAAACTTCGCTTATGTGAAAAATATTCTGCGGAAAAACAATATTGCTGTGAAACAAAATTTTAAGCCTGTGTGTCAAAGTTGTTTGGTTGGAAAAATACATCGATTGCCATTCAGCAAGAGTGAATATGTGACTATAAGGACTTGTGAGCTAATTCATGCTGATACTTGTGGCCAAATGGAAGAAGCATCTGTTGGCGGTCGAAATATGTTGTCATACTGAAAGACGACTATTCTAGCTTCAGGAGTGTGTACTTTGTCAAAACCAAAGATGAGATCAAATATTGCATTGAAAATTTCTTAAATAAGGCCGAAAACATAACTAAAAACAAAGTGAAAATCTTCAGAAGTGACAATGGTTTGGAGTTTGTAAACAAAGAAGTGAGGGAATGTTTTCAAAGCGAGGTATTACACACCAAACAACAGTACCTTATACACCAGAACAGAACGGGAAGGCTGAAAGGGAAAATATAACTTTGGTGGAAGCAGCAAGGACAATGTTACACGGAGGAAACTTACCAAAGAAGCTGTGGGCAGAAGCGATTAATACGGCGGTATTTGTCTTGAATAGAACTGGGAAGAGTCATGAAAATGGAAGGTCACCATCCATTTGAAGTATGAAAAAATAAAAATTTTGACATTCAGCAGTTAAGAACATTTGGTACGAAAGTGTTTATTCACATTCCAAAGGAAAAAAGAAAGAAATGGGACAAGAAAGGTGAAAAGGGGTTGCTACGAAGAAAATGTAAAAGGATATAGAATTTATTTTTCACAAACGAATGCGGTGGAGACAAAGAGGGATGTTGTTTTCTTAAATCAAGATGCTGAAGAGATACTTCAAGTTAAGAAAGGCGAGGAAAAAGAATCTATGATGCCAATGGATCTGGAAGAGGAGTTCGAACAAGATGGAAGCCCGGAGATAGATATGATCAAGTTAACTAATGGATTTGATGAAACGAAAAAGGTGGCACATACAAGCAGTGTTGAAGAGAATGGATCAGCGTGCGATAGTGGCAGTGAGTACTTACAATGCGGTGAAGAAGAATGTCTATTGGAAGAAACCAGTCCACCCAGAGAAGAAAGAAGCAAACGTCAGACATTAAAAGATAACAACAAGTGGGACTTTTGTACTGTACCAGTTACCAAAACAATCAGTAGCAAATGGGTTTTTAAGATTAAAAATATAAATAATACTAAAGAGTATTGTTTTGGCTTGATTGAAAGGGATGCGATTTTAACGATAAAATACGTTTATTTCTGTTGATATAGATATGGGTTAAGTTTTACAATTTTAATTATGTGGCGAACTTACCGCAGTGTACTCCCTTTCTCTTTTAAAGCAAAATGACAATTAAATTAATGAAAGGCAGCTCGATCGAAAATGACAGCCAAAGAAAAGTAAACAAATGTCAGTCAAAGAAGAATGAGAATGAGACTGCGTTCACAAGCAGAATGTGTATTAAGTTATTGTTTCGACGGGCATTCTGCGACATTCCCACCCACGTGGATCGGCTCCGATTCACCAGACTCTACGTCGAGAAGGGCTAACTTCGATGCAGGGCGTTTGAACATTCCTTTAGGTGTACGGACGTCAGCTCTTCGTACTTCACCATCAACTCCTGCGTAGACTCTCTCAACCTTCCCTCGGCACCACTGCCCTCCTTGGAACATTCGCGTCGCAGATGAACACTAAATCTCCTTCTGCTATAGGTCTTGTCCTTTGGCACCATTTACCTCGACGCCTTGAAGTTGGCAGGTATTCGGACACCCAGCGCTTCCAGAACTGATCCCTTAGCTGACGTGCAATTCGCCATTGCTTTCGCAAAGTGCACGACCTTCCCAAGGGCTCACATACACCAGGCATCTGCGCGGTACTAGCTGAACCGAGAAGAAAGTGATTCGGAGTGAGCGGCTCCTCTTGGTCGACTGAAACTGGTAGATGCGTCAAGGGTCGTGAGTTGACAACGTTTTCGGCCTCAATTAGAAAACACTGCAGCGTATGTGCATGGGGCGCAACCTCTTTTAGAGTGTGACGCAGAACCTTCTTCACACATTGGACCATGCGCTCCCATACACCTCCTTCAGATGGGTTGTTGGGACAGTTGATGACATCTCGTTCTGGACACGGTCACTGTCGAATACCTCAGAGAAGCTTTTCGATTCCTGATCGACGCCAACGAAGTTCTTGCCGTTGTCACAGCGAATTTTAACTGGCCTTCCACGACGATTCATAAAATTGCGGATAATTAAGATGCAGGCATCTGTTGACAAATCGCAGGCGACTTCAAGGCGGATGGCCCGGACGACAAGACAGGTAAATAATGCCACCCACCGCTTCTCCGCACGCCGACCGATTGTTACTGCAAGCGGGCCGAAGTAGTCCAAGCCCACGTAGGAAAACGGCCTCACAAACGGCGTCAGACGGTCTTCGGGTAGGGGCCCCGTTAAAGGCATAAAATGTACGAATCGCGCTATCCGGCACACGTAGCAGCACGCAATTACTTTGCGAATAACTTGCCTCAAGCGCGGAATCCAGTATTTACGGCGAATTTCGCTGATCGTCGCCTCGACGTTCTGATGTTTCATCTGGCGATGGTGGTAACTCACAAGCAAGTCGGTAAATACGTGATCAGGAGGCAGTATTATTGGTCGTTTCACGTTGTATGGTAACCAGCTAGCTGCGTCAATTCGACCATTTACACGCAAAACGCCCTTCTCATTAAGGTACGGCAGTAGTTTATGTAAGGGACTATCTCTGGTTAGGCTTTGACCGCTCTTAATTTTGCTCAGCTCGGCAGCATAAATCTCAGCTTGTATTTGGCGGCATAAGACTCCCTCCGCATTATTAAGCTCAGCGACGCTCAAAATATACCCCTCTCCGGAGCCATCTTCTCCACGACATCGAGCAACAAAGCGAGTATTCCACTCTTTTCCCTCTCATACAGGCGGTCCCAGGGAGTTCAGCTCCAGAGCGAACTGCTCCCAATATTCCTTTTGATTTTTTTTTTGAGGACCCAATGCCCTTTGCAATGTCTGCATTCTCCTCCATTAATTTAACTAATTTTGTGAATTGTTCAGAATTCGTCCTCTTAAAACCTAAAAAAATGAAAAACTGACTTGCCATGGGCAGGATTCGAACCTGGACCCTCCGAGCGAGAAGCGATTGCTAGTACCGCTACACCACGGCCACCCACCTGTTCGTGGGAAGAGAATTCGTTGCAGTTGATCACGCTTGAAGCTGATGTTGCTGCTCGTGGGAACTGTATCATTTTTAATACATTGGGCTCATGATGGAATATTGTTGACGTTAACTGGAATGTTGTTGGCGTTAATTCCTCCGCCCTTAAATTCGAACGTCCTCGTGAGATGTTGTTGATGTCACGAGATGAGGGATGTCTTGAAGACCTGTGGTTGTTGCCGATGGCCTGTTGATCTTAGTACATTTGTCCTTGATCATGCCTTTATTTCTTATCATTTTGTATGCGAAGGTGGCTGTAGCCAAGACTGTAACCATTAATATGATGTTAAGTTGATGTTGTGTTTCGTTGCAAGTAGCTCGATTTCTTCAGTGCAATGGACGTACAGGTCTTTTATCATTTCGAGGGACAGTACCTCCTCTATCTTATCTGGCTTATATGATGTTTGTAGTATTGCCGGTAAGGGTTGATGACTTGTGACTTCTTTAGACATAATTGTTCTTCCCCTGACTTCAGTGGTGGTGTTGAAGTGTTTGATAATGAACGTACCTTTGAGCATGACAGTATCGTTGTTGATAAGAACTGGGCCATTGAATTGGTTCAGAAGCAAGATTCCTGGTGTTATTTCCTCTACATCTGGAACATGTTCGTTATTGATTATGGAACAAGATGCTTTTTCGCTTTTTATAAGCATTGGAATGCACGAAGAATTTCTTAAACTAACAATTTTATTTTTATTACAAATTGAAAGATTATTGTAAAATGTTTGTGTGGGTACAAATGATAGAACTTATTCTTTTCAATACAAATCCCTTTATTCAGTACAGTTACAATTCACTATTCAATTGTTTCTCTCAGTACAATCCAATTTCTCAACCACTTATACTTTTCTTATCTTTTACTTAAACCACTAAATTACTTCTCCTAATTGACACTTCAAATTACACTTTAGAACTGATTTGCATACCTTGGGGATGCTGGTATTTATACTCGAATGACATACTTCGAGAACAATCCTCGCCATCCAGCGTCCCATACAATTTCCAATTTGCTAGAAAATTCGATTCCACTCTCCAGTCGAGACTTTGTTATTCCAGTATCGACATTTTCTGCTAGATGTCGCTGCTCACATTTAAGTGGTTATCACATTGCTCCCTCCCTACAGTTGTACGTCCCGAACAACTTCGTCATTCAGCATCCCGTTGAAATGACACATTCTATCCAAATGGACCACTTTCAATTTTCCTCGATCCCCACGCTGGATCCGGTAGACAACGTCATTAATGCGGGTTATCACCTTGTATGGACCTTCCCAGTCCTGTTGCAATTTTGGTGATTTGCCTTTCTTACGCTGAGGATTATACAGCCAAACCAGATCTCCTTCGTTGAAACCGGAAGATTTCGCCTTGATATCGTACCTAGTTTTCATGCGGCTGCTTGCTAGCTTCATCTTTTCTCTGGTGTCTTCATGCAATTTACGAATCCTGCTGCGTAAGTCATTCACGTACTCGTTCACTTCTTTGGGCTCCGTCGGTGGGGATCCGAATTTTGCTTCACTTGGCAACCGAATCGTTTGACCAAATAAGATTTCGGATGGTGTGTGCCCTGTCGAGCTATGGACAGCGTTTCGGTAGGCCATTAAGAAGAGGGGTATGTGTCGATCCCAATCCCGCGGGCAGTTGCTGACAACCTTAGATAGATGCTCATTCAAGGTCCGATTGAATCGCTCGACCATTCCATTAGATTGAGGGTGTAGTGGCATTGTCCTTGTCTTTCTTATTCCCAAATATTGGCATATTTCCTGGAAGACTTTTGATTCAAAGTTTCGCCCTTGATCAGAGTGCAGCTCCATTGGGACCCCAAATCTGCTCACCCAGTTGTTGACTATCTGTTCGGCTACGGTCTTAGCCTCTTGATTTGGGAAGGCAAAAACTTCCGGCCACTTACTGAAGTAATCCATGACTACGAGAGTATATCGGTTTCCATTAAAGGTTTCGGGAAACGGCCCAGCGATTTCGATGGCTATTCGTTCGAAAGGTGCTCCAACATTGTATTGTTGCATTTGTCCATGTGGCTTTACTTTTGGACCCTTGGTAGCCGCACACCTTATGCACTTTTTGCACCAATTCTCGACATCTTGTTTAGCGCTTAGCCAATAGAAACGTTCCCTTACCTTTTCCAACGTCTTGTTTATTCCCAAATGGCCTCCTGAGATTCCGTCATGTATTTCATGGAGTACTTGGCTGACTCTGGAACGTGGCATTATTAGCTGCATACGAGATGTTTTCCCATCTGCACTTTCACATTTTCTCTTCAGCAATCCATCTTGCACGAGAAGCGAGTCTCACTGTGCCCAGTATGCCTTCAGAATTTGGCTCCGATCTGATATCTGCTGCCAGCTTGGTCTTTCCTCGTGTTCCTTCCAGGCCAATATTGGTTCGATGTCATTGTCTGCCTGTTGGGAGGAACGGATTTCGTCTATACTCCAACCCTCTATTGGCTCAGTCCTGATCGTTTGGATAGTTGCCTGTTGTTTCGCTTCTTTACCACTGACTACTTCTGCTGGGAGGCTTTGGTTGCATTGTTTTACCTGTGAGACTGCGATAATTACCCTGGAGTCGTCGACTCCTGCTACAGACTTCTGCCCCGCGAAGTAAGCATTTCCTAACTGATGGCTTCTGGAAATTTGACCGGTTTCTTGGTAGCCGTTTCTGCCGGATTTTCTTTCTATTTGCCTGTAGCCCCAGTGCAGGCAGCCTTCTCGTCGTACCGGTTCTTTACAATTCCCTTGCAAATGTCCTACTTTATCGCAGTTCCAGCAGCGCATCCTTCGTCTCTCCCGTGGGATATTTCGTTGAATGGTAGTTGGTCTTGAGCAGGAGCATTCACCAGATACTATTTCCCTTACGAAATGCATTCCTTTGGAAGCCTGATTGGATGCTTCCATCGCCAGAGCGAAGGCAAGTGCTTCAGCAAGGGTTCTTTTCCCGGCCATCCTTACTGCTGATTGTAGCTTCAAATCTGCAATTCCCCCAATGAATGCGTCCTTTGCCATTTCGTCGATTATTTCTTGGCCTGCGGTGGGATATGACAAATGTGCCAGTCTACTCACGTCTGCTTGGAGCTGTTGCAGTGTTTCTCCTCGTTGCTGCATACGGCCTTGCAATTGAACCTTGTAAACTTCCCGCATGTGGCTATCCCCAAACCGTTTCTCGATAGCCTGCACTAAAACCATATAGTCTCTATTCTTTTCGATATCGATTGTTTGTAACAATTCTGCCGCAGGACCACGTAAGGCCATCGCTAGGGCAAAGCACTTCTCCTTATTGTCCCATTCGTTTGCACAGGCAGCCATTTCAAACTGCTTCTTATAAGTAGACCATGAGATCTGGCCATCGAATGAGGGAGGCTTCAACTCTTTTCTCCTTGGACCGCTTAAAGAACATTCTCGCAGTTTCTGTTTTCGCACTGTATATATATGCTTTACATCTGTTTGTAATGCCGTAAACTTCTTTATTACATTCTAATATCGAATCATATTTAATTTTATTTATTATTTTATTTAATTTAACAGGTCTTAATAGTGATAGGTTACATGTTTCTTTAGTTGTTATTGGAATACTTAAAATATATAATAAATCTTTATCATTCGATGCAATTCTTATGTCAGCGAAATGGAATATTCTCTACTTTTAAAATTGTTTCAGTTATGTTTATTTCAGTATATGATAAGATAAATGAATTAATTAATTATGTCTTACTATTTCTTTTGACTATTTCTTCTTTAATTATGTCTAGTTTATATTTAATTTTCATGATTATTTCACTATTATTATGTTCATTTTGCTTAATTACATTAATAATTTTATTTGTAATATCTGTTAGTTCTTTAATCTTATCTATTGACATTTTGTTGATTATGATTTCAATATTACTATTTTATCTGTAATGATTTCGTAGTCGTGGTGGTCCGGGTTTCCGGCTATCCACTTCCACGCAGAGCCTATAAAATCTAATGATCGCTTACTTCTATTGTTAATTCTAAGTCTAGATATATACTCGTAAGTTCTAATGCGGGATATTTCAAAGGAGAGGATAGGATTTAGGATATGGTTATTGGTAATGGATGTCTTTAGCGTATCTTCCAAGTATTTTAGTGTTGTCTCGTAAGTCTCAATGTCGATCAAGTGTATGATCTTAAATGATCCGCTTTGTAACTTTGCACAACCCGTATTGATTTTTATTAGCTGAGAATTTGAGTAATCCACGATTTGTGCCTCGCCATGGCACAGTGGTAATAGTGTCCTATTAAGAAATTTAATTTTTTATAAGATTTCTCTTTCTTTTTTATATCTGGGATCTAATTTAACGTATATAATTTCTCCAAAAGAGTATTTTTTTAGAGGGGTTTTCTTTGCGTTGTGGTATTTTAAGTCTGCTTGTTGTTTGTCGCGTAATTTATTGATGTTTTCCTGTTTTACACGTTCAAGTTGTTCTGGGATATTTAGTAGCTGTCTACTGAAAAATGTGTCTATGGGTATGTAATGCCCTGAGTCGTTCAAGGCTTGACCACCTTAGGTTGGTAGTCTTTGTGATTTTTTCCTCGATAGTGCCCCTCACTATGCAAAGTGGTGGTTTGATATTGGCAACCTCACTATTGTCGAGTAGCACTCCTTTTCTTGCAAGCTAATCCGCTTGTGCATTTCCGCAGTATCCTGGCACCCAGCACAGTCTTACCCAGTTCTGACTGCATGGGACCTTGGGCACTGTACGACAGCCCCTGACTGTATCAGGGTTGACGTTGGTTGATTCCATTGCCTTGAGTGCGGCCTGGCTATCGATATTGATACTTTCGGATACCGATCTCATCTGCATTAGCTCAGTCGCGCGATTACAGTCAAGACCTCTGATTGGAAAACACTGCTTGCGTCCGGTAGTCTTATAGACACTGTTAGTTCTGGGTCTCCTGAGAAAATACCAGAACCTGTTCCTTCCTCTGTTTTTGAGCCATCTGGGAAAATTGCAATTTCATTTGACCTGATTATTGCATTCTTTTCCCAGTCCTCCCTCTCCGGATAAATTATATCGTACGGGATGTCTGAGTCGATCAGGGAAGGAATTTCATCCATTAAAATTTGATTGCCTGGCAGTAGCTCCGTTAGTACCGTGCCATGTACGAAACTACTGCTCTTGAAGTAACCCAGATTATTGAGTCGTATCGCATTGTTGCCAGCCACTTTTTTGATATGTAAATCAAGCGGTGTTAGGTGCAAAAAGGTGCCTAATGCTGCCATATGGGTGGTACGGTGCGTACATGTAACGGCTCTGGAACATGTTCTTTAAACCGCTGCCAATTTTCCGTAAATCATTTTCTTTTTTGTTGCTTTCCATCATATTAGTGCGCCGTATGAAAGTATGGGTCTTACTACAACCGTATACAGCCAGTACACCATAGCAAGTGTGCAAATTTTTCCTACCGTTCTTTTTCTGATAAAAAGAGCATGATATGCCTTTTTGATTCTTTCCGCTACGTTAAGATTCCAGTTCAGTTTTTTGTCCAGAATCACACCCATATAGCTTGCGCTATCCGAAAGGGACACTTCCACTCCGTTGAGTTTTGGGAGTTTGAATTGCGGTATCTTGTAATTTCTGGTGAAAAGAACCAGTTCCGTTTTGGATGGGTTGGCATTGAGACCGCAGCATTATGCCCAAGTGCTAATCGTCTTCAGGGCCACCTCCATAAACTGGCTTAAAATATTTAAGTATTTTCCCTGCACTATTATGACCACGTCATCTGCGTATACGCATTGTACTAAGCTTTTTGAAGATGTCATTGATAACCAGAAAACACGCGAGTGGGGATATGACTCCAACCTGAGGAGTTCCGCTGGTTACTGACACTCTGACCGAGCTTTGCCCAATGGAACAGTTAATTTTCCTGTTTGCAAGCATGCTGCACACCCAGTTCGTAATGCCGTGTTCAATGTTAGCATCTACTAGACCATTTTTAATGGCGGTGCACTCCACGTTATTGAAGGCAGCTTCAATATCGCAGAAGTTCGCCATCGCAAACTCGCCGAAGTACAGACTCTTCTCTATTTTCTCCATCACCTCGAGCAGGGCGGTTTCTACAGATTTTGCTTTCATTTATGCATGCTGTGACTCAGTCAAAAAGTCATTACTGCATCTATTCCTAATGTGAATTTCCAATAATTGCTCCAGGGTTTTAATGACAGGCTTATTGGTCTGAACTCGTTTGCCAGCTTTAGGCCAAGCTATTGGCATGTACCCTATTTTTGGACTGTGTCTAAAATTTCCATAATTTTTTCAATTACCACCTCCGGTGCTTTCTGTAGCATAATCGTTGGAATACCATCCGGACCAAGAGATTTGTACGGCTTAAAGGACTGAATTGCCCACCGTAATTTTTCCTATTAATAAGAACATCTATTTCCTCTTCGGAGAGAGAGGGATCAGTGTTCTCAGTGTGCTGTAGCATGCCAGGGTCGCCTGATACTGTGAATTCCGGAAAGTGGGTCTTTTGCTGCTTTCAGCCAGGTTCCATCACTTTTCCTGAGGTAGCTAGGAACACTCGCTTCCTTTGAAAGTAGTTTGCGTAACATCGAAACCTCGTCTGTTACCGCGATAGATTCGCAATATTTTTGCCATGCAGTCCTTTTTGACTTTCCAACTAGGTACTTGAATTATTTCTTATATTCGTAGTACTCATTGCATGTACTGTCGCTTCTGAAAAGCTTCGCCCTATTATAGAGTTTCCTGACCTCTTTCCTTTTTAAACCTATCTCCCTATTCCACCATTTTGGTTGAGCCCTTTTAGGTGTTCTGTTAGCCGGGCAAGCCTTTTCGAACCCCATTGTCAAGGCCTTATTAACATTTTCTACCGCCCTATCTAAGTTAACAATATTATCGCAGGTATCCAGGTGTATATTACCACTTCTGTTTACTTGACTCAATCAGTCCTCCTAGGATTTCTTTGAAAACTACGAGTACATACCCTGTTCTGAAATTACCCAAATTACCGATGTCAGATCTCCTGAGCTGTAATTATTCAAAAGAAATGCCACTATTTGGTTTTCGATAAGGATGCAGGTCCTGATCTTACCTTCTGCCTTGTAGAAAAACTCGTAATTTTTTAGCCTAAGACCCCGAAACTTGTTGTCCTTATTGATCCAGGGCTCTTGTATGAGCACGGCTGTGACGTCCTGTCTGGTGATGTACGAGTACTCCGCCAGACAGGCAACAGCATCATTACTTCCATCATCTTGGGGAGTTCCTCTTCGTCTTTTCCCTTGGTCGATGGCTTAACCGTCAACCAAACTTTCGATTTTTCGAGGTATGGTAGGCAGTCCCTGTAAAGGGACAGGAGAAAATACTGCCCGTACTGCCTCCTAAGCCCCGTCTTAAGGACACTCCATGTATCGGCTTTTAGTTCCCGATTCTGCCCCTGAAGTAGTCCTAGGAGCTTCTCAGAGTACGTGTAAGGACACGGAACCTATACCCATGCTGTTGGGAGAGTGTACTTTGCCAACTCTGCCACCGTCGTACATTTTAGTTTGATGCTTTCCCAAGCATCGTATACTTCCAAAATGAAGCATCTGAGGAAGTCCACAGAAGACTTATTTCCTCAAGCTACAACCTTGTGTCCGCCCTCCCAACCAGCGCCATCGAATTGAAGCTCACCATTTCCTGTGGTGGATAGTTCCCTACACAGGACGTCTTGGAACTTCTCCAAGTTCACACTACTTGTTGACGAAAGAGTCGACGATGTAAACTATATCTCACACTTCCATTGGTTTGACTTCGGCAAAACCACTTAGTTCTGCGGGTAATTGTAGGCAGGTATTCCTTAGTCGATCTTCTCCAAAACAGATTCGCAAAGTGTTGAGCAGTCATCCAGTTTTTTCTTAAAATGGTCGTGTTGTCGTTGAAAACAGCAATTGGTTTTGCTCCACTCGATGAACTCAGAAGGAAATGGTTTGGCGTAAGTGCCTCATCACTCTCATCACTAAGTGGTACATAAGTCAACGGACGGAAATTGACGACATTTTCAACTTCCACCAGCATACCTCGTAGAAGTTCGTCCGACGGGTGTCGAGTGGGCATTATCTTGTATAAAACACTTTTTATGGACTTCACATATGGTGATGCAGGTGGAATAAATGTCCATTTAGTATTGCTGTTGGTAAATGCTTCCATGGGCTTGAATACACGAGTCTGTCGACAAGGTATATGCTTTCTCTATCTGTATAGCTCAGGTGGTAAGACAGGTAGGCAAGACTCCCCACCTTTTCTCTGTTCTTCGCAATTGGGAAACATACATGTGGCGAAATAGTCAACACCCACATGCGAAAATGGTCTGCTAAATGTAGCTTATCTTGCAGGCGGTAGTTGGCTCACCCGTGGTGGTTTGGGTAGAGTAGACGAATTTTTACAATACTGGAATGATTTTCTAACTGTGTGGAAAACAACTCGGAGTTTTGGTATAATAAAACATTGGCGCAACTCGTTAATCACAGCTTCGTGATTTTGATAGTGATGTTGATGATGAAAATTTTAAACCAACAAACTTGTTGTGGGATGCCGTCTCGGAAGAATAATTAGTCGTTTTTTTCAACATTTGATCGAAGGACCCCTCGGCACCCCCAAATGGGCCAGATTTAGACACAGTGCCCTTTGACAATAACGAACTTATATTTCATGTTAAATATATTTCATGTTGCGCCTGTCGGTATAAAGCACTTTCAGCTTATGATCGTGTACAAACCGTAAAACGAACCCTGCACTACGCAGTAAGCGGTTCGACTCAGAGAATCACTCGGGAGAAAACACTTTCTCCCAACACCAATCATGAACGCCTACAAACGCGACATGAGCTCCTCGCTGGTGGTATGCTCTGACTTCCATGCAGATGTCTAATTTTCTGATTGCAACAGGAGAAACGACAGGCCTCTAATCCAGCGGTTAGTAGCGCCAAATTCAGGACTTTTCTCCATTTTGTGGCTTCATCAGCTACATTTAATTTGCTGGGAATCCATTGATAGTCAGCTAAATCTGTTAGATCTAATATTTCTGTCACACGAAAGGCGACACATTGACGATATCTTCTGTGATCTGAGTGCAGCCAACTAAGTACGATCCGAGAGTCGCACCAAAACACTGTTTTTACAAAGTTGATTGAGTGGGAATCAACTATAGATTTAGCTAAACGGGAACCAAGGACAGCTGCCTGTTGTTGAAGACGTGGTATGGAGAGTATCTTCAAAGGGGCGACACTGGTCTTGGCTATCTCTCGCGTCTACAAAAACGTGGATGTTCCTCACTGGCTGATGAATCATCTTGTCATCTTTGTATCCTAAGATTGTTAACTTTCGGCTGGAAGCGAATCCAGCGAATCCAATGCAACAAAACTTTTAAGTATATCAAAAAATTCATAAGAAGACCGAGAGGATCGATGACGGTCATAAGTGTTCTTAAAACCTCCCGTTTAGTTGGGCGTCATTTATTGAAAAGAATTTCGTAATTTTTGGCCTTGGACGACAACTTAAACGTAAATTAATCCAAAGCGGTACACCACCACATGCCCAGTACTTTTTCGGTTTAGAACTCTGTTTTAGCATCAAAGTTGATTTCTTTGGTAGGACTGACCTGCAATGTATTTACGACTTCTAGTGATATCCTCCTTGCTGGTGAATAAAACGAATCTCATTGGCTACCTAAACTGCCTTTGCTACGGAATCGACGCTTTCCATTAAATCGTCGACCTAATGACTTTTTCGAATTGATTTTACAGCCTTGGGGTAGTGTTTCACAAATTCTTGTGCATTAAGATTGTGGCGCCGAAGGTCATAGCTTTCATTATGTAACAGTCAATTTCGTCTTGCTCTCGGCAACATCATACAAATCTCTCGCCTATAAAAATCTGATGGAACATTTTCATAATGTCAGCACATATAGCGATGCGGCATTCTCTAAGTTTATAAAGGACAGATGTCAGTGAAACTAGTTGATCTGGACACTTGAGTAGCATAGAGTTTAAAGAAATCCCATCCACTTTAGCTGCAGCGTCCCACACTATTCTCAATTTGCTCGGTTTTTTGACATTTTGGATAGGGAATATTGGAAGATACCGAGCGGGACGCGTTTCCTCTATTTCTTGGGTGGAGAGTTTTCTGGCATATCCTTTGGATACATATTCCTCTAGCTTCCTGTGCAGTGCTTCAGCCATTATCTATTCTCGGTTCATTCCTTTCTGTAAACCAACTAAACACTTCTTTGCCATCTGTAGACTATCGGGGAAGTCCGATAGCGCCCTATGAGTTAGGTTTTTAAGCAATTCGAGAGATTTTTGTTTTTCATATTCGAAGCACCAAAATGTTCACTACAGATGAAACTCTTTATCAGTTTCTGTAGTTCCAAATCTTTATTCGGCTCGTATTCACTTATGTGGTAGTTGAGATGTGTACTATATTTGCATGATCAGACGACAATTGCGAAAAGCAGCCATAGACAGTCCATCCCAAGCGGGTCTTACTTGCCACTCGTTCATCAGAGTTTCCTTACCGGTATTTTCACGTCAGTCCAAGCTTCCAATTATTAAGGCCAATAAGTAAACGAGGGGAAACACTTATAAGATTCAATTGGCAAGTACCTTACATGCTTGAATGTTAGCTTGAATCTTAGCATCAAGAGATTCCACTGGTAATTGGAGACAATTTTGTCTGTGTGGGCATTTGAAAGTTGTTATGTTTTGGCGTTTACGCTTGTACCTGAAATTCTTAAGCTCATCACTTTAGGTTGGTCCTCATCTCTGGTGATACCCGCTGTCCATCCCAGAATAACAGATTGTGGATTGCCTTCTATGTGTAATTCACCAGTTAAATCTTCATCGATAAGCGTCTTCATCGTCTGTAAACGCGAATGCTTTGACGTTGACATGGTTTCCATAAAGTACAACAGGAACTATCCGGTAGTTCACTGATGGGGTGCCTTGCGTAAGAGCACCATGTGGCGCCGTCAGTGCAACAGATGCTAGCTAGGTCTGAGCCTTATCAATATCCCTTTGATCATTATGCAATAGTCGATTATGCTTAAACACACACAACCTGTGGTAATGTCTATTTTACACTTGATACGTACATGTCTCTTTAAACATTTCCCACAAAGTTTGATCCTTCTTACCTCTTCCCATTTTAAAGAGTGGCTAAGTTCATGAAATTTTCCACACATATTAATAGAGACGCAGTTTTTCCCACATACCAAGCATCCATTCTCTTTGATTTTTGGTACAATGTTTTTTCGTGTGACGTCTTTACTGTGGGCGTTAAGAAAACTCTTCTCTTTAGCGCGTTTATTCTGTTTACTCCCTTCCGAAGAAGTCTTGGGGATAATCACTCAATTAGCGGCTTCGGTTACCTTATAAAGCCAATTGATGTATTGAGAAAGTGTACAAACACTCAAAATTTGTTTGCATATAGCCCAATTCAGACGTATAGAAGGGGGCAATTTTTTGACGAGCTCTTGAATCAATGTTCGATAATCCATTTGCCTCAATCGTAGCGTACATGTTTTGTACCGCAATGGCAAAGGCCGCTATAATTTCGAGTTTTTCGGTTTTAGGCGAGGGAGTAAGCCGAATTTTCTCGAGAAGAATGTGAACTGTCAATTCTGGTCACTTTGGGCACACATTGGGGTTGAATAAGCGTACTACTAATGCATTTACTTCTACAGACAAACGAGGTTTTCTTCTTCAGTGAGTCCACATATGTATCTCCGTTCACCTGGTGAAGTTCGAAATGAAAAGCGGCCACTCATCGGGATTCCCACTAAAGCTATGCATTTCTCTCCTAGCCATCGGGGGATGTGATATTGCATTACTACGGCTAAAACCGTGATGTGGTGCTTCTGGAGATGTATAAATTAGTTAAGGGCATTGCCCTCTCTGACAAGGTGGATTCAGTGGATTCATTACCTGTTTCAGCAACGGGATGCGACTGGTTTTGAAAAGAAGTTAAATTGCCTTGCGGCGGTTGATATGGGTATGTCGAATGTTGTGACAAATTGGCGGCGACGGCAGTGCTTGGATTGGTCGGGACGCTTTTTGATGCAGTTGAGTAAATCGGTGGCTCTAAATGCAATGTTAGCTCCTGTTGTTTTTTTCGGGGTTGGCTTTCACCAGTAGTAGCTCCCATCCACGATGAGTTGACCATTCGTTCGGAGACTTGGGGAACTAACAACTCGGTAACTGCTGGCCTAGAGATACCTGTAAACTGTATTTTTGACCCTGTACTTGAGTAAATCGACTGCCCTTAAGCTATAGCTTCACCTGTGATTGTGAGTCAACATCATTGTTGTCATCACAGTCTGATCCTTCCAAAGTCTGACTGAGAATTTGGTGCTTCTTTGTTAGGTACTCCCGATCACGTTTCTCGCTCCTGGAGTCTGACGGAGGATGCTTTCGAGGATTTAGACTGCTTCGATGAAACTGTGGATCCGCATTTTGACGATGGTCCTTTTGCGGCGGATGGTGCTTTGTCAGTACAAGTTTTGCAAATTCATTCCCCACTCTCGATGGAACTATCGTCCTGGGCACATTGAAAGTGAAACCACAAATCACATTTGTCGCATTGAACCATGTGATCATGTGAATCTTGTTTAGTGCATAATTGACAGTTAGTTCCGATGGAGAAATATAATAGCGACGGCGCGGCGGTGGCAGGTTGGCACGACATCTTGGGATAAAATTTTTGTAAAATGTAACATCGA
Source organism: Volucella bombylans (assembly GCA_949129095.1). Classification (NCBI taxonomy): domain Eukaryota; kingdom Metazoa; phylum Arthropoda; class Insecta; order Diptera; family Syrphidae; genus Volucella; species Volucella bombylans. Next base: position 167,471,812 of record OX422141.1, on the reverse strand, counting down.
TTGCATGGAGTTTGTTTATTCGAATAAAACGTTAATGCACTTTCGCCAACAAATAGTATCCAAGGCAAAAATTGATGAAGAAATGAAACCTACGAATTTTGCGACAGCAGAGAACATTCATACACAATTTCCCAAAATTATCAATTTTGCACATTAATGCTACTGGCATATATGGGGACGATATCTTGTTTTATTTAGCTCAAACTTATGATACAGTTGGACTGATAAAGCTCCAGCCGTTATTTATTTTATTTTTAAAACTAATACATTGCACCGATTTAAAATACAATGCTGCCACGGCAGCACATGCCGTAATTTTGTTTGCAATTGTCCTAATTTTATTATTTAATTCTAAAACATAACTTAACTTTTAAACAGCAAAAATGTCTCATTAATTGCCCTTGGTGGTTGTTCAAGTCAACGACAATGAACGTGCCTTAACATTACTTGATATTTTACTTTGAATTGTTAGATGTCGCTGTACAAATCTATTTGAGATCGGAAACCGCTTAGCCACCTTTTGTAATTGCCTATATCCTTCTTCTTGATTTTGACCTCATCGAGGTAAGACCTGTTCAGATCAAAAGAATTAAAGATTTATCCAACGAAAAAAAACTTCTTTTCATTCATTTCGGTCGAACTAAAAATCATCGAGCAAACCAGCACGGGGTAATACTCACCCCAACATTTGGTCCATTCAAGCCAGAAAATACTCATCAAAATTTTCATTCGCAAAGTATGAAATTTTCAAGGAAAAAGTGAGAATATACATCGGCCGCATCGTGTCAAAGAATCCAATTTCTATATACAAACAAGTATATCGATCGTCGAATGTGTACATCATACTCTCTTCGAAGAATTATCTCTCAAGCCTTTGTCGCACTCGTCGCAGATCCACCGTCTGAACAAATCTCTCTCCGAGCCATCATCAACATAGAAGATCTTCAATATCTTACTCCAACTGATTGTCCAAAGTCTAGCAAAAGATCAGCATATAAGGGACTTGCAGCGTGATCCATCGATCGACAGCTTAAATCACATATCCAGCAATCCATACAAAGGCATTCTCTTCGCCATAACCTAATCGCCTAATCGCTCAATTTGTGCTTCATCCATTGTACGTACACGACACAAGAAGATTCAACGTGTTCTCCATTATACATTGTGACATAGCCAATCAATTCCACGAGGTGTTAACTTCGTCGCTGTGCTAACATTCTTATCGCTTATCAGCCCCCAGAGCCGACTGATGCCACTAAGCGCAACGTGAAGAAAACAACAAATCAAAGAAATCGAAAACCGAAGGCAATGACAACGAACTCATCAACGAGACGAACAAAATATCAACAATATCAACAAAAGGATCCAATTGTAAACAGGTGCGTGCATATTTCATAATAATCAGTGCAATATATATTGAATGTAAAAAAAAAAAAGGAATAATATTCAAATTCGATTTGAGTTTCGTATTCTACATGAATGTGAACAAATATAATCTTTTATTACGTGAAGAGTGAATCAGCAACTATCGGTAACAAAGTACTTACACGGGTTTTCCTTTTTACCATTAATTTTCGGGGCAAGGTTTTCTCTAAAATTGAAAGACTATGTCTCAGCTAGACAATTTTATCGCTGCAGCTGATCAGCTTGTAGAATTTCAGTCTGCTTTTCAAAAAATTCCGGTGGTTGACTTTTCACTTAGTTCTTTAGAAGCACGTAAAATCGAGCTAAAAGAATTATGGTGCGATGTTAAAAAATGCTATAACAATTACTTGCGCTCCGAACCAGATGACGATGTTGACGCAATAAAGGCTAAATATCGGTTGTCTTCTAGTACCTACATTGATTGCTTGAGTGAAATTATTGAAACTTCGAAGAAGCTAAATACTATCAAAGAAGACGGTCTTCCAAGTGTATGTAATCCAAATTCCAACCCAGAGCAGTGCATAAAGGTTCCACCTTGTGATACTGAGATATTTTATGGCGATTATCTCACTTGGCCGTCGTTCAGAGATATGTTTACGGCAGTATACGTAAACCACCCGAAATTGTGTGCGGTTCAAAAATTATTTCACCTTCGCGTGAAAACCAAGAATGAAGCAAATGACATTGTTACAAGGTTTCCTCTAATAGCAGATAGTTTTCAATTAGCGTGGAAAGCGCTGTCGGATCAATACGAGAATAGGAGAATTCTAGTGAACAGTCAATTAAAAAAGCTTTTTAATTTAAATGCGATTACAATAGAATCTGGTAAAAATATTAAGGATCTTCAGAGCGAGATCAAAGATTGCTTATCGATTCTCGAAGCCCATAATGTATCCACGACTACTTGGGATCCTATACTTGTTTATTTATGTTCAAATCGATTACCCGAAAATACCCTTGCGTTATGGGAACAATCCATTCAGAAACCACGAGACATACCGAAATGGAGTGAAATGAATTTGTTTTTATCCAGCCGTTATCGTGTGCTCGAAACAGTATCCGACATCAAATCGACATCAAACCTAAAAGCCAGAGCTAAAACCCAAAATCTTTATTGCCATAAAGAAAAACATAAAGTTTTCCATTCAAAATCAAACAAATTTATTTGCAAACTCTGCAATGGTTCTCATTCTATCCGGCAATGCCAAACTTTTTTGCAGTTGAGTATTAGGGATCGAATTTCTAATGTTAAATTCGTTAGGGTATTGCACAAATTGTCTCTCTTCTGCGCATTTAACAAAGGATTGCAAAAGTGTGCACACATGCATGCAGTGCAAACAAAAGCACCATACACTTTTGCATGTGATGCCTATCAATACATCTCAAAATGTTCCCTCAACTTCAGGAACGGTGAGTCCAATACAATCCGATCACCAATCTCAGACTATACAGTCCACTGAGAACTCAAATTCCTATCAAGTTCAATCTTATTTCTCTTGTAATAATAAAAGAATTCTTTTGGCAACGGCATTGATTGAAGTCCATTATTTAGGAAGTAAATTTACGCTACGTGCGCTCATAGATACAGGTTCAGAGGTTACCTTCATATCCGAAAAGGCTCAGAAAAGATTGAATCTCTCCGTCAAGCCAATACAAGCCCAGATATCTGGAATGAACGCAGTGGTTACGGCAACTGCATCAAAGCTGTGTTCTATATGTATAGGTTCCAAATATGATCCAACTTTCACAATTGTTGCCAATGCAATAGTTCTGAAACGCCTCACAGGCGATTTGCCATCATGTGTGATACATAAACAAGAAGTTTCGTCACTTGTAGAATTCGAACTTGCAGATCCCCACTTTTATGAAAGCTCGAAAATAGATATGGTGATTGGTTCAGACTTATATCCTTCCATTGTACTGGAAGGACTGAAGTTCAATATTTTAGGATCTCTTATAGCCCAAAATACCATTTTTGGATGGGTACTCTCCGGACCTCTTTTGCAAGAGCGTGTAAATTCTTTTTCGACACTTCTATCCCATTTTTGTGAAACTTCGGTAGATCAACAAATCGCAAAATTTTGGGAAGTGGAGGAAATATTTGAGAAAAGCCCGCAATCAAGCGAGGATATTTATTGCGAAAATCTTTACACCGATACAACTACTCAAAACGACAATGGGCGTTACGTAGTTCGTCTTCCATTTAAAACCCCAAGTCCTTCACTGGGACACTCAAGACATCATGCTATAAAGCAACTCCATCGCTTGGAGAAGTCGTTGGAAAAAAATCATGACCTTCGATCAAATTACCATAATATCCTCCAAGAATATGTCACACTTGGTCATATGGAAGCTGTTTCATCTGAAGACATTATTAAAAACCACCAGCTATGTACTTACTATCTGCCGCATCATGCGGTTATAAAACCAAATAGTACTACAATAAAGGTCCGAGTTGTTTTTAATGCTTCTTATCTATCAAGCAATGGTACTAGTCTTAATGATATGTTGTATACTGGTCCAGTTCTACAGAGAGATTTAACAACCCTCATTTTAAAATGGCGTTTCTATCGTTACGTTTTTAACGCCGATATTGAGAAAATGTATCGGCATATCATTGTTCATCCTGAACACTCGTCTTATCAGAGACTCTTATTTTGGAAATCCGATAATGGTAATAGTTCTTTTCACGACTGTGAGCTCAAGACGGTCACCTTTGGCGTGAACTGCGCTCCATATTTAGCAATACGTACATTGCTACGTCTTGCAGATGACGTGCAATCGACTTTTCCTATTGCCTCATCAATACTCAAAAATGACTTTTATGTTGACGATGTGCTTTCAGGAGCCCATGATGTTGAGACAGCAGCCCAGGCGCAAAGAGAATTGATAGATGCTTTAAGCTCAGCAGGATTTTCCTTGAGGAAATGGACTTCCAATTGTTTGGACTTGATTAAGGAATTCCCTGCTTCTCATCTCTACAGCCAAGATTTTCTTAAACTTGAAGACAAAAGTATATCAAAAACTCTTGGGATTCAGTGGAATGCTAGATCTGATAGTTTTCACTTCTTTTTTTCAATATTGGAAGAAGGTCGATTGGTTACAAAACGAGCAGTACTTTCAGTGATAGCAAAACTCTTCGATCCCGCAGGATGGCTAGCGCCCGTACTTATTACCGCCAAGATCATTATGCAGCAAATCTGGATTGATGGGACGTCTTGGGACAAACCTCTTTTGCCACTTATGTGTCGTCGCTGGAAAACGTTCTTATCCGTACTTCCTGACATACAAAAGATTCAGGTTCCACGCTGGATTCATTACAGTCCGAATGATTTTATACAAATTCACGGGTTTTGTGACGCTTCCGAGCGAGCTTATGCTGCCACTTTTTATTTTCGAATTCAGCACCATTCTGGAAGTTGTTCTTCCCATCTTTTGTGCTCTAAAAGTAAGGTAGCTCCGGTTAAACATGTTCCCTTACCAAGATTAGAACTTTGTGGTGCTGTTATGTTGTCAAAACTTTTTCGAAAGGTCATAGCTGAGCTTAACTGCCCGAATTACAAATTATTTCTTTGGACAGATAGTTCAATAGTTTTGGCATGGTTAAATAAGCCTTCTAGCTCATGGAAAGCATTTATAGCTAATCGAGTCTCACAGATTCAATCTTTTGTACCAAATATCAAATGGAGTCATATCAGATCTGCCGATAATCCAGCAGATTTGGCGACTAGAGGTCTTTCGCCAACGGATCTTGAGGCAAGCAATTTATGGTGGCTGGCCCTACCTGGCTTTGCCAACCGCAGTGTTCTTGGCCGGAGTCTATTCTAAAGCGACCTGAGGATAAATACCTCGAAATGAAACCCATAAAGGTAAATCTAAATACAATTTTGCCCAATATTGAAACAATAGTTGAAAGGTTTTCCTCATGGTCTAGGTTATTGCACGTCATATGCTATATTTTACGGTTTTGGCACAGAACAAGTCCTAGGTTTCGAAATGGTTTCATTTACGAAACCGGCCTTATAACTCAAAAGGAAATCTCTAACGCCAAGAACTTGGTTATTAAGTTGACTCAAACGTTTTATTTTCGAAATGAATACTTAGCTCTACTGAAAAATGAACCTATTTCAGAGAAAAGTCCATTGGCGAATTTAAATCCAACTTTAGACCAAAGCCAAATCATGCGGTCAAGTGGAAGGCTTACCTGCTCTACGTTATCTTTCAATGAAAAATATCCAATTATTCTTCCGTATCGAGCGAATATTACTGCTCTTTTGCTAAAATTCGTTTATGACATTTCAATTCATGGCGGTAACCAATTGGTAACTCGCCTAGTTCGGAATGAATTTTGGATACCAAAATTGAAAAACCTGGTAAAAAAGCACATTCGTTCATGTAAAACATGTATCATTCAAAAAAAGAAAATACAAACGCAGATAATGGGTGCATTACCATTAGAAAGAACTCAAATTTCATCACCGTTTACCAATACGGGCATCGATTTTGCGTGTCCCTTCATTATACGTAGCTCTTTAGGGCGGAGCTGTCGACTAACAAAGGCATATGTCTGTCTATTTGTTTGTTTTGCTACAAGGGCGATTCACTTAGAAGCAACTAGTGACCTATCAACGCAGTCATTTCTAGCAGCCTTTAGTCGGTTCATTTCTCGGCGTGGTATACCGAAACCTATATTTTCGGACAATGCCACTAACTTTGTTGGAGCCAGTAAAGTCATTGCAAATGATTTTAAGCAATTTATGCAAACCATCTCCATTGAAGTATCTCAAAGATATATGGATCAGAATTTGGAGTGGAAGTTTATTCCTCCTGGTGCGCCTCATATGGGTGGTCTCTGGGAAGCCGGAGTTAAAAGCTTCAAGCTTCATTTTCGGAAGGTGCCTGGAACCAAAAAATTTACATTTGAAGAATTCGCCACGCTTCTAGCCAAAATCGAAGCTTGCTTAAACTCACGCCCCATTTCACCTATTTCCGAAAACTCGGACGAGATACTTCCGTTGACACCTGGTCACTTTCTGCGGGGTGGTCCGTTGTTAAGTCCCCTTGAGCCTGCTCTTGATGGCCAATCACTAAATTGCGTCAAAAGATGGGAGAAAGTAAAAATATTGCACCATCAATTTTGTCGCCGATGGAAAGCTGAGTATCTCAAAGAACTTAACAAAAGATACAAATGGAAGTTCCCAGAGCGAGATGTAGCTATTGATGATTTGGTTGTAATCAAAGATGAGGGCCTTCCTCCAAATGAATGGCGACTCGGACGGATTATAAAGGTTTACCCGGGTGTCGATAGTCGAGTTCGAGTGGTCGATATACGGACTCAGAATGGATTCATCACGCGTCCAATTGCAAAATTGTGCATATTGACTAACTCTTAACCTCTTAGTTTAACTTCTTAAATTGAACACATTTATCTAAAATACATAATAAACACTTTGTTAATCTCATACATATTATATATGACCTTAAGAATTTAGATATTGCACTGATTAAAGAAAATATGGCTCGCTACTTGATGTAATTAAAATTCAAAAATCTTGTTTTTTTGTTTAACTTTAAACTTAATTTAAGTATGTATCTAGAAAAAGTGATTTCCGAAATTCAAATAGTAAACCTGGAATTTGTTACTTTGCAGCCACTGCTGCAAGGCGGCCGGCAATGTTCAAGTCAACGACAATGAACGTGCCTTAACATTACTTGATATTTTACTTTGAATTGTTAGATGTCGCTGTACAAATCTATTTGAGATCGGAAACCGCTTAGCCACCTTTTGTAATTGCCTATATCCTTCTTCTTGATTTTGACCTCATCGAGGTAAGACCTGTTCAGATCAAAAGAATTAAAGATTTATCCAACGAAAAAAAACTTCTTTTCATTCATTTCGGTCGAACTAAAAATCATCGAGCAAACCAGCACGGGGTAATACTCACCCCAACAGTGGTTAGTTGATTTGTAACGAAGCATCAGCTTCATTTTACATTCATTCCATGTTGGTGGCGGTGAAGCATCGAAATATAATAATTTTTCGCGATTCCGGTATTTTTTCATTTTGGATGGTCTCAGGTTCGATCTTCAAAAAATTGATTTGTTTTGCATATTTTCAAAGTTTAATACATAAATGATACACTAGTCATTTTAAAGTTAGAGCAAATAGGGGAACTGCGTTTTTCTCGAAACCATAATACTTTTTGCCCGTCGGCCTAGATAATTAAAAAACAACTATTGCACCGATTCGGCTGAAATTTTAACACAATATTCTACAAATTAATTTCTGTCCGATACCAGAATTAGATTTTTTGTATCCACATTTTTTTTTATATCGATTTTAAACCGAAAAATATAGTCGATTCTTAAAAACAAACATTTTGTTATTTTTCACTCAAATCGTTTAAATCTGCTTCGTTGCAGAATGACAACCCTACTGAATAATAATCTCTTGCAAGAGACCTACTTTACCTCACCAAAATGACGTTAAAATATTTTTGTTTTATTTAACATAACAAATTTTTTTTTTGTATTATTCAATAGTTAAATAATAATATCTTATTATCATAAGAAGATTGAATTTCATTTTCCGCAAAAAAAAATCCTTAAAAACCTTCAAATGAAGACATGAGACCACCCCCTTAAATGTTTCGTTTCCCTGGTTTGCCTTGTGTGTTTATGTGTTGGTGGAGCAGGTTAATTCATATTAAAAACCCTAGTGGATAAGGCCACATCAATTCTAAGAAGGGTAGAACAGCATGCAACAAAGAAAAACAGTAGTTGATCTGCCATAGATACGAGTACAAACACAGTTTTGCCAATGCCATTCATATCTACACTCTGCAACTCTGCCCCGATGCATGAAACCTCATCCAACTGGGGACGTAGAATGAAATTCCATTGGTTACTGAGTTTTACCCAGATGTGAGGTGCTTCTAAGCAAGGTACGAGTTTGTAGGTGCTTAATACAGAAACCTATATGTTCATAGACATGGATATGCTTTGATGAAGAATACCGAAAAGTAGCACGGGTACCTACGAGTATTAGTCCGGCCAGTTTATATTTATCTTTCAAAAACTATGTGGAATTGTTACCGATTTGTTTTGCATAGTATCCTGCATACTACAACATATGTACATACATATGAATGCTTCACTTGCCAAATCGATTAACTCCATAAAAAAAAAGTTGAGAAAAATGAGAAAATATTATAGTCTACTATATATCGTTTTTTTTTTTTTTTTAATTAACGATGTGTATTGTCTTACTGCAGATGTATCTTTTATTTAGCGACATATTGAAAGTATAAGGTGGAATCTACCGTTATTATTACCACAATTTGTACGTGATTAAGGCTAAGTGAAAGAAAATGATTAATACAAATTCAGTATTAAATTTATATTTTTATTACAGAAAAACTTCATTATACGAGTATACATTTTTTTTATTAAAGATTTCAGCAAAAAGAAATAACTGTTCTGTTACATATCACCTTGAATACCACCGGAATAACCACCGTGTGATGCTCCCATTGTTCCGATTTGAGTTATTTTTTTATTAAGTTGGTAAATCTGTTGTTGACATTCCCTCTAAACCTTGGCGTCATAGCTTGACATTTGCAAAAGTTACGTAGCCAAGAGTACATCGACTCTCTGTGTGTGTTGGCCATTTTTTACGATTTTAGAAATGGATTTAAATTTGCAACAATGAACTTGTATTAAATTTTGCGTAAAAAACGGATTGAATGGTGCGTGAACGTTGGAAATCTTGGAAAAGTGTTTCGGCAACGATTCTCTAAAGAAAACGGTCGTTTACCAGTGGAACGAGCGGTTCAAAAGTGGTCGTGAGTCTATTGAAGATGGTGAACGCAGTGGCAGATCATCGATATCGAAAACCGACGAAAACATTGATGGAGTAAAAGAAATGTTGGTCAGTAACCGCAAATTAACCATCAGAGAGATAGCGGAGGACTTGAACATTGCCTATGGATCCGTCCAAGATATTTTGGTTAATGATTTGGGTATCCGTCGTGTAGCAGCAAAGTTGGTGCCAAAAGACCTCAATTTCATGCAAAAAAGAGACCGTGTTGACGTCGCAAAAGAGATGATTTGCGAGGCTGAATCCGATCCCACATTCATCAAAAGGAGACGAGACGTGGCTTTATGAGTACGACACGCAATCCAGACATCAGGCAAGTAAATGGCGTTCACCAAATAAGACGAGACCAAAAAAACCACGTCGTTTTCAGTCAAAAAAAGAAGCCAATGCTCACGGTTTTCATGGATTACAACGGTGTAGTGTATCATGAATTTTTGCCAGAAGACCAGACAGCAAACAAAGAGTATTATTTGTGCATTAAGAGACGCTTGCGTGAAGCAATTCGCTGAAACAGACCAGAATTTTGGGCAGAAAACTCGTGGACTTTACACCATGATAACGCACCGTCGCACAGTGCCATCATTATAGTAATTTTTTGATGAAAAATGCAACAAATACCATCCAACAGCCACCGAATTCACCTGATTTGGCTCCCTAGGACTTCTTTCTGTCCAATCGAGTTAAAAAAAACCTCTACGGGGAACGCGTTTCAGCAGCCGAGAGGAAGTAATGGAAACTGATGAACATACCGAAAACCGATTATAAAAAATGTTTCGAGGATTGGATCAAGCGCTGGCATAAGTGTGTTGCAGTCGATGGGGATTATTTTGAAGGGGACAATATAGATTTAGATGCATAAACTTGTATTATTAATTTTCTGAATAAATTCCGTGATTTTTTGACCAAAGTGGTAAGTTCCTTTCCCGTCTACACTAGTTACTACTCAAGAACATGTAATCCAAGACGAAAATATTTAAATCCTCCAATATGAAGACGAAAATATTGTGCCAGTGAAAGAAAAATATAAGGTATTCTTGACTAAATTTAGTACTTGTGATTCTCTGCAAATAACACATATCGCTGGTGTTAAGAGGATGTTCATGAAATCAAAATCTCCAGTGTAGACGGGTAGTTTGCAGACAAGAAATATTTCAATAAATAAATGTCTGGTTTTTATTCAAGACATCTCTGTAGACATCAACCCTGAAATTTTTTTGACAGCGATTGTCAGTTTGACTTCGGAACGGGGGGGAAAAAAATAACAAAGTGTAGCGAACTTCATACACCACAATGCTATGTCCGCTTTCACACGTCGCAAGTGTGTAATGCGCATGTTCTGGTTATTTTCTTTTGAACTGTCATTCAGTGATGCGCGCAACCCTACATGAAGACTTTCCCCTTCTTTGAGTTTGCATGTTATTTGACAGTTCCATTTATTTCATCTTTGGCGCTTAGTCTTTCATAATTGCTCCCTTGTTAATTCTTTGGTCCATTTCAGTTCATCCGCCATACTGAAATGTTGTGCTCGTAACACAGCGAAAGAAGTAATGAAGCAAATGCGAAAAAGAAAGAAGAAGGAGAAAAAGAAATGTCAAAAACTTGCAATGAAATTGCTACCCACATGCAGTGGGAATTTGGTTAATTGGGTATTTTTTGTTTCATTATCCCTCTCTTTTGCACTCATTTGAATCTTTCGAAACTTGCGACGTGTAAAAGCGGACTATCTGTTGATAAAAAAATAACAAGAAATCTACAACTGCGCATTTGACATATTTACATATTTGTGACTCGTGGAGACGCGGTGTTACGACAACAGTCGTTTAGTCGTCCGTCACTTATCCGTCCGCTTTTTCGAAAATAATATGTAAAAGAACGTGATCTTGAAATTTTATAATTTTACTGTAATCCTTTGGACGCTTTATTTTTATTTGTTTAGCTTTAATGCAGCCTTTTAAAAAAATGACTGGTAAAATGCCTCCATGACAGCTTTTCTTTCACCCGAAATTATTTTTTCGTCGCACTTCTGACGACACCGACATGGTAGATCTACAAATGCTTTTTCAGTCATTAAATTTCCACTTCTATTTCTGTATCTTAAACATTTTATTCTTTTATGCTTTTGGACATTACGGTTCCATTTATCAGGATTACAGGTTCTTTTGTGTCCAATCGAATTATATGTTACAATTTTTTCATTGCTATCAGCACATGACGAATTCGAATAAATACATAAACCGCCGAGATTTCTGCCAAATAAATTGTATGGAATCATTCATTATCTTCTTGGTTGTAATGGTTTATTTAAAAAAAAAAAAAAACAACTTACAGTGAAATTGAAATTTATATGTATTTGCTTCTGTGGCAATTAGAATGCAACTGATTAATAATTTGTTTTTCTTTGTGATGGGAAAACAACAATAACCAATTTACCGTTATTATTTCACATTACATTGAAAGGCCGAGTACGAGTATGTACGAGTATATACAAGAAGTAGTAAATTTTTATTACGATTTATTTATTTTTTTATATTTTGCGCGTGCTAAAGGGATTTATGTACCCTTAAAATGGTTGCATACAGCGCGGGCGAAATGATAGAAAGAGAGGTACCCATGAACGTTGGTTTTAAATGTTTGAAGATTATAATGACTAGCAAATAAGGAGCTAGGCAGGGCATTCCATTAGCGTGTTGTACGGCTCAGGAACGAATCATGATATTTTAGAGTACGTCCGAAAGTGGGTTTGAGGGTATAATGATGAGCATTCGTAGCGAGACGAGTGTTACGGTTAAAAGTTAGAATGGGCGGAATGCTGCTGGCGATTTATATGGAGCACTGATGGTGGAAATTGCGATAAAACAGAATGAGACACGAGACATTACGTCGGTGTTCGAGTGTGTCGATTGTTTGAGTGATATTAATATCACCTATGAGTTTTATCGCGCGGTTTTGAATTCTATCTATCAGGTGCAGAGATGTTTTAGGCGCACCCTACCAGATATAGGAATTGTACTCCAATCTCGGGCGGATAAACCCCTTATATATTGAGGCCAGATCAGAGGGGATGAAGTATTTCTTACATCGCTTGAGGAAACCTAGACATTTCGCAGCATTTTTGACGACACCGAGTATGTGGGCCTTCCAACGTAGGTTCATTGACACACATACCACTGGGTGTTTAAATTTCATTTTAACGACAGCAGACCGTATTGTGTTTTGGAAGCATTAAATTCTACTCTGTCAGTGATTCCCCAATTAGTTATGCTGTTAATATCAGAATTTAATGAGCTTAACATGCTCTGGCGCCCCCGTTGTATAGCCGAAGAGCAGGGACGTGAGTTACGGAACGAATATGAAAAGCAGAGAGTACTGTCGTCAGCAAAGAAATATATTGGATTAGAAGTAGCAAACAGGAGATCATTGATGAAAATAGAGTGTCGGAGACAGAACGGAACCCTGGGGCACAACAGTATTTATTTTGGGGATATCAGGCTGGAGAGCATCCAAGACAACCTAAATTGAACGCTCCGAACGGTAGTTCCATTGAAGAAGAGATTCACCGATCCCAAATGCACGCATTTTGGACAAAAGACCCTGATGCCAAACTCTGTCAAATGCCTTAAAAATATCAAGTTCAGCTACTCGTATCTTGCTTTGGCCAGATTGATGTACGCTTTGGTTCCACTTTTCGGTGAGACATGCCATCAGATCACCGGTGGACGTGTTGCCACTAAAACCTTACTGCCGGTCATTGAGATGTTTTCATGATTTCGAGATATTTAACATTAGAGTATGGAGTTAATCAGATTAGCTTCTGAAATTAATTATTTATTAATTTGTTTTGAATATTATACAGTTAGGAGGCAATAAAGTGTTTAGACATTAAAATTTAATAAAATGCAGAAAGTGGAGTTAATCGATTTGGCAAGTGAAGCAATCATATATACTTTAGATTGTCGGAGTTGCTTTGCGATCTATTCTATAGCTAATTGCAAATGTATTTCAAAAACAAATTGAAGATAAAAAAGACATATTCTCAAGCCTTGCTAGCCCCTCATGCACAAACAAAAAAATATTTTCATAAAAAATAGGAAGCGCAAATAATAAATATAAATCCTCTTCTTGAAAAGTGATTTTTCATTGAAATCCCTAGTTATTACAATAATATAGGTATTATACTGATTCAATTATTGTACGAGTATGATAATTTATCAAAAAGCACAGAGTAATAAATTAATTAATTAAAAATCCATGTAAATTAAAAACCTAATAAATTCGTGTTAACGCATTTATTCGGGTTTTTGAAGATTATGGATGGTTGGGTGTTGCACGATTATTGTAGATGCTGAGAAGCGCCAACCTGGCGATGGCACCTGCTGTAATTATGCCTTCACATTAATTATACTTATTTTATATTTTACATCCTCATAGTAGTCACTAGGTAGTAGTAACGTTACAGTGGGGGATCACACGGCAGATGAATTCAAGTGAATGACTATTGTCTCCTAAATAGGTCTGGCTCTTATGGATTGGGGTTTTGTGGAGTTAACTACTCGACGACCTAAAATTCTACTGTTGGGAATTATACAACTTGGATAAGGACGGATTCACTGTTTACGACACTGCCAAAAAAGAACCGGACAAGAAATTTTAGATCTGCACATGCTCTTTTTTGACCAAGTCTGTTGATTGCTTTAAAACCAGCTTCTATTCTAAGAGCTTCAATTGGTGTTGTCCTTAGTGCTCCTGTAGATGTTCGGTAGCATTCGTTTATGGCTATATCGATGCTCTCTAAGTTTTTCTTTGAGGTCCACATGTATTGGGTTAGTCCATGTTGGAGGGTGCCTTCGACCAAAGTCTTGATTATTTTGAGAGCGGTTTCTAGATGCGGTCCTTTTCGACGAGACAGCATTGTGTTTTGGAAGCATTAAATTCCACTCTGTTGATAGTTCCCCAATTGGTTATGCTGTTGATATCGAAATTTAATGAGCCTAGCATACGCTGCCGTTCCCGTTCTACAGCCGAAAAGCACGGCCGTGAGTCCGGTACGAATATGAAAAGCAGAGAGTACTGTCATCAGCAAAGGAATATATTGGATTAGACGTAGCAGATAAGAGATCATTAATGAAAATTAAAAAGAGTGTCGGAGACAGAACAAAGCCCTGGGGCACACCAGCATTTATTTTGTGAATATCAGACTTGAAACCGTCCAAGACAACTTGAATTGAACGTTCCGAAAGTTAATTTGTAATCCATTGAAGAAGAGAGTCGTCGATCCCAAATGCACGCATTTTCGACAAAAGAGCTTGATGCCAGACTCTGTCAAATGCCTCAGAAATATCAAGTGCAACTATCTTGCTTTCGCCAGATTGATGTACGCTTTGGTTCCACTTTTCGGTAAGACATGCCATCAAATCACCAGTGGACCTGTTGCTACGAAAACCATATTGCCGGTCATTGAAAAGTTTTCGTGTTTCGAGATATTTCATGAGCTGACGATTTATCAGCGTTTCCATGACCTTGGAAAGAAGGTACGTAAGTGCAATGGGCCTGTAGGAGGGGACAAATGCTGTTTTCCATCTGCTCGGGAAGAGTCCTATAGAGTAGGATTGATGAAAGAGCTTACGCAGTGGTTTTGCCAGCGAGGAAGAACACCTCTTCAGAAGAAGGGGAGATATACCATCTGGACCAGCGGATTTATGTATGTTGAGATCTTTAAGTTCTCTTGCTACTATACGAGTGCGGTAAATTGTTGTAGGTGTTATGTCCTTACAACAATATGAAACAGTGCACCAACAAAATTTTCACTCACAACCCGCTATCCATCAGTTGTTACATACACTCAGCCACTGCCCGTACCGTATGGTAAATACAGTAACGGCAGTGATTGAGTGCAAGCAACAGTACTTCGACTAGGAGCAGGAGAGGTGGGATACCCGCACTGTATATTTTTTTTTTCTCACTGCACTGCACTTTTTTTTTTTGTTTTTGCACACGCGAAATAAGTTCTTGAACAAACTCAATTCAAAAAAATTACAACTTTATTGTGCGACTGCACTTCATAGACTGACAATATTCGATCACACCATATTTTATGATACGTCTCCTTTGCAGAGGTGATTGCATGAACCTTATGTGGAGCGGAAGGCTCCCAGACGCTGAGTCGGCAAGTCTGCAGTTCATGCGATCACCTGTGCAATCACATCGATTTTTGGTAAAAATACAATAAAAATGTAATTCCGCTGACACTGCATCCGGTGGAGGTAGCGACAAAGTAGCGGCACGTGTAGGTTTGATAACTCAAGTGGCGAGGTGGGGACAGGTAGGAGACGTAACTCACGCGCGGTGTTTTTTTTTTTTTTGGACAGCACACAATAATATTGCGAGTGCACTGGTTGAGTTGTGCACTCGACGGTGGTCGACTCGGTACTCTAGCCTTGATCATTGGCAAAGTTTTCGAAAAGTGTACCTAATCTATTGGTGGTGTTTGAGCCCCAAATTGTATTTTTAGCATTTAAATTTTTTTTTTTTTTTTCTTCTTTATTTCATAACAAAACTTATACTAAATTACAGTGTATATTATAATGGAATACATTTTGCATGAAATAGTTAGGTATAATCTGTTGTTCAATAACAAGAAGTGAATGTACCTGTCATTTCGAAATACAATAAATTATTTAAAAAATTTATCGATGGGGAAATACAATAAAATAAACTCATTAAAAGAAAACAAATAAAGATGTAAAAAGTAAAAAAGAAAATATAGTAACAGTAAAAAAGTGATGATACATGTACATGATGTACAGCAATAGAGCAAAATTGTATTTATTATACATTAATTTATATTAAATTATTTATAGTAGAATGGTCAAAAGAGAATAACCACTTCTTTGTATTTTTAAGAAAAACTGCTTTCACTCTCTCACATCTAAGGTTTGCCGGTAATGCATTAAAAAGACGGGGTGCAGTTACGGAATAAAAACGCGTATAATGTGTTTTATGGATTGTCGGAATGATTGCAAAATTTCTGGTATTGACTCGTAAATTATAATTTTCATCGAGTCGAACAGCATAAAACCGGACTTTAAAAAAAATATTTTCAAAACTTTGTAGAAGTAAAGATGCCTTATTGGAAGGATTTCGAGACTTTTGAAAAATTCGAAGCTAGGAGTTCTACGATTCACTTTACACATTATTCTGATTGCATGTTTTTGCTTTAAGAGTAAAGGTTGTATTTTATTAAGATGTGTACCACCCCAACATGATACACTGTACTGCAGCTTAGGCTTTAAAAGACCATTATATACCAACTTTAAAGTAGGCAGTCGACAATACAGGCTAAGGTGATAAAGTTGCCTTACAACGCAATTAAGGTACTTTTTAAGGTACAGAGTATGGTCTTTCCAATAAAGTCTCTTGTCCAATATTACTCCTAAATACTTAAAGTTGTCAACACATTCTATTTTAAAACATGTATTACTGCAATTTAAACTATTGTTAAATGGAAAAGAATTGCGACCATAGTCTAAGCTAAAGCGTCTACAACTGGGTGCATGGTAGTGTAAAGGAAAATCCTCGCAGGTGACACTCAGAATATTAAAAATCATAAATTTCGTTTTTTTGCTTATGACCAATTTGTGGTATGTAAACCATCTTCGCAATAAACCCAAATCATGATTGACGTCGAAAAAAAGTTCGAGATAATTATTATTGGAATACGAAAGCGCTGTATCATCAGCAAATGCTGTGATTTTGCCTTTAAAAGGTTGAATAAAGAGGGAATTAACATATATCAAAAATAAAATGGGGCCCAAAACAGAACCTTGTGGCACACCAGTATTGATTACTTTCGGAGAACTAAGCTGATTTTGGATCTTTACCATTTGCTTACGATTTGTAAGATATGATGAGAACCAAGAATAAATAAAACCTCTAAAACCCGCTTTATATAATTTGTCTAATAATATTGTGTGATCCACCATATCAAACGCCTTCGTAATATCTATAAACAGGGCAGCTGGGATTTCTGATATGTTTAAACTGTTATATAATTCAGCAGTAAGTTTCAATAAAGCATCTTCTGTAGATTTCCCACTTCTGAAGCCGAACTGTGAAATGCTAAAAAAATTAATTTTATCTAAGAAAGAGACAATCCTAGATTTAATACCTTTTTCAATAATTTTTGAAAAAACTGATAGTAGTGAAATAGGGCGGTAGTTATCAAGCTCAAAAGTATTACCCTTTTTGTGAAGGGGTATTACTATCGCTTTCTTCAGTGAATCCGGGAAGGTGCCGGATTGAAAATAAAACTCAGAACGTCAGATATTTGAAATGAAATGTTTTTTAAAACAGAACAAGAAATCTGATCAAAGCCAGGCGAACTCGTTGTTTTAAGTGACATTATGATTTTGTGAATTTCAAAAGCAGTAAATTCATTGAAAGCAAAAGTTGCTGGTTGAGAATGCATATGACATAAATTAAAAGAATTTAGAGTTGGACTATTGCTTAATGCGAAGTCTTCGGAAAATTTAGTACCAGTAAAAAAATTGTTGAATAACGTTGCGACTTCCACAGGCTCAGAAATCATTGAATTATTACTTTTTATGGATATATCACTATTAATAGTAGTTCTATTTAAAATTTCATTTACGACTGACCACTCCTTTTTAGAATTACCAGCATTCCTAGCCAGTTTATTAGTAAAGTAAGAATCTTTACGACGTGAGATTTCAGTTTTCATCTTTAAACAGAATCTATCGTAGAATTTTTTAAGCCTGATGTTGTTAGGATGCTTTTTAACTTTACGGTACAGCTCTTTTTTCTTTTTGATTTTATTAAGTAGGGAAAAGGTCATCCATTGCTTAATGCGTTTAAAATTGTTGGTTTTATTGAAAGTATTCTGACTACTTATTGAAATATAAAATTGGAGCTTTTCAAGGAATAGATTAAAAGCACAAGAGGGATCCTGTGCAGAATAAACGTCTTCCCAATGTTCAAAAAATAGTTGTTGCTTTAGTACGGCAAAGTCTATTTTAACTAGCTTTTTATACTCGGGTTTAGTAGCTCTAAGTATATTATGATCCAGTTGTATACTAGTTAAACTGTGATCCGTAATATTTAGATCATAGACCATTGTTTTATAGTTAACACTATTGCTTCTATGCAGCCTTATAAATATGTGATCTAAGCAGGACCTATAACGTGTAGGTTGTGCCAAAGCAGAATCCAACCCGAAAGATGATAAGATTGTCAAGTAATGATCAGTATCAGCTGTTTCAGACAGGATGTTAATATTCAAATCACCAATAAGTATTAAATTTTTACTAGTTTGAGATACCAAAAATACCGACAATTCTTCCAAAAAAGTTCTTATTGTACATTTGTGTAATCTATATACACATATAAAGCAATAGTGTAAGCCATAGATTTTGCAAGAAACACTTATTATGTCTGCACTATCCAAATTCCACTTTTTAATTTCGCAATCTAATAGATCATTTCTATAAAATACTGCAACACCTCCAGCTGAATAGGAATTATTGCAATTCGGCTCAAATATGTAATTAGGTATTTTATATTCAGAAGATTCTTCATCGAAAATCCAAATTTCGGAAAGGAAAATAATATCAGGCAAATGACTCAGAGATGAGAGATGTGTGAAAAAACTGTCGAAATTACTTCTCATGCTACGTATATTTTGATGAACTACAGAGAAACCAGAATACTGACTAACATTTGAATGTTCTACACAAAAACATTGTATATTATTAAGACTTAAGGCGGAAAAACTATTATTAATACATAATATATCTTGAGGATTAAGAATTAAATTATTGCTTATATTTACATTAGCCATGGATTAAGACAAAAAATTAATCACAAAGTTTGGTAAAATCCTCAAAATTATTAATTTTAATGACCTTATCACCTTCGCTTTTCCTTATTAAAATTGCAGAATCCCTCACCCAAACGAACTTGCATTTGTTGGTTTTCTTGAGATCATTTGCCTTTTTTAATAATGCTCGTGTGTAGCTAGTCAGACTATCGTTTTATAGATTTTTCTGCTGTTGTTGCTATTGTTGTTATTGCATGCAGTACTATAAATTTTAGTCGTAATATTGTTCCTTTTCTCTCGCATTTTGTTCATCACGGTTTTTTTATGTATTATAGAAGAAAATTTAACACATACAATACTAGAATTTGCATGTAGTCTGCCCTTTTGATTTAATTCAATGTTCTTTATGTAGCATGATTCAATTACAGAATCATTAACAACCTCTCCATTCACTGCATTTAAGAGCGTACACACTCTCTTTGACGTTGGCGTTGTTGACGTCTGGAATGCCGACAATATCGACCGCACACTGTTTCTCTCTTTGCTCTAATATGTTCACCTTCATTTCAAGTATGTTGATCTTTTTATTAAGAGCGGCATTGTTATCTTCAAGAGTTCTCAGCTGCTTGAGCGCATCTGTATTAACTTGCCTAAGATGAACAATTTCGGTGTACAGCAATTGTAACGTAATAGTTTGTTGACCCGTATTGTTGTCGTCATGGGATGCTGTTGTTAAAGCTGCTGGAACAAGAGTTGGTGCAGACGTACTTGCAGTGTTATAGTTCTTACAGGTATTGGCAGTAGTAGAAGAAGTGGAGCTCTTAAATGAAATGGTGTTAGGCGATGGAGATATTGGAGAATCTACTAATATAGATTTTCTACGCTGAATCGTACACGTGTCACATTTGTAGCCTTGACTACTCTTTTCTAAAAAGTCAACTTCTCTTTTTTCTAGTTTCGCACACTTAGCATGAAGAAATTCCTTGCCATTCACACACTGGATTTTCAGTTCATGTCTATCGACCTTTTGATAACATATATTGCACTTCATTTTTCTTTTTTCCTTTCAACCAACTCAAATATATGACTATAAATGATAAAATATTTTACACAGATTGAATTAACTAACACTCTGGTTTTACTTTAAAATTTAAGCCGTTAAATATTTAAAATTTTTTGGAGGACGGTTTCCTTATACGTGTTACCCCATCAAATACTAACACGCCTAGGACTAGATGATGATAGTTGTTATCTATTTGAATATCATTGATAATTTCACTGGTAATGTAAACTTCATGCTCTCTACATATGTATATCTGCAGGAATCTCTTTGGTTGGGTGGAGAAGATTTGAAGAGGAGATGGTGTGGGATGTCACAGGTACTCGTATATTATTTTTAATTAGAAGCCCTATGCCTGATTTGGAGTAGTCATAGCGTTTATTGTGATAGAATGGTTCATAATTGTTTAGTTTGAACATATAAGAATATGATGAAATGCTGTGAGTTTCCCGAAGCGCTATAATATTTGGGTTGTATTTTGAAATAAGAAGTTCTAGGGCATGATTACTATTAACATAGCCTTGGATGTTCCATTGGAGGTTAATTAAATCATTATCTAAAAAAGTCATAATTGTTTTTTACAAGTTGTTTGGTGAGTGTATGAATTTTTTGTGTTTAACTGTTCGGTGGATTTGAGTGAATTGTTGTTGATAGTAATTGAGTTTTTTGTTTTTTCATTGTTGGAGCGGTGGTTAGCATGTCCGCTTTCACACGTCGCAAATGTGTAATTCGCATGTTCTGGTTATTTTCTTTTGAACTGTCATTCAGTGATGCGCGCAACTCTACATGAAGACTTTCCCCTTCTTTGGGTTTGCATGATATTTGACAGTTCTCTTTCATTTCATCTTTGGCGCTCAGTCTTTCCTAGTTGAAAATGACCCCCCTTGTTAATTCTTTGGTCCATTTCGGTTCATCCGCCATACTGAAATGTTGTGCTCGTAACACAGCGAAAGGAATAATGAAGCAAATGCGAAAAATAAAGAAGAAGGAGAAAAAGAAATGTCAAAAACTTGCAATTTTAGACTAAGGAAATCCTGGCCACCATGCTTTCTTTTGGGTTTCTTGCCCCGGTTTAAGATCACCTCAGATTCGAGACTATTAAACCGGTTATGGTTGGGGGGCACAGTCCCGCGGTCCATTATTGGAAATTTTTTGTTGCAATACAATACAGCTCTTCTTATGAGAAATATTTATGGTTCACTCACCACGGATGGTAAATAATTAAGTGGAAATTAAATTTAACTTCTTTAACGGTATAGTCACAGATGCTCGCACAACACAATACTAACACTTGTCTATTCACGGCGTTTGCCAGCTTAGGACTGTAGACTGTATGATTTGCTCAGCTGTTGGGCCAGCAGCGCAGCAATTAAGTTCGTATCGTTGTACTTGCTCTATCTTCCCGCAATTGTCTGCGTAAATCCTTACTCAAGCAAGCGAAAGTTACAACTCCAACTGGTAGCATAATACTGACAACCATATACGGAAGAGAAAAAGAAATGCGGCGCACCAGAACCTATTGAAGACTCTGGCAAACGATTAAAGGACAACGATATTCGGATCTGCACGTCGAATTAACAGACCGTATGCAGCCAAAAAAACTAGCGACTTTCCTTGACTGCTACAAAGCAGACATAAACGCCATCCAAGAAGTGCAATAGGATCGACCCTCCCCTATGGAGAAAGTTAGGGGCAACCGGCGGAACATGGATAACAGGCGCAGCGTTTACACGGGTGAGAACAAGTCTTGAACTTCTGGCATGTAAGCGAACACCTGACGACGATTTGCATAAAGGGTAAATCCGCCAACATAAGCCCCGCCGAGGAGATGGCGCACCTTACCAAAGACTGTTTCAATGAGCTCTTATCAGCTCATACCAATGCACTAAATATGATGTCAAAATCATCCTTTGCGATTTTAATGCCAGAAGGGCATTTTTGGTAATGCGGTAGGAAATTGCCGTCCCCACTATATCAGCTCCGGAAACATACACAGACTTATTGACTTTGCGACGGGTCATAATGTAACTCTAGCCAGCACACAGTTTCCACTAATATTAGATCCATTAAGAGATCTAGCTGACTTCAGATCCACAAACCATCAACCAAGTTGATCATATTGCGATCGACGCAGGGCACTTCTCCGAAGTTTTGGATGAACGAATGTTCCAAGTAGCTAACATCGACAAGAAATATATGGATGATGATTGATGACATCATTAACAGCCTAAACCCCGCAAACTATGGTAAGGAAATTCAACGTCGGACGGCTGCAATCGCAAGAGACTGACAAGTCCTTTTCCGATTAAGTTTCTCTTAACTTTTCTAGGAGTCTGGTGATAACGAACAACATCCTGCCAACCTGGTCGAAGACAGACAACATTTCCTTCTACCCGACTAAGATCGAATCAGGACAGCCTTTACAATTTAAGTCTAACAAAAGCAGAGCATTTTAAAGCAGCAGGTGATGATTTGATTCGGAGCATACATAACTCATCTCTAAAATCTTGGTCAACGAAATATAAATGGAACCAGTTTGAGCTAATGATGAAGCGTAGGAGGCTGTTTACGTCTATATCTTTTAGATCGTTTAGGTCGTTGTAGAATAAAGCTCCTAAGTGAAATTTTCTTCTCTGGAAGAGAGCTGGACATGTACAGAGTAAGTGGAGGATTGTATCCTCCTCTTCCTCGTCCATGCAGTTTCTACAGAAATCGTTTGTAAAAGCACCAAGCCTTCTTGCGTGCTTGCCTATGAGGCAGTGTCCAGTGATGACACCTTTGATGGCGCTGAGATGTTTCCTATTTAGAATGATTGGACACTTAGAGCGATTCAGATCCAGCTTTGGCCAGATCTGTTTGGTCGCTAGACATGTTGTTCCAACAGTCCACCTAAGTTCTGTTCTTTTATTAGCATCCAGCTTTAATGTTAGTTTGCACTAGCGATTGATATACCTATGCTACACTTTTCAGGTAGAATAGGTAGAGTAGTTCCTTGGGATGTCTCTGTGGCCCGGCACCCAAGAAAGGTGGATCGGCATTCAAGGGCGGTTTTAGAATTTAATGAGATTGAGTCCAGGGACTTGGTAGCGGCCTGACTATCGGAAAAGATGCGGATATCCTTTGCAGATATCACGTTTTTCTTCAGCCAGCATAGAGCTTCTTTAATTGCCAAAATTTCCGCCTGGAACACTACAGTGATTTGGAAGAGGAAAAGAGAGGCTTAGATTTTGCTTATCTGATAAAACACCGCCACCAACCCCGCTATCGGTTTTAGATCCAACTGTGTACAGATAGATTGACTTGTCCTCTATGAAAGCTTCTTCCTCCCAAATGGATCTAGAGGGGAAACTTACATGGAAGTTTTTGTCGAACCAAAGTTCAGGTATGGTGTAATCGATGTTCTCTGTGAGGATTCCTAATGTATTAAGAATGCTGGCGTGGTCAAATGAATTATTTGTCCCCTGTTTAGTCGGTGTGACTGCAGCTATTCGCCTGCTGAATACTCGTATATCGAGGGTTGTCAAATGAAACAGGATGTCTAATGGCGCATAGGGGGTAGACCGCAAGGCTCCGGTTATGCATAGGCATGCTGTTCTTTGGACTCTGCTCAGTTTAG
This sequence comes from Volucella bombylans, assembly GCA_949129095.1. Taxonomy (NCBI): domain Eukaryota; kingdom Metazoa; phylum Arthropoda; class Insecta; order Diptera; family Syrphidae; genus Volucella; species Volucella bombylans. Next base: position 167,448,000 of record OX422141.1, on the reverse strand, counting down.
TTCAGTTGACTGCATTTTCTAAGGCCGTCCACCAGACTACCACCCCGTAAGTAAGTATCGGTCTTATGACCGAGATGTACAGCCAGTGGGTTATGCGAGGTTGAAGGCACCATTTGTTCCCACTGGCTTTTTTGCAAGAGAATAAATCTATTGTAGCTTTATTGACTCTTTCTTGAATTTTAGGTTTCCAGTTTAGTTTTCTGTCAAAAATGAGACCCAGATATTTTGCTGTATCGGAAAATACTAAACTGGTACGATTTATTGAAGGAGGGTCTATGATTGGAATTTTATATTTCATGGTGAAAAGGACAAGATCAGTTTTATGCGGGTTTATTTCCAATCCACAGCGATCTGCCCAACGGGTTAATCTATTGAGATTTACTTGGAGGAGTTCTTTAATGGTATTTAGATGTTTTCCTGAGACGGCTATGGCAACGTTATCCGCATAGGCAATCACCCTGATACCACCCGCTTGCAGGTATATCAGCAGTTCATTAACTACTAAGTTCCAGAGAAGAGGTCGATACACACAAATTATTCTTCGATTTCAAAACCGCATATGATAATATCTATACAGATCAACTATACAGAGCCAAGTACCCGCCAAATTCATTCGACTATACAGGATGACGATGGAAAATGCACGCTGCTCCGTCAAGGTCAATAATGACAAAACAGAGACCTTCAATGGCAGAAAAGGACTTAAACAAGGCGATAGGTTGTCATGTGATTCTTTCAAAATCGTCTTTGAAAAAAGTGTGTGGGTACAAGTCAACTCCAAAGTATATGCTGACGACATTGGCATAATTGGAAGAACACACCCAGCTATAAATAGAGCGTGTTCGCCTGATGAATCAGAAGCGCCAAAAATTGGTTGAGTGGTCAAAAATAAAGTGTATGCCAGCCAATTAAGAGAGACCCAAAAAACAACGTCACTATAGTCAGCTACAACTTTGAAGTAATAAGACACTTTATTTACCTCAGCTCCGCTATCAACTTCGACAATGACACCAGCGCGGAAATCATGCGAAGAATCACTCTTTCTATTCGCTTTGAGCTTAAAAGGCCCTCTCATGAGCAACCAAAGATTCATTATACAAGACATTGGCCATCCCCCTCATGACAAAAACGGATGGAAATGTTCTCTGGCGCTTCCAGAAAAAGGTTCTTCGGCTAATGTTCGGGCAGGCTTGCATCAATGCAGAATGGGGGAAGGCGTTTCAATAAAAAAAACTCTACGGCAGTACAATGATGCCGAACTCGTCAGCAAAGCTCGGATAACCCGGATTAGTTGACTAGATTACCTTGAGCTCACGGACACCACCACTAATCCAGAGGGACAGCGCAGTAGAAGACGACCTCTTCTTAGATGGCGCACACAAGTGGAAAGTGACCTCAGCTCAATACGCCTCAAGCTCTGAGGCCCTGGTTCACCTTCAAGCTCTAACGTCATCTAAGTAAGTATGGAAGATGGCACTATTGTTCCCGCAATAAAGACGATTCTGTGGGTCGGGCAAACAATGCTGAAATTCCATTCACCAGTAAAACCTTCATCCGATCGCGTTTCACAAATGAATTGGTGTATGTCTGCCCCATCAGTCTTGTTTTTGTTTAATTTAGATATCGCTTTCCAGATTTCCTCCTGGTATGGTTGACGAAAATTCTGCCTGACAGTGAAAAGCAGGAGTAATCCTTAAAATTATTTGCCATTAACTATGATTCTACTATTACTATCTCTCCGATCCCTATTTCTACATGCTTTTGTTTCGTATTTGCGTTCTTGGAAACTAATCTCCATGGGCTCAATCGATGCCCTCTGCTTCATCCCTTTTTCTTTCTGAGAAGCCGATATTTCTTCAGCCTCCTTTGCTCATAGAATTCATGTGCAGCTCCCGTCCTTGTTTCCCGCGCCATTTTATATACCTATTGTTTTAATACGTGAGCTTGTCGTCATTGTTCGCCAAATCTCGGTAGTGTTCGCATTCGCACATTGATTACAGCAAGGAAGTGGTCTGGCTTAATGCTAGCTTCTCATAACTCACAGCTTTTTGGTTAAGTGTGAGAAATGCATGCTAGCTATGATGACTTCTGGCCCTGCAACGAAGTCGATTAGTCTACGTCTGTTTTCGGAGGCCACTCGGCATCAAGGCCACTCGTATTCCTTTCCAAGGTTGCTCTCCTTTCCTAACTTGCGGCTTAAATCACCCACAATAAAATTAACGTCGTGATTGGGATATTCCTTATATGTTATGTTCGGTCAAAGGGCTGTGGAGATATGGCTTATGTTGGTGAATTTGGCCGTTCCGATGCAGATTATAGTCAGGCGTATAGTATATGTGATAGTTGTTCACGCTTCTTTTGCCCGGTTCATGATCTGCACTTCTTGAATGCCAGTTATAACCGCTTTCTTCTACCGCGAGCATCGAACTTGTCGAGTTGTAGAGGCTGAGTAGGGTCAATGAATCTCGAGAAGAAATTCTCCAGACGAGTCCTGAAACCAAAAGATGTTCCCCCCCCCCTCCCCAACACCCAAAGCACTCCATCATTCCCCTGGGCTGGATCAAGGTGTTATACGACCCGTGCTGAAGATCAACCTGGCTGAGGGCCCAGTATCACCAAAAACAGCTCAGTCGCGAACGGAGTATCCGGATACCTGGCGACCTCCGGATTAGCTAGCCTTATCTGTATACAGCGGATCTCTCTACAGATGGACACCCCTTTCTCCGCTACTCGTGGGACCATTAATGGAAAATAACCAAAAAACAAAAACCGAGGCCGGTACTCCTTCAATACCGGGCGGTGGAACGGTGACTACACCGACTACCGGCAAGGCTCCTACATTGCCGAGTGGAGGCAAAACTGTGGCCTGCCATGGTGCGCCATCCTCTAAAGGCAAACGGAACGAGCCAAAAAATAAGAATTCAGGAAGTGTTAGGACTGTGGCAAGCAGCAAGTTTGTGGCAGGCTACGGACTTGTCGTTGCTACCAAAACTCCTTCAGGGAGTGTTAAGACTGTGGCAAGCCATGGTCCTATCACTTCCCCCGCCCCCGGCAGCAGCAAGTTTGTGGCAGGCCGCGGACTTGTTGCTGCTACCAAAACTCCTCCCTCCAAGGAGGAATCTGGAGCTCAGCCGCATCGGCAAGCTCCATCTAAGGCGCTCTACATAAGACGCCGAAATGCTTCACGCATCATCAAAACCTTCGGATCCATTCCGGAGGTTGAGAGAAGTGCGGAAATAAAGAGCAAGGTTGAGTGGGCTAAAAACATCCTAAAAGACGGATTTCCCACTGCTTCCACTGCTCCCAAAACGTCAAAAGACTCCTCTAAGCGCCAGAGATCGTTGGAGGAAACCGTAACGGTTTCCAAGAGGCCCAAAACACACAGTTCTACAACCCCTGGGCCATCCAACAGCAGATCTCTGAGGTCTTACAATGAAGTCCTAAAGGGCGCATTGGTGATCGCGGTGATCGACAGGAGCGATACTGACGGTTCCATCACACCGGAACGGTGGCAACTGGTCAAGCTGAAGCTCTCGAGCAACTTCTTGGCCATCATGCGGGAAAACCCCGGACTACCTCCTATCACAAGCGACGCTGGCTGGCAAGAAGGCCATGTCAAGCTCATCGCTTGTTCAAACCAGAGATCTCTCGATCTTTTCACCAAAGCCATCGATAGTTTAGGAGAGATTTGGCCAGGTGCAAAACTCGAGGTCGTATCTAAGGAAGACATTCCTAGTAGACCTCGAACTCGTACCTGGATTCCAGCCGAACCCTCCTCTCCAGAGAGTATTCTGGAAATCATCCGGCTCAGCAACCCGACTCTTCCGACTCATGACTGGAAAGTCGCGAAACTGGAGGAACTAAGGGGTTCTTATAGATGCGCGTTAATTGTGATCAATAAGGAATCCCTTAATCCCCTGGCACAGACGAAAGGCATGATTCGGTTCGGATTCGAGTCCATTCATTTAAGGGTGTACAAAAAGGATGAGCTGGATGCTGATAAGCAACCTCCTCCTCCTTTAATACCTGACATCACAACCTTTGATCTTGGAGCGTCGATATCCTTTCCAGAATTGGATAGCGACGACTCCAATCTGTCCGAAGTGACTACCAAGCCGTCGGTCTCCTCTTCTGACACACTGTCGGAAATGGAAACCGATGACGAAGCAATTAGAGGTTCTACACGATCAGAGATAGAAGATGAGCTCTTGAGCACATCTTCAGAATCGGAGGACCTCAATAACACCGTGGTGGAGACGACTCTGGAAGACTGTAGCAATGATACGGTTTCTCTAGATTAATCTCCACCACTCAAAAAAGGCTTCGGCCGCACTCATTCTGCGTCTTTCCAAAAACGCAAAAGACATAATCCTAATCCAGGAACCATGGATTGCAGAAGGCGTGGTTCGTGGACTTAGGACACCCACATACGCTCCGCTCTATACAAGAGACAAAGGTAAGGTTAGAACTTGTATATTAGTGAAACGCAGCTTTAATGTATTTCTACTTCCCAACCTCAGTGACCCCGACCTAACCGTTGCCAGATTAGAGACTGCCACAGGCTCTTACTGGCTGGCATCGGCTTACCTTGGCCACGACCAAGTGGGCCCTCTCCCTGGTGATAACCTAGAAAGGGTGGTACTGGAAGCGGGAAGGCAAAAAACTGGCCTCATAATCGGGTGCGACGCTAACGCACATCATACGGTATGGGGCAGTACCGACATCAATGATAGAGATGAGTCACTTTTAGACTATATTTTAAGTACTAACCTCTTAATTTGCAATATTGGCAATGAGCCCACTTTTATAACAAAAAACCGACAAGAAGTGTTAGATATTACTCTTGTCTCCGACAGCATCACCCAAAGGCTAACGAACTGGATGGTATCGTCTGAACACTCCTTTTCAGACCATAGATACATCCAATTCAGTCTGAGTGATGCTCCCCCCCGCCAACCAGCTTTCCGGAACTACCGGAAAACTGATTGGACAAAAAGCACAAGAAAAGTGACCGACTGGGACTCATATAAAGAATCCCTCAAATTATACAAAAAAGAACTGAGGAAGGCAAAGCGACAATCCGGGAGGTCATTCTGTGACAAAATTACAGAAACCTCTGAGGCATCGCGGCTAAGAAAAATCCTCTCCACAAATCCTATAATGCCTAGCTGTTTGAAAAAAACCGACGGCTCTTAGACAACCTCAAGTGGTGAATCATTCAACCTGCTTCTGGGCACCCACTTTCCAGGTAACTCCCAACTCGCGGCCAGTAGCAGCCCAAACAGGCCTACTGCAACCGTGACCAAAATTCATGGTCTGATTACGAGAGATAAACTGCTCTGGGCGCTGCATGACTTCAAACCATACAACTCTGCTGGTCCGGACGGTATTATACCTGCCGAGCTACAGAAGTCCTCAGATATTATTCTACCAGTGTTGGAAAATATTATGAGGAGCTGTGTAGCTGTGTAGCTGTGTTATCCACATTCCACTGTTATGGAGAGAAGTCAATGTAGTATTCATTCCCAAAGCTGGGAAATGTTCTCATGTAGTCCCAAAGGACCTCAGACCTATAGGTCTATCATCATTCCTTCTGAAAACTTTAGAACGACTGATTGATATCCATATTCGAGCTAAAGTTGATCCAAGACTTCTGTCTACGGCTCAACATGCCTACTGTAAAGGAAAGTCGGTGGAAACGGCTTTGTACTCTCTGACTAGCTACATCGAACGATCCCTACAATATAAGGAGTACACAATAGTTGCTTTCCTAGACATAGAGGGCGCCTTTAACAACGTCAACACATCCGCAATCACGACTGCGCTGTCAACTCTGCAGGTAGACGGCTCACTTGGGGAGCTGATCAGTCTAATGCTAAAAAGCAGGATAATCAACTCCAAACTGGGTGAGACTTCTGTTAAAAGATATGTCAGCAGAGGTACGCCGCAAGGCGGTGTCCTCTCTCCCCTTCTCTGGAACTTAGTAGTTAACGAACTATTGATATACCTGGAAGCGGGTGGTAGCAGAGTGATTTCCAATGATGACGTTGCCATACCCGTCTCAGGAAAGCATCTCAATACCATTAAAGAACCCTTCAAGTAAATCTCAATAGATTAACCCGCTGGGCAGATCGCTGTGGATTGAGAATAAACCCCCATAAAACTGATCTTGTCCTTTTCACCAGGAAATACAAAATTCCAATTATAGATCCTCCTTCAATAAACGGTACCAGTTTAGTTTTCCCCGATACAGCAAAATATCCGGGTCTCATTTTTGATAGGAAAATAAACTGGAAACCTAACATTCAAGAAAGAGTCAATAAAGCTACAATAGCTTTATTCTCTTGCAAGAAAGCCATTGGGAACAAATGGGGCCTTCAACCTCGCATAACCCACTGGCTATACATTTCGGTCATAAGACCGATACTTACTTACGGGGTGGTTGTCTGGTGGACGGCCTTGGAAAATGCAGTCAACCGCATTAAACTAAGCAGAGTCCAAAGAACAGCATGTCTATGCACAAGCGGAGCCTTGCGGTCTACCCCCTCTGCGGCATTAGATATTCTGCTTCACTTGACACCCCTCGACATTTTTAGCAAGCAAGTAGCTGCGACTGCAGCTATTCGTCTTAAAGCGACTAAACAGTGGACAAATAATTCATTTGGCCACGCCAATATTCTTAATACATTAGGAATCCTCACAGAGAACATCGATTACACCATACCTGAACTTTGGTTTGACAAAAACTTCCATGTAAGCTTCCCCTCTAGATCATTCTGGGACGAGGATGCTTTCATGGAGGACAAGTCAATCCATCTCTACACAGATGGATCTAAAACCGACAGCGGAGTTGGTGGCGGTGTTTTCTCAGATAAGCTAAATCTAAGCCTCTCTTTCCGCCTTCCAAATCACTGTAGCGTGTTCCAGGCGGAAATTTTGGCGATTAAAGAAGCTCTGTCCTGGCCGAAGAAAAACGTGATATCTGCAAAGGATATCCGCATATTTTCGGATAGTCAGGCCGCCATCAAGTCCCTGGACTCGGTCTCATTATATTCTAAAACCGCCCTTGAATGCCGATCATCTCTCGTGGAGATGGCAGAGCAGTACAACATTCACCTTTGTTGGGTGCCGGCCACAGAGACATTCCAGGGAACTGCAGAGCCGATGAACTCGCCAAAATTGGAACCATTCTACCTATCCTACCGGATAAAGGTAGTATAGGTATACCAATCGCTACGTGCAAACTAACACTAAACCTAGATGCCAATAAAAGAACAGACCTTAGGTGGACTGCTGGACAAACATGTCTAGCGACCAAACAGATCTGGCCAAGGCTGGATCTGAGTCGATCTAAGTGTCTGATCCTTTTAGATAGGAAACATCTCAGCGCCATAATAGGTGTCATTACCGGACACTGTCTCATAGGCAAGCACGCAAGAAGGCTTGGCGCTTTTACTAACGATTTCTGTAGAAGCTGCATGGACGAGGAAGAGGAGGAGACAATCCCCCACCTACTCTGCACATGCCCAGCTCTCGCTCAGAGAAGGAAGCTTCATCTAGGAGCAGGTTCATGCTTTCAATTACATTTGCATGCATGAGTGCAGCATTTTGACGACTTTTTACCGACTCCTCCCTTTCTTTCTTAACGTAGACTTGGGATCGACCATGGCAGACTCCATGCCCAAAATCTGCCCCAATCTTTTAAAAAACTTAAAAAACAAATAATGGTCTCCAATTTGATATTTACACTCCCAATAGAGCACTCAATATACTCTGAAATATCACAAAATAATTTATTTAGATTTAAATTTCTATTTGGTTTACGGGTATTTTCTTTAAAAAAAAATTTCATTGGTTTGTATCAGATTAAACAGAAAAGGAAAATATAATATGATGTATATCGTGTTCCATATATAGCACAATATTTGCTAACAATAATATCCGCCAGAATTATAAGAAAAAGGCAAATTGAAAGGACTGGAACAGATGTAGTAATTTGCATATTTCCAATGCCTACTTTTGTAGCAAATTTATGACTAATCCCGCAGGACAGCGGTGCATATTAAAATTTCAGACTTTAATTTATATGAATTTGTTGTTAACCATAAAAGACGAGTGTCCTGTCAAGAACCATCACTCATTCTGCCGTTTTCCTGGCCCCTCATTTAAGTACTGATGTAAGTATATTCGTTGAAGTAGTTACTCCTTTCAGAAAGTACAATATCTCAGAATTTTTTCCTTTCTTATTACTCGTATAACAACATGGTTTATGCTAATTCAACGATATATCTGTACATGGGATTGACATCGACATTGAAAAAGACCACATTGCACATAAAGATAGGGACTTCTTCTTTACACTGACCTAATTCGCACACAGAGCTGCTTCTGTGGAACAATACAAGTAGGAAAGGGCGAGCAAAAAGAATTTCCAAAACATAGTCCTGGGCTTTGGGATCACTTTAGCTCACTTCATCCGAAAGGACTGTTCGTGGTAAAGTGCTTAAAAGCATTTTCATTGACTTTAATAGCTTCCAGTATGAAGAGCTGTAGCAGTGACTGTTGCTGCGACGTTAGCGATTATAATACATATTCACTAGACGCCTAGTATCATATTGAAGGTTCAATGTGATGTGGTGGGGTAGACGAGATAAATAAGGACCTAAACGAGCGGAGATAGATTTCAAGTGTAATTTTAATTTCATGGCAATAAAGTGAAACAGTCTGCAGTTTGTTTGTTTTTTTTATAAATCAATAGAGCTTCTTATAATACGATAACCAATGTGGACCTGTTTAAAGGATACTCTTAGTACCCGAGTGGCGTCAATTTTTTTTTTCTTTTGAAACTCGCAGAAGGATACGTCTCAGATGATGAAAAATGGTTTCGGATCATGTATCATACTCGTAGATGATAAATTATGCAAATTGGCTTAAGTTGACTTCTATTTGTCGAAGAGATTGACTTATAGCACACGTTTCTCCCAGAAACAAGTTTTTGTATGTCCTTGGATACAATTAACGGTCTAGGTCTGCCTTTGATTTTCCCGGTAGGTAATCATTTATATTTACAATTTGGGTTATTATGAAAGTGATTATGTGTAATATGTGTTAATTAATGTTCGTGTGTACTTAAGTTCTATGGAATCATTCTTTTTCCCAGATTTTCTTTTTCATCAGTTTTGGAATCATAAATGTTTCTTCGTTTGCTCGTCATCGTCATTAACTCACTGTGCTGTGCATCATATACCCAGTTTATATGACAGCTCATTGTGTATTTAATCAATCCGCATTGTTTCAATACCCCTAGAAATGGTGGTGTTTATATGAAGTTATCCAAAACCAAATCCAAAATGAGCGAGAGAAAATTGCGAAAGTTTAACAAACACCTGATTGAACTGACACTTGACACTAACCATAGACTAACTATAACTAGATATCAAACTCTACTAATACTTTTGCAAACGTTTAACTTTCGCACAGACACACTGTAAGTGAATCACCAACACATTCTCAATCTCTATAACCTGTCAGAATGGCTAAAATGACAACAAATTTCACGTAATGTTCGCTAAGTATATATAATAAAGGCAAAAATAAAAGGAAAAATATTTTTCGCTGGTGAATATTTAATTCAACGTGGTGAAAAAGTGAAGATAATAGAATATATTTAAAAAAAAACCCTTTTTTTTGTTTCAATTGAACAAAAAGGGGATCGTTTCAGAATAAAATTAAAAAAGGACCTAAGGATTATATTTTGAAAGTTTCATTTGAAGATATAAATGAATTGAAACTATTACAATTCTGAAATCAAGCTTAAGCTTGTATTGAGAGTCAATTGTATAAGCATTTTTTATGTTTAGGAACAAACTCTGTACTCTGGACATCAATGAAAAGGATTATTAATTAATGGCAACTTTTAAAATCAATTTCCTTGCTGTTCTTTTAGTTTGAATGTGTTGAGTAAATAAATTAATTAAATAATACTGATAAGTACAATTAACATTTTTGATCATTTTTTAGTTTTTTAAGGAAAATATTTGTTTTTCTATTTGAATTTAAAGCTTTTCCAAAATATTTCGAGAATCTTTTTTTTCACACATTATAAAGTACAAAAGCGGTGGTATTTTAATTGTTTATTTTTTAAAAATAATTTCCAGAATTTGACAAACAATGTGAAATGATATCCCAACTTAATTTGGTTTTGTCGAAGGGAATTTTTGTTTATAATTGTTTTCAACAGGTTTTGCTACTACTTTGTTGAGTATTCTTTAATGCTGTTAACATCTTTAAGCCGGTCTGGCATAGAATGCGTCAACTTTTCCATATATTCACATATTATTTCTTGCCATTCCGCTAAAAATTAAAATTTTTAACTGAGGCTTCGATGTGATGACATGTTTTCGTAACCTCATCATTTAATGATTCCAAAGGCGTTCCAAAGAGAACGGGTTAAGATCGGGGCTATGTGGTGGCGTTACTAGCAAGTGAGGGACTTTATATGGATATGGACTTATGCTTGAAATCGTTGTCCTGTTGGGAGTAGAAAATGTTTCGCAATAAGCATTGTTTGTGTCCTTTGAAGCAAATTTTCGCTCTAAATATTTTAGTATACTTCTTTTTCTGAATTACTGTGACTAAATTACCGATCTCAACAGTGGATATTTAGCTCCATATTACACAACAACCATTTCCGTGCTTTACTTTTTGCCTTGTGTATTTCGACTGTAAGTTTCATTTGGTTGTCTTCATGCTTTCGAAGGCCTATTTGATTCATAAATGCAAAATTTTGACTCTTCTGAAGAAATCCTAGAACACAAATCCTTTGTTTTTTTATTTATTAGCAACGTCCTTTTGTTTTTTTTTATTTGCTTCGCTGACGAAAGGTTTCTTTCTAACGGTATAAGATTTATACTCCGATTTGATGTCGTTGACATTCACGAAAATCCAGCCAAATTTTAGAATTACAACGTGATATTTGTGAAACGTACAGCGTTGTGTTTACATCGATTTTCTTCTTCTCGGAAATTTTTTGATGCAAAAATTGAGCAAAGTATATGGAAATGTTGCGTTAGTAATGGAATTAGTAATACAAAAGCATTAAATATGAGCTAAATTGTCCAGTCACATCCATATTTTTTCAAAAAATAATTGGTCAATTCGCTGTCGTACTAAATGGACCTATAAAGCACTAATTTTCTATTTATTGTTCTATTTTCACAAATAAAAACAAATAATCATTAATTATTATTTATTACTTCGTATGAAAAGTTAATACAATATTTTCCATTTAATCGAATAATCCAATTTATTCATGAATTGTAATTTACATTTTTTCGGAACATGCTCTCCTGATGAAAACATTCATGGTGAAGCGAAAAACTTACCCACACCGTGGTGAAATGAACAAATGTCATTGCACTTCAAATGTTGTATCTGCAAGGAAAAAGGCATTATATGTATAGCTATACGAAAATGTATTCTTTTTACTCACATTTATTTGATCAGCTCACGATGGTTCCACACTGGGAACGCTTTTCTTGAAACCATTGCACTTCAAATTTTGGATCTGCAAGGAAAAAGGCATTATATGTATAGCTATACGAAAATGTATTCTTTTTACTCACATTTATTTGATCAGCTCACGATGGTTCCACACTGGGAACGCTTTTCTTGAAACCATTGCACTTCAAATGTTGGATCTGCAAGGAAAAAGGCATTATATGTATAGCTATACGAAAATGTATTCTTTTTACTCACATTTATTTGATCAGCTCACGATGGTTCCACACTGGGAACGCTTTTCTTGAAACCATTGCACTTCAAATGTTGGATCTGCAAGGAAAAAGGCATTATATGTATAGCTATACGAAAATGTATTCTTTTTACTCACATTTATTTGATCAGCTCACGATGGTTCCACACTGGGAACGCTTTTCTTGAAACCATTGCACTTCAAATGTTGGATCTGCAAGGAAAAAGGCATTATATGTATAGCTACACGAAAATGTATTCTTTTTACTTACATGTAATTAGTTAGATCACTCATCCACATTTCTTAAAGCTCTTGAATGGTGCATTTAGATTCATTGTTCTTACTGCAAAAAAGAAGTAAAATAAATTATTTTGAAATTAAAATGTTTGTAGTTACTCACAAGAAAATGTAAACAAACTTTCCCAGCTGGTTTTGCCACATCCAATCGAAAGCAATCTGTTGGTGGCAGCAGTTTCCTGTAGAAAATGATTTGTTCTTGCTTCAGATGTGTGGAATTTTCTTCTTTTGTTGTCCTAGAAAATATAATAAAGAAAATTATTGTCCAACATTAAATTTTTGTGCAACTTACACGAAATTGAATTTGTAAACAAGAGAAATGTCAAAATCGGAATTCACCGCGTCGTTTTTATATGGATGACGTCACTCGTAAAACTTTTCGAATTTTGACATTGTTGACAATTCTCACGTATTCACGGACAGGTTCACACGGATAGGGACTTTCAGAAGAAAACCGGTTTTGATTTTCCAATATCTGGAAAGTTTGATATCTAGTTATAGTTAGTCTATGACACTAACTCTGACACATTGTTCTTATTTCTTAGCCGTTCCAAATACTGTATTTCGTTTGCAATCCGACATTTTAAATACACATACACAACTTATCTGCCGGATGATGAAAGAATGATGAGAGCGCGAGAGAGTAAAATGCGATTTGAAAGTGTTTATATGATATTTCAAAGTGCCCGATCACATTGGCGCGGGCAGGGAAATTGTCCGAAAGAGAGGGAATGCTTTTAATTGAAATGGGAAGAAGAAGGGTTACTTCCACTGAGAATCCATTTCTAAAGTGGATTCTCGGGTGCAACACATCGTTTTTTTCCATATCGTTCCATTTCTGACATATTTTTTCATTTTAATTTGGATCGTTGATGAGAAAGAAAGTGTGAAGAATAGGAAAAAAAGGTATGTTTCATGCTGTAATGACGGGTAATATTAATTTTTTTTTTTATAATTTTATATGCATTTTATTTTCTTAATCACTAATTCTTACCTACTAACAAAAAATGCTTAAATGCTATCTTACAATTACTTAACAATCTTATACTAACTTACTGGCCCCACACAGGCACTCTAAGCTACTCTAAATTCTTATAACTATGTCTTTCGACTTCATTTACATTTTCTTAAAAATAAGTATACTTAAAGCTAAGAAAAAAATTTGTTAACAAAACTTAGCATATGGACATAATTTTTTATTTTTAATAAAAACTTAGTATCTAACTTAAAATAAACCTTAGCCTACCTAAACTAACTGTACAATACACACATAAACACACATAAACACACATAGACGTTATACACAATCATATACATATATCAGTATACACCTTTGTATACACTGATATATGTATATGTTTCTTAAATGCTAACCTAAACCTATGCAAGCTGGCCATCGCTATTCACAGAGAAAACAGATTGGTCAGCTCTGCCTCATTAGTGAGGCTGGTCCGTAGTTGACGGAAACGACGACGAAACATCTTCCCCATCATTCAACCACCAGAAATGCTGGTGCTGCCGAACGACATCCCTCTTATCGCGATTCTCCACTGCCCTACTGAACCTGAGGCGATCCACACTGCCGTGTGCGACGTCTCTGTTGTAGTTGAGTCGCCTGTCCCCAGCTGTCCGAGCGACATGGAAGATTAACGGCACCGCTGATCTATCCTGGATCAACCCTTTCTGATCTAGGTAGAGGAATGCTTCCGGTGGAACGAAGCCGTCAGAGCGCACACTCTCGTGGTAAAGGTAATTGGGGTAGTAAGCCCCAGATATCAGGTTATTCGTCGACGTCATTGCTCTTGCAATGTGCCTTCGAGTCAGCTTAATTACGAAGTTGTCCACTCGTATTAGGTTCAACCTGTTGTAAAGGACCTCATTAGGATAAAAATTTTTGTACTCCGACTCTGGTGTTCTGTACAAGCGAAGACAAGCCCTAAGGCAAGCCCTCTCAAACACCCGAATTTTTTCAATTAAGCTTGCTCGTACATTGAACCACACGGGACAACCAAATACCAGCATGGGCCTGATAAGGGCCATGTAGCAGATTACCTTTACCCTCGCATCGAGTTGGCTGCTATAAAACAGTCTCTTTGTAAGGGCAAAAGCACCTCTAGCTCTGGCCAGAGCAGCATCTAAATTTTTGCCAAGATACAGAAACTGATCTAGCCAGATTCCAAGGTATCTGACTACATTTCGACAGGCAAGAGGCTGTCCGTGTTGTCCAATAATCGAGAACTTTCTCCAATTTTTTCTGGTATCCCTAGAGGCTCTAGACAACGGCGTCCTAAAGAGAATGGTTTCCGACTTCTGAAAGTTGATTTTCAACTTCCAGTCATCGCAAAATCGTCTTATCTTATCGAAGTCGCGCTGCAAGAGAGTATTAATGACCTCGATTTTTGGACCTGTCGTTTTTCTGCGTACGCAATAGTATGGGGAAGCGAACCTATCAAGTCGCTTGTAAAAATGTTGAATAGGATCGGCGAATTGACCGCGCCTTGCTGAAGACCATTTTTAATTTGAAAAATTCCAACAGAAGTCACATCACCATTCTTCACGATTAACTGTTGGTTAGCATACTCGTATTATAAAGAATGTACAAGAGAGGTTTACTGATCCCCGGCCTAGTCAGCTTATAGAAAAGACCCTCTAACCATACGGTGTCGAAGGCCTTCTCCAAGTCAACAAGGCAGGCACCAGTACATTGTTTTTTGCCTTTATTCCATTGGATATCAGAAACCAGTTTAGACGCGACATGTGAGATATCATGTCCCGCCTTAAAACCGAATTAATTATCCGGAACTATATGTTTGTCCTCAACCCACCTAGACAGAGCTCTATTAATTACCTTTTCAAAAACCTTACTGATATTCGGAAGGAGACTTATCGACCGGAGATTCGCCGGATTGGATATATCCTTTCCCCTTTTGGGGATAGGTGGAACCACCGCCGTTTTTCAATGCGCCGGATAATGTGCATTATTCATTGCATTATTAAACAGGGTGGTGTAAATGTCCACCGCTACTAGAGGAAGATGTCGAAGCACGATGTTCGGAATACCATCGGTCCCCACTGATTTCTTAGCCCTGATTGTGTCGAAGATCTCATGAAGTTCTTCCTTCGAAATGAACGGGGGTAGGTCACCCTCTCTGGCAATAACATTATTGGCCGTATTTTCGTCGGTAAACCGGGTGAAACCAGAGCCCTCGGATCGCCAGTTCCCTATTTCATTTCGAATGCAGAAGTCGTGCACCAAGACGCGATTGTCCAGGTCGTAATTAGGGCCAATGTTATCAGTGGCCTTGTATATTTCCTGGAAAGTCGCCCCTATGGTCTCAACCTTCTCCTGTGGATCCTCGATCACAAAGAAGTTGTCATCATCAGCGGCCTCATTTGGATCAATACCTGCTATTGTCAGTAACCATTCGTTGTCTGTTGTCCGGGCTATTTTAAGACACTGAAGGTCGTTTTGATTTTTTCTCCGAAATAGTTTAGTTATTTGCGGAAACATATTCGGGTTGCTGGTGTTTACAGCCCGAACCTTGTTGTTCCAATACAAACTTACAGAAATTCTGTAATTTTCTTTTATTAGTGTTTGAATATTTTTAATCGACGACTTCAGTGTCCTAATCTCCGGGTCTTGTCGGTCAGTTAACTGTCTGTACAAGTTTTTAAGTCTTGTCAGAAGTCTACTTTTCTGTCGGTGCAGTGCGTCAATAGTAGGATTGCGGAACAGGTCTTCGTTAGTCGTACGTCGATATCGCGGTATTGTAGTGTCCATAGTTTGTTTAATTGTCTCGTCCATTTGTTTTAGGTAATTGTCGATCTCCTCGTTTGACAAATTCCTATTGGACGGTGGATGGAACGTGTTCGAGGAGAGCGCTCTAGTCAAGGTTGCAGAGAAGTGTGTCCATCGAGTCTTACTGTAGTTGTAAGTATATCTTTGGACAAACTCCTCCAATTCCGCAATTTCGTTGGGAACCGTAATTTCGGTGCTAAAACCGCAATGGTCGCTGTCATACACGAATGTGCGCAGACAGTTTAATGTTTGTAAATTCGTACCTGTCAGTCGTATACGTTCGTCGTACAGCAGTAGATCCAAATAAGACCCGCCTCTGGGAAACGACGGGTTATCCGTCGCCTTAAGACCGAGTCTGTACATGACCTCGTGCTGACCCCACCAATCGAGTAGTAGGTTCCCTCTAGTATTTGGCAAATTATTTCCCCAATCTCTATGTCTAGCGTTGAAATCCCCGCCGATTATAAAATAATTCTCCCCCGATTCCAGCCTCAGAAGTCGAAAAAGCGTGTCGAGCTCTGTAATGAATAGGGTGGATTGTGAAGCCTCAGGTGCATAAACAGAGGCCAAGTACAGCCGCTTTCCACTGCGGAGCGGGATGTAAACGACGACTGCCTCCAACACCCGGAACCTGCGCAACACGCCCTTGTACACTCTGTGAAATTTTATACCTTCTTTAATGAAGATCGCGACACCGCCTCCACGTTTGGATCTGGGCCGGTTTCTTCTTCTAACAATATAATTATTGCACTCCAGTTTGTGCTTATCGGTTAACTTGGTTTCGCTAGCGAAAAGCACATCAGGAGTTTGGTCTTGTAGCAATTTAAACATCGCGGCTCTTCGTTCGATCCTAATCAATGAATTCACATTCACTGCAAGGACCTTCAAAGTTTGCTCCACCATGTGCGTAGCCATTACGGCATGTGTTGCGTTAGGCCCGGCAGCAACGCGTAGATCTGGTCCACCCGCTTGGCCTGTTCTTGAACCTGCTTTTGCAGCTGAGCCATCTGCCCTTGGATTGCGAGCAAGATGGCTAGCATGTTGGGTGCAGCTTCCGTTATTCTCGGCATCGGCGCCGGAGAAGCAACAGTCGCTTGCTGTACCGTAGCCCCCCTACTTGACGCCATTTGGGCGTAGGAAATTTGGGGCGTGACGGCTGGTGTTTGAAACCTCACAGGTGAACGTTTGACCTCCACCTTCTGCTGCCGAGCCAATTTTGCTTTTTTAATGTCGGTGAACTTAGGACAAACCCGATAGTTTGCGGTGTGTCCCACGTTCCCACATAATACGCACGAGAGCTGCGACCTATCGGATGCTCAGTCAACACCCAGAGCACACTCCTCGGAACTGTGGTTCTTTGCGCACTTCACGCATCGAGGCTGCATTTGGCAGTTCGACGCGGCGTGCCCGAACCTCTGGCAGCGAACGCATTGTATAATGCCTTCGCTCCTTTTTAGTTTTTCCCAGTGAACCACCTGGTAGTCTAGGACATTGATACTCCTTAGACTATCCAGACGGCTTTCGGGACTGAGCTGCACCAGGAAGAACGGCAGACTCCGTTTCTCCCGCCTGGCTCTAGCTGTGGTAAACGGCTTTACCCCTACAAACTTGAGTCCTTCGCACTCCTTCTTTTTGAGCAGTGCCAGGATCTCCTCAGGATCGGAAGACGGTTCCAACCCCTTCAGCAGCATCGATTGCCGCTTTTCACACTTCGGTGTGTATGAGTAGCGCTCCGTCGTCGTTTCTTTTAGGAGCTCTTTAACTTTCGCGTAGCCCTCCACTGTATTACAGTGGATGGCATGGCGATCGTTCCCCAATCGCTTAATATTAAAATTATTACCAATGACCAACTTACACAGGTCCTTGGTAGCATTTACCTCTAATTTATAGGTGTTGATAGGAGGCACCTTCTCCTTCTTCTTCTTCTGCTGCTGCTGTTGTAGTTGCTGTTGTTGCTTTTGTTGTTGCCGCTGCTGTTGTTGTTGCTGCTGCTGCTGCTGCTGTTTTTTCAGCTGCAGTGGTTTCACCTGTTGTTGTTTTTGCAGATGTTGCTGTTTCTGATGCTGCTGTTGTTTCTGCTGCTGCAGTTGTTGTTTTTGCTGCTGCTGGTTTTGTTGTTTTTGTTCTTGTTGCGAGCTTTCTACTTGCTCCTTCTGCCTGCGTGCAGTTTGCCTTTGCTTAATAGCAAGCACTTTTGCATTCAGCTTTTGTATACTGCTGGTAAGTTCTTTTA
Source organism: Volucella bombylans (assembly GCA_949129095.1). NCBI lineage: Eukaryota > Metazoa > Arthropoda > Insecta > Diptera > Syrphidae > Volucella > Volucella bombylans. The sequence continues at coordinate 167,429,919 of OX422141.1, read as the reverse complement.
ACTCTTCATCCTCATCTTCAGATTCAGATGCCGCTAGAGAGGCAAAGTTGTTGTTGCCTCCCTTATAATACATCTCATCAGAGATGTACATCGATGTATCAACTGATTGTTTTTTAGTTTGTTGTCGTGTTTTTACTGTCTCAGCTGCTAGAGCAGCACCCATTTTCATTTTTGTTAAGTTACTACTCGTAGGAGTAGTTTTTAATATCCTCCGCCTTTTAATGGCTTTCGCCACGGCACCGGCAACACTATTGCTGCCTTTGGCAACTACCGTTATGGGAAGAGCGGAGCGCTCTCCACCATCCATCACGTGGTTTCCTTATCACTTTATGATTTTTTTAAATAATTGAATAACAAAAAGAAGAAAAAAAAAAACAAACAAAGTTCCAAGTTCAGGGACCGAGAACCCGTATCCCAAGACTTGCTTATCGACGCCGCTAACCGCTTGGCTATCGAGTCAGATAATAAGACTTCAACCAATTAGTTTTATTAATATAACTATATCACTGTTATTTTACTTTATTATTGTTTTTTTTTTTTCTCACTCAAGGAAAAGCCGAACACGTTTGCACTCTGCGGACATCTGCGAACGACTGCCCTGTAATGACGGGTGCTGAAACAGTAGATAGCATAACGAACACAAGTGGTACTTCTTTCTTTTTATTTATTTAGACGACCACGCTCTGACACGATCTCTAACAGACTAACTCGCGTAGCCGAAGTTGTGTGGAAGATTACCGGCGAGCGAGGGACGGCATCGTGGGTGTAGAGAGGACTATGTAGCGAAGCAATGAGTGGCGAGAGCGTAAACCTGCGTGTCAGCTCAGAGCTCGTCCTCGCTGACAGGTCGCCACACAGGCCAACTGCTCAAATTTAAAAATTAAAAATTAAATTCAAGTGTTCCACTTGTCAAAAAGTCTTTCAACCCCATGACAATGTGAACACGACGTTCATGGTGAGGACTTTCATCCCGTCGCCAATGTAAACAGGCACAAGGTGGTTACAAATTGTCAGTGCTTTTTATAAACATTAAGCTGTCATATAAACACCAGCATTTCTACGGATTGCTTCAACGCACATTGAGCTGTCGGGTAAACTGGGTAATAGACAAATTTGAGACTGAATTCATTGAGTACGAAAATCGGTATTTCTCCGCGCATGCTGCTTACAAAAAAGCAATTCGTTTAAAACAACCGCGCCCAAGCGAAGTTAGCGATTTGATCGGTGAAAGATCTGCTGCTGTTGAAAATATAAATTTTGTAGCGAAGCAGAATTTAGAGGTTAATGTTCTTAAAATTATTCTTCCACCATTTTCGGGTGACTATAAGGACTGTCCATCGTTTCGCTATTTGTTTATGGGGTCTGTGGACAACGAGCCAAATTTGTCATCTACACACAAATTTCACTATTTAATTAAAGTCGTTTTTACGTGACGTGTCAGCAAATTTAATAAAAAACGTTCCAATTTCCGAGTCGAATTATATCGAAGCGTGGGATCGGTTGGGAAAAAGATACGATAAAGTGCATTAAATCGTGCAATCGTACATTGAAACATTTCTTTCGATACCGGCAATGAGTTCGGGTAGTGCTTAACTTTAGCGTAAACTCACCGATAGTGCGGATGAAGTCATTCCGGGACTGAAAGCGGTTGAGCAAAGGGGTCGCGATCCGTGGGTGATTTATGTACAAATAGAAAAACTGAACGCAGAATCAAGGCAAGCTTGGGCAAAACAAGTCGGATCTCGGGAGGATTGCTCAGTCGAAGAATTTTTGACAGCTCTGCAAACAAGGTGTGGTGCTCAGGAGACGTTACAATCATATAATCGTCCTCTGTCGTCTCGTAACAAAACGCAAGGATAAGTAAGAGTTCACTTTGCGGAACCAGCCGATGGGAAAACAAAATGCCCGAAATGCCAAATGTGCCTTATTTGTGGACCTTGATGTTGATTCGCGTCGCAGCTTTGAAAAAAATGGTACCCTTTGTTTTAATTGCCTTAGGGCTGTGACTTTCGGCCTACGTTTCGCTATCGAGTATGCAAGTCCCGCCACCATTCGTTAGTTCATCCCCCGTATTCAGAAGTGCCATCCATATCCAATAGTTGTACAAACAATTCGTCGTTCAGTGATGCACCCTCCAGTTCAATAATATTGAACAACCATTCGCTAGAACCTAGCAATCGCAGGCAGACAATTCTTCCAACACTTGGTGCTAGGGTTCAGGCTAATTTTTGAATTCCAAGGTTCTACTTGATTCGGGGTCACAGGTACCGTTTGTAGGTAAATCATTTGCACAGAGGCTTGGACTTAACCGTAGGCATGCTCGAATACCAGTTCTAGTTCTAGGTCTGTCAGCAACCGAAGCTGGGTATACAAAAGGATGCATCTCGCTGAAGCTACGCTAGTTGTACAACTCAAACTGCTTCACTATTGACGCTTTTGTCCATCGTAAGTTTGCTTCGAAACTTCCATCGGATTTATTAGATGTCTCCTCTTGGTTTGAACTTAAAATCGACGTTTTATTGAGCGCAGACAAATTATTGAGCATTTTGAAAGGAGAACAGGTTCAAGGTACTCAAGGCTTACCAGTTGCGCAAAATACATTGCTTGGTTGGGTTATATCCGGAGAAGTTTTTGATCCCTCCTCATACTATATTAATCCGCTGTCCTCGTTTTACTCTGCTATCGATGTTGATGTTCAGTTACATAAATTTTGGGAACTAGAAAATATGGGCTCTCCAAAAGAAAACGCATTTAACGATGATCCAGCTGAAATTAATTTTCGCAGGACCTTTTCTCGTTCATCGGATGGACAATATGTAGATAACTTACATTTTATAGATGCTTTTCCAAGAGCTTCGGTCCTCTAATTTGAGTCTAAGTTAGGATGATCCGTTGCCTGATCATCTCGCTGACAAGTGGAGTAGCTATCGAAAATAACTTTATTTCTTCAACAGGATTCGAATACCAAGAAGTTTTTATTCACAGGATGCAGAAGGTATAAAACTTCATGGCTTTGCGGATGCTTCTTTCTTAGCCTACGCAGCTATCATTTACGCTCGTTATAAATCAGCAGAAGGTGCAACCGTTGCAACCGTGCAACGTTGATTGCTGCAAAAACGAAGGTAGCTCCTTTAAAACCACTGTCCATTCCTAGGCTAGAGCTTTGCGCTGCATTGCTTTTATCTCGATTGGTTGTTCTCGTGAAATCATCGATATCCAAAGGATTTCTAAGCTCGTTTCTTGCATTGATTCGGAGATTGTCGTTCATTGTCTGTCGTCACCACCTCGTCGTTGGAATACATTCGTGTCTAGTCGATCAGCTGCTATTTTGGATTCGATACCACGATACTGTTGGAATCATGTCCGATCGTAATATAATCCAGCAGACTGTACATCGCGTGGACTACTCCCTTCCAATCTGTATGGTTTTAACTTGTGGTGGAACGTTCCTGATTTGTTGTCTGAATGTCGGGATCAGTGGCCCAGTTGAATTTCACATTGAATCTGTAAGCAGCCCATGAAGAAGAAAAAGATCTTTAAGACTCGCATTCATCGCAACATCGGCTACCCAGAAGGTCCATTCTACTCAAGCTTAGCCCTTTCATAGATAATGACGGTCTTCTTCGCGTTGGTGGAAGAATAAAACACGCACATTTTGCCTATAGCATTAAACATCCAATAATTCTTCCTAATAATAACCAAATTTCACTAGCTAACATATAATTGCAGATATCCACGCTAATTATCTCCACACAGCTGTAAAGCAGGTTTTATGCAACGCACACATACAAGTACTCAAGTGATGGGCGATTTACCTGTTCAGCGCATTCATGCAAGTCGGCCATCCACCAACACCGGATGTGACTATGCTGGGCCATTTAGCATCATGCTTTCAAGGGGTAGGAACCCCAAGCAGTCGAAAGCATAATATATTGCGCTCATTATCTGTATGTCAACAAAGGCCATACACTTGGAACTGGTAAGTCACCTAACAACAGATGCTTTCTTAGTTGCCTTACGGAGATTCGTCTCGCGTCACGGAATATGTTCAAATATGTACAGCGACAATGGAACTGACTTCAAGGCAGTCCGGAGTTGCTTGAATCATAATCGGGAAGTAGCTGCAGCCTTGGCAAAGTTGGAAGCACATGGCAATTTATTCCTCCGACTACACCTCATATTTCGGTGGGTTGTGGGAAGCAGAAGTTCAATGCGTGAAATTGCACTTTCGACGCATAATCGGAAGCACTATTTTGACATTTGAGGAAATGTATGTGGGATGCTGATTTGCATTCCCCTGAGTCCGCATCCAGTGATGAAGCGACAAGCAGGCGAGAAGAAGAGCCAGAGAATCTATACGTGGAAGCCGACGAAGCAACATCAAATCCGTTTTTCTTTTATCGCAAATTCAATAAAGTAATGAATTAAATCTTTTCATTATCTTACATGGAGGCTCAACCGGGATTGTGAGAAAAATAAATTCAAAAGCAATTAATTTAATAAATTAGCAGAGGGCTAAAGACAATCCAGTGTAAAAAGAAAAAAACGAAAAAGTACAGTAGCGTTTTTTTTTTTTTTTTTGGTTGATGCATTGCAAATCTGTGTTTACGGTAGATACGAAGTGGTCAGTCGTCAGAGTTAGTGGTTTAGCTCAAAGGAAAAACAAAAGTTAACCGTTTAAATCTGTAAGCTTGGTGAAGTTGTGTCAAAAGAAAGCGTAGGTTAATCTTAGAACAGTGGACATTACAACAAAAAAAAAGACGATAAGCCCCGTGGACTTAGTTGCCGTCGGCTAAACAAAGAACATTCGGTGGTGTGCTGTACCTAGTTAGCGGTCGTTGTTGCGGTAAGGCGATAAGATGGGCAGTCGTGCTAAGAGGAACAGTTTCGGGCGGTCGGGACATCAATATAATTCGAACGCAACAGATTTTGAAAATAATTTAAGTGCGTCTCTAATCGAAAGTACGATAAAGCCATTCAGTATAGATGCTAAGTACCAAATTAAAAAGTGGATTGATAACTTTGAAGAGCAGGCTGAGATTTTCTGTTGAGATGAAATTAAGAAGTACGCGTGGTGCAAAAAGTTGTGGTGTGGCTCTACAAAATTATTTGCCAATTACGAGTTAAATCCCAAATCATAAGCAGATCTTCGAAGAGGTCTGATTTCCGAATTCCAAGAAGAAGTCATTTCAGCCGATATTCACAAACAGTTGCGGGCGCGGAAAAAGTTACATAACGAAAGTTGTTCTGAGTTTTTATACGGTTTAATGGAAATAGCAAGTCAAGGCGATGTAGAAGGCTCGGCTCTAATCGATTACGCGATTGATGGAATTGAAGATTCCGAAACGAATAAACTGGTGCTTTACGAGGCCAAAAGTGTAAAAGAGCTCAAAGAAAAGTTGAAAGTTTATGAAAGAATGAAAGACACACAAAGGGGAAACTACACGTGTTAAGAGTGGTCGCTTTGATAAGAATACAGTGAACAAAAACGGCCGGAGTTGTTTCAATTATGGCAGTAAGGAACACGAGTTCCATAGTTTTCCAGATAAAGGCCGTGGTCCAAAATGTTTTAAATGTGACTCTTTCGGACATAAAAGTTTCGGTGCGGCAAGACTTTTGACAAAAAAGAACCGAGTGTTCATCTGGTCAGCATAAACAAAGTGTTCAAAGTGATTGAAATGTGTGGCATTCAAGTGGAAGCCCTGGTTGATACGGGCAGTGATATAACATTAATAAAAGAGGACATTGTGGATAAAATTAAGTCAAAGAAAGTGAACCCTTGAGAAACGGTTCGTGGACACACAGATAGAGGAGCGGCTTCGTGACGGAATCATTCGTGAAAGTTCTTCGGATTATGCTAGTCCAATCGTTCTAGTGAAGAAGAAGGATTCTTCTTTCCGCCTGTGCATCTACTACAGGCCAATGAACAAGAAGATTATACGCGATCCATTCCCTTTGCCGCTGATAGAGGATTAAATCGACCGTTCGGTATGAAAAATTCGCCGGCTTTTTTTCAAAAATACATCAATCATGTTTATCGAGAAGAAATCGCTCAGAGGATTGTTCGAATTTACATCGACGATTTGCATATACCAGCTACGAGTAGAACCTTAAAAGAGGCACTTTTGAGATTGGCTCGAGTCTTAGAAGTGGGAACCAAAAATAGGTTGATAATAAAGTGGAAGAAATGTCAGATTATGGAACACAGAATTGAGTATTTAGGGCACATAGTTGAAAAGGGTACGATTAGTCCATCACCACTAAAAACGAAAACTGTTAGGTATTTTCAGTTGCAGAGTTTCCTTGGATTAGTGGAATATTTTAGGAAGTTCGTAGTTTCATTTGCATCGTTTGCACGTCTGTTAAGTGATTTGATGAAAACAGATGCTAAATTCATTTGGGGACAATCGCAACTAGATGCTTTTAAATTACTTAAGGAAGGTCTTTTTTGCAAACCTGTTCTTTCAATTTACCAGCACGGTGCTACAACAGAAGTGCACATGGATGCGTCGAGTGCAGGCTATGGAGCAGTTCCCCAACAGATCTCATTAGATGACAACTTGCTTCATCCAGTTTATTACATGAGCAGGAAGACATAGCCAGCAGAGCAAAAGTTTTCGAGCTATGAATTGGAGGCACTCGCTGTGGTGGAAGCTGTTACAAAATTCAGGGTTTATTTGTTGGGGCAGCCTTTTAAGTTGGTAACTGATTGTAAAGCATTTGAGTTGACACTAAAGAAGAAGAACTTGCAGCCAAGGGTTTTTTTTTTATATGCATTTTTATTATATTGAATTAATTAACACTTACAAGCTATACAAAAAAACGCTTAAAAATTAGCTTAATTAAGTTAAACCTAACACTTAAACTATGTCTTTCGACGTATCTTACAGTCTAATTTCATATTGATTTTAACATTAATTAATACTAAGACTAAGAAAACATTTTTTAACAAAAAAACTTAGTAACATGACCTTTTTTTTATTTTATTATAAAACTTAAAACTAAAAACTTACAGACTACCTAAAAATAAATCTTAATCTACTTAACCTACTTACATCTAACACAAATATAGACATACAATATATATATATATATAAATATATATATATACATTTTTGTATTTATGTATTTTTTTTTCTTAAATACTACCTTAATCATACCTAAAACTATGTAAGCCGGCCAAGACTAATAAAATAGCCAGACGACCGACTTTGCTTCCTATGGAGCTACCTAGTACTGGAGGAATTGGACGACGAAACTTCCCCTCCTTCAACTAGACACCAAAATTGTTGGTGCTGCCGAGCAACATCCCTCATGTCGCGACTCCCTACCAACCTACTGAACCGGTGACGCTCCGCACTGCCATGTGCGAAGTCTCTATCGTAGTTGAGTCGCCTGTCCGCAGCTGTTCGAGCGACGTGGAAGATTAGCGGCACCGCCAATCTGTCCTGGATCAGACCTTTACTATCTAGATAGAGGAACGCTTCTGGAGGACCGCAGTTTTCCAATGCGCTGGATAATGTGCATTACTCATTGCATTATTAAACAGGGTGGTATAAATGTTCACCGCTTCTAGTGGGAGATGTCAAAGCGCAATGTTCGGTATTTCATCGGTTCCCGCTGATTTCTTACTTCCAAGTGATTCGAAGATCGTTTGGAGCTCGTCCTTCGAAATGAACGGGGGTAGTACCCTATCTTTGGTGATGACATTATTTGCCATATTCTCGTCACTGAACTGTTTGAAACCCGGGCTCTCGAATCGCCAATTCACAATTTCATTTCGAAGGTAGAAATTGTGCACAAGGGCTCGACTTTATAGGTCGTGGTTCGGGCCAATGATGTCATTCGCCTTATATACTTCCTGGAAAGTCGCTCCTATAGCCTCTACCTTCTCCTGCGAATCCTAGATCAGAAAGAAGTTGTCATCATCAACAGCCTCATTTGGATCTATGCTTGCTGCTATAAGTATGTTCTCGTTGTCCATCGTACGGGCAATTTTAAGACACGAAAGGTCGTTTTGATCTTTTCTCCGAAATATTTTATTTATTTGCGGGAACATATTCGAGTTGCTGGTGTTTACAGACCGAATTTTATTGCTCCAGTACAAACTTACAGAATTTCTGTAATTTTCCTTTAATTTGGAGGTTTTTAATCGACGACTTCAGTGTCATGATCTCCCGGTTATGTCTGTCAGTAAACCGTCTGTACAAGGTTTTTAATCTTGACAGCAGTCTACCTTTATGTCGTCAATACTTTCGTTGCGGAATAAGTCTTCTTCGTCAGTGCGTTGGTACCGAACTATCGTTTTGTCCATTGTTTGTTTTATTGTCTCGTCCATTAGTTTTAGATACCTGTCAATCTCCTCGTTTGACAGATTTCTGTTTGACGGTGGGTAGAGCGAATTCGAGGAGATAGCTCTAGTCAGTGTTCTGGTGAAGTGTGTCCAACGCACCCTACTATAATTGTAGGAATGTATCATCCAATTCCGCAATCTCGTTGGGAACAGCTATTTCGGTGCTGAGACCGCAATGGTCACTGTCATACACGAAAGTGCGTAGACAGTTTGTAGTTTGTTGGTTAGTGCATGTCAGTTGTATTCGTGAGTAGAACAGCAGAAGATCCAAATAGGACCCGTGCCTGGGAAACGACGGACTATCCGTCGCCTTAAGCCCGAGTCGATACATCACACTGTGCTGACCCCACCAATTGAATAGTAGGTTCCCTCTAGTATTTGGTGTATTATTTCTCCAATCACTATGTTTGGCGTTGAAATCTCCGCCGATAATAAAATAGTTGTCTTCCAATTCCAGCCTCAGGAATCGAAAAAGTGTCTCGAGCTCTGAGATGAATAAAGTGGATTGAGTAGCCTTAGGTGCATAGACAGACACCATGTACAACCGCTTTCCACTACGGAGGGGATATACACGATGCATGCTTCCAGCACCTGGAACATACGTACTACACGACTGTATACTCTTTTAAGCCGTATACCTTTTCGTACGAAAATCGCAACTCCTCCTCCCTGAATGGAGTTGGGTCGGTTGCTCCGTACTATTTTGTATCTTCTGTGCCTCATTTTGTGTCTCTTGGTAAGCTTAGTTTCGCTAACGAAAAGCACATCAGGGGTTTGATCTTTAAGCAACTTAAATAGTGCGGCTCGTCGTTCTAACCTAATCAGTGAATTAACATTCACTGCAAAGACCTTCAGGTTCTGCTCCGCCACGTACGCACCCATTACGACAAAAGGTAGGCCAGGCAGCAGCGCGTGTATTTTATCCACCCGCGCGGTTTGTTCAGTTATATGACGTTGAAGCTGAGCCATCTGCCCCTGGATAGAGAGCAAGATAGCTAGCATGTCAGGTGCTGGTTCCGGAGCTCTGGGCGCTGGGGCTTGAGAAGCAACCTTCGCTTGCTGTACCGTACCCCACGAATTTGAGCTCGGCGCACTCCTTCTCTTTGAGCAGTGCGAGGAGTTCCTCCGGATCAGTAGACGGCTCTAACCCCCTCAGCAGCATAGTTTGCAGCTTTTCACCCTTCGGTGTGAAGGAGAAGAACTCCGTCGTCGTGTCCTTCAATTATAGTTTTATTTTATTATAGCGCTCCACTGAGTTGCAGTGAATCGCATGCCTATCTATACTTAATCTCTTAATAAAAAAATTATTGCCTATGGCCGACTTACATAACTGGATTGTGTCTTGCAGTTCCATCTTGAAGGTGTTGATTGGTGGCACACTTTGTTTTTGTTTCTGTTGCTGTTCTTGGTGTTGTTGTTACTGTTTTTGTTGCTGTTGTTTCTGCGGCTGTTGCTGCTTTTTTTGTAGCTGTTTCTGCTGTTGTTGTTGTTGCAACTGAGGCTTAGGTTGCTGTTTTTGTTTCCGCAATCTTTGCGGCTTAATCAGCTGTGGTTGTTGCTGTTCCAATTGTTTTTTGGATTGCTCCATTTGCTCGTGTTGGTAGGGATTTTTCTGCTCCCTTTCTCTCCTTGCCATTTGTTTGGATTTTATGTCAATTACCTGTTGCTCTAGCATTTTGATGCTAGTATTCAACGACTCGACTTGTTCATCTTCGTCGTCTGAATCTGAGGCTGCCAATGTGACGAAACTGTTGGTTCCTCCCGTGTAGCGGTCTTCCCTCATATCGGACACTGATGTTGATAATATGGCCCCTTTATTTGCATCAACCAGTATCTTTTCCGCTGAGGCAGATAGGACAGGGCGCTTTAGCTTCCTCCTCCTCTTTGTTGTCGTCTTTATTGATCCCTCTGCTCGGTTAGCAGTCTGTGCTGCATAGTCAAACGATGATATCACGTCATCCACTTTGCCCGTTTTTTGTCGAGTCGCTCGTTTTTTTCCATCACGTGATACTTTTACAGTATTTTAATGTTTTGGAAATTAAGGAAAAAAAAAACAAAAAACGACTTGAGGATATATCGGGGTTCGAACCCACTACCTCTGATACCGTGACTGGGGAACACACGCACTAGGCTACTTGGGGCCTATCAAACGCTATGTCTAGTTATTAATATAAACTTTATTTCACAGAGCTGAAGCACTTCTTATCGCGACGAAATTAAGTGAGCGACTGATGCAGCCAAGGGTCGCACGGTGGGCAATGCTGTTGGAGGAGTACGAGTATACAGTGGAGCACAGGAGCGGTTCCAAATTAGGTCACGCTGATGCTTTAAGTCGTTGTCCAATCGCCATGGTCGTTCAGCTTAACGACGATAACTATTTTCTGGACAAAATATGGCATGCACAACGCAATGATTCGAACCTTAATGCATTGATTGAAAGCGTTAGTGGAGATTCCAGGAGCGGTTACGCTGTGGAGGGTGGTATTCTGTACAAAGATGTTGATGGTACTAAGCAGTTTGTTGTTCCAGAGGATATGCAGATTGAAGTCATCCGAAAAGCACACGAAATGGGTCACTTTGCAGCAAGGAAAGTAAAGGAGCTACTCATGAAGGAGTTTTATTTTCCAAGTATGACATCCAAAATCGAAAGATTTATCGAATGCTGTGTTCCCTGGATAGTAGCGGAGAAAAAAAGCGGCAGGAAAGAGGGATTTTTACATCCAATCTCTAAGGGTGAACTACCTTTAGACATTTTCCATATGGATCACTTAGGACCAATGGTGGCAATAGATGAAGAGTATCGCTATTTACTGTCAATAATAGATGGTTTCACCAAGTTCGTCTGGTTGTTCCCGATTAAAACCCTTTCGGCAGCAGAAGTAATAAAAAAAACTGCAAATAGTTTGGGAAACCTTTGGAAACCTTTGGAATTTACGGAGTACTGTCAACGAGAACAGATTAAGCTGGTGCACATTACCGTAGGAGTTCCTCGAGGCAATGGGCAGATAGAAAGAATTAATCGTATTTTGATCCCAGTTTTAACGAAGTTAACCCTCCAAGCGCCGGACAAGTGGTACAAGGAGGTTAAAACTGTACAGATTTTTTTGAATTCAACCTATCAATGTTCAATTAACACATCGCCCATTAAACTTTTAACAGGAGTTGAAATGAAGATGCGTGAGGATCCAGACATTCGACAAAGGATAGAAGAGGAGTTGCAGATCGAGTTTCAAGAACAGAGGAATGCGCTACGTAAAGTAGCGAAAAAGAGCTTATTAAAAACACAAGCCGACAACCAAAAGTCCTACAATAAAGGCCGTAAAGCTGCACGGGCGTACAAGGTTGGAGATCTAGTTGCCATAGAACGGACACAGTTTGGAGTGGGTCTCAAGATTCGTCCAAAGTTTTTGGGACCATACCAAATAATCAAAGTTTTGGACCACGATCGTTTTGATGTCCTGAAAGCGAACACGAAGGTCCAAAAAATACTTCAACAAGCGTCGACAAAATGAAAACTTGGTCTTACGTTCCCAGCGAGGATGACGATTATCCAATCAACAGTCAAGACAGCCGAGTGTGGGATGCTGATTTGCATTCACCTGAGTCCGCACCCAGTGACGTAGCGACAAGTAGGCGAGAAGAAAAGCCAGAATACTTTTTTTCTTTTATCGCAAATTCAATAAAGTAATGAATTAAATCTTTGATCTTTTCATTATCTTACATGTATACATTATTCACATAAATTGAATGTATTTTAAATTCTCGTCCTCTATGTCAATTATCCGATACTGACTTGAATCCACTAACACCCTCACATTTTCTCATAGGTGAGCCTCTAACAGCAGTTCCAGAACCTAATCAACTCGAAGTTCCAATAAACCGTTTGGATCATTGGAATCATATTCAAAACATGGTTCAGGGCTTTTGGGAGAGATGGCATTTGGAATGCATCACTTCCCTTCAAGAACGACCCAAATGGCAGCGACAGGTTCCAGATCTACAACCAGGTGCTTTTGTAGTCATCAAAGACCCTAATATTCCACTAACCAAATGGCTACTAGGTCGAATCAAGGAGGTGACAAAGGGGAAAGTCTTGTTCGTGTCGCCACTGGATTTTTAGTGCGACCAATTACGAAACTTGCTGTACTTCCGGTAGCCTGAAACTTGTTCCAGGGGGGGCGGAATATTTTGGAATCATAAATGTTTCCTCGTTTGTTCGTCATCGTCATTAACTCACCGTACTGTGCATCATAGACTCTACGTCTTAACCCATCGGATCATCCCAATGCAGTTTTACAACAATTATTACGCTGGCCATCATGTGATCACACCAACTGCACACGCCATGGCTATATGAAGATTCTGTGTGTAGGGGTACTTGTGCGTGGTGAATTTCACACTGGACTGGGCTGATGGTACTTAGCCATCGATACACAGTGCACTCGTGTTCTAGACATCTATCAAATAAAATCATTTGAATGCCTTTCCTTAGGACATCAGTACGACCTCGTACCGAGCGTAGGGTAATGATCCTGTTTCTGGTTATCGCATTTAGATGTTTTAACAATAGCTAACTAGCCTTGATCTTATTAACTGCTGAATGCAAAGCCTTAACGATTGTCTGCCACACTGTAACAATCTTGTTGACGATATTGTTCTCTGTAGACCCTGATCACAGTTTAGAGAACAGTGCAATCTAAACGAATCTACCAGACCATCAAGAGGTTTATTAACATTGGTCTTACCACAGCAGTTTACATTCAGTCCACAGCAGATAGCTTGAAACCCCACGGGATAATAGGCTTTTTTGCACATGTAACAGGCTGATAAATACCCTTCCCCAATCGTGAATCCTGTGTAATCCAAGTAAACCGATTGGTGCCAGAAGTAGGAAATCGTGCAATGACCAAATGCTGAGAGCAAGATTCGAGAATAAACATTCGATATGACATTGTCATCGTGGCGGAAAATTCAAACTATATGCTGCAACAGCACCACCCTTAAACACATGGTGGGTATGCACAGCCTCGCAGACCGAAATGACAGCTGTGAACGGTTTGTCTATTTCTATAATGCCAATGGTCTATTAACGAAAGATTATTGTGAGAATGCCGTGCTATGAATAGCCGAGTCTCGTCTGAAAGGCAACGAACATTAAAATAGAAAGATCTTATTGGTATTAACCGACGGGTTTTTCGCAGATCGGTTGCGCCAATATCGCAATTGAATGCGAATATATTTTTATGTACCTCAAGTACTTCTTTGTAATAAATCTCAACTATCAAGTATATTCAAAATTAACACCGACATATTTCGGAATCATAGGCCAACTTAGCTTAGGAATGGATCAGTTTGCTTACGAGTAGTTACGTTCGCCGGCATCAATGATGGCCTGCTGGAATAATTTCTAGACCAAACCGTCTGCGACGTCACTTGTACTCGGTCCTTAGTTGCTGTCAGCCAGCCCGTTTTTGACGATCGTGCTAGATTATTATCCGGGTGTAATTTTTCAAAAAAAAAAGTTGTAAGTCGCTTCATGAATAACAATTCCGCAGGTGATTTACCAGTAACTGTTGACAGCTTCATATACCGATGTAGTAGAATCTGTATCTTAACAAGTGAAGAAGTATGTCTTCGGTGTATACAGATCACCCGGATTAAGCCAAAAATCCTTCGTAGAAGAATTAGAGAAAAATCTTGGTGATAATATAAAAAATGGACAAGCTATTGTATTGGGTGATATCAATATTAATGTCAGTGACACAAACTCTAGCAACGCAAAAAATTACTTAGAGATGTTGGCTACACTAGGATTCACAAATTCTATAAACCAATACACAAGAATTGATCTAAAAAGAGGTACGAAGTCTACAATTGACCACATTTTAGTAAGAACAAAAAATGAAAATATAACAACTTTTGTGATTGAAAGTGGTCTTACGGATCACTATGCTATAATGTACTTTACAAGCATCAATAAGCCCAATGTAGAACAACCAACATTCACGTCGTACATTTGCACAACCAAGGTCAATAGAATGATAGCAGCGACTAATTGGAACGAAGTTCTAATTCAAACTGACGCAATAACGCTTTATGAGAAGCTATCACACAAATTTAAGGACATCTACTCAAGATCAATTTGTACTAGAATAGAAAAAGAAAAATGTAAAAAAAATCCATGGATGTGCGTCGAAATAATAGAAAAATGTAGACAACGGGACGTTTTGTACAGAAAATGGAAAAACAACAGGCTAAATAAAACGTATGAAATTGAATACAAACGCTTTCCAAATAAGTTGAACAAGGATATATCAACTCAAAAGTCTTACTTTTACAAAAACAAGTTCAACGAAATAAGGACCGACCCGCGCAAAACCTGGAACCTCGTAAATGAAATAATGGGAAGAAAAAAACTCAACGCTGACGAGGTAATCATGAAAAACTTGCAAACAGAAAATTGCTTATACATAGCTAAAGAGTGTGCAAAACATTTTTCTCAACAATTGCAAAAAATAATACATCGGTGCAACTCGATTACATCACATCATCAAAGTATTTCCATCGCAAATACAATATTCCCCAGAGAAACCAACATTGAAGAAGTCTATCGCATAATATTGAGAATGGATACAAACAAATCTCCAGGAATTGATGGTATTAGAGCAGCCGACATCAAACATCATGCCCAGATTTTCTCTCCAATATTTTCTAAGTTCATAAACCTGACCATGACACAAGGAAAAATACCAGTAGCTCTAAAAACTGCAGTCATAAAACCAATTTACAAGGGAGGTAATAAAAACGATATTAAAAACTATAGACCAATATCCATATTGCCTGTTTTAGAAAAGTGCATGGAGGATATAGTAATAAAACGACTTCAGTCATTTATAACTAAACATTCTCTCATCCACCAATCTCAATATGGTTTTCAGAAAAAGAAAAAGTACGGGAACCCTCTTAGGAGAGTTTGCAAGCCACATCAATGAAAGCCTTAATAAAAACTATCATACTGTGGCAACTCTGTAAATACTCAAAAACTAGAAAGGAGAAACTGGCTGCCGGGGAGGAGTTTTTTTTTAAATAAAGAAGTCAGTTGAAGTCTGACCGCGCATTAAATCGGTTGTGTTTTATTTTTGTCTCAGAGTCTTACAAAATCAGAAGTGGGATACACCCAGAAATTAACTAAATAACATAATAATTATATAATTATATATTAATTGAATAAAGAAAGAAAAAATAAACAAACGAGTGTGCATAAAAAAAAGAGTGTCTACAAAAAAAAAAAACGTTCAATAACGGAAAAAGAAAAAAAAAAAAACGAGTGTGCACAGAAAAAAAGAGTGTCTACACAAAAAAAATAAAAAATCAAAACAAACAAACTCAAATGGCAGATGTAGAGAAATTTAAAAAATATACGGCGACACAATTGAAATTGTGGCTAGGCAAACTTGGGAAAAAGACAACGGGAAACAAGAGCGAGTTGTTGTTGCGGTTAATCTCAATATCCGAAAAAGATCGTGGTGAGCTCATGACGATGGCAGAAGGAGAAGAGGAATCCAGCGACGACAGCATATATGAAGAAAGCATCGTACAGGAAGACGAAAACAATGCACAGACCGATGACGAGTTGGACGATGAACGACATAACAAGCAAAATGAATATGGTAAAAATGAGAGGACAGAGACAACGAATGATAAGTTTCAAATGAAAGGTAAGAAAAAGAGTGTAACAAAAGCAGATGAGTGGAAAACGATGTTACGAGAAATGGAAGTGATGAAGAAAGAGATCGAAATTCAAAAGAGAGAAAATGACCTTTTAAGAAGAGAAAATGAGTGGATGAAAAAAGAAAGAGTGACAAATAACAACAGTGGGACAAAAGAAAATTTTAATAACCTCAAAGATCTTTTGGCTGAGTTTTCTGGAGAAGAAGATTGTTTTTCCCATTGGGAGAGACAACTCCAAAATTTAATATCGGCTTATGACCTCGATGAGAAGAATATTCGTGTACTTATCTCGTGCCGGTTGAAGGGAAAGGCACTTAAATGGTTTCACTCGAAATCAAATTTGTTGGACATACCAACCAAAGAATTATTGATGGACATGAAGGAAATGTTTGGCGGACATACCAGTCGTTTAACGCTGAAAAGGGCAGTAGAATCAAGGAAATGGTTGGTTGGCGAAACATTCCAGAACTATTTCCACGAAAAAACTATATTGGCCAACAAATTATCGATGGAGGAAGACGAGCTCCTCGAGTGTCTCATTGATGGGATACCTGACCCATACTTATGCTCTCAGGCAAGGATGCAATGCTTTCGTTCCAAACATCAGCTCTTGGAGGCGTTCAGTAAGATCCATTTGGCTAAGGAGAAGACAACAGTTCGAAGTACATCGCAAGCAGCAGTCACCGGGGATCCACCTAAGATCATCAGATGCTATAACTGCAATTCCGTAGGGCACATGGCTGGGGAGTGCCTCAAGGGGAAACGTGAACCGGGAGCTTGTTACGTGTGTGCTGAAATGGGACATCTTGCAGCCAAATGCCCAAGAAGGAAGATTGCACGACAGATCCATCACGTCGGGGAGGATGAATTCGAATACGTAAGAGAATTATATTGCACTTTTTCCAATAATGATAATAAATGTAATATTATATTAGGAACATTGATAGATACCGGCAGCCCAGTCAGTTTAGTCAGACAGAAGTTTGTACCACCTTTTTTTATAATGAACTGTGAAAAGAATAATTTATGTTTTTTTGGAATAAATAAAAGTCGACTTTCCATAATTGGGAATGTAAATTGTACTGTTTTATTTGAGATGAACGAAATAAAATTAAATTTACTGGTAGTGTCAGATCATACAATGAATTGTTCCATGATACTAGGGCGAGATTTTTTGAAGAAAGCTAGTTTAGGTATGAAAAAAATGGAAAGAAATGATGAAAGTATTGAAGAGTGTATGGAATTAATGAATATTGAAATAGATGACTGTAAAAATGATAATGAAAATGACGAGAGTAATCATATGAGAGATGTTAAATTAAATAAAGAAGTAGATTTGATAAATAATGATAGTATAACATTTGCAACAAAAAAATTATTTTCTAAAGTGTTTAAGGAAGACTATTTGTACTGTACACGTCCCGATGTGCCTGAAATTAAGTGTCAAATGAGATTAGTTCTAAGTGATGAAAAACCCTTCCACTGTCCTCCGCGAAGAATGTCGTATTATGAGAAGCAACAGGTACAGGTTATCTTGGATGATCTACTCGAACAAGGGGTAATTCAATCAAGTAGATCAGAATATGTATCACCAGTAGTACTAGTGAAGAAAAAGACAGGTGAAATTAGATTATGCATAGACTATCGGACTCTAAATAAGGTAACACGGAAAGACAATTATCCAATTCCCCTAATAGACGATCTTTTAGATGGGCTAGCCAATAAAAAGATATTTACATTATTGGACCTAAAGAGTGCGTTCCATCATGTTGAAATGAATAAAGACTCTGTAAAGTACACTGCCTTTGTTACTCCCATGGGCCAGTATGAGTATCTCAAAATGCCTTTTGGATTGAGGAATGCTCCTTCTGAATTTCAGCGGTATGTTAACAGGATATTCGAAGATTTGTTAAGGAAAGGGAAAGTTAAGATCTATATCGACGACATAATGATTGCCACAGAGTCAGAAGAGGAACATTTAGAGATAGTGAAAGAAGTTTTCAGAAGGTTGGTTAGTAACAAACTACAATTAAGGTTAGATAAGTGCCAGTTCATGGTATCCCAGATACGTTATCTTGGTTATTTGATTACAAAAGAAGGCATTAAGCCAGATTCGAAAGGTGTTGAGTCTGTAACATTCTTTCCGATACCGCAAAATGTAAAGACAGTACACAGCTTTCTGGGGCTATGCTCCTACTTTAGGAGGTTCGTTAAAGATTTTTCACTTATAGCCCAACCCCTCTACGCCCTGATTAAAAAGGATGCTGTTTTCAAATTTGGCGAGAAAGAACTTAATTGCTTTGAAATATTAAAGCAGAAATTAATTGAATCGCCTGTATTGGCAATTTATGACCCCAGAGACGAAATTGAACTGCACTGCGATGCGAGTGCCCTCGGATTCGGAGCCATACTATTGCAAAAGAAGGCAGATGGAAAGCTCCATCCGATTTTCTATTTCTCCAAAAGAACAACCGATTGTGAATCAAAGTACCATAGCTTCGAGCTTGAAACGTTGGCGATTATTTACGCTTTGAAAAGATTTAGAGTTTACCTTCACGGTTTTAAATTTAAGATAGTTACGGATTGCAATTCTTTGACATTGACATTAAATAAAAGGGAAGTTAACCCGAGAATAGCAAGATGGGCATTAGAATTGCAAAATTTCGATTACACTTTGGAGCACCGTAGTGGCTCAAAAATGCAACATGTAGACGCCCTAAGCCGGATCTCGAACGTTTTAGTTCTTGAGGAAAACACATTTGAACAGAATTTGTCGATTCAACAAAACAATGATCAAACGATAAAGGGAATTAAAGAACGACTAGAAAAAGCAGAGAATAGTTTCTATGAAATGCGTAATGGGCTGGTTTACAAAAAGATAGGACAACAAATTTTGTTTTATGTACCAAAAGATATGGAGACGAATGTGATCCGTATGTATCACGACGAAATGGGGCATATGGGCCGTGATAAAGTCCTGAACGGAATACTGAAAACCTACTGGTTTCCTAAAATGAGGGAAAAAATTAAAATACATATAGAGAATTGCCTAAAATGCATCGCCTTCTCTCCGAAGTCTGGAAAACATGAAGGTTTCCTTCATAGTATACCAAAAGGGAACGAGCCATTCGAAATGGTACATGTTGACCATTTTGGCCCAGTATCACTGAGAAATGGAAAAAAGAAATACGTGTTTTTGATAATTGACGCCTTTACAAAGTATGTTCGACTGTATGCAGTACGTACAACAAATACGAAGGAGGTGCTGAGTTGTTTGAAAAATTATTTCCATTCATATAGTCGCCCAAGGGTACTTGTGTCCGATCGTGGAAGTGCATTCACATCAGAAGGTTTTGCAGGTTTTCTCAGAGAAAACAATGTAGCACATGTGAAAATTGCAACAGGATCTCCACAAGCAAATGGTCAAGTGGAGCGTGTAAACAAAAGTTTGGCACCAATGATAGCGAAGTTGACGAGTGCTGGAAGAATCTCATCGCTAGATGCGGTATTGCCTACCATAGAATTTTCTCTAAACAACACGCTTCATAAGAGTACGGGTGCAACCCCGAGTCAGTTGCTATTTGGAGTACCGCAAAAGGGAGTGGTTATCGATTTTTTCAAGGAATGTTTAGACGAAAGCGCTGAACGCCGAGAAGACAGAGATTTAGTAAAAATGAGAGCAAATGCACAGAGTAAAATATTGAATAGTCAAAAATACAATGAAGAAAAGAAAGATCGTAATAGGGTTCATAAGATATATAGAAAGGGGGACTATGTCATGATAAAGAACTTCATTACCACACCTGGCGCGTGTAGGAAAATAGCTCCGAGGTATAAAGGTCCATACGAAGTTGTAAAAGTCCTACCAAATGATAGATATCTGCTGAGGGATGTGGAAGGCTTCCAGTTGACACAGATCCCATACCAAGGGATATGGGAAGTGGCTAACATCAAACAATGGATAAAAAATTAAATTCTTAGGATAGGCGTAATCGGGACGATTACAAGGTTAGGATGGCCGAATTGTGGCAACTCTGTAAATACTCAAAAACTAGAAAGGAGAAACTGGCTGCCGGGGAGGAGTTTTTTTTTAAATAAAGAAGTCAGTTGAAGTCTGACCGCGCATTAAATCGGTTGTGTTTTATTTTTGTCTCAGAGTCTTACAATACGTTGGTTTTATTTATGGACTTCAGCAAAGCTTTTGATACTTTAAATCACGCTAAAATGCTAAAAGCTCTTGAGAAAATTGGTATCGGAGGAGTCTTAGGGAATTGGCTGAAGGAATATTTGATAAATCGTTTATACTGTGTTAAGATCAATAATATATATAGTGAAAAAAAACAGGTTCACTTCGGAGTTCCACAGGGTTCGAAATTGGGAGCCCTTCTATTTATTTTATTCACAAATGAACTTCAAAAGAAGCATCCCATTCGCTTATGCAGACGACACCGCATTAGTGGTTCGTCACAGATCCTTAGAATCTGCGACTAAAATAATGCAAGAGGAGCTTAATGATGCCATAAAGTGGTGTCATGACAATGGCCTTGTTATTAATGCAGATAAAACTAAGATTATGCACATTCGATGTCCACATCAAAACAAAACCAATCAACAGATATTCATTCAAAATGATATATGTGTATCGACCCCAAAACAACTAATTGAAATAGTAGAAACGCATAAATATCTAGGAGTGATAATCGACAGCCATCTCATCTGGAAAAAAACACATAGATAAGACTCGCATGGATATAAGAAAAGCGATATTTGCGCTGGCCCATCTTCGAAATCATGCACCACCAAGAATACTTCAACTTGTATATTATGCTCTTATCGAATCCAGACTAAGGCATGGAATACTTGCCTGGGGAAATGCATCTCCACCACATATAAATAAATTACAAAATCTACAAAATGCAGCACTTAAAATGATAAACAGCATGAACATTACTGATGAAAGAAAATTTAAGGCTATAACAGTCGAACATATATTTAGGATGATTCTAGTTCACGAGTACTACGATGACAACCGATTTAAAAACCTATTCAGCATGAAATAAATACAAGAAGACGAGCACAGGGACTACTGCACACGCCTAGAAACCATAATAACTACGGTAAAAGAATGTTAGAATACAGCGTTCCTAGTAGTTTTAATAATTGACCATCAAACTTAAGAAACATTTTAAATTTTAAATACAGAAAAAAGAGATCAACAACTATTTCTTGAATCTTTAAACAAATTTTTAGCTAAAGTAATGAATCTTAGTTAACTGAATTTTTGCAACATTACTTTTTTTGTTCTTACTTGCTCCTTTTTATAATTGATTAGAATTTGTTCAACCTTCTGCAGAAAAGCCATCAGAGCTTCGCAGAAAATTATTTATAAAAATTGTAAAAAAATTAAGAAAATACAAAATACAAATACAAATCTTGCAAGTCGAAGCTCCATGTTGCCAAAAGTGTTGCGCTTGAGATGGTCCTTCGTCGTCCGGAAGGAAATTTCCAACGTTTTATTGTACGTAATAAAAATATTCACACTTGTCAGAAAGTTTTAGGTCTTTAATTCTTCCGAATGGATTGGCTTCGTCATCGTTTTATCTTTCAAAATGGAGTGGTAAAAATAGATCAGTCCTAGGAAAGCCTTGTCATTCAGTCGTGTGCTCTCCAAAATAGCTCGAATTTTATTCCCGGATGGCCCGGATAACTGAACGCATATCAATTTGGCAATTACGTCTTTTCAGTGGAAGTCCTGCACCTTGGAATCGCACGAAATATTTCCTTCAGAATTTTAATAAACTGTGTTGAGTCTTCGCTGATAATGGAAATGTCGTCAAAGTATATCAAGAAGCCTACTACTCCTCGCAATACATCCTCTATGCATGTGGTGTGGAAATCCCAAATTGCAGTCTTTTCATGCGGCATGTATTCTACATTTCATTGTGAGTGTTTATTGTGAGGGCCCTTGAGGTTTCTTTATTTATTGGCATCTGGTACGACTGAGCCAGATCAGTTTTCGCGAACTTGTTGCCCTCAGATATCAAATCAAGGATATCAACAATGGACGGTGTCTGAAAGCAATGCTGTCTGAGGGGTTAAATTACTGTATACCCCGGTAGTCCCCCAACATTCGCACGTATCCGCCACGTTTGGTTACAGGTAGGATTGGTGTAAGCCATTCACTATATTCAGTGGGTTCTAGAATACCTTGTTCCAACAGGTTGCTAATTTGTGCTTCGATATGGGTACGGAACCTTCCTAGCGGGTAGTTTAAATGGTTTAACTGTTGGATCGAAACTCATTTATAATTTTTCGCCCACGTAAGATCCCAGTCTGCATATTTGTCTAATAATTTATAGTCTCGAAGAACATATGTATATATACGAGTATATCCCACCATGGCATGGTTTGGCCTTCGTCAAAAGGTTCTAGATTATATTGTCGGGCCCAAACAGGAAAATAATCTCCGATGTCACCATCCTATTGGTACTCGTAGACAACGAAAAATCAACACCTTTACGAGTAGGAATGAAAAAAATCTCTCATTCTCCAACCTTTTTATTCTTACTTAATTCAAGATGACGCTCCAGCCCTGGGTGGACCTTGGCCTCCAACAACCGTTGCGCACTCGAAGATGGTAGAAGTCCTCTTTGGCTTGTGAGCTCTATGTTGCAGTACTGCTTGCAAAGTTCATTATTACATTTCCTTTTAAAAGCCTCTCAATACATATGGAATTAAAAAGAATTCGAAGAAAATTATGTGTTAAAAGAAAATCAAGAATCACGTCCAGGATTTGTATGCTATGATTAAAAGACTGATGCCTCTATAGTTGGTGCAGTTTAGAGAATGTGTAGAGTACGCGCGATTTTTTAGTTAAGACATTGTTATCGTTACTTGATGTTGGTCTGTTAGATGGAAGTCTTGGTTGCAATCGTCAGTCGTTCTGCTTGTAGGCAATTGTGTGGTTTTGGTTTTCGTCGTTTACCACAATAGTGTGCAGAAGTAGCCACCTGCAGGTTTCTTTTCGGGCCTTGTTCCCTTGACAGCTTGTGTTTAGTTTTTGCTAAAATTTCCAAACATTCATGCTGGAGCGGGACTTCGCATATTTTGCCTGTTTTTCTTCTGAAGAAACCAACATTTTTCCCTCTACGATGCACCAATGTACAGGCAAAAAAATTGTAATTTCACTAAAACGTTCATTCTTCATTAAATTAGTGGGTATAGTCGAGTGAAACTCAGCAACATTTCGGATGATGTCCACACCTAAATATACACTGCTCCTCTTCTATATGTCAGTCACTGTTTAAGTGTTTTATTTACTTTTTTTAGTATTCACTTAAAAAAATTATTAACGCCAGACTTTTTATTCAATTACTACCAAAAGTCCATTACTTTTTTTAGTTACATGTACCTAGTTAGTAATAGTAATAGTTTAATTATTAATTACATGTAATTATAATTAAGCTAGAACCAACGCCTGTAAATGATGGATTTGCTATTTGGAATCGAGTTTTACGAAAACAGTAACATTGACTGCATTAGACGACTTTGACAATCACAGCTATTCGGCGAATTATATACAACTTTCACCTTGAGGAAAAAATGATGATTACCTTAAAAATGTTGAGACAACGGGTCCAGGAAGATTTGGAGCTTAACTTAAGCATTATGTCGCTACACAAGAAATGGAAGAAATGGATTTTCCTATATAAAAACGTAGAGCAACCGTAAACTTATGTGCGTAAAAAGTGAAGTTAAACTCTTACGAGTGAACTATCTGAGAAAGGTGCGGGAATACAGATCAAAAGGCGCCAATTTCAAAGGGTCAGATGTTGATAATGGCGCATGCAGGTGACGAAAAAGGCTTCGTAAGTAATGCCTTGTTTTTATTTAAATCTAGAACTAAAACAGGAGAATATCACGACGAGATGAATTTTGAAAATTTCTCCAAATGGATGACAGATCAAGTTTTGAATAACATGGAAAAATCTTCAGTTATTGTAGTGGACTACGCATCATATCACAACAATTTTGAAGACAAGCAAATCAGTTCTAGTTCCCGAAAATTTGAGATGTTACAATGGCTTACCCACTACAATATGCCACATAGTTCACAAATGCTCAAACTCGAACTTTATGAGCTTATAAAGGAACATCGATCTATACACCATCCAAAGCATAAGATTGACGCTATAATTCACGAGGCGGGACACGAAGTACTACGATTGCCACCTTATCATCCAGATCTCCACCCTATTGAAAATATTTGGGCAACTGTCAAGGCAAGAGTGGGAAACCGAAACACAACATTTAAATTATCGGATGTTCAGAAACTAGCTGAAGAAGAATTTTCAAAAATTACAGTTGAAGATTGGCGCAAAGTTTGTGCAAAAGTTACAAGGACAGAGGAGGAATACTTTTCTCATGAGCTGATGTGGGACACAATATCGGATGTCATAGTTATCAGTCCAGGAGATGATTTCTCAACCGATTATGAAACTGACAGTTCTTCAAATTGAATTCAATGTACCTAATCCTGTCATAAGTTCTGTTGCAAATATAAAATGCTTAAAAAAAAAAAAACCCTAAACATATTGTATTCAAAATTGTTTCATTTATTAGACCACAATATTGATTATTAATGCAGATTGCTTCAATGCAAATTGAGCTGTCGGATAAACTGGGCAACAGATTCCTCATAAAGGAAATGCAATGCCATATGTTATTCAACGGCAACCCTTACATGTGGATTTCCCATGTTCGATCATCTGACTCTTCCGAACAATGCATTCACTAATAATCAGCACTGTGCTGATTTTATTCAACGCTGAGTTTTTTTGAGCGTAGGAATATGAGTAAGTATTTTCGTGTATGAACAAATCAAGAAAAAAGTGATTTTTGCAGTTCTCTGGTACGAAATTAATTTTTAAAAAGTATAAATTGATAATTTAAAAAAAAACGATCAAAATGAGCAGAAAGAGAAAGAACATAAGTGGAGAGCTAAAATTGGATATATTAAAGCGTAATAAATTGGGAGAAAAAGCAGTCGATACTGGAAGAATTCTTGGTTTAGCACCTACTACAAAGTAAAAACAATTTGCATCAGAGATAGTGCCAAAATAACTGAATTTGCGAAAACGGCCACACCATCACAATCGAAACAAGTTACAAAAGTAAGAAGTTCCTTGATAGTAAAAATGGAGTCCCTTCTTTATACTTGGATAGAAAACCAAGTAAGCCGAAGGCTGCCGCTGAGCAAAATGGTAATAAAAAAATAATATATAACGACCTAAAACAAAATACCCCATCATCAAGTGGTGCGAATTTAGGAGAATTCGAAGCTAGCAACGGCTGGTTTGAACGATTCAAAACACGAGCGAACGTGCACAGTGTGGCCTTAAAGGGTGAATCAGCTAGTACTGATACATCGGCATCAGAAAAGTTTAAGTTAGAACTGAAAGCTATTATTAATGACGGCGGGTATTCAGCTAAACAAGCTTTTAATGTAGGCCTTTTGGAAACGACTTATATCAAGAACATATCTTTCGAAAACCAAAAAGTCGTGCCCTGGATTTAAGCCCACCAAAGATCGCTTCACACTTCTTTTGGGAGAAACTGCAGCAGGAGACTTTAAATGTAGGCCTTTTCTAATTTACCATTCAAGAGCACAAAGGAATGTTAAAAAATTGTATCTTCCTGTTTATTGACGTGCAAATAAAAAAGCATGGATGACTGCATTTCTATTTAAGGATTCGATAGAAAACTGGGCTGTTCCTGAATTAAAACTTTACTGTTCTTCCGAAAATTTAGACTTTAAAGTGCTGTTATTAATAGACAATGAATCAGGACATCTACTTTCTTCAGATGACTTTTCCAAAAATATAAAAGTAGTTTTCATGCCTCCCAACATTACATCCAGCTTTAAAAGTTACTATCTAAGACGAAGTTTTGAAAAAGTTTTGGAAGGACTACAACATAATGATGGCAATCAAAAATACAAATTTTTCTTGGAAAGAAGTTAAAACATCCTGTATGAACGGATCTTGGCGGAAATTATAGTCACACTGCGTTCCTACAGATGAGGATGACATTAATGACATTCCAAATGTTTGCAAAGAGCTTACTGGCTTAGCTATGGAAGCTGAATTTGATGGAATGGGAGAGCAAGACATTAATGAGCTATTGTTATCACACGAGGAAGAGTTTGACAATGAAAGTTTGCTTGCCATTGATTTAGAACATGCATTTTTTTTTATAATGAGCGGGCGCTCAAGGGGTTTGTGTACCCTTAAGGTGATTGTTCACAGCGCTGGCAAGAGGAAGATTCTCCAGCATCTGATGTCATAGCGGAAAAAAAACTAACAACTGCAAAAATTTCTAAAGCGATGCAATTGATTTCAAAAGCAATGGATATTTTTGCTGATAATGATCACGACTAAAACCGTAGTTCAAAGGTAAAAGCAGCTATTACTGATGCTCTAAGTTGTTACAAAGAAATCTATGTCCAAAAAAAAAATCTGTTAAAATTCAACAGACATTGGACTATTTTTGAACAAAAAGGAAAGACAAGCAAATCAGGTGGCTGAAAGTGTATAAGGAGTCAGTTGGGCACGGAGGCATCCATGGTGCAGGAGTAGATGGCAGTGGCACGCTCGCGGTTGCTCATCGGATTGGGTTGGTTCTTGCCACTACCCCGTGCATCTCAACTCAACTTACCTTTTTGTCTCGTACCGAATTATAAAAAAAGGAAAACAAGGATAGCCTGAAGAAAGCTACATTACCTTACAGACGGACTTAATAGAGTTTCTTAATAGAGAAAAATAGAAAAAAGAGGAAAAGAAACAGCAAGATCACTTCTTTGTGCCATTACCACTGTACAAGACGTTTAAAACTAACTAACCCTACACTAACCTAAACCCTAAATATCGAACTTAAGTTTAACGAATAATAACTAAACCTGAAGCTAACTTAACCCTATGTACCCTACACCGAATATAAGTATTACACAGCGATGACAGCTCGTTAAGACCTGAAATAAGCCGGGTGTTGATGACTGAGGATGGCCAACCCACCCTTATCGCACTTGGATGCGACCAATTGCTACCATTGTGGCCAGATCTGTGAATGGTAGCCCCTAATCGAAGTCCTCCCAGTCACCACTTCTAAAAGAAAACTTCAGGAAAACTCAGTCACGTCATATCCGTTATGTCGTCATAGTTTGTACGTTATGTCTAGTCACAGTCGCCCCACCGAAGGACGGTCGGTCCATCCATCCACACACCACTTGCGTCAACAGTTTTAAGCCACCATCGTAGTAAAAAAAAACTAATTTTATACCATCATACAACCCATAACTTATATGTGTACATGTTTAAAATAATACAAAAAAGAATAATTCACATAGGTAAACTTATTTAATTAAGAATTTATCAAAAGAAGAAAAAAGAAAGAAAAATTTACAAATGCAAACTTATGACCTACGAGCAATAATGATTTTTTTTTATTATTTTTTTTTTCTCTGAATTTTACTTTAGTAATTTTAATAGGCTAGGTACTCTCTCTCGTTCCAGCCACTTAAATCTTATACAATTAGGACTTACCGGTTATAAACGAATCCCTCGTCGTTTTTTTCCACTAAAAATAATTTTTTTTGTCACTTATCTATTGCGTCTGTCACTTCTTCATTTATGTATTTTATCTTCCTGTTTTTTTATTCACTTTTTTTCTGTTTTTGTTGTTGTGTAGCTTTATATGGGGTAGGGGGTTCGTTATTTAGGTAACAGCTAACAATGCAACAAAAATAACGCAGGATTACATGCTTACATGCATGATGTCCTGGGTGCTCATAACATGGATCACACACCGATAAACCGCATATATGGGCTGATGTAATGGGAGTAGTTCAAGGGGTCTTTTTGCCCGTGGCATGTACACTGGAGAACCGAACGGTAGTAAAACAATTTTTTTTTTTTTGTTCGGCACACGATGAATGTAAAAAAAACAATTTGCAAATATTCAAAGTGCGGAAACTTTTTCTTTGCGCGCACACTGTACCGTATAGAGATAAGTCCCCCCTTTTTATTCTGGGAAGAACTTTGTAGCTTTACTACCCCGACACTGTCTTTTCATACCGACTACACCGCGAACCAAAAGGAAGCTTCACACTCGGTGCTTTGTTTTTTGTTCTGAAGGACTCTTACGTACAAGTCAAGTCTGTTGACAAAGCAAAGAAAGAACTCGAAATAAAAAAAAATACCACGACCGACAAGGCCGACTGTATCGTTCAGAAGTCTCGAACCAAACTCCCAGCAAACAAATCCACGACCGTCTGCCCGATTATCACGAATCTTCCCACAACAATTGAAAATCGAACGACCTTGCCGTTGTAATCTTCTGATACCCACTCGACAATGACTGGTCGGCATCGAAAAATGATCAGCTGATTTTCTACTAAATGCCATTGACCTTCCTAACTAGTTCCCTTCTTTAACTCTCATTTCTTTAATTTCTCATTTGTCCTTCTTTATTCCCCATTCTAATTTCTGCCTCTCAACTGTGGGTTCATGCCTGAACTTATACCTATAATAAATTACCTCCCACACGATCTATCTCCTTAACTAAGTTTTCCACCTCCTCCTCCTGGATATAAATTGGTCAACACAGCTCTCTACGACAAAAGAGACATATACACCATAGTAACAAGAACACAGGGAGAGAGTGAGCCTACGAAGAAAGTGGAATGAGGAAATTCGAAAATAGAAGGACGTTTGATAGAGTTAGGTTTTGTTGTAAAGGCCCATAGAATCCGTTGCGTCCGTTGCGTCGACTGACAGCTCGATAGAATATACACTTTGTTATGGAAGCAGGCCCATAAACAAGGGATATGACGGAACGGACGGATAAAGTAGATTTAAGTCCCATTTACAATACTGCGAGATGCGATTCGTTGTTCGAAAACGAGAGCGCATGAACTGTCAAAAATATTTCCGTAACATGTAATTCAATGTGTTCGTTTACAATACAGCGAGTATCGCAATCAATCTGGAAAACTCTCGCATCTCGCAATGCGTGACAGCTAAATTGTTGTTGTTTTCATTTTGAGCTTGTTATTTGTGAGTGGTGTTTTGACTCATCATTGTAAACAGACGTCCGATGTCTGAATGCGAGATCTCTCGCACGCAACGGATTTTATGGGCCGGAGCCTTAAGTTCGGAAAGAGAGATTAGTAGGTCCAAATAATAGATTAGGAGGGGAAAAGATCTGTTTTTGAAAATGGGTAAATTTATTGGATTTGGTACAGTGAGGGGACACAAATAGAGCACCACAATTAAACATATTTATTTATTTATTTTGTTTTTTTAGCATATTAGCACAACAGGACGATCTCAAATGTGAATTACTTAATTTATTATTTTTATTTCTTTTGTATACGTATATGAATATAAATCAATTTAATTTATTTTTGTTTGTTATTTTAAATGAATAAATAAAAGCATTTGTTTCTATTAAAAATTAAAGTTTTCTTCAAATATTTTTATGCTGGAACCAATTAATTAGAGAACAGAGCAAATACATATAGGAAATCGTGTTTCAATTTGTGTCGTTTCGTTTTGCGTCGCATTTCTCCGGCCCCCATTAACGACGCAAATCGAGATCTAAGGCGATAAATAACGCGAGCAGATAATCATGCTTAAAAAGAAGGAAGCTAAGCTATAAGAAAAGAAAATTAATCTTTTGGATTATAAAGTTCACATCGCCAAAGCTTTATTAAAATATTCAAATAAAGCCAATGTTCTATCTCGAGAAAGTTCTGTATTTATTATACTTCAGGTCCCCTTGGTGACCAACATTTTCCAGAATTCGCCAAAAGGAGGAAAGTTAGTTTCCCGCTGATAAATGAAGCTCAATTCGATTCCTTTCAACATTTTCCCAAGTTCATAGAAGCTAAAAATGCTTCCAAGTGCCGGATTCCTGAGTGCCCTAGTGCCTATTTCGCATGGACGGCAAACTTTCCAGATATTGGAAAATCAAAACCGGTTTTCTACTGATCGCCCCTAACCGTGTGACTCTGCCTGTGAATACGTGTGAATTGTGATCAATGGCAATTTCTCTTCTTTTTTATGCAACTACGAACATTTTAACTAAAAATCGTCATCCACATTACACACACTCGTGCAAATCGCTCTCATTCTAGTAATTTTACTTGTAAATTGCTCTCATTCTAGCAAATTTTGACAAAGTTATAGAGATGCAAAAGTGTTGGAATTCACTTACAGTGTGTCTGCGCGAAAGTTAAGGGTTTGCAAAAGGATTAGTAGAGTTTGACCTCTAGGTTAGTTTATCTATGGTTAGTACGCGGTAGTCGTGAAGTGTGCAGCTACATAAGTGCGTTTTTTCTCTAACAAAAATAATGTCGCTATTTTCAAAATGTAAGTATTTTAAGCATTACACTATGTAACAAGATTTTTGTCCATGGGTTGTAATTGTTATTTCCTACTCAGTTAGGTCCCAAAAGTATAGAAAACAGCTATTGTCCCAAGATAACTTTGCTTTTGTGACCATGGCAGCGCTTTTTTGAAAAATACGTTATCGCCTATACTTATATATTGTATGTACATGTTCAATAAAGCATACCAATTAAAGAATGCATTTGAAAACTATTTTACAAACATTGGTTAAACCCTAGATGCAGTACACACTACATTAGAGATTTGTGGTGGTTGAATGATGGAGAAGATGTTCCGTCGTCATTTCCGTCAATTACGGACCAGCCTCAATAATGAGGCAGAGCTGACCAATCTGTTTTCTCTGCGCATAGCAATGGCCAGCTTACATAGGTTTAGGTTAGCATTTAAGAAATATATACATGTGTTAGTATATATAAAGGTATATACTAATATATGTATATAATTGTGTATAATGCCTATGTGTTTGTATGTGAGTATTGTGTATGTAGGTTAAGTAATCTAAGGTTTATTTTAAGTTAGATATTAAGTTTTTATATAAAAATAAAAAAAAACTCCATATGCTAAGTTTTTTGTAAACAAATTTTTTTCTTAGCCTTAAATACAGAAAATAAATATTAGTAAAGCAAATGTAAATAAAGTCGGAAGACATAGCTATAAGAATTTAGAGTAGCTTAGAGTGCCTGTGTGGGGCCAGTAAGTTAGCATAAGATTGTTAAGTAATTTTAAGCTAGCATTTAAGCATTTTTTGTTAGTATGTAAGAGTTAATGATTAAGAAAATAAAATGCTTTAAAACTAAACTAAAAACTATTTGTTGTGGTTTATTGAGAGTTGTTTCTTATTTTATTACAGATAATTTCGTTCAAACATGGCTTCACGAGGCTGCAAGTATCCTGCAGATGCATTTTGTTATGTCTGCGGATATTTTATCAAAACAAGAGCGAAAAAGTACTCCTTGGAAACATGTTTTAAAATGTGCGAAGCTTACAATGCTTATTTCGGCATGCCTGTGAGTGATCAAGATAAATCCTGGGCACCTCATTTCGCCTGTGAAAACTGCAAAAGGACTTTGGAAGGTAAGACATTTTAAAACTATATTGCTTTGTTATGGGTAAAATAAATGTTTCTATTAACTTTTTTATTAGACGGTACTTTTCTTTTCTAATTTTTTTTTTGCAGGATGGTACAGAGGGGAAAAGAGAGCTATGAAGTTTGCTGTGCCAAGAGTTTGGAGAGAACCCACTGACCATTCAAGCAACTGCTTTTTCTGCATGGTGGACCCTTCCAAACGTCGGACTGGCAAAAAAGCAAGTCCAATCATGTATCCTGACATTCCTTCATCGATGGCTCCAGTTCCACACAGCTCTGGCCTCCCCGTTCCTACTCCTCCAGAGAAAGAGCAGGTGTCTTCCTGTGAGAGCCCTGATTCCAAGAGTAAGGAAGACAATGAAGGTGGAGGATTTAATTTACTAGCTGATAACAGAAACCCATACTATCCCAACCAAAAGGACATGAATGATGTGATCAGAGATCTTGGTCTCACCAAGTCCAATGCTGAACTTTTGACATCCAGACTGATGCAGTGGAATTTGCTGGATCCTAGTGTTAAAGTCTCATGTCAGAGGAAACGTCACGAACTATTTTCCAACTTCTTCATCAGCGAAGATGGGCTCTGCTTCTGCCACGACGTGACCGGTCTGTTCGAGGAAATCGGAATTGATTTAGACCCAAAAGAGTGGCGCCTCTTCATTGACAGCTCATGCAAGAATCTCAAAGCCGTGTTGCTCCACAATGGCAACAAGTATCCGTCTCTTCCTCTGGCGCATTCAGTATCTCTCAAAGAGAACTACAACAATGTCAAGAAATTGCTAAACGCATTGAAGTATGAGCAATATGGCTGGGAAGTGATCGGAGATTTCAAAATAGTGACATTCTTAATGGGCCTGCAAGGCGGTTACACCAAGTTTCCTTGCTTTCTTTGCCTGTGGGACAGCAGGAACGACAGTGCACACTACAGTAAACGTGAATGGCCACAACGAACTGAATTCACAGTGGGGAGGAGTAAACCACTGCTGTATATTCTTTTCGATATGCTCTCCAGTAGACAGTTCATCGTGAAGAATTGCGATGTGACTTCTGCTGGAACATTTAACATTAAAAACGGTCTGCAACAAGGTGCGGTAAATTCGCCGATCCTATTCAACCTTTACACGAGTGATCTGATAGGTTCACTTCACCATGCCATAGCGTACGCAGACGACATAATCGCGTACAGATCGGGTCCAAAGATTGAGGTCATTAATACACTTTTACAACGTGACTTCGACAAAATTAAGCGATATTGCGATGACTGGAAGTTGAAAATCAACTTTCAGAAGTCGGAAACCATTCTGTTTAAGACTCCTTTGTCTGGGGCCTCTAGGGATACCAGAAAAAATTGGCGAAAGTTCTCAATCATTGGACAGCACGGACAGCCTCTTGCCTGTCGAAATGTAGTCAGATACCTTGGGATCTGGCTAGATCAGTTTCTGTATTTTGGCAAAAATGTAGATGCTGCTCTGGCCAGAGCTAAAGGTGCTTTTGCCCTTACAAAGAGACTGTTTTATAACAGCCAACTCGACGCGAGGGTGAAGGTAATCTGCTACATGGCCCTTATCAGGCCCATGCTTGTATTTGGATGTCCCGTGTGGTTCAACGTGAGAGCAAGTTTATTGGAAAAGATTCGGGTGTTTGAGAGGGCTTGTCTTAGGACTTGTCTTCGCTTATACAGAACACCAGAGTCTGAGTACATAAAATTCTATCCCAACGAGGTCTTATATAATAGGGCGAACCTAATAAGAGTGGACAATTTCGTCATTAAGTTGACTCGAAGGCACGTTGCAAGAGCAATGACCTCATCGAACAACCTGATCTCCGGGGCTTACTTCCCCAATTATATGTATCACGAGAGAGTTCGCTTTGACGGCTTTATTCCTCCAGAAGCGTTCCTCTATTTAGATAGCAAAGGTCTGATCCAGGACAGATTGGCGGTGCCGCTAATCTTCCACGTCGCTCGAACAGCTGCGGACAGGCGACTTAACTACGACAGAGACGTCGCACATGGCAGTGCGGAGCGTCTCCGGTTCAGTAGGGCGGTAGGGAGTCGCGACAGGAGGGATGTTGCTCAGCAGCACCAACAATTTTGGTGGCTTTTTGAAGGGGAGGATGCTTCGTCGTCGAATTCCTCCAGTGATAGTTAGCTTCATGTGAAGCAAGGTGGGCCAGTCTAATTTTTTTTTTTTTTTTTTTGTTTTAGCCATGGCCGGCTTACATAGTTTTAGGTAGGTTTAAGTTAGATTTTAAGAAAAAAAAAATATAAAAACAAAAAAAAAATAAAAAATTTAAAAAAAAATTTAATATATATACATACATATATTTATATATTATGTATATATATATTATGTGTGTATATATATGTATTTATGTATGCATTAGGTTAAGTAGGTTAAGATTTATTTTTAGGTAGATTGTAGGCTTTTAGTTTTAAGTTTTATGAAAAATTAAAAAAAGTCCAGACACTAAGTTTTTTTAATTAAAATTCATTTTCTTAGTTTTAGTATAAATGTAAAAATAGAAATAAAAGTAGACTGTAAGATTCGTCGAAAGACATAGTTTAAGTGTTAGGTTTAACTTAGAGTGCCCGCATGGGGCCAGTAAGTTAGAATAAGATTATTTGTAAGTAATTTAAGCTAATTTTTAAGCGTTTTTTGTTTAGCATATAAGAGTAATTTATGTCATATAATAAAAATGCATATAAAATGAATGAATGAATCACAGTGGGGAGGAACAACGTCAAGTGGGAGCCCTTGGTGGACCCTCAGAAGGTACTGATGCCACCACTACACATCAAACTGGGTCTTATAAAGCAATTCGTCAAAGCTCTCGACAAAAATTCTTCAGCGTTCAAGTACCTACAAGACTTGTTCCCTAAGCTCTCTGAGGCGAAAGTTACAGCCGGTATCTTCGTTGGACCACAAATAAAGAAAATCTTCGAGTGTGAGGAATTCCCCAAGAAGCTCACTCGTGTTGAGAAAGCTGCTTGGATGAGTTTTGTGTCAGTGGTACAGGGGTTCCTAGGCAATCACAAAGCCGCAAACTACGTGGAGCTGGTCGAAAGTCTGGTGGAGAACTACGGCAAAATGGGTTGCAGGATGTCTCTCAAACTCCATATTCTGGATGCACATCTTGACAAATTCAAGGAGAACATGGGAGCATATTCAGAGGAGCAAGGCGAGCGCTTCCATCAGGATATAATGGACTTTGAACGGCGATACCAAGGACAATACAATAAGAACATGATGGGAGATTACATTTGGGGATTGATAAGAGAAAGTGACTCGCAGTATAAACACAAATGTCGAAAAACCACCCACTTCTGATTTACTTTTATGTTTTTGGTTTTCTGAAGTTTTAATAAAATCTAGTTTTGATTTATATGTGCTATTCTGTATGATTTTCTCTGTAGTAAAAGACTCAAACACATTTTTCTCATAACTTTAGCATATTTTAATGAATATCATTGTCCTGGTGACAAAAGCAAAGTTTCCGAGGAATATTAGGTGGTTTCCATACTTTTAAGACATAACAGACTAGAAAATAACAATTACATCCCAAGGACTGAGAAATTTTTTATTTTTGTTACATAGTGTTATTTATTGCATTTGCACATCAAATTATATTTAATTTTAATTAAATATAAATAATTCCTGTGTTCAATAAAAAAATACGAAAAAAATAGTTAAATTCTATGAAAATTATTTGGTGTCCGGATACTGGAGCCCACATTTTATAATAATTTTAATTTCCGGACAGAGTGTCCGGGTACTGAAACTTTAATGCAAATTTTAAATTCATGTTGTAATACATTTAAACGATACCTATATGTATTTTGCTTAATCTATATAAAGAATATTGCATATTTCTTTAATAATTTCAGTATGCGGACAGTGGTTTTTAACTAAGAAACCGGCTGTCCGGATACTGGAAAATTAGATTTAGTATCTGATCTGTGTCGATCAGCTCTTCATGACCGACTAAACAATAAAAGACTAATTGGTGAAAAGGCAACAAAAAAGGGTCCAGATCCTTACTTAACACCTGAAGAAGAAAGTAAAATTGCTGAGTGGTGCACCGATGTGTGCAAATGTGGATTTCCCTTAAAGACTAATGATCTCCTTAATATGGTGCAAAAAATAATTAAGGACTCGAAAAGGGAAACACCTTTTAAAGATGATCGACCAGGTAAAACATGGCTCAGATCATTTATGAAGAGAAATCCTTCTTTGGCGATGAGAGAAGCTGAAAGCATCAGGAAAGGCAGGGCCGTCATCACAAAAGAAAATATTTTAAAATGGTTTAAAGAGCTGGAAGACTATTTAAAGAGCATAAACCAAAAGGAAATAATGCACCACCCATCAAAGATCCTTAACGGCGATGAAAGCAGTTTCTGCCTACGTCCTCCAAAGGACATTGTTGAAAGTATGCCCAATCTTGGATCCTAGGGAAAAGCGAGAGCGGTTGGATGCGCAGTGAATTTTATGAGTACGTGGCTAATTGTGTACATAAACGCTTACTGACTGACCAAGTAAAACGTCCAGTTATATTATTTGTTGATGGTCAGAAATCCCATTTGACTTTGGAGTTAAGCGTATTTTGTAGCAAGGAACAGATCATTTTATATGCATTGCCACCCAATACAACCCATATTATGCAACCAGCGGACGTAAGTGTATTTAAGCCCCTTAAATCAAAATCGAAAAAAACTGTTCGTGAGTGGCAAACAAGGAATCTAGGACAATCACTCACAAAAATAAATGTTTGCCCTCTTTTCAACGAATGCATAATGAAAAATAAAGATAAGACAGCAACAATCAAGAATGGCTTTCGGAAATGCGGTCCTTATCCACTAAATCCAACTGCTATCGATTTTTCTAAATGCGTTAAGAACACCGTTGAAAATTTAGTAATTGCTGAAGTATATACTAACATATGTGTATTATTGTGTATAACGTCTAAGTGTGTTCATGTGTATTTTGTGTATGTAGGTTAAGTAGACTAAGGTTGATTTTAAGTTAGATACTAAGTTTTTATAAAAAATAAAAAATAGTCCATATGCTAAGTTTTTGTAATCAAATTTTTTTCTTAGCCCTAAGTATATAAAAGAAACATTCCAAATAAAATATAAATGAAGTCGAAAGACATAGATATAAGAATTTAGAGTAGCTTAGAGTGCCTGTGTGGGGCCAGTAAGTTAGTATAAGATTGTTAAGTAATTTTAAGCTAGCATTTAAGCATTTTTTGTTAGTATGTAAGAGTTAGTAATTAAGAAAATAAAATGCATTGAAAACTGAAACTGAAAAGTAATTGCTGAAGCTCAAAATCACCTTCAGTGGATAAGTTTAAATTTGCTGCCGAAGTTATTAAAAGCCTGTCCGAAAAATTAAGTGCTATTGGTGTTGAAGTAAAGTCTGTTTTGAAGGTTATTGCTGCAGAAGCTTCGCAAGCTGATAAAGTTCCATCAAAAAATGAACTCGATATAACTATTAATCCGCTACTAGCAGAAGGAAGCTTAAATAACTTAAGCCTTGGAGTTTACTATCTTCGAAATGATGGCACTTTGTAAAAGGAAACTGAAACAGCAACCAGTTCTACCATAAATCCGGGCGACGATGTTGCACAACACTCACCTGAGTGAGTCCCTATTAGAAATCCTGAAAGCACTATACCAATGACTCCATCGACAAGTGCACAAAGTCTTAAAGATTTGGTAATAAATAAAGATTGTTTTTCACCATCTACATCTAACATACCGTCACCATCCAGCTGAACAATTTCTTCGCATCTCTTTTATCCAAAATTAAATGTATTTGGCCAAAAAATAGAACTAAGAATAGGAAAAAGAACAGAACACCAAGCGCAATTTCATCCGAAGCGTGGAGAGAAATTTATTCCAGCAAAGAAAAGGAAAAACAGGATAAGATCGAAGCGGTTGAAAAACAGAAAGCAGAAAGCTTACAAAAGAAGGAAAACAAAACTTCAAAATCAAAAAACAAGAATTTCAAGATGAAAGAAAAATGTCAAGAATGTGGCGACGAACTGCAAAGCGACGTTGAAGACGATCATTTGAAAAATATTGGATGTGATGTGTGCATCTTAAGTGTACCTCCATGGCAAACATAGAGTAAAATATCGCAAGCACAAACGATTTTATTTGCTGTGATATTTAAATACCATGAATAGTTTACGGAGCGAAATTAATGCTTAATTCAATATTAATTTTACTGAATATTTTGTATTAATAATATTTTTTTTTTTCGTTTTACTGAATTTAAAGTTTCAATTTTGTTTTTATGTTTACTTATTTTGAATTGTGTTTTGTTCCTTTTAAAACGTATACCTAGAAGTATTCTTAAGTGTTAGTTAAGCAATAGACTGAATTTAAAACATTAAGTTTAGATACTTTTACAAGTATTCTTTATATTGAATATCTTTTATGAATTCCTTTTTATTTTTTTGTTAAAGAGCATATATGTACATTTATTTATATTTATTGTTATGTATTAACTATGTTAAGTTTATTAACAAAAATGTGATTAAAACTTAATTCCTTTTATAAAACTAAATATCTGTTATGAATTCTTTTTTAGTTAAAGATTATATAAATAAATATACATATATATATTGTTATCTACTTACTATGTGAATAATTAGTTAACAAAAATGAGAAGAAATCTTATTTAGAAATCTTATAGCGCGAGGGAGTAAAACGTTTCTATGCGATTTGAAAATGTTTATACAATATTTCAAAGCCGTTACAAATTTTCAATGCGTTTCATAAGCAGGTATGAACGTACGCGTGTTGAATATTTCAATGCGGTTCGAAGTGGTGTTTGTTCGAGCGTATTGAAGCATTGCGGATTGCTTCAACGCACATTGAGCTGTCGGATAAACTGGGTATATATGAGTGTATTGAAGCAATGCGCATTGAGTTAATGCGCTTTAAGCTGTTATATAATCTAGGTAGCAGTTGAAATCTTTCCGGATCAAAGTTGTTCTGTCGTTTTATTGAGAAAAGGAGCTGTTGGGCATCTATTTCTAAGGTAAATGCACGATTTGCTCGTCATTCTTCAGTAGTGTATTCGGCATAGATAAACTAACCTAGATGTCAAACTCTACTAATACTTTTGCAAACCCTTAACTTTCGTACAGACACACTGTAAGTGAATTCCAACACTTTTGCATCTCCATAACTTTGTCAAAATTTGCAAGAAGGAGAGCAATTTACAAGTAAAAGTGCTAGAATGAGAGCAATTTGCACGAGTGTGTGTAATGTGGATGACGTTTTTTGGTTAAAATGGGTGTGGTTTGTATAAAAAGGAGGGAAATTGCCATTGATCACAATTCACACGTACCTTGTCTTTTATTATTTTTTTTAGCAGCGAGATCCTTGATGATAATGCTAGGTAGGAATCGTTTACTCTATTAAGAGAGTTGTGAAATATTCTTTTCAACTGCTTTTGCCAAAGATGTTTTACTTTAAATAAGTGTTTTATATCATCCGGGAGGTTTTTATATTTTTTACAGGAGGGTATTTCCCTGGAGGTGTGCATCGCTACAGTTTGGTTAAGGGAATCGGAAAAAATATCAATGGATCTGTCAATTTCTGAGTTAGATAAGTTGCAGTACTCGTTCGGAGAGCTTTGTCTGAGAATGGAATCAAGATCTTCGTTGAAGTTGTCCCGGTTGGTATCTTTAAATGACTGGTAGGTATTTGAATCACATAAGACAATTTCTGAACTTTCGATACTGATTTGAAGACAAAGAGGGAAATGTTCCGTGAAGGTCGGGAGAGATGTTATGGAATAATTTTGATTGAAATGATTTAGAAGGTGATTGGATACCAGGAAGTGATCAAGAAAAGAGGAACTTCTTGGGAAGGTGGGGGAGGATGTAGTCAGATTAGTCAAAGATGGATTATGGTTTTCAAGCCAGTTTTCGAGACTGGAGCCATTAATGTTATACCTAGTGTCTCCCCAATTG
Organism: Volucella bombylans; assembly: GCA_949129095.1. Taxonomy (NCBI): domain Eukaryota; kingdom Metazoa; phylum Arthropoda; class Insecta; order Diptera; family Syrphidae; genus Volucella; species Volucella bombylans. The sequence goes on along the minus strand of OX422141.1, from coordinate 167,390,291 downwards.
GGGCTTCTGGCGTTTAGGTCTCCCCCTAGGATCCATCAAAAGAGCTGACTAATTCATTTAATTTTTTAAGTTCTTCTATTAAGGGGATAGTTGGACGATTAGTAGGTATATAAATAGAACCAATGAGGAGGTTTTTTTGGACATTATTATTTTGGATTTTGATGCTGAGAAGGATGGAAGGAAAGAGGTTGGAGCTCCAATCAACGGGGTCGTAGTCAATGTTCTTTTTTATGGCTATAGCGACACCTTGCTGGGTATTGTTAGGGATAAAGTTATATGTGTCCAGATTAACATACATTCTGGAACTCAGGTGTGTCTCCTGGATGAATGCAATCGCAATATTGTTGGCTAGCAGAATTTTCTGTAATTCAATTCTTCTGCTGTGCTCTATCAATGACGAGATATTGAAAGATAGGAATTTTATGGTCATGATTAATTCTGACTTAACATGATTTGATTGACAAGGTCGAGGTAGGCTAATCTCTTTTGGAAGACGGAGTCAAAATTGTCTAGATTTTGCATGAACTTATCAATTTTCCCCAGGGGGGCATTTATTGCCATCCCGAAAAGATCTTTGGATAATTCAAAAAACTTGTTCAGGGAGTTATTGCTCGTTTTGTGAAGGGTGTTAACATCACAAGGGGGATCCGTGGATTGGTGGAATAGACTAGCATAGGAGATTTTTGGTGAGGTGAAAGAAGAAGCATGGATAAGATTCTTCAAGTCCTTAGGCTTTTCCCTATTATCTCGTGCTCTTTGGAAAGCTTTCCCCCTCTGGAGTTCGTACTCTTTGAAGGCTGTACAGCCCCTATAGTTAGCAGCGTGATCTCCCCCGCAGTTGACACAGGTTGGCTTTGAACCTTCTCCCTTGCCGTTGGAGCAGCATCCGGGCTCATGTGAGTTATTACATTTAACACACTTGTAATTATTGGCACAGTTTTTGGCCAGGTGTCCAAATTTTTGGCAGCGTCTACACTGTAGAGCTCCATTGTTACTTTTGGGAGGTGCCCGGAAGGAGCTTGACGAGCAAGAGGTTATAGGAGATCTTTTCTCGTCTAGAGCGTTCGGTGGAGAATCTCAGAACTTTGTCAACATTAGGGTTGAGAGCCCTGAGTTCCTCAAGAATTTCTTCTTCCTGGTAGTCAAGGGTTAAGCCTCTTAGAATTAGGTTAATTGCCTTGTCCTCCTTCAGAGTGAAGGAGTAAGCACTCACCTCTTTGTTCTTTCTGAGCAGATCCATCAGCCCCCGATGTACGTCCCGGTCCCGGACGTGAATTATACTACTACTGCCTCGGTTTACCACTTTAAATTCAATATTTTTAGCTCGAAGGTCACGCGTAAGTTTACGGATATCAATATTTGACATGATAATTGGAGGACAAAACTTACCCTTAGCCAGTTTTTGGACTTGGTTTAGATTGGATTCCTTTGGAGGTATGATAGTTGATGGCTTGTTGGTAGTATCTGCTTTATCCTTGCTGAGTAGGGGTTGGATTGGGGTGATTACTCTTTGATGATGGGTGTCCAGAATCAGGTTCATGGGGTAATATCCCTACGCTCCGAATGCTGATATCCTGTAGTAGGGCAAATTGGTTACCATGGAGTGGTGTAGTATGCTCCTTTGTGGTGTTAGTCAATACGGTTCCAGCCCTATGCCTTTTGCTTGGTGTGCGCCATTCATTAGGTATTGATATATCCATATTGTCAGTTTGAGCTTTAGGTGTTGCGGTTTTCACTGAAAATGTTTCTGTGTTGTGAGCATTAACATCGTTGTTAAGCTGATGCAGCTTCAAAAGTTGTTGTACTGCTTCCAGTTTTTTCTGGTTACTACGTGGTGAGGATGAGGAAGGTTTATTTTTTGGTTTCAAATAATCCTTGGCCTTCATTTAGAGGCATGCTGAGAATGCGTCTTCTACGATGGTATGCACAGCACACTTTTAACAAAAAAGAGTTTTACGGATAAATTGCCACTTTAATTTAGATTTAAAGTAGTGGAATTAAATTCAATAAAAAAAAAATAAGAGAGAAAAAAAAATTGTAAAGCAAAATTGCACTTAAAAGGTCGTTAGAAGATCGTTAAATCGTTGTCTGACAAACACGTCTGTACACTATGAAATACACAATCGAACTCTCGGGTTTGCAAAAGTATTAGTAGAGTTTGACATCTAGTTTAGTTTATCTATGGATTAGGGGCGATCAGTAGAAAATCGGTTTTGATTTTCCAATATCTGGAAAGTTTGCCATCTAGTTTAGTTCATCTATGATTTATTCGCGCAGACACACTATAAGTGAATTCCAACACTTTCATATCTCTATAACTTTGTCAAAATTTGGTAGAATGAGAGCAATTTACAAGTAAAATTGCTAGAATGAGAGCGATTTGCATGAGATGAGTTTTTTTTTGGATTGAAATGGGCGTGGTTTGTATAAAATGGGAGGGAAATTGCCATTGATGACAATTCACACGTATTCACAGACATGGTCACACGGATAGGGGCGATTAGTAAAAAACCGATTTTGATTTTCCAATATCTGGAAAGTTTGACATCTAGGTTAGTTTATCTATGGTATTCGAACAAGTAAATTCCTGTTTAATTCCATGCATGCAACAAAATTCAGTAAAAACTATAATTGTATATTTTGCCCCGTTATCTGATCTTATTCTTTTAATTTTTAAGTTTAAATGATTCTCGGCATCATTTTTAAATTCAATAAACTTTGACATCATTTCACACCTTTTCCCTTTTTCCTTGAAAAATCATCGATAAATGTAATAAAATATTGTAGATTGACTTACTCAGTGATTCCGTTCTCATAGGCAGTTACCTGAGTGCACCAGTTTCAAATAATGCGATGTAGATTTTTCAAACTTCAGGGTAAAAGGCAGTCTTGTTTGTTTTCCTTGTATGCACGTTGTTCACTTAACTCGCTATTTTTGAATTGAGGCAATCGGTTCACTAGGTTTTCACGTTACAATTGTTGTAAAGAGGCGCTGTATAAATGTCCAATTGTCTGTGCCAGATTTCAAAAATGTTGTCCTTGCCGGGCTTAGATTCTATTGCTTTTATGAAATATAGTCCATCCTCTTGTCTTGAGAGAGAACTTTAATGCCATTGGACGTGGCTCTGGTTATTGATATTAAATTTTCTTTCAAATCTGGAACATAAAGAGTATTGTATTAAAAAGAGAGCAATATATCAACTTTCCATTTACTCTGCTTTTTAGGGTTGCAGTTCCAATACCAGTAATATCGAATTGTTTATTATTTGCTAATTTAACTAGGCCAAGGTGACCTTCATTGAGGTAAGAAAATATTTTTTTATTTTGACAAATGTGGGACGTCGCACCGCTATCAACACACGCCAATACGTGCTCTTCCAGCAGCATTGACTTCAGCACAAGAAGAGTTGAGAAGCTCCTGCATGATGAATCCACAGTTGTCGCTTGTTTGTCTCGCAGTCTCTGTTTGCGATTGACAATTCCTCGCCTTGTGTCCCCTTTTTCCGCATTGCCGACAGTTATACAATAGTTGAACAACCTGTTTGATTGAGATGATGCTTGGCGAAAATTGTTTTGATTTTTATTTCGGAAAAAAGAAGCTCTCATCGCGTTATTACTTACAATTTCTCTCTTTTTGTCAGCAATTTCCATCAATCGACTGCGGATTGTGTCCAACGATGGGAATTTCTCATAAGTATCAAAGGCGTTCATCCTAGTGGCGCATGTTTTTATACGCTTTTCGAGTAGTTCATTGCTTGGTCTTGGGAAATTCCAACGGTCGTTTCTTATTTACCCTTTAATTTTATGACTTCCTGTTGAGAAAATATGTACCTGTTCACAGGTAGTAAAAGTTTGCGGGTACAAAGTTTCAAACAGGTATAAAGAGTGAAAATCGATTGCAAAATATATGGCCTCATCGTAGTGATCGCCAGTGTATGACTCGTCAAGGCTATCAAGCAAAATAATAGCTTAGCGGTTAATGACTGCATTAAATTCTCTCAAATGCTTATCCATGCATTGAGCGGGGTCCATTTTCATCTTGAGAAGTTTTCTGACTTCCTCCGCTTTCTGCCGCACACCTTTTCTGTTGTACGTATTCTCGACGAAGTTCCATACCACCTTCGATGCGTTCACAGGTGTCGCACTGACGCAACTATGTGGGGATGTATTGCAAGAACAAGCTCGGCTCGAGCATCGAAGTCATTTTTTACTTTAGGTGTAAAGGTATAACTTATTGGAATCCCAGATGAAAAATAATATGGTAATAAGAAAATGAGAATATAAATTATCCTCGAATAATCATATTGGTATGTACTCGTATGTGTACGTCAATTATTATATTGAGTAAAGCATTGAGATGTCCATACAATAAGTGGAGTTATAATATTGATCTATAACCAGAAGATAGGTCCCCATTATGATCTCGTTCACAAATCCCTACAGCATTAGGTCGGTTTCCATTAACTTGCCTGCTTTACGGCGGACATCTCCACTGTGATTGACAGGGAAATTACTGACAGTTTGGGCTAGTAGCGTAACAATCAAGTTTGAAAGTAGCACTTTCTCTACCTCCCAGTGGTGGTCCCAATAACAGTGTGAGTAAATCCTTTTGCGCATTCTAAGCTGGTAAAGCCTATTATATTATTCCTCTCAGTTGGAATCGAAGATTCTCCGAGCCGGATGTAGTGACTAAATAGTCACTTTCCATGTTCCACCCATCTTAGAAGACTGATGCGTTCTTTATCACCAGGCCAATGATCTTGATTGATCTTCATCAAAGACTATTAATGGAAATGGGTCCAAAATTTACTCGAAAAAGTTTGATATCCTCATCGATCATAGCAGATGTTAATGCAACTGCGCAATGGAGACTCTTGGTGTCTTAAATATATAAAATACTTGCGCTGGGGGTCAACATTTTTGTATATGCATTATTTTGCATCACCGTATTTTTTTAATTGCACGTTTTTCAGGGGCTAGTGATTATTTGCTTTTGGTTCTCAGTTTCATGCGAGAGTTAGTTCGTAACGTATGGTCTCATTACTCGTGTTCTCTGAAATCGGCAAAATGCCTCCGAAATCTAAGGCCGAATTAATGCGGGAATATCGTAAGCGTAAGCGAGGTCAATTACGCAACGGCAAAAAATCTACGCCAGAAAACGCTGCAAAACGTAAACGTGAATCGGGTTAACGACAGTCAGATGCAAAATGGGAAGCCAATAAACAGCGGATGCGAGACGCTAGACTTAAGGTAAAGCTCAAAATGGAGGAGCGGAAACGTAAATCTGAAGAATTACAAGTTGATCTTTCCATTTCTGAAACCACGGAAAAAGGGCTTTGTGAGCGAGCGCGTCGTTATTGATATAGAATTTGATCGTCGCTTCGTCAAAAACTGGTGCGGAATATCATGTTCGATTGTGATTTTAACGCGAAATGAAACACGTGCTCGCGGAACCGGTCGATTTAATTGCCAGAAAACATCCCAACGCAAATCCATGCAGTATGCGCGTGTGCGGTACTTGCTATGAAGCGCTACTCGATATAAAACTTATCAGTTTAGAGACAAGAGCTTACCATTCCATGTGCGATGTTTTCGGCCCTCTAGCATGTAACTAAGGATGTGAGAAAAAATGCACCTGTGGTTTCGAATGTTTAAAGGTTTCACACCGCAAGGCAGAAAATTGTCATCTTGATTCTACGAGTATATACGATGGTGATCAAATCTATGGAAATCTTCTGCATTTCATTCAACTATTGGTGAATGGAGAATGGAATCGAATTTTTTCTAGCAAAATTGAAATTTGTAGGGAACGCTGAATGGTACAGAATATTCTCGAAAGATGGCAGGGGAGTTTAAATATCAACATACCATAGTTCTAAAGTGGAATTTGAAATCTCAATTACGAGTAGTGGTAAAATGGCTTAAGTAAAGAATAAAGAAAAGTAAAAGTGATTGAAAAAAATGGTTGGATTGTAATTTGTAATTGTATTAAATAATTGTATTGATTGTATTGAAAGGAATAAGTTCTATCATTTGTACCCAAACAAATATTTTACAATATGTTTCCATAATGGAAATTCTGTTTCACTTGACACCCCTCGATATCCTCAGCAGGCAAGTAGCTGCGACTGCAGCAATTCGCCTTAAAGCGACTACACAGTGGACAAATAATTCATTTGGCTACGCCAACATTATTAATACATTAGGTATCCTCACAGAGAACATCGATTATGCCATACCTGAACTTTGGTTTTACAAAAACTTCCATGTAAGCTTCCCCTCTAGATCCTTCTGGGAGGAAGATGTTTTCATGGAGGACAAGTTAATCCCCTTCTACACAGATGGTTCTAAAACCGATAGCGGGGTTAGTGGCGGTATTTTTTCAGATAAGCTAAATAACATATAAGCCTTTCTTTTCGTCATCCAAAGCACTGTAGCGTGTTCCAGGTTGAAGATCGCAGAGCAGTTCAACCTTCACCTTTGCTAGGTGCCGGGCCACAGAGACATTCCAAGGAACTGTAGGGCCGACGAACTCGCCAAAATTGGAACCACTCTACCTATTCTACCTGAAATGGGTAGCATAGGTATACCAATCGCTATTAATATTAAAACTGGATGCCAATAAAAGAACAGACCTTAGGTGGGCTGTTGGACCAACATGTCTAGAGACCAAACTGATCTTATCAAAGCTGGATCTGAATCGCTCTAAGAGTCATAGGTGTCATCAGTGGGCACTGTCTCACAGGCAAGCACGCAAGAAGGCTTAACGCTTTTACAAACGATTTCTGTAGAAGCTGCATGGGCGAGGTGGAAGAGGAGACAATCCTCCACCTACTCTGTAGATGTCCAGCTCTCTCCCAGAGAATAAAATTTTACTTAGGAGCTTTCTTCTACAATGACCTAACTAAACGACCTAAACAATATAGATGAAAGCAGTCTCCTACGCTTCATCATAAGCTCAAACTGGTTCCATAAGTAAGAGGATCATAGATCCACGTGGAATCACAATGGGCCAATAGGCCTAAGTGGGTTAGTCTCCCCAAGAGGCACTCTTACTTACCCCTACCTACCCCTTCCCTAAACAATAGACACGGAAACAAAGAGAGGTAGGCTAAAAGAAAGGAATCGAATATGCGGTGTTTGGTTAGAAGGCGAATGTTTCCTCACTTCTAACGCCTATAAGACCCGATGAGATAAACCTGACAACAGACAGGGGACTAGAACAGATTATCTCAATGTAGGCTCTTGTTAAGTTAGTACCTAGGTTAAGTTTTCAGAATCCCCATCTTATTCTTTATTTAAAATTTGATGATGAACCATTCGTTCTGCATGGTGCTGTTGTTTCTTCAAGTTGCTGCGAAACTGTACCAAATATCTGATTAGTACGTGGATGCCTAGCACACAACTGGAAACATAAAACATGGGAGCAGTTCACAGGGTGCCACGGCAAGGAGAAAAGTAGTTTCTTTTTTAGAAAATTTCATCGTAATAGGTACCTTCAATCGCTAAATCCCCGCGTCATTTGTTCCATAGAATGAGCAAAGTAATGCGTATGCCTGGTAGTGCAATGCGTCTATTGTTGCACCTCAGTAAACCAACCAACCCTGAAGCAAAAGCAAACAACTCTCATTGTCCTGACTATTCAGAAATGAATAGAACGAACTGTAAGACAACATCTACCTTTTCAACACTGCAATTATTTATTTTAAAGTGTAGGAGACAACTCTGAAATTTATTTTGGTTGGCAAACCCCAAACTTGTGGGCAGCCGTGGCTCAAGTAATAGTGTATTGGCTTCCAAATCGGACGGTTTAAGGTGGAATACCAGCCACACCCGAAAGGCAACCTTTTTTTCAGGCAACTAAGTACACGTAAAATGAGTGGTTGCCTAGAATATTCGTACAACACAAGCCCAATTACACTAATTTTGGTCTCCCCATTAAATGTTGGATGCCACCCATGGAGCGTAATAAGTACTGAGTCCAGAAATCTTCCTTTCTCCCTCTGTCCCATTTTCTCAAAAACCTAACACGTGCACAGGCATTTCAAGTGTAGACCCACTTAAGTGGGTAAAAAAAATAAATCTGTACTTTATTGAAGGAGGGGCATGTAGAACTTATATCTCCATTTAGTCATTCTCTGTATTTGGCATGAAAGCAGTAACATGGTCTTTTACCAAGAGTAACAATTTTAATTTTGTATGCCATTAATTATTTAACTCGAGCTATACATTCGTTTTTGCAGAAATCTGTCACACATTCCTAAAAAGAAAGAGTTAAAGGAAAACCAACATTACATAGACAAGGCTCTGCCCTGCACAGAAGTCAGAAAAACTGATTTGTGGTTCATGAACTTGACGGTTTTTATGTCACCTGCTCTTCATGTGTTGCGGGTTAATTTTTCGTTGCACTGAACACTTTTAATATTTTTTTTCTAGATGTAAATCCAACACTTGTTATAAATATTTTAGCAGAATTTTTATTGAAAAATGATTAAATAGTATTATATATTTACAATACGCTGTGTTAACTGATAAAATAAATTCTAAATTTGCATATGTGCATACAAAAATATATTTTTAATTTACTCGTACGAGTAAAACAATACGTATATATATAAATTTGTAATTTGTTGCAATTATATCAGTAATGCTTGGTTTTGCCACATTCATAGCTAAACTATTTTCATTGCCGCTTCTGTTTCAATAGCAGTGGCAGCTTTCTGGGTTCTGTCAGCGATATCAATGTTATCAGCGTATGCAAGTATGCAGTTCCACTGACTTTTGGAAAATTGTGTCTCTGGTGTTGGCTTGCAAGTTTCGTAGCATTTTCTTAAGAAGTCACATTTTTTGAAATCAAATCAATTTTTTTTGATATTGGCGAATCAGATCATTGACAAATGGCTTCAAGCATTCAGACAAGATCTTGTACGGAATGTTAAGGAGTCTCATGCATCTGTATATAATTGAAGCAGTTTAGAGAATCCCATTCTTTATGGATCAGAAAAACAATGATAAGGTTCCATTCGTCACACAAACTCCTTTCTGACACTTTGGAAATGAGTTGGTGTATGGTTTCCACCTTGCAGTAGCTTTGTTATGCTTACATTTACATATTGTTCTCTTTATTCCATTTTAGTCAGGCTGTGTAAGATTTTGCTTTCATAGTTGGGTTAAGTTACAAATTGAATTGTTCACAGTCTACAGAAGGGGTTAGGCTCTTGTTAGCTTGACACGTTCTTTTTACATTTTGGTAAAACTTTCGGAAATTGTTCCTAGAGTAGCACTTCTCAATTTTCTCGACCGCGCGCTTCTCGGGTTTTTCTACAGAAAGATGATGTCCTTCACTTCTACGAGCTTTTTTTTTTCTGTCAGAACAGAGCACTTTGTATACATTTTCGTTTTTCTATGCTCTGCCGCTTCGTAGGTGACTTCTTTCTTCACTTTATCAAACCAGGGGTCTTATGGACGGAGTCGGAAGTTGGCTTTCTTTTATTGTGTAAATTCTCATCAGTTACTCGCTCATGCAATGCTCTGTGAAGCTCTTTATGTCCTTATCATTCCAATCTGAAAATATTCAAAACATTCAAACGCTAATCGGTATCTCACTTTCTTTCCTTCCTTATTTTCTTCCGCACGCCTTGTGTCTAAACGTTTTGAGGAAGCCCACAGTCCCTTGAACGCGCGCTAGTCATAAAAAAAAACCCGTAGGTAAGTCAAAACAGTCAAAGTTGTTTATTACTTCACTTTTCACCAGTTTATAATTTTTTTTACCGAATATTAACGTTTAGTTGTAAAAGAATCCTCCATAGCATATTTTGCAAATCCAGAGTATGAAGAAATCGTTTATGCCCATCCTTTCTGTAGCCGTAACGGCGAAAACCAAAATTGGAGTACTAAAGCAGTACCCTGACAGGCTGCACTAAATACCAGGATATTCATCAGGGCACTTTCTAGCTTGAGAGAGACAGAGAAATTCCCATCGTGCTAAAACGGCAAGAGTTAAAACTACAATAATAATAATAATAATAATAATAATTCAATGCATTTGCAATTCACAATCCAGCCGTTTTTCTTAACCACTTTTACTTTACTTAATCTTTTACTTAAACCACTTAATCTTAATCAATCACTTAATTCACTCTTCAAACCCCGCTATAGAATTAACTTACACATCTTGGGGAATGTTAATATTTATACTCCCCAGACAATCTGTGGAGAATATTCTGTACCTTCCAGCGTTCCATACAAATTTCCGTTTTACTAGAAAATTCGATTCCATTCTCCATTCACCAGTCGAGTCTTCTGCTATTCAAATATGGAAATCTTCTGCATTTCAAATATAGATGACGAAGTTCACATTCAAATATCACATTGCTCCCTCCGTCATTCATTGTACCGTTGAAATGACACATTCTATCCAAATGGATCACCTTCAATGTTTCTCGATCCCCACGCTGGATCCGATAGACAACGTCATTAATTCGTGTTATTATCTTGTGGGGACCTTCCCAATGCTATTGAAAATTTTGGTGATTTGCCTTTCTTATGTAGAGGATTATACAGCCATATCAGATCTCCTTCGTTGAAGACGGAAGATTTCGCTTTGGTGTCGTACCTAGTCCTCATTCTCCGTAGATGGGGATCCGTATTTCGTTTCACTTTGCAACCGGATTGCTTGACCAAATCAGATCTCGGATGATGTGTGTCCGGTTGAACTATGAACCGCGTTTCAGTGGCCCATTAAGAAGAGGAGTATGTGTCGATCCCAGTCCGGGTGGCAGTTGATGATGATCTTAGACATATGTTCATTCAAGGTCCTACTGAATCGTTTGAATGATGCTCCGATATTGTATTGTTGTATTCGTTCCTGTGGCTTTACTTTTGGACCCTTATGCACTTTTTCCAACCATTTTTCAACATCTTGTTTTTCACCTTCATATATTTCATGGAGTATTTGGCTAACTCTGGACCGTGTCTCAAATAGCTGCATACGAGATGTTTCTCTTCAGCAAACCATATGCTATCTCCTGCCAGCATGGTCTTTCCTCGTGTTCCTTCTAGGCCAATATTGGTTCGATGTCACTATCTACCTGTTGGGAGGAACGAATTTCATACATACTCCAACCCTCTACTGTCTCAGTCCTGATCATTTGGATAGTGGCCTCTGCTTTCGCTTCTTTACGGTTGCAGTGTTCACATTTGACTCCACAAGGTCGATGAGAGAAAGCATCAGCATTTGAGTGAAGTTTTTGCTAGCTCGATCCATTTCGCAACTTTGCCTTCAAGGTTCTTAAATTGTAGTATCCATTTCAGAGCTGCGTAGTCTATGCGAAGGATTAACTTCTGTCCATGGAAATGCTTCGTAGCCAGAATTAAAGCCAGCAGCTCGCGCCGAGTTACGCAGTAGTTCCGTTTATGTCTCGAGAGTACCTTGCTGTAATATGCAACCACTTTCTCTTGACCATCGTGAATTTGAGAGATCACAGCTCCGACCTCGACATTGCTAGCGCTTGCTTTCACGACGGACATTTTTCCGGGTGTGAGGTAATCCAAGATGGAAGAATTGCACAGCTACCGTTTGAGTTCTTGGAATGCTTTTTCACACTCTTCAGGCCTTTTTCCTTAACTTGATGCTGGCTCTTTGCAATACCAGCTAAATCCTTTACGAACCTTCTGTAATACGTAACAAGCCCCAAGAAGTTTCTCAGTTGGTGTTTATCTTTTGGGACTGACCAGCTTTTTACCGCTTCAATTTTGTCAGGATCCGTCCTTACCCTTTCCTCTGATATAATGTGAATCAGATATTTTACTTCCGGAACAAGGCACACTTTCCGGGTTCGGTTTCAAATGAGCGCCTTTTAAAAACTTTCTTTAGGTTTTCTCGATGCTCCTTGAATGTCTTGCCTATGACGATAAAGTCGGTCAGACACACCCAGCAGGTTTTCCACATGACCAGTTGTAATGTTCGTTCCATTAACCGTTCGTAGATGGCCGAAGCGTTGCACAGTCCAAACGGCATCACTGTAAACTGCCAAAGACCACTTCCTATGGCGAAGGCAATTTCTCACGATCCTTACGATTAATCTCTACCTGCCAGTAACCGCTCTTCAAGTTAAGAGTTGAAAACCATTTCGCTCCAGAAAGCGTATCCAAAGTGTAATCGATTTTCGGAAGTGATTAGCTATCCTTTTTGGTTACATCGTTGAGACGTCGGTAGTTTACACAAAACCTTGTGCTGCTGTCTTTTTTATTCACGAGGACGACTGGAGATGCTCACGGACTCTGCGATCCTTCAATCAGCCACCTAACATTCATCTTCGACACCATTTCGCAAACTTCTGTTTGCCTTGCAAATGGAAGACGCCTTGCGGGTTGACGGAATGGTCGGGCGTCTCCGGTGTAAATGTGATGTTAAACAAAATGCGTATGTCCATATTCTCCGTCTTGTGTAACAAATACTCGTATATCAGCATACGAGTACTCACCGATTTGTTTTTCTGCCAGGATTCGCCGCTCTTGATCCAGATTACAGTGTCTGAGGATTTTGTTCTTGACAGGTGTTGAACGGCTCGTTTTCGTTGTGGTTGATATAATCTCAATATTTTCCCACCATCTCGCCCTTTTTTAAATTTACACTGAACATATTTGGATCCAGAATCCTTGCAGGAACCATGTTGTTCTTTGGTTCCACTAAGGTCTTTTCCACCACGCACTCTCTCCTGTTTCCTGGCTCCATCAAATATAATCGGTGACTACCAGGACCACCTTCTACTTTTGCCCAATCAATTGCTCCCGACGAAGGCTCTAGAACCTGATTCCTGCAGATGACAACTTTTAGGACGGAAGCGTTGGCGTTTCCCTATATCATTGGTTTCTCCATGTTTCTGTATTTGAGGGTTTGTGCCTCAAAGTCCAGTTATTTCATAAAATCTATACTAATGATTCACTTGTCGTATATGTCAGCCACCAGAGCATTCAACAGATGCTACTTCCCTGACAAAATGTTTTCGTTCGGAAGCCTGATTGGCTGCTTCTATCGCCTGAGCGAAGGCAAGTGCTTCGGCAAGCGTTCTTTTTCCGGCCATCCTTACTACTGACTGTTGCTTCGAATCTACAATTCCCCTGATGAATGTGTCCTTTGCCATTTCGTCGATTATTTCCTGACCTGCGGTGCGATATGACAAATGTGCCAATTAGACCTTGTAAACCGCTTGCATGTGGCTATCCCCAAACCGTTTCTCGATAGCCTTTACTAAAGCCATATAATCTTTATGCTTCAATCAATCAATCAATATCTCTTGATTGCAACGATTCTGCTGCAGGACCATGTAAGGCCATTGCTAGGGGAAAGCACTTCTCCTTATTGGCACAGTTGTTCGCACAAGCAGTCATTTTAAACTGGTTTTACGCACTTTATCTAGCTCTTTTGCTGTTCATTTGTTCGAATTTTTCATCAACATTCTTCTCTATTCTTTCAAATTTGTCATCGATTTCTTCGAACTTTGCTACAGATTGTTCTTTTGCTCTTCCAGATTTTTCTTTTGTTCGTCCACCTTCGACTGCATCATCGCGGCTATATCGTTGTCGGTACTCATTTAATCTTCTTCGTCAAAGTCAAAAGAGTATGTATCTGGATCATGTCCATCGTTATTCAAAGTGTCCTGAAGTCGGAGCAAGAACTCACTTTTTCCTCCACTGGCGCTGAGGTTTCTTTTGTTCAACTCTGATTTGAGTTGGATGAGGGAAACCTCCAATAGTTTTCGACACATAATAGCTTTTTTAAACAATAATAAAACTATACCACGTTCCATAAAAATTTGTATTTTGCTAGAAAATTCGATAAAAGGCTCCATTATCTTCTGCATTTCAAATATGGATGGCGCTGTTCAATTAAAACGAATATCACAATGCGTACCATCCACAGATAAGTAAGCAGACATTTTAGTCCAAGCAAGACCTAAATCAGGAAAGATCTACTTTCAGAGCCAATACTTGGATTTCCAAATGCCTTAGTGCAATAGATATGAGTGCCAGTTCATCAGGGATGGATTACTTATTTCTGCAATTTGCATTTTTGTGCAGAAATAATCACCATAACAGAAAACACAAATTCAACGTCAATATGTCGGTGGGCCTAGTGGAAAATAAGCTAATCGGAACATATCGATTCTCCCAGACCTAACTCGGATCTTTGAGGTTTTTAAAAAAATTAGTCTAATTACTAGGTGGCTATAAAGAAGTACCATTGTAAGAGGATGTCGCCCCACTACTTAATTGGAGAGTTGTTATATGTATTGTGAGTATGAAAACTTGTGGATACAGTGGGATGAACCTCCAAAATAGCCGGGCTTGGCTCCAATGGATGTTTATTTATGGGAGATAAAAGATTTTGTTTATATATATGAGTAAGAACATTCAAAGATTTGAACCAGAACTAAAATTGATAAGGTAGCTGCGAAAATAAATGAGAATGAATATTGTAGGAAACAGATGGACAAAGCAATATACCCTTTTGGGCACTTAAAATACGAAACCCCTTTTGTTATAAAACAACGAAGTCTTAAGATCCCATGTTCGATAGATCCTTCCAACTCAAGTAATTTTTTCTGAAGATAAGTTAAGGAATCATTACTTTAAGCTCCCGATGTTATATCCGAACCTCCTCGGGTAATGACCACATTTGGGTCCCAGTAAAAGGGTATAATCAGTTTTAGACTGATTACCTAGAGGTAGGTTCTTAGCATAGTATTGAAAGTCTCATCTATCGACACAGAATAGATATCGGCTTACTTGCTTACTTACTTATGGTGGCGCTACAATCCGGAGTGTACCTGGGCCTCAACCAACAAACGTATCCTGCCAGCTCGATCTTTAGCTAGCTGCCTCCAACTTCGCGCGCTAAGTTGGTTGACGTCCCCTTGCACTTGCGTGATCCACCTGAGGTAGAAGGAGGAGAAAGGAAAAATTGTTTTTTTGTAGTGGTTTGAAACTCAGGTGTGTTTGGTTTCGATATTCGCTCTCCAAGGGTGGGAGTCCAAATAGGACGGAGAGTTTTTTCGCGGTCTTAATCTACTGCACTTGGTCTTGGGGACGGATTCGAAGATTTTTCGGACCGGAGCATTGGTGTCCATCCGCTCTACATGATCCGGCCACCTCAATCGCAGAGGACAATTTTAATGTCATAGCTGGAGCGCTGCTCGCAGACCTTATCCGAGCTCGTAGAAGCTATCCTTTATGTGGCCATCTTCATCCTCGGCGGGGGTGTACGCACATTTAAGCTAATGTTGGCAAATTTAGCCTTAATACGAATTGTTACGAGGCATACGTTAACATGCAGAAAACTCAAGAATTCGTGCCTAGGTCTGCCTCTAACAACTAATCTTCATCCAAGTAGGCACTGCTTTTGCCATCGATAACAATCGCCATAGTAAATGCTTTTTGTCCAGCCCATCCTATCGCATTTTTTGGATGGCGGTAAATTATCCATTGCAGCAATCCAAGGCCTCCGCTAGTTGTTCGACTGCACGTGGTCTATTATGGGACCTAGCATTTCAGGTACAGATCTGAAGTTCATTGCCCTTATTTCGTTTGCTGGGGCTGTCAATAGTAGATCCGTCCGTATCCGAGACTTGTTGTTGCTTCGTAACTTCGTTTTTTTCCATGGCCGTTCAGCTACCCCGTTGGCACAATTCCCAATCTGGAAACACCCCTAGGACGAGGGGTTGGTTAGACCGAAGCCAGTAACCCGTTCAAGCATTTAAGCGCTGCCGTTGGTCCATTAAGGACTCATCCGCCACCATCCCTGACCCTGAGTTAGTCTCGGAAATACTTACCGGCCTGATGTCCAAATACGTCGGAGTGGTTCGCATAAGGTCTTATTTGTTTTATTGCTTGATTTCACTTCACTTCGTTGATAATTCTGCTAGTTTTGTCTGCTGGTCACGACTTGCAGGTCGACTACGGATGGACAGGTAAAATAAGACCAATTGATGTGTAGAAAACAGTTACAGCACTGGGCATCGCCAAGTTGACACCTCTCAGTGCCTACCCTTTTTCTATAGCACCCAACCACCGAGTAAGTATCAACAGATTTGACAAATTTTCTGAGACTTTTCTGCTTTATTTGCCTTTTTTGAGAACTTTAACCAGTAGTCTGGTTCCACTGAATGTTTTGATTGTCTTTTCCCAAATCAGTCCTAAGTGACCTATTTACAAGTTTCTGGTTTTAAAACAGAGAAGTCTCTGAAACTCTATGCTTAACCATGGTAATTGCAATGTTCCAGATGATTTTCAAGCAGGAAACGTCAGCTTAAAACATCTTCTGATGATACGAACACAAACCCACACAAACATTTTACAATACTAATGCTTCTAGAGGTATTTTTGTATTTGCTTTACATTTGCAAAAATTTGAATTGAACAATGTTCGCTGAAGCTAGTTACGAACACTACCTTACCGATTGATTTTACATCTTATCCTCGAACCCAGTCGGATTAGAACCAAAGAGTGGAACTTATTTGACTACTAAATGGCTGCATGCATAAAATCATAAATGACAGAATACAGGATTACGCCTTGCTCATATATACATAATTACAACTTTAACTAAATTTATTTTTCACGCTTTTATGACGTTTCACATATACATATGAACTTCGTTTAGAAACTGAAATTTATGGTAATTTCATCCAAGAATCATAAATGATAACAGCACAGTTAATAAATCTATTATCTTATTTATTTATTATCTGTGATAATAGGTTAACACTTGTGGATTATTTAATTGTGGATGTTTAAATATTTTTTGTTACGAATATGCAAAAGCTTGGCCCAATAAGTGTTTGGAACATGGAAACTGAAAATTTTTAATTCGGGTTTTCGTTTTGTGTCCTAGTATTGTAATATTTATATTCTCATTGTTAACAGTAATTTGTTAAACCTACTTTTGTGTTTGCCTCTCCGTTGTGATGAATTGATGATATATGTAATTTTGAAAATTAATTAAAAGAGTGGATGTAGAATGCTTATTTCAATTAGTGCTGATTATATTTACTAGAACCATAGTAACTGCTGAGAATCTGCAGATTCGACGAATAACATCCCACCATCAGGCAGAATGAAATATAAAGATAAGCGAGGAAAACAGTTTCCAAGCTTAAATCTAGCAAAGCTGTTGGATCTTATGGCTTACTTGCCAAACTGTTTAACAGCAGTTGATGGTTGAATAAGTAGCACACATTAACTTACGAGTATCTCTAAAATCTGGGTCGACGATTCTTTGTTTGATCCTAAAGAAGGGAGATCCACTGAACTACGTCAACTACAGGGGCATAAGTCTCCTCAACATCCTTAAGACCCTACGTAAACAGTCAACAGTGCGAAACTCACAAGTCAACCACAGAGACACCATCTTTCAAAGTCTGTTCAGTTACTCGCAAATGCAGACAACATTAACATATTGGAAAGAACGCAGCGAGCTGTCAATGTAGCGTTTGCGACCATTGCTAGATGTCCTTAAGCGAATGGCCGCCAGCATCCCGGTATAGAAAATTTTCGACTCCAATCCAGAGAAATAACGCAGTAAAGTCCGACTTTATGTGAGGTGGCGCACACATGTGGAAGGAGACCTCAGCCAACTTCGTGTTCGTAACTATAGTCAGCTGGCAAAAGACCGCGCTTGCTGGAGAGATATGTTAGCTAAGAACATGATCCACTCTGGACTGTAGCGCCATCTAAATCAGTGAAGTCAAGATATCAATATTATACATCATTTCATGAAAAGCAGATTTTGTTTTTACATGTTCAAATGTTTTACTAAATGTAACATCTATTGAGATCTTCAGACCGATTCGTCGATCTTGTACGTCCCTTTTGTTGACAGAATATACTTGGTTTTGCTTTCTTTCACAACCAAACTTTCAATGCTTCCCAGTTTACTGCGTTCTGGCAAACAAAGTTTGCAAGTACTTCCAGATTTTTTCGAAAATTGTGCCTCTGGTGTTAGCTTAAGAATTTCGCACATGTTTTACATGACATAACAGCAATCACCTTGCCTAAGTCCTTTTGACATTCAGACGAGCCGCTCTAGTCTGCTCATGGGGGATTTTCAGCCCTTGATGCAAGTTCCTTAGTACTCTTCGAGAGGTTATTTCTCCATTGTTGCGGTCTGAGATATTCATAGGTGTACCAGTACCTTGGTTATAATTATATCATTCATTCAGAATGTCAACAAATTTCTTACACCAAACAACATCCTTCCTTGGATTGCAACACGATCAATTTGATTGATAATGTGTTAATTAAATTGAGTCCACTTCTAAAAATGGTATCGAGTAGACAATGTTTTCTCTTCGAATGTGCTAATAAACTTGTCTTCCTTACTATTTAGGCGTTCAAATTACTAAATACTATATTTTGTCAAAATGGTCATTCCACGAATGTAGCTCATATAAGGAGTCTGCCTTGTATGTTGATATTTCCACTGCTCAACACTAGAGTTTATAATTTTGAGAAATCAAACCCGGTTGGACGAGTCCAGTTCCTGATGACTATCACAAGAAGTGCCAGGAAATAAACTGAGCACAGTTTATCAGGCTCAGACCAACAATGTCAAGTTAATTACTACGGGCTTTTCCAAAAAAAAAATAGTCATCTATTTGTTCACCTGTCACCTGACTTGACAAATAGCAATTAAAAACATCGCCTATGGTTTTAGGCTATCAACCAAATATTCACATTACTACAGATTTTGGAAAAAAACCCATGAACTCCCAATCGTTACACACCATCTATTCATCGATTTCAAGGTCGCGTGTGACAGAATTTATAGAGACGAACTATACAGAGATATGTATAGTTTTGGGATCCCTTCTAAGCTGCTCCATGAAGGTCGGTAAAGTACTTACCAAGACCTTTGATGTTAAAGAAGTATTTGGACAAGGCGATGCGTTGTCATGCAATTTCTTTAATATCATTCTTCAAAGAATAGTTTAAAACTCGCCAATACAAGAGGCACAATTTTTCAAAAGTGTGCCCAATTACTCGCATAGGCAATGAAATTTACATAATCGGAAGAAAGCAAAGTGATGTCAGTGGCGCATTAGCGAATATTGAATGGAAGCGGCAACGATAAATTTAACGGTCAATGAGGGCAAGACGAAGTATATGCTGTCGATAGCCTAAACCGACACCTCGGAAAGAACGTCACTCTCTACAGGTACTCGTATAAGTTTGAGGTAGTTAAGGACTTTGTCTCCGCTATCAGTTTAGGCAATGACACCAGCGCTGAGATCTAACCAAGAATAACTTTTGCCCATCGCTGCTTCTTTGGGCTAAGCAGGCAATTGACTAGCAAAGCCCTCTCTCGAGACCCTATATAAGACCTTAATAATCCCAGTCCTACTCTGTAGCGCAGTGATATGGGCTTTATCATAAATGGATAAGGGCGATTTTGGCTGCTTTGAGAGGAAAATTCTTCGGCTGATTTTCGGTCCCGTCTGCATAGACGGTGAGTGGAGGAGGCGATACAACAACGAAATGTATGGGACTTAGCCAGAAGAGTGAAGGTCCAACGACTGAGGTGGCTCGGTCATGTAGAGCGGATGGACACCAATGCTTCGGTTCGAAAAGTCTTCGAATTCGTCCCCGAGCTACAGAGCCGAAGGGGAAGATCGCCATTCAGGTGGCGCATGCACATGGAAGTGGACCGAAACAACAACTTGCTGAGAGCACTTGTTGGGCGGGGCCCAGATCCACAAACTTAGATTTTAAGCGTTAATAAGCAGAATTGTCATATTTGGGGCTCGAAAACTCAAAAAAGGCAACAAGCCTCCCGTTCCTCAACGTAAAACTGTTCGGTACAGATTTTCAGCAGGAGGCATCGTTTTTCTTTCAAAAGGAACCATGGATTGATACTCTTTTCGAACTAGGATTAACGATTTTTTATGGCCAAAATTCAAAGGTATGGATATGGGCGATATTTCCATATTTCCAACAAGGCGGAACTGACATTAAGAAACAAAATTATATAAATTTTTAACACACATTTTGTTTGCAGCAGACAGATAGCCAATGGTCAAGTCGAGTCAGCATCAAGCATCTTGTGAAACCCGTGATCTACAAAAAATGGCATGGCTAATAGGCTACTCAGTCGGCTAAAAACATACCCTGTGTGCATTATTATAGAAAAAAAATTGACGAATTTCATTTTCCGCAGCCAAATCCCCCAGTTTCTGATTCGGTTTAAAAACTAAAAAATTTCTAAGGTAAAGATCACCGTTTCATTAGTTACATTTGTCGTCTACCGGTGTTTCTAAAATTCGAACATTCAATAATTTTCTGAAGACTAAACAAGCATATAATACGGCATCAAAAATTTATTCAAAACCGCAGGAATACTAACTCAGCAACGCGGATCGATATCTCATATAAATTACATTCCACATAGGAAAGTCTTAACAAACCGTATCAGAAAGAAAGAGATGCCACTATAGTTTGTTAACCAGGGGAAACTATAAAAACAGCTGATGGTGTTATCATCACCCTTACCTACCATTCAAATGAAAAGTATTCACGAATCACCCATTTTTTAGATTAACACGTTGTCCAAATATTCCGCCTGACCTATTTAAATCAATCGAAAAGTAATCACATACTTCAAGTCGAAAACATCAGATCCTATCAGGTTTTCATTAGAGTGAAAATTGAAAGCAAGAAAAGACTTATAGAAGGAGATTTCTCCAAAAACCCTACAGCCGGCAAAGTGAAATTTGTCAATTCGATTTGCCATCGCCCTATCCAAGTGCGTGTAACAGAAAAGAACAACAACAAAACTAGTCATCATCTCGCCATCTCCATCCTCCCAGAGAACTAAATAACGTTCACAGCTCCAGCCAAAGAAATCTTCAATACGTAGATACGCTGCCTGGTCTACTTCCAATTAGAAGTGTTTGAATAGAAGTTCTAGAAACTGCTCCTCAAAGAAAAATAAGTTGTTTTCACCCCTCACTGAAGACCGCGTCAATTGTGTTCTATTTGCTATCAAAAAAAATCTATCCGGTAAGGTAACCGGGAATTATTAATTCCTTGACAAAAGTTTGATCGATATTGCATCAGACTCCATCGCGTAGGTGTCGGCTTTACAGTAAATAAATCTTTAAAAAAATCTAAAAAACCAACACGACCGGTTTGAACAAACGAAAAAGAAAGCCAAAATCGTTTGCAAACATTTCTATATTTCTGAATTCACGCCCCAAAAATCCCCAAATCGCCGGGATCTTGATCCACGGATAAAAGAGTAGGTATATCACAAATTATTTTCAATTAGAGGAAAACAGAATTCGATTCAGTTGTGCCTTCCACGCTTATCTGCCGTAGTAGTTGCGCAATTACCAAAAGGAAAAACAACACTATATACATCATATAGTATACACGTCGTCGTCGTTGTCGTGGTCTATATTTTGTTTTTATTTTTGTTTTGTGTTGTGTCGGTAATAATTGGCGAGAAAATAGAGAAATTGTGTATAGAGTCAGTGGCCTTAGTCTGACATGTCCGCTAATAAACATTTCGATAATTTGGACATTACTCGTGATGAATTTGAGAAAATAAGTGACGCGCTAAAGAAGGAAGAGTTTCGGAAACTTTTCCTTGATTACTGTGAGGAAATCCAGGATCCGAAGAGTCGTAAGCAGTACGAAGAAGAAATCAAACAATTGGAAGCGGAGCGTGGTGTTGACGTGACCTTCCTTAACCCTGAGCCTGGATTTGTTGTAAAAACATCGATAAATGGTGAATCCAAGTGTTTTTTGAATATATCCAAGTGTGATAAGGTTGCTGCCCCGACTAGTGAGTCCTGCATCAATCCGAGTAACGGCACTAGAGGATTAAATTGGAGCATACCACATGGTTTGCCACCACCACGTGACGATTACGACAACAAGGGCGCTCGTTGTAAGGTATTCGATGTTATATTCCATCCGGATGCCTTGTACCTGGCTGAGAAGAATGCAGCATTTAAACGATGTCTCATCGACACTGCCTGCGATGGCGTGGAAAGAGAATACAAAGTTCAACTGGATCGGACAAATTTGAAATTTCCCAAATTAAAATTTAAGGGCATACAACGAGCCTCTGTGATACGTAAATTGTCTGAGAATCCCCCGCCCGAATCGGACGACCCAAATCCATTGGAGAATATTTTCCCACCGAAACCATTAGCAAATGCAAAACCCACAAAAGTACAGAGTACTCCTCATAACAAAGAGGAGTACTGCAAGCCGAATTATGTTCTCAAACATCGTCGTCCGATTGATTTGTCTGAGATGACTTATGAATTAGATGCTAAATTGAATGTCGCCATTCCGAAGGAGCTGGTGGTGGAAGTGGAACTGCCATTGCTGCGGTCAGCAGGAGATTGTACGCTGGACGTCACTGAACGGATGGTCTATTTAATAAGCGAGAAGCCTGCCAAGTACAAATTAAATATAGACTTACCATACGCTGTGAACGATAAAGATGGTTCTGCTAAATTCGATACTGATCAGAGGAAACTTGTTATTACACTGCCAGTGCGGGTAGTGGGGAAGGAGCGTTGTTTGAGGGATTTCTATCGTGACGATAGTGGCGTAGAGAGTGATGTTCGTGATGAGATGCATTCGAACGGTGGAGATTCACCGGTGTCAGATCTGGTACAGGTGTTGGACACAAAACTTGCAGTCAATGAAGGTTGGTATTTTATATCGTCGTTTTCAGTTTGTTATCATTTTTTTATTGGTTAAGCTATATAAATGTCTGTGTTTGTCTTTATAAATATTCAAATGCGCTTTTGATTGTCTTAGAGATAGGTGATTCTCTTGTTGCACAAATTGCATATGAACATGTCGTGTAACCAAAGCTTTCAAAGTACTTCTCTATAATCAGCTTCCTTTTGTTTCATAATGTCTTTGAAGGTTTAGTGTCTGAACTTAAGCCAATAAAATGCTATTTTGCTTCTGAGATCACTTTGCTATTTAGCCAGAAGTGAGGTTTACTTTTCCTTGACCATCAAGGTGGTGTTTTCGCTTTAGTTATTGCTTTCAGCATTAAATTTTTCAGTATATGTAAGAATTCGACCTTATTCAGAATTTGTATTTAATCGGTCACTGTAAAATGGGAAATTTGCGTTATGCAAAACTTCTTAGACAACAAACTGGATAGGAATTTGTAGGCAGGTAAGTTGGTGGGTCCCCTGTGACTAATTAACAACCGCTTACTTACACCAAAGTCTGGGTCCACTGTAACCTTTCTTGGTGTAACCCGGGAATTTTTCCAGATGCCTCTGGTTTAAGATCTTTTAGGAAAGATACCGTGTCACAGTGGCACAGTGTCCAATAATAAAACCAAACATTATTGTTTGTTATTTCTTCTTGCCGTTGATAGTCATCCAGGTATGGTGGATTTACAGCTTTCTTCATAATCGAAATATTCACAAAGGAGAGGAGGCTGGAAGAGGGCAGCGTTGGCTTCTGCCCTTTACCTGAGATAAAAATATGCCCTGGTATAGGGTCACCGTATTGCATTTAGATCTTCTACATTTGCTTACAAACCTTAATCTTATAACTGCGAAGTCAAAAGACTTAAAGACTACCTGATTATATCAGCCGATAATATTGTTTAATAACGGTTCCCAAGGAACAAACTTCAATATTTCAAACCTCCCTTGTCGTTACATGCGTCGGTATAGATAGCTATAGTTTATCCAAGAATAAATGTCAGTACAGGGAAGATTGGACATTTGCCTTTTAGTCTGGTTGCAATAACATGCATAAATGTGTCCCTCTTTAAAGCTATCATAGGGTTGCCATGGTATATATGATGAATCACCACAAAGAGAAAGAGCATTTCGCTTAGGGTTACCATCTCCCCATTTAAAATAAACAAATAAAAATATTGCTGAACGATATAAATTTCATTTATCTTTTTCCTCGCCATCCAGCGTCCCATATAATTTCCATTTTGCTAGAAAATTCGATTCCACTCTCCAGTCACCAATGGTTGAGACTTTGCTACTCAAGTATCGAAATCTTCTGCTCTGTAAATCTAGATGTCGCTGCCCACATTTAAGTGGTTATCACAATATGATCACTTATTGCACAGTCAATGAATTCTAGTTTCGAAACACCGCGAAAATAATCCTTTTTTTTTTTAAACACAACATTAACACCGACACAACAGAATAATTTGAACCACTATTATTTAAAACAATATCGCTAAAACGCACATAGTCCAACAATAATATGTTCACTTATTGCACTGCTTTGTTGCAATGCATTAAAATAGCGCGCGAATAAAATTTAAAATACAAAGTCGAAAAGAATGGTTTGACTACATTTTAACGGTTTCTCAAAAAGAGGAGAAAAAAACGCAAATGACAAAACCACCACACATATTATTACACACAAATTCATTTCTGTGTTCTCAAAAGCTTCAAATCTGTAACAATAACACTGAAAAATCAGTAACGATGTGCTAACATTTGAGAATGGTAACACTGCTTTGATGAGATTATTTTCAATGCACAGCCAGCAGTAATGGCGAATGGTGATTTTATGATCATTTTGTCCACGGCTATCGGGCAAGCAAGTCATAGGGTGGCTGTGGTTAAATCTGAAAATAATTACAACAACAATTGTACACAAAGTTCAGTGGCTTCCTTTGTGTTTCAGTGGTTAATGTGCCATTGAGTCCACCTACAGGCACCACTGTTAGAAAAAAAGCTTTCCCATAAGCCCTGTACTGACATGTTTTGTTGGATAAGGTATAGTTCTTTCCTACTGATGAGCATCAAGTCCACCAGTGCTTTCCTGTCTAAGCGCAATTTCTATAAGCCGCATTTTTGCAGTAGAATTCAAGCCGACCTAAACTATCGCATTTTAGATTTTGATCTAGCCTCTCCGCATAGGCTGTTTATTGTTCTTTGAGGATGTTGGAAGGATAGCATTTCTTAATACATATGAGCCTTCTTCAGACTATTGATTAATGCTTTAAAATAGATATAATGACAGTAGTGTACATACTAGTACAATGGTTTTCTTCCAACTTAGTTGGAATCTAGAATTACTCCAAGGTAACGTGCTAAACTCGAAAGTGTCAATGCAACCTTATCATTGCTATAGGAATTGACAATTGCAATTTCGAGTGATTGATTCGACTATTGGCATATTATTTACAAGTTGTAGGGCATAATTTGAATTTCTTGCTTAGTGCTGAAAGCAAATTTCCGAAAACCAAAATGACAACTTCTCCAACAAGCCATTTCTTTGTTTTTAACATCTCATCAATCACAAGAAGTCAAGGAACGGTCGGAAGTTTTTGAATGGCTTTCAATGGTCATGTCAACTTCACAACTACAGTAGTAGGCATGATTACTTCATTGTAACTACTCACCATTTTTCCACTAGTTGCAAATTTGGGAATTTTTGGAGTAGCCACATTGGATCTTTTAACGTACACTAAGCAACGTCGATTAACGTCGTGAAATACTTCCTCTGATGTTTGACAGCTTATCTTTCTAAGTTTTCGATTTTTACTCGTAGATTGTGTGGACTCTCGTTTCATTTAGGATATTTGTTTCCCTGTTTTTGGTACAGACCCAATCCCCTACTGTACATATTAGTTTTGTTCTGAAGCGCTTTTATATATCTGGCATTCGCTGATATCCTATGTTTGTTGCCTCAGCGATATCACTCGACCGGCCTCTATGACACTTCTTATCTAATTAGGGTTGTCCTACTTTTGTTGTCATGTATAACTCTACCTTGTTTAACAAAAATAGGAATATTTGTCTCTCACTCTATCACTCTTACAATGAAATGCATAAGCATTTCGCTCATGAAAGCTCTCAATGATATGATATGCATATTTTTCGACATCTACCTGTTTTGATGATAGTATGTTTCTGAGAAAAATAAAAGTAAATTGCATAAGTTACATTTTTTATTTAGTTTTATTCATTGTACCAAGCAGTGTAAAACACTACGTAATAATACAATTTTTATCATAAATACCAATATTCATAACATCATAAAAGTGTTCCCGTTAATCGGACTTTATTGTTCTAAAAATACCTGCAAGTTACCTTATAATAAAACTACCTTTATTAGCATCAGGCCGAGAAGCTAGTAATACAAATATAATTTTTATCAAGCTGTAACATAAGTATTACGCGTTTTTTCAGGAGCTATTTTCTAATAGAAACAAAATGCTGAAAACCTGTTTAATGTTGAAATTAGTATTTGAGATATATTGCTCACTCAGTCTGCAAATTTCGTTGTGTTAACACCATTGTAAGAATTTTTAACTTATTAATTTGGAATGGATGTATCGGAAGAGCATATTCTCCATATTTTATTGCTTTTATTCCGGGAAAATCAAAATGGAAGTGAAGCCACTAGAGACATCCAAAATGTGTATGGAGGCGGTGTCATCAGCGATTTCAAGTGAGTGGATGGGTGGCCATGACTCAAGTGGTAGTGTGTTCGGTTTTCAATCGGACGGTTCGGGGTTCAATACCAGCCGTGCCCGAAAGACTTTTTTTTCATGCAACTCAAATCTCCTGAGATGAATGGTTGCCTAAATACAACATCAAGTCAATTTACACTACCCATGGAGCGAAATAACCACTGAGCCGAAAAATGTTTCTCTCTCTCTCTATACACTTAACACGTGCTCCGGCATTTTAAGAGTAGTCACACGCTTTGAGTGGTGACTTTTTTTTAAAGAAGTGTCGGCGTTGGTTTGCAAAGTTTAGAAATGGAAATTCTGACCTAAAGGATGAAACTCGTCCGGGTAGGCCAGGAGAACGAGACGGAGTCCACCATCTAAAGAAAGCCGACTGCTAAGGTAAGGGAACTCGCAAGAACTCAACGTAAGCTATATGACCATCGATACATAACAATTACGAGGAAAGTCATAAAGTTGGGAAAGCTATAGCAAAATAATCTTCAGCAAAGAATCGAAGCTTGTTCTACGCTTCTGTCGCGTCAAAATCAAGAGTCGGTATCGAAGACGAAGAATCTGTTTTTTACAATCCAGAAGAGACCGGAATATTCCAGAGATGGACTTCACCCGCTCAAGGTATTACTGTCCATTTTTATATATCTGGCATTCGCTGATATCCTATGTTTGTTGCCTCAGCGATATCACTCGACCGGCCTCTATGACACTTCTTATCTAATTAGGGTTGTCCTACTTTTGTTGTCATGTATAACTCTACCTTGTTTAACAAAAATAGGAATATTTGTCTCTCACTCTATCACTCTTACAATGAAATGCATAAGCATTTCGCTCATGAAAGCTCTCAATGATATGATATGCATATTTTTCGACATCTACCTGTTTTGATGATAGTATGTTTCTGAGAAAAATAAAAGTAAATTGCATAAGTTACATTTTTTATTTAGTTTTATTCATTGTACCAAGCAGTGTAAAACACTACGTAATAATACAATTTTTATCATAAATACCAATATTCATAACATCATAAAAGTGTTCCCGTTAATCGGACTTTATTGTTCTAAAAATACCTGCAAGTTACCTTATAATAAAACTACCTTTATTAGCATCAGGCCGAGAAGCTAGTAATACAAATATAATTTTTATCAAGCTGTAACATAAGTATTACGCGTTTTTTCAGGAGCTATTTTCTAATAGAAACAAAATGCTGAAAACCTGTTTAATGTTGAAATTAGTATTTGAGATATATTGCTCACTCAGTCTGCAAATTTCGTTGTGTTAACACCATTGTAAGAATTTTTAACTTATTAATTTGGAATGGATGTATCGGAAGAGCATATTCTCCATATTTTATTGCTTTTATTCCGGGAAAATCAAAATGGAAGTGAAGCCACTAGAGACATCCAAAATGTGTATGGAGGCGGTGTCATCAGCGATTTCAAGTGAGTGGATGGGTGGCCATGACTCAAGTGGTAGTGTGTTCGGTTTTCAATCGGACGGTTCGGGGTTCAATACCAGCCGTGCCCGAAAGACTTTTTTTTCATGCAACTCAAATCTCCTGAGATGAATGGTTGCCTAAATACAACATCAAGTCAATTTACACTACCCATGGAGCGAAATAACCACTGAGCCGAAAAATGTTTCTCTCTCTCTCTATACACTTAACACGTGCTCCGGCATTTTAAGAGTAGTCACACGCTTTGAGTGGTGACTTTTTTTTAAAGAAGTGTCGGCGTTGGTTTGCAAAGTTTAGAAATGGAAATTCTGACCTAAAGGATGAAACTCGTCCGGGTAGGCCAGGAGAACGAGACGGAGTCCACCATCTAAAGAAAGCCGACTGCTAAGGTAAGGGAACTCGCAAGAACTCAACGTAAGCTATATGACCATCGATACATAACAATTACGAGGAAAGTCATAAAGTTGGGAAAGCTATAGCAAAATAATCTTCAGCAAAGAATCGAAGCTTGTTCTACGCTTCTGTCGCGTCAAAATCAAGAGTCGGTATCGAAGACGAAGAATCTGTTTTTTACAATCCAGAAGAGACCGGAATATTCCAGAGATGGACTTCACCCGCTCAAGGTATTACTGTCCATTTTAAGCAGACTATCACAGCAGAAGTCTACTGTTAACAGCTGCGCAGATTAAAGTCGGCACTAGAGCAGGGATGTTCAGGTCTGGTTAATTGAAGGGGTATTCTATTCCATCAGAATAACGCTCGCCCTTCATACAGCAAGGACCACCTGCACATAGTTATAGGAGTTCGGTTCGGAAAAAATTTTGCACCAGCCTTATTCTCCAGATTTAGCACCTGCAGATTTCCACTTGTTTCGAAGTCTCCAAAACTTCCTTGATGGAAACAATTTTACATCTCTGGATAATGTCCAAAAGGCTCTTGGGGTATTTTTTTTTTCGTCAAGGCCAAACCGGTTTTTTGGTGACGGCATTAGAAGTTTCCTGAGAACTGTTCTCTAGTGAAGAAAAGTACATTGACAACTAAATTTTTGCATTTGGTGGAAATTAATTAACGTTAAACAGACCTTCAAACCTGACACATATGTTTGCTTGGTGTTAAGCATCTAAGTACTCTTGTATCTTAAGTTACACGTCTACATAAAAGGGGCTTTCTAACGTAATACCACCTTGATCAAAACGTTCCCGTAATAACCACCGTGTGGCGCTCCCATTATTCCGATTTGAGTTCTGTTTTTTTTTTAAGTTGGTGAATCTGTTGTTGAAATTCCCTCTAAATCTTAGCGTCATAGCTTGACATTTGCAAAAATTACGTAGCCAAGAGTACATCTATCTCTGTGTGTGTTGGGGATTTTTTACAATTTTAGAAATGGATTTAAATTTGCAACAATGAACTTGTATTAAATTTTGCGTAAAAAACGGATTTAATAGTGCGCGAACGTTGGAAATGTTGGAAAAGTGTTTCGGCAGCGATTTTCTAAAGAAAACGATCGTTTACCAGTGGCACGAGCGGTTCAAAAGAGGTCAATCGACGATGATGAACGCAGTGGCAGATCATCGACATCGAAAACCGACGAAAATATTGATGAAGTAAAAGAAATGTTGGTCAATAACCGCAAATTAACCATCAGAGAGATAGCGGAGGACTTGAACATTGTCTGTGGATCCGTCCAAGACATTTTGGTTAATGAAATGTGTTTCCGTCGTGTAGCAGCAAAGTTGGTGCCAAAAGACCTCAATTTCACCAAATGAGCCGAGACCAAAAAAACCACGTCGTTTTCAATCAAAAAAGAAGGTAATGCTCACGGTTTTCATAGATTACAACGGTGTAGTGCATAATGAATTTTTGCCAGAAAGCCAGACAGTAAACAAAGAGTATTATTTGGGCGTTATGAGACGTTTGCGTGAAGCAATTCGCCGAAAGAGACCAGAATTATGGGTAGAAAACTCGTGGATTTTGCACCATGATAATGCACCGTCGCACAGTGCCATCATTATTTGTAATTTTTTGACGAAAAATGCAACAAATACCATCCAACAGCCACCGAATTCACCTAATTTGGCTCCCTCTTTCTGTACAATCGAGTTAAAAGTAGTAGGAAGTAATGGAAAAATCGCAGGAATATAAAAAAATGTTTCGAGGATTGTATCAAGCGCTGGCATAAGTGTGTTGCAGTCGATGGGGATTACTTTGAAGGGAACAATATAGATTTAGATGAATAAACTTGTATTTTTAATTTTCTGAATAAATTCCGGAAACCTTTTGAACAAGTTGGTATACCTTATGAAAATCGGTTCTGTAGCATAATCGCATGGTTAATACCAAGATTCGTTTTTGCTTATTAATATACATACATATAATGATTTCTATTGTATACCACGCATTTTAACATCCATATATATAAAATGTTAATCGAATAAACGTATGGCAACACATTCCGCTTTTTTTTGATTAGTTAAAGCATAGCAACATAGAAAAAGCTTGTGGGAACACATGCGAAAAAACAATATCGATTTGTTATAAAATGAATACCTACTGGTAACTCTGGTCCTGTCAAAAAGTCCAGAGGATATCAATGATACACATACAATTGATCACTCCGTTTCAGACTTCGAGGCAGACTGGTCGCACTGCGGTTGTATCGACTTGTTAGAGGAATTACAAAAACAATGTCAATGTAAACCAGTGTCATTTCAGTGGAAATTTGTAGTATTTTGAACCGAAATCTGAGCGATAGGCACCCGTATTCGAAATAAAAGCTCTCTCATAATAGCCAAAATACAATGTTGCATGCGAGCGCGCATGCTTTTGTACGCTTCATACACTCTTTATATTGTACTTACGATAATTTGCGTCAAAAGCACGAACTCGAAATTTGCAATCCTAATGGCCAAACCACAATGTCGCGTTCGCGCGCGCTTGCTTTGGCATGCTTCATACCCGCTTTATATCGAACTTATGATAACTTGCAAATCCGGAATGTCTCTACGGCGTTGAGCTGACAGATAAAGTATTGTTTCCTTCAATGTTTAATACATGAATTCGTTGCACGAACTAGAGTAGAAATATACTCTTTTTATTTTTATTAAAATTCAATTAGGAGAAATAACTTCACAAATTAAAGAAACACAACATATTGCATACATAGTTCCAAACTACTACAATATTTTGTGCAAGAAATCAATAATATGATAATCGTAAAATATCATATTATGGAAGCTAACCACTGGGCGTAAGTAAAGGATTTTCCAATAGGGACTTAACAACTTTGAATTTAATTTGTGAACGCACTCTTTCACTAATCATCAAACTGTTACTGTCACCGTCAATTTATTCAGTAAACTCAACATTTTCATCATGGTAAAGTACACGAACGAGCAACGTTTGCAAATTATAAAAATTTTCTACCGAAATTCGGAGTCGGTGACCGCAATTTTAAGAGCGTTAACTCCAATTTTCGGTCGTAATTCTCGCCCTAGTAGACAGGCAATAACAAGTTTAGTGCAAAAATTTGAGTCTACATATTGGTTGTGTGATGTTGCCGTGTCAGTGACACAACGGATTGGTCGAATTGTCGAAAATATCGTTGCCGTTCAGGCGTCCGTAGCAAACCATCCAAATCAGTCATTTCCACTGCGTTCTCAAGAATTGGGCATCGCTCAGACCACATTATAGCGTATTTTGCGTAAGGATCTTGGTTTACATCCATACAAGATCAAGCTGATCAAGAATTGAAGCCGATGGACCATTTGAAGCGACGTACGTTCTCCGATGCGTCAAGATGATGAATTTCATCGCAAAATCATCTTCAGTGACGAAGCTCATTTTTGGCTCAATGGGTTCGTCAATAAGCAAAATATGCGTTATTGGTCGGGCGAAAATCCACATGTGCTTCATAAATCACCACTTCATCCACAAAAAATAACTGTTTGGTGCGGTTTGCATGCCGGCGGCGTTATTGAGCCATATTTTTTCGTCGACGATAACGATCGTCACATTACTATGAATGGTCAGCGTTATCACGCCATGATCACCGATTATTTTTGGCCCGAATTGGAAAATATGGACTTGGACGACATGTGGTTTCAACAGGATGATGCCACAAGCCACACAGTAAACGCTACAATCGATTTCTTGAAGAGTGAGTATGGTGAGCGTGTTATCTCAAGACATGGGCCAGTCGATTGGCCGCCTCATTCTTGCGATTTAACGCTGCTTGACTATTTTCTGTGGGGCTGCGTTAAGTCATTGGTTTATGCCAACACGCCGACGACGTTTCGGCCGAAATGTGTGGCCGAGTCGTTGAAAATTGGGTCCAACGAATCGACCGCTGCAAACGTGCCCGCGGTGGCCATATGAACGAAGTCGAGTTCCATTCATAAATGTTTTGATTGTACTTCAAGCCGATAATAACGTTTTTGAAATATCTCAAATGGTTTGCGTTTTATTTTAAAAAAAAAATTGTCAAGTCCTTATTGGAAAACCCGATACATTACACTATAATTTACTCAGTAGCTTCAAATCGAACAAATCAACGGCAAAAGCTAAACTAATTGCCAAATGTCAAATGTCAAAGCGCGAAAAAGTTGATATTAAGTCGACTGTCGCTTTGCAGTTGCGTTTATGATATTTACAATACTATACAAAGCTGACGCATAGCTTGGGGTAACATTAAGAATTGCCTCATATGTTTGCTTTGTTACTACTCGATATGCCAAAACCAGTACGCGCGAACGCGACATTGTGAATTGGGTGTCTGAATACTGCTTATTTTTGTTGAACAGGGTATAGATTTGTTTTTGGCTCATATGAAATTTATCCCAGTGCCATAACCGCCAATTCCTAAGGCGTCGGGCCCGTTAGTAATCGACTTTGAAATTGTGAACGTTGTTACTACTCGTAGCTCACATAGAATTCAAACGACGCTACTCTTTGTGCAGAAATCCTTACTTCTCTAAAAATATTTCAAGATTTGTGCCTCAAATACGTCGTAATAACTCCTGTACGTTAGGTTTGGGATGTACGCAAATGTTGCCACTGATCCCATGTGCGAAATTCTTCCGTAAAATTTTCACATTCTTGTTAGACTTTTGTAACATGGAAGTCATTCAGATCGAATAGTTTGAGCCTACGTACCATACAGTGTGATGAACATCTTGTGCAATGATTCATACGTTCATGAAACAACTAACTTGTTAAAGCACAAATGAAAGCATATTGAGAGGTACGCAAAGATAATTTCGATATGCACTATGAAATATGAAATTAGGATCAAGAAATAGATTATGACTGAAACCAATGAAATTGGTTAACACAGTACCGCTGAGCGAACTTTGTGTGAGAACTAATGCCTCTGTTACTATCGCGCTTAATATTTCCCTTCTTTCCAACGAGTTGTACCCCATAATGTGCCATTCTACCAAATAGTTGGTCTGTTTTTTAGGTCATATACAATTTTGCCGGATGGAATCATTTTCATGTTTGTTGCGCTTAATTAAAGAAAAAAAGTAAAAGATGAGTACGTAAGTTGCATTCATGAGAGCGCTGCAAATAAATTATCAAAACAATACGAGCCGCTAAAACAGAACGAGGTCTTCTGTTTCTTTTAATTTTCAAATTCCCATTCAACTATAAACAGATCTCGTAAATAAAAAATGTTTTCTAGGTCACCAGTCAACAACACCCAATTTACAAAGTACGGTTAATTCATTTTTACTTCAATATTATTTAAAGTGCTCATTAAAATATATATAAAATAGATTTACTCGTAACGCTTTGCAAATAAAATTTCGGGGTTCCAGCAATGCTTTACTTTGTTTTCTTAAGCTGTCGTGTTTCTATAGGCGTCACTAATTTGTTTCATTTCGCTAATCAAACCAAGAATATGCTGGTGTTTTTGCGTTTTATCAATCCAAGCAAGTATCGGCCTTTCTTGTCTTCTAGGCTGGAAGCTCTTTTACCATATAGACAGTGTTCTTCGACGATACGTGCTGAGTATGGCGATACTAGTTTATTCGCTAATGTTTTATCCACTATCGGTTTCTTTATGTTTCTTATTTGTAAATGGTTTCTTTATATGTAAATTTCGACTTATTCCAGAACAGATGGTAATTCCCAAACGATGAAAAGAAGAACGTTTGATATCGTGATTTCGTACTATTCACTTGCCATCCCTTTGGTGCTTGTATGAATAAATACACAAATGTATATCCCCTTTGCTTTGTGCCTCACGGATAGTTTAAAGAAAGTCTGGCACAGACTTCGGGAGGTCTTATTAGATGTTATTGCCTGAACGAGATTTTTTTGCCATTGAGTTGCCTCTTGCTACAAGTAAGTAAGAAGCAAGGCGGGCTCGACAAAACCCAATTCTAAATAGAATTTTAACACTATTTTTGACTCGCCCTCAGACAATTGCACCAAACATAAATTTGTCGGCACTGTGTTATTGATCACACACCATTTCAAAACACAATGGTGCTCCTATTTTTAACAATTGTACAATATTTCCATTGTTTAGGCTCTGTTCATTTCAACTTAAGTTACTAACCCTGGTCGCCTTCTCAATATAAAGAAGCGATCAATTGATTTCGCAAATTTCTGTTCATTTCTGTTCTTTATTTTTGGCTTTTTTTTAGTTGCCTCTTTCAATATATATTCAATCGTCATTAATTAATATATTTATTTTTCCGTAGATGCAAAACCAATAAATTCTGCTTCAATTATAAAACATCCATCGTTCTTCCTCAAAAACTCAATTGAATACACATTTCCACAACATTTTGATTGCAATGCTCTGGACGACGTGCTCGCAATTGTATTACATGTCCGCAACGTTGAAAAGGATTCAATAGACATTCTGAAAGATGGCAAATTTTTCCATGTTAAATTCATTTCTATAGGTGCTGGTTACTATCCCAACCATTATGCATTTTATTTCGAATTCCCAATAGAAAGCGAAGTTAAAATCGATTCTATCGAAGCAGAAGCATGGGATAATAATGTTGTTTTAAGTTTGAATCTCAAAGATTTCCAAAACATCGGAACTTACTATGCAGGTCTCGATAAAACTGATCTAAAGGAATTTAAAATTCAAGATAAATTCATTACTAGCACTTCGCGGCAATCAAAATCACATGAGAATCTATCTCAACTAGAAGTGTCCGTAGAGCGATCCGAGGACGAAAAATCTGTGGAAATTGAAATAAAACCCAAATTACCAGATAATTATACTTTCGGTGAAGAAGAAGACGACGATGATGATGGAAAGAAGAACTGTTTGGGGAAAACTAACAAAAAGCATAAAAAGAAGAATAAGAAACGCCGGTCCCTATCAGAATCTGCTTGTGATGACATTAAACAGCATCAACAGCAAGTTGCGGCTGCAAATAAGAACAAACCTAAAGCCGAGAGAAACAACGCCAATAATAACAATAATATCAGTAACGAGAACGACCCCAAAAATGCCTCCGATTCATCGCCGGAACGAATGAATGACGAGAGCAAAGGAAATATTCAAATTCCTAATCGCAAACAGAGAAGCTATTCGGAGTCGCGTGACCATAGCGGACCCTCATTCAAGGGCATCTTAAAACATTACAGCAGATATGCTCGCATATCAGACAGCTGTTCATCCATCGATGATCCAAGCTCGTTCTCGTGCTCTATCGATGGCGGATTGCGTTTCGCGCAGTCATTCAGTGATATTCCGGAGGAGAATTCTTCCCAACAAGGCCTCTCGGAGAGCTGCAAGAAGACTGTTAGATTTAATGAGGTGATAAAGAAGCAAGTATTTCGGTGAGTATCAAAGATAAAATGTATTGACCTAGATTTCAGTCTCAAAATCAAATGATAAAGCCTTCCGTTTGACTGACGTAAATATCATATTTGTATTTAAGATAAAACAATATCATATTTTATTAACAACGGCTATTTTGTGCTTCCGGTGCAAGCAAGTGAATGAAATAATAATCGCCAGTGAATTACTTAATAAAAATAAGTGTTTTCAAACTTAAAGTGAAACTAAAGCAATTTTAAATTTTACTCTATTTTTAGTTTGGACTCGAGCATCTTGGGTCAGCGGAAGAAAAATCAAAAGAAGAAAAATAAAAAGCGTGCTCTTCAGCGTCGCCATAGTGAGGGCGATTCAGCAGATTATGAAGATAATAAGGTAAGTGTTGTGTGGACTAGAAATTAATGACGACAAAATCGCTGTAGTGCGCATGAAACTACAAACAGTCTAAAAATAGTTTTCTCACGAGTACTTATTTTCTTGAATCCATGTCTGATGCGTATATGTGTTTGCCGGCACAATTTCACACATTTGTGAGATATGAATTAGATGTAGTCCACAAATTGTATTCTTTTCTACTATGAATTGAAACGAAGTACTCGTGGTAGATATTATTATTTAAATTAACTTAAAAGCGCTAATGTGATTAGTACCTTAAAAGTTAAATGTTCTTTGAATGAGATCAGCGCATTAAAATTGGTAATGCTTCGAAAGGTGTTCCATTTAAGAGTTCGCATCGTTTGGACATGGGACGAGGTACGGCTAAATGATCCTAATTGATTCACAAAATGTTTAAAATTGATAACGCGTCGAAAGGTGTTCCATTTAAGAGTTCGCATCGTTTGGACATGGGACGTGGTACGGCTAAATGATCCTAATTGATTCACAAAATTTTTAAATAGGTTGGATTGCTGGTACACTTTTGCTGATATAATTCGTTCAAACAAACCCGACTTGGCAACTTAAGTATTTGCAAGAACCCAGCAAAAACCCTAAGGCTTATATAAGGATTATTTCAATGCAATTTATTCCTTAGCATTTAAGGGTTGGTAAATATAAGGAATGTTGCGTCAATGTAACATTCCTTATTTTATTCCGTATACTAACACAGGCCGTGTCATTGGCCATAAGGCATAATTGAATTCTCCTTATACATACCTTAATATAAGTCTTAAAAGAGAAAAATATAATACAAGGGTTAAATGATTCAATCTATCGTTATTATTTATTAGGAATAAATATACATATACATAAAATCAATATGTTAACTAAAATTAATTGCACTTCATTGAGAAATTTTGTTTACTATTTAAAACCACTCTTTTTAACTTTCACTGTTTACTTTTACATCCGCGGTATGCAACAGTCGCCTCTAGAATAACACATGGGTACAATATTTCGTCATTCTTCCCTTTTCCTAGAAATTTGAAACAAATTTGAAATATGTTCGAATGCTTATGAGTCATATTTTATTTTCATACGCGGGAACACTTATATTTACCTTATACGAGGGCCGTTCAATATATTCTCGGTATCGATATGAAGGAAAATGCGAATTCAATTTAAATTGTTTTTATTTTTATTTTATATTAATATAATCTCCCCTAACATCAATGCAATTGTTACATCTTGAGATAAGCTTTTTTAAACCCTCAAAAAAATAAATTTCCTCTTTCTCTGCAAAATACCCATTTATTGCCGACTTGAGTTCTTCATCATCCGAAAATCTTTTTCCACGAAGACATTTTTTCAAATCCGGAAACAGGAAATAATCACTAGGGGCAAGGTCTGGACTATAGGGTGGGTATTGGATTTCTTCGAAACCACAATCTCGCGCAGCAGCCTTGGAAACTCGCGCCGTGTGAACAGGAGCGTTGTCATGAAGAAGCAACACACCCGCTGCGAGTTTACCCCGTCTTTTCTTTTTAATTTCCTCCCGCAAATTATGCAAAGTGGAAGCGTAGGATGTGGCGTTGATGGTTTCACCTTTTTTTTTGTACTCAATGAGCAAGATTCCCTTTGAGTCCCAAAAAACTGTGGCCATGAGCTTCCCAGCAGACGGAGTGACTTTGAACTCCTTCGGGGGGTCTGTTCCTTTTTTATGCCACTGCATGGACTCTTGTTTGCTTTCAGGGTCATAGTGGTGGACCCATGTTTCGTCCCCAGTAACAATTCGATCCATAACACCGTCCGCGTTCTCACTACACATCTCCAAAAGCTCTCTACAGCATGCGATTCTCACTTTTTTCTGAGGAGCTGTGAGCATTCGTGGCACCCACCTTGCACTGACCTTTGAAAGGTTAAGATGGTCATGAAGAATGGTGTGAATGGTACCAATTGAAAGCTTGGTGATCTCTGCCATCATTTCCACCTTTATTCGGGCATCCTCAAGAACAAGTTTTTCGACTTCTTTGATGCTTTCTCCCGTACAAGCAGTAGCCGGGGCGCCGGAGCGGGGGTCGTCTTCAATGCTCTCTCTGCCTCTCTTGAACTCACTTGACCACTTTTGCACAGTTGATAATGAAGGTGCGGAACCCTGGTAAACAGCCACCATCTCTTCATGAATAGTTTTTTGACTTTTTCCTTGCTTAGTGAGAAATTTAATTACAGCGCGATGCTCAATTTTCACCATCATCGTCTCAGTTGACATTATGATTCTGTTTAACTAGAGATAAAACGCGAATTAATAATCACATTTATATGAAATTTTACATGAATGCACTAAAATAATAGTATTACTTGATAAATAAGTCAATTTATATATACAACCACAGCTTCACCCCGATACCGAGAATATGTTGAACGCCCCTCGTAATAAGGATCTTACTAAGGCATTACGATTTTGGATTTCCCTTATGAATCCCTTAGCCTAATATGCCTTATGAAATTTTTTGCTGGGAAATGTTTAGGATATCGCTACACTTACATTTTCCTTGTAAGCATTTCCGTTTTCAGGTTGTTTTCTACGCTTCACTGGTTCCATTGCATCGGGTGGTTGACTGATATTCAAAGCTACAACACTTCGTTTGATTTTTAAAGCGATACATATACTCTAAAATCTTAACGCCGTATAGCCAAGCTCTTTTTTCTTCAATTTACAAAATGCCGCTTACGCTTGTTGAATTTCTTTGGCGGGGTTTGTATTATTATTTAATATTAATTAACTGAGCTACATATCAAGAAAATATACATCACGAAGGGCTCAAATATTGATATCAGGTAGTTAGATATCGGTATTGATAATCTGAACCCATAGAACGAATAAATATGAATTTGAACGTGGTGCTGGGAATAGAGAAAGTGCTTCTTATATGTTGATGCAAATCTTCAAACTGCCTTACGGTTAAAAACTTTACTTACAAGTTCTCTTAGGAGTTGGGTTTTCTTCTTAACATGACGTGTTGAGAGTGGCGGTGGCGATTTTTGCTTCGTTGAATTTGATATCTTGTTTCGTCATGTACTCGTAGTTAAAGGTCCTTCTCCAGGAGGTTACAGGCTACCGGTTGTCCGTAACATAATAGCACATGTTTGTCAACGAAAGCGAGAATGTCTGCTGGGGTACCGTTGGTAAGAAGTTCCGCCAATAAGTTGATGGACATTAGTTGGAGTAAAACTGGAGTCATTGGAAATATCAACAATACTTAATTGATAGGTTAAGGTTAGGGAAATAATGATAATAATTTAGCACTTAGTGTTTTAACGCCACATTGCATTCTATTGAATATCATAGAAACTGTCACACAAAATGCGTTTTTATGTGTGATGTAAAATACAAATCCTTCATTTTAACGCGGCGTTAATATTGGTTCTTTTTGTGAAACATAATGCAAATATTAATTGAATGTGTGCGTAAATATCCATGTTTATACGACCAGAGTATAAAAACTAGAAGAACATTCTTTTAGAGGCCGAAATATGGGAAACTATTTGTAAAGATTTGAATGAAAATGAATGAAATGCCACTTTGACAGGTAATGCAAACTTCAGTAGCTGTGATGTACAGTGATGACCGCTCTTTGTTTGACGTCTTTTAACGCGGCGGTTATAACACGACGTTAAATAATTTCGCCGCAACATGAAATAATCTTGAACGTGTTCTGTTTGACTGAGGCTGAAACTTGCAAACGGCTGGAGTTTTCAGTCGTGTGGCGTCTATGCACAATCGAAAAGTTAAAAACGCTTTTGTTTCGTGATTTATAATTTTGCTGGAAAACACTACTTAAGTGCAACTTTTACAGAAAACTTCAGAAAGCCCAAAACTGCTTGTAACCAGGAGAAGTGACAAACCTAGGAGTAAGCAGAGACAATTGGACAAAAACTGAAGATTTATCCGCAGAAGTCCGTAGAAATTTGAGGCTGCATGTTATTCTTTGTAGGTTGCATCCTATCATATCACATACCATCAATGATTTTTATCGTCGATACAAGCACCAAAATGACGAAGCGGTGGTAAACGAGATGTATACAGAAAACAACGGATCTATTCTTGAAGATATTAAGATACCCTTTTATAAACACACAGCCATGATCATTTTCTCGATCATTTTCCTACGTCAAAGCCGACTATATTAGTAACATAAGTGTCAGTTAAAAATCACTAGGGAGATCATTTGAACCGTCTTACCACAGGAATCATGCTGGTTGGCCATTTGTTGACTGCTATCATTCTTTATTTTCACAGCCTTATGTCAAGAAGCAAAATTTTATTGCGCCAAGCATGAGCAATGGGAAGTTTTATAA
This sequence comes from Volucella bombylans, assembly GCA_949129095.1. Taxonomy (NCBI): domain Eukaryota; kingdom Metazoa; phylum Arthropoda; class Insecta; order Diptera; family Syrphidae; genus Volucella; species Volucella bombylans. Next base: position 167,349,799 of record OX422141.1, on the reverse strand, counting down.
ACGAAGAGGACCCTTGATCATAAACGTTAAAAACGCGAATTCTTCCACACCCGACGATTTTGTTATTGGGATCGGCTGGTGGATCAAAACCTTTAGCAGAATGCAAATCAAAGTACCACATCAAAAGTCGTATTTACAAATTTTGATTTCATCTAAGCATATCATACAACCATGAAAATAGCTTGTAAACCATGTTGTAATTATCTACAATTCATAAATATCTACGAAGACGTTTCCACCTTTTAGTGCTTATTCATACCGTGCCAAAATCCTAGTGGGCTAATTAAGATCCCTGTTATGATGCAAATTGTGTTATCAAGTGCTACGTCAGTTTGTTAAATAAGTGAACTATTCGGTCATACCAGTGACCAAAATTTAACAATTGAATATACATGATAAAGCGATAGGATGTAAAGCTTCCCCTGTCGTCCCTTCCTTCTTAAAATTATGCATGCCATCACTTTCATAACAAAGACATAAATTTAGGTAACCCTCTGTCCAGCAATGTTTGTTTCTGCCGTAAGATCACAAATACCTCTCCAGCGCTCACAATCCATCTTGATGATAAATATTTTCCCATGGCAATTTTTGTGCTACATAGCTGCGGATGGCCCCTTTGAATTTAAGGCTAGTGCTTGGTGCTTATTCGACTTGTTCAGCAATTGTGTCTACTTAGTTAGGCTTGTCACTCCTTTGCACTGCATTGCGGATTGTGGTCTCGTATCTCAGGTGAAGATAGTCCCTAAGAGATGTGAAGAGATTCCGAAATCTGTCCGTATTGTACCCGGACATTACTTGCATGTTGACGCGGTTGCTACTGATGGATACAGTACGAAGACGTGTGTCTGCCATAAGATGATGATCGCGGGCACAATTCATTATCGGTGCAACGTTTGTTTCGAAGCTCTTAAGACTGTTTTATTCATATTCTTTTCTGGATGTTTTCTGCCAGTTAGAAGAGAGATGCGCTAAATAATGAACGGAGCTAAATTGGCTTCAAAAATTGGAATGCTTATCCTCTGTCGGATGAGGATGATGGTAATCTTCTTTACTCTACATGGAATCTTAGCGTCAATATCCTGTCACTGACAGGACCTTCAGCTTTAACTTGAAATCTAAGTTTTGATTAATTATAAAGTGTTTCCACGCTTTTGAGTTGTCATTTTGTCTTGTTTTTTTTAGCTGTTAAATGCTCACATTTTCATATTTCCTTTTTTTACTTTCAGTCTCCAAACAATCACGAACAATATCTTAAGGAAAGGGTAGGCGAGAGAAAATCTGCTAAACACGATAGTGGTCTCGATCTTTCAACTCAGGACAAAAACGGAAATCGTGCTTCTATGCGCAACCGTATTGAATCAGAATCTTCCGATCCAGACTCGAAGAACACTCTTATGTTTGATATGGATATGTAAAGCTGCGGCTAAGCAATAATGTACCCACCATGTATTGAATTTTAGATCACTCTAAGCAACAATCTTTTTATTTAATGGATTGGTTGCAATTAATTTGTCCTTTGGTACAAATGAGTTGATGTTTGTTTTCTTCTTTACTAATTGTATACTGAGTTCTTAAAAACAAGTCTTAGTTTAAAAAATTATTATATGCCTTATGTCAGTTACGGAAACAAACAGATCATTAAATATATTTTAATATTTAAAGTGCTCGTTATATATGCACCAATAAGAGTTAATTGTTTTAGAAATTATTCTCATTACAAGAGAAAACAAACACAAAATCTACATGGTAGAACGAATTGAACAAAAAGGAACAACGTAATATATCAAAACTAATAAAATAAGAGAAATCAATTAAATTTACATATTTAAAAAATAATTGCGATAAATGTCGGTTATTCCTGGTGAAACGAATTTTTTGCACCGAATCCTTTCGAGAGATCGTAAAATCATATTGTATTTAAATCAGATCAAATTGTATTTGAATATTGTAAGAAAATTAATGATAATTTGTCACAGCCAATAAATGCTATTAGTAATATTTGTTTACGAGAATTAATTGAGGTATTTGTATAACAATTATATCTTACTCTCTTATTATACTAGTATGTCATTTATAATGATGAATTTTTAAAATAAAATCTTAAAAAAAAAATTCAAATAATTAAATCTTAATTCATTAAGGTGAAGGTATATCATTACGGAGATCAGACAAATTTTTAATCCGTTCAAAGATCTTCGTAGAAGGCAATGTATTTCGATTTTTCTCTGGATAGAAAGTTAAGTGAATTAGTTCAAATTGATTTTTGAAAGTGTTCTTAAAAGAACATTGCTGGCACAATGAGAAAGTAGTGCTTCCACAAAATTGGTCACGGGTGTTCATTGAGTGTAGTTTTATTTCATTTTTTCCCATGAACACCAAAGATATATTTTATTATATTCGATTTTAGATGTGTTCCTTTTGGGAAACAAAAAAGACTGCCGGACGATTTTTGCGAAGATATCACGTCTACTGGATGAAACCCATTGATCCGGAGGAGCTCCTAGCAGTGCTGAATGAGATAGAGTGCGAAGGGTTCACATTCGTGGAAGTTAAGCCATCCATCATGGCTAGAGCCAAAATTGAGAAACGGATACTTCCACTTTTCCTGGTTCTGCTCAGTCCCAATAGCAAATTTGATAGTCTAAGCAGCATCAAATTCCTGGGCTATAGTAAGTCTATCAGTACAGCAGGAAAAAGTAAAAAGCAATTCTGTCTACTTGTGCTGAAGAAGTCAAAATATACCGCAAACTATTGGGATTGACCCTATATGCCTATAGTATATAAAAAACAGTAGATCTATCTCACAGCTAAACGTCGCACATAGGAGTAAAATTGAGAGGTGAAAACTTTGTGTAGCGGACGTATTTATCAATATGAGGCAGTCCTTTTTTTTTGTTGTGAAGCATGTGGCGTGACAAAATGAGTTCAAATTTAGCTGTTGCATTGTTTGCATTTTTTTTTTTGCAATGCGTGACAATTTGGTGAGTGTTGTTCAATAAATAAGTGATTTTAAACTTGAAATTTTCAAATTTAAACATCGACTTCAGGGATGTATTAATAAATTCAGTTGACTTTTGGAAATATTAAGCTGCTGTTTTTTGTTTAAATTTTTAGTTTTAGTGGTTTTGATATAGTATACCCCGCCATTCTGCATTGGTTTGGAGCTTTTAAGTTACTTTGAATGTTCTTTTGAATTGATGCAAATGGCCGCCATATTAAACACTCTGCGAATGAGTTTTTCAATTTTGTATTAAAAGCACTCATACGCCATACAAGATTTTTAAATTATAATCACCCTTATTCCGCGTGGCGTTTTAAAAGCGTTTCGTTAGTAAAACGCCACACTGCAATTATGTGTGACGTTTTTACACCGTTAAACGCCATTTGTCGTTGAATGGTTTGTGGAACCCATTGTTTGACGACTGAAGGCGTCTGAGCACTTTGACTGTTATTCTGTGAGGCGTTGAACGCCATAAAACGACAGAAAAAACGACGGTACCTGTCGATCATAAAATAGTGAACGCCTGAGTGAGAACATCAACTGAATATGTAAGTTTTCTTAATTTGTTAACTTATTTGTCAATATTTATTTTGTTTTGCAGGGTCAAAATAACAAATCAAAAGCAATTTAAAGCCTTGGTAGAACTAATGGAAGTCAATAAGCCTTAATCTAACGGATTTAAAAGAGGATGTGTAAACGTTGATGTTAAAGCCGAATGGGACAACATAGCCAGAACACTTAACAGCCTAGGACAACCGACAAGAGACGCGAAAGAATAGCAGAAAGTATGTCCTTAATTTATTACTGGCAAATTTTTCTATAACTAAGTGCATATTCGTATTCACAGGTCTGGTCTGATATAAAATTTAAATTAAAAAAGAAAATTTTATATAACAAAAAGGAGTGTAAAGCCACTGGAGGAGGTGAATTCAGACAAAAATATTTGTCAGATTTGGAACAAATGATTTCAAATCCCTTCAATCCGAAGGGAAAAACTGTGGGTTTCGCGGAGAATCGTTCCATTCCACAGCCGTCTACCTCATCGCAAGATATACATATCAAATACAACATCCGGTTCAAATCAAGATACATTTTTTCCAGATTCTCCCATCGTTCTAAATACGAACGAGAGCACCAGTGCATTTGCAGATCTAACAAATATGAAAACAATTCTAGAGGTTCAACCTGAAGCAGAAAAAATAAGCCGTCAGAAAATACTAACGTTCTCAGATAATCACAGGATGTTAGGATTGCTACAGACGCAGACGCAAGTACAGGAGAATTTGTACAAAGAAGTGAAAGAGTCTCTATACCGCATTGAAAACTATTTAAAAGAAAGTAGCAGGTACGACAGAAAGCGGTTCTATTTGGAAGAAGAAAGACTCAAAATCAAAATTATGGACTTGGGAATAAGGAAAAAGTAACTGGATATCGAAGAGCGGAGAAGACTTGTTGAGGAATCCAAGGAATACACACGTTAATATGAAATTACTTGTTTTTTTCTGATTACTTTATATTTTTTAATTTATGTTCTATTTTACTTTTTAAGTTTTCTATATACTAAATAAATAACAGAACTGAATTATGTATGTTTTTATAAAAAAAAATTTAAATAACGTTAAGCAATTGATTTCTTATATATGCAGCTACTTGGTCATCGTTAGTGCTTGGGCTTATATCAATTACATTTGAATTTGAATTGTTTGAAGAATATACACCATTTGCATCTTCTTCTATATATGTACGTTGACAATTTGTGTTGATTTCTCAGGTTGCAAACATTTTAAATCTGAAAATTAGGCACGATATATCGGTTTTGAAGTGAAATTTATCTTGCCACTTACTTTGCGTCCGGCAAATCTAATGGATTAGATTTTTTTCTTATATTTCTTCGTATGCGAATAAGTTCTTGTTTTCGCACATCCTCGTCTTCATCACTAATCCAAAATAATGCAACACTATTCATATTTATTTATTCAACTTATATTTTTGAAAACTTTGTTTTGATTAATTTGAAATATATCTGTCATGAACGTAAATCAGCTCTTGCAATGACAGTGGATCGTATGTGGAGTGTATACCTACTTACCGACGAGGGCGTTTTGTGGCGTTCAATTTCTGGAATAACTCTTTAAAAACGAAACGCCTTAAAAAACGACAATCGGCGTTTTAGTAAAACGCCACGCGGAATAAGGGTGAATTTTTTATAAGTTGTGGAACTGTTTTCTGTGATGCGGAAAGCGGTTTATGTGTTCTAGTCAGAGTACAATGTGAGTATTTATTTTACGGACAATAATAAGCTAACATAAGTCATTTTTTTCTATTAGGATCATCAGGTTCAAGAATTGTGACCAAAAAATATTTGTTTGATATTATGGAAGAAAATAAAGGGGATATAAATTAAGAATTATTTTATTAAATAAATTTTATTAAATAATTCTTGTTCACAAGAACAACTTCAAAGCCAAAAGTTTCAAAAATTTTGTGCGATTTTAAGCGAAAATGGTTTGAATCGAAGAGGAGAAGGGTTTCTTTTTAGAAAAAAATAAATCGTGGCTTGAAGGAACCTTCACAATTCCAATCGCAAGTACCAGACTTGGGTGACCTGAAGAGTCGTTTGAAGAATTAAGCGATAGGAGTAGGAAAAGAAAAACTGAAACAATTAGGGAAACACTTAAAACTGAGGAATTAACGTTTGCAACTCAAATGAAGATAAGAGAATCTGGAAAAAATCTGGCATCGAAAGTTTTAACTGATATTTTAAAAACTCAAAGAGTCCTTAAGTATAAAATCTTACTGTGATAGCCTTAAAGAAAATAAAGGAAAACTACCGATTCTTCAGGCTCTTTCCATGTTTGTCGATTATCAAGAAAATAATATGAAATTATCGTAGCAACAAATAAGGGTTTTTCCCTTGTTACAGTTTACTTCAAAAAGCCAAAAAAAGATTGTTATCCTGTCGAGGGATCATATACTGTGACTGAAACCTTAGCCGAAGTCCATCTTCAGGATTTATTAGACCACATCACACATCGATTGCTAACGTTTTTTCAGGATGTAACACACACTTTAAAAGAAGAATGTAGATCCCTGAAACTATGGGGTTGCGACGGATCCCAGCAATACAAACAAAAATTCGAAAATAGTCCAGAGTCAAATGCTTCTACATTCTAAATTTCACTTGCTCCCCTGTGGCGGGTTTGTGGAAAAAAAATCATTTGGCAAAATCAAACTCCATCTTCACAATTAGAATAAGTTTTGTTACAGAGAGCACAGACATAACTAAAAGTGAAGTCAGCTATATTGAGAACAAAGTCGGCTTTCTAGTCAAAACGGAAATTTCCATGTATTTCTAATACGAGTATACTCGTACATATTATTTCTTACTATGGTTGATCATCAACACAAAAATGCTTTATATGCGGGTCAATTTCATAACATTTTAATAATTTAAGTATGGCAAATACCAAAATTAATGAAAAACCTATTGAGTTTGGATTGTCAATCTTACATAGACAAATCAGACTTTTTGAGTCTTCTTCATCTTGCTTATAATAAACTCCTTTAAAAAAATGACAACTTAGAACGGAGGATGGCAAAGATACTCGTATATGTAAGATCAGAAAAATCGAAACTAAAAAGGAATTTAGGAATATCGGCCTAATAGTGGATTTTCCACGAGCTGATTTTGGGAACACCAATGACGGTAACACCAGTCGAAGATTTTTTAATAACCCGCATGTTGCCGTTGAAATAACATGAACTATTTCAAGTAGATAAAAAATGAATACCTTAAAATTTGAATTATGGGCAATGGATACAGCCAGACTTTATGTTGAGTTATACCCATGTTACCCTATGACTCCCACAATGCATAAGATATTAGGCCCGATCATCGTAACCGATCGGAACGGAATTTCCTCCGATTTTCACGAATATAACCTCCGAAAACAAATTTTCTTGTGCGATGTATGACCCCAAAGTGTCAAAGTAACAGCAACGCGTCTCAATTTCACGCAATGCATTCCGATGCATGACATGATTATCTTTCCGATTATCTCCGACATCAATACAAATGTGACAAAAGTTCCGCAAGCATGGGTACTCATTAGAATTTTTTTGAAGCTGTAAGTAAAAATTATGGAAGAATCGTCTACTAGTACTTTCACAAAATGAAATAATTTGTCTCACGCTGCATCTGAAAGTTCGAAAATATTTGATACATTTTTCAAAAATCTTCCTTTTTCTCTGCCTAATGTTCTCTGTTCATTTCCATTTTAGAAATGTTTTATTTTAACAAATTGAATGTCAAATACATGCGTCGGTACGCGTCTATATTTCATTTATGATTCGGATACCATGAAGCAAATTAATCCTCCGATCGGTTACGATTCCATGGGTCTACAATAATTGAAAACGCTCTTCTTCCTATTGTCAGCTTTCTGAAGAAGCACCAGAAGCCAGAAATAATTCTCTAGGAGAGATTGCAACATCGATGTTCTTACTAGATTGCTATTGACTTCTGATCCATTTATTAGTTCCATCAGAAAGTTAACATCGAAAATAAAAAAGGTATTTTCGAAAGAAACCTGAGAAATGCTTCTATCAGAGGACACAAATGCCACTGATATACATATGTATATCTTGACAATGATGAAGGCAAGGAAGATAATTAGGATTTTGTTGATAAAGAGTCATGAACAGAATCCATTACATACATTGCATCGAAAAATAATTTTGGCCAGGTTTTTGATGCAAATAATCCTATGAGTGTGTGCGTTGGTTAAACATCGACCCATACGCATTCAAACACCACACTCACTCCTCAAATTACGTTCGCCCCAATGGGGAAGAACAATACAACAAATGAAGGTAATTTCATAAGCACCGGAGTATCGAGTACTTCTTCCATTGGCATATGAGTCGGTTTCGAAGTTGGATATAGGAACAGTATAAGGGAAATTTTAAAATGTAAACCCTTTTTTGTCTCTTCCAAGAGAAGATTAAAACGCAAAATAGTTCCACTAATTAATATTTTAATTTGTATATTTAATTCATAGTTATGAATGTAGGAAATTCTTTGTACACGCATACGTTTGTACCTAGTCCTGCCATAAATTCTATTACAAATATAAAACGATATAAAAAAAAAACATTTTTGATTCAATTTTACTAATACATTATATCCGTTATTAAAAAAAAATGGTATCACTCAAAATGACTCCCTTTTCCCTTAATACAAGCTTTTAAACGTTGTTGCAATAAAGCAATAGCGGCGTGCATTGTAGCTAGTTTTGACCTTCTTCCCAATCTTCCGCTCCTGTACAACCACGTATATTGACCCTGAGCCACTTTTGAGTATTGGTTACACCCAGCACAAGACCCCCTAACACATCTTCTTGGTAAACACCCGTTTACCAAGCTTTATCGCAGAAATGGAGTGATGTGACACCTTGGTGAGATATTCCCCACCAAACCATTACGGAAGCAGGATGCATAAATCTTGTCGTCTTGTTTGTTGAAAACTTCTTCCACTGTAAAAATTTTCTCATTCGTAGACAAAAAATGTTCATGGCCATTACCCGCATGGAACTACAAAAGTTGAGGAGTTAAGAGATGTCCCGTTGACCGGTGACATGTATATATTTGGTGAATACGAGTATCTCGAGTTCTCTGGAAATGACCTCTGGACCGTTGTACGATTAACTGCATACGAGATGTTGTTCCATCTGCACTTTCCCATTTTCTCTTCAGCAAACCATCTTGCACACAAAACGAGTCCCACAGTGCCCAATATGCCTTTTCTTGGAGCTGAAACACTGTCTCTTCGTTACTGCATTCGACTTTGCAATTGAACCTTGTACTGGTAAACCTCCCCCATGTGGCTATCCCCAAACCGTTGCTTTTCGATTACGATTGCTTGAAACAATTCTGCTGCAAGACCGTGTAAGGCCATTGCTGGGGCTAAGCACTTCTCCTCATTGTCCCAGTGGTTCGCACAAGCAGCCATTTCGAACTGGTTCTTATACACATATTATGAGGTCTGGCCATCCAATGAGAGAGGCTTCATTCTTTCAGTTTCTGTTTTCGCACTATGTCGAGCTCTTTTGCCAGTTGCTCAACTTTTCTGTAAATTTGTTCGAATTTTTCATCAACCTCCTTCTCTATTCTTTTCAATTTGTCATCGAATTCTTCGGACTTTGGCTGTAGAATGTTCTTTTGCTCTTCCAGCCTTTGTTCGAGGCTATTATTTTGTTCGTTAGTTCTAAAGTAGAATTTGAAATGTGAATTACAGGTAATGATAAAGTAGTTTAAGTAAAAGATAAAAAAAAAGTAAAAGTAGTTGAGAAAATTTATTAAATTGTAAATTGAATTGTAATTCGCTGACGCAAGAATTGAAGCTGTACAACCATAGACAACGACGTAAGTTCGCTAATTGGGCGCTGGAAATGTTGGCCGGTGACCCGGACAAGACCCATTTTCGGCTCAGTGACTATGCCACAAGATTGACTGTTTGTTGCGGTTTATGGCATTGCGGCATCATCGGACCTTATTTCTTTCGAAATTAGAAACGAGGCACCGTTACCGTCAATGGCATCAGGTATAGAACGATGTTAACTGACTTTCTGTAGCCGCCGCGATCATGCGATTTGACAAAATTCGATTAATTTCTCTGGGGCAGCCTCAAGTCTACGCCAACAAACCAACTTTGGACGAGCTCGAGGCTCGTTCGTTATTGCCTGAATAACGTCGCACATATTGGACCGAGTCATCAAAAATTACACCGACCGCTTGAAGCAGTGCCAACGAAGCCGAGGCGGTCATTTGATGTGCTATTCCACACATAATGGCATAAACGTAGCTTCAAAATAAAGCCAGAATCAATTTTATATCTCATACCGTTGTTGTTTTATTTAATTTTTTTGAGTCGGAGTAAGTACATAGAATTCTATCCTGAACAGGTCTTATACAATACAAGCTGATTCGATTTGTAACAGTGATGACATCGTCGAAAACTTGTTCTCCAATCACTGTTTTTACGAGGGTGTGGGCTTTAGTAGCTTCCTTTCTCTAGAAACGATCCACTTTTTAGATACGAAAGGACTTCAGTTCAGTTTATATGCATTTTAATTACATCGAATTAATTAACACTTACAAGCTATACAAAAAAAAGCTTAAAAATTAGCTTAATTAACTTAAAATTATCTTATTCTAACTTACTGGCCTTACTTATAGTCTAATTTTATTTTTATTTTAATATTAATTAATACTAAAACTAAGAAAATAAATTTTAAGTAAAAACTTAGTGAATGGACATTTTTTTAATTTTTTTTTATAAAACCTAAAACTAAAAGCCTACAGACTACCTAAAAAATAAATCTTAACCTACTTACATCTACTACATACATATATATATATATAATATACGAAATATACAAATATATGTATATATATATACAGTTTTTCAGTTTTTATTTTTATTAATTTTTTTTTGTATTTATATTTTATTTTTCTTAAAACTACCTTAATCCTACCTAAAACTATGTAAGCCGGCCAAGGCTAATAAAATAGTCAGACGACCGACTTTGCTTCCTATGGAGCTACCTAGTACTGGAGGAATTGGACGAGGAAGCTTCCCCTCCTTCAACTAGCCACCAAAATTGTTGGTGCTGCCTCATGTCGCGACTCCCTACCGCCCTACTGAACCGAAGACGCTCCGCACTGCCATGTGCGACGTCGCCTGTCCGCAGCTGTTCGAGCTACGTGGAAAATTAGCGGCACCGCCAATCTATCCTGGATCAGACCTTTACTATCTAGATAGAGGAACGCTTCTGGAGGAATAAATCCGTCAAAGCGAACTCTCTCGTGATACATATAATTGGGGTAGTAACCCCGGAGATCAGGTTGTTCGATGAGGTAATTGCTCTTGCAATGTGCCTTCGAGTCAACTTAATGACAAAATTGTCCACTCTTATTAGGTTCGCCCTATTGTATAAGACCTCATTAGGATAGAATTTTATGTACTCAGACTCTGGTTTCTGTATAAGCGAAGACAAGACCTAAGACAAGCCCTCTCAAACACCCGAATCTTTTCCAATAAACTTGCTCTCACGTTGAACCACACGGGACACCCAAACACAAGCATGGGCCTGATAAGGGCCATGTAGCAGATCACCTTCACCCTCGCATCGAGTTGGCTGTTATAAAACAGTCTCTTTGTAAGGGCAAAAGCAACTTTGGCTCTGGCCAGAGCAAAATCTATATGCTTGTTAAAATACAGAAATTGATCTAGACAGATCCCCAGGTATCTGACTACATTTCACATTACACAAGCAAATGGTTGTCCGTGTTGTCCGACGATGGAAAACTTTCGCCAATTCTTTCTGGTATCCCTAGAGGCCCCAGACAAAGGCGTCCTAAACAAAATCATTTCCGATTTCTGAAAGTTAATATTCAACTTCCAGTCATCGCAATATCGTTTAATTTTATCGAAGTCACGTTGCAAAAGTATATTAATGACCCCAATCGTGGGACCTGATCTGTACGCGATTAAGTCGTCTACGTACGCTATGGCATGGTGAAGCGAACCTATCAGATCACTTGTGTAAATGTTGAACAGGATCGGCGCCTTGTTGCAGACCGTTTTTAATGTGAAATGTTCCAGTAAAAGTCACATCGCCATTTTTCACGATGAACTGTCTATCTGTTAACATATTGTAAAGAATATACAGCAGTGGTTTACTAATGCTCAAACTGCTCAACTTGAAAAAAAGTCCTCTAATCATACGGTATCGAAGGCCTTTTCCAAGTCAATCAGGCAAGCACCAGTGCACTGTTTCTTGCCTTTGTTCCATTGGATATCAGAGACCAGTTTAGACGCAGCATGAATGATATCATGCCCCGCCTTGAAACCGAATTGATTATCCGGAACTATATGTTTGTCCTCAACCCACTTAGTCAGGACCCTATCGAACACCTTACTGATGTTTGGAAGAAGACCAATCGAGCGGAGATTCGCCGGATTGGAAGTATCTTTATCCCTTTTGGGGATGGGATGTACCACCGCAGTTTTCCAATGCGCTGGATAATGTGCATTATTCATTGCATTATTAAACAGGGTGGTATAAATGTTCACCGCTTCTAGAGAGAGATGTCGAATCACAATGTTCGGTATTTCATCGGTTCCCACTGATTTCTTACTTCTAAGTGATTCGAAGATCGTCTGGAGCACCGCCTGTGAAATGAACGGGGGTAGTACCCTATCGTTGGTGATGGCTTTATTTGCCATATTTTCGTCACCGAACTGAGTGAAACCGGAGCTCTCGAATCGCCAATACACAATTTCATTTCGAAGGTAGAAATTGTGCGCAAGGACTCGATTATCCAGATCGTGGTTCGGGCCAATGATAACATTCGCCTTGTACACTTCCTGGAAAGTCGCTCCTATAGCCTCTACCTGCTTCTGCGGATCCTCGATCACAAAGAAGTTGTCATCATCAACAGCCTCATTTGGATCTATGCCCGCTGTTACCAGCATTTGTTCGTTGTTCGCGTGATTTTAAGACACTGAAGGTCGTTTTGATTTTTTCTCCGAAATATTTTATTTATTTGCGGGAACATATTCGGGTTGCTGGTGTTTACAGACCGAATTTTATTGCTCCAGTACAAACTTACAGAATTTCTGTAATTTTCCTTTATTAATGTTTGGAGGTTTTTAATCGACGACTTCAGTGTCATGATATCCGGGTTATGTCTGTCTGTAAACCGTCTGTACAAGGTTTTTAGTCTTGACAGCAGTCTACCTTTATGTCGTCAATACTTTCGTTGCGGAATAAGTCTTCTTCGTCAGTGCGTTGGTACCGAGCTATCGTTTTGTCCATTGTTTGTTTTATTGTCTCGTCCATTAGTTTTGGACACCTGTCAATCTCCTCGTTTGACTGATTTCTGTTTGACGGTGGATAGAGCGAATTCGAGGAGATAGCTCTAGTCAGTGTTCTGGTGAAGTGTGTCCAACGCACCCTACTATAATTGTAGGAATGTATCATCCAATTCCGCAATTTCGTTGGGAACAGTTATTTCGGTGCTGAGACCGCAATGGTCACTGTCATACACGAAAGTCCGTAGACAGTTTGTAGTTTGTTGGTTAGTGCATGTCAGTTGTATTCGTGAGTTGAACAGCAGAAGATCCAAATAGGACCCGTGTTTGGGAAACGACGGACTATCCGTCGCCTTAAGCCCGAGTCGATACATCACACTGTGCTGACCCCACCAATTGAATAGTAGGTTCCCTCTAGTATTTAGTGTATTATTTCTCCAATCACTATGTTTGGCGTTGAAATCTCCGCCGATAATAAAATAGTTGTCTTCCAATTCCAGCCTCAGGAATCGAAAAAGCGTCTCTAGCTCTGAGATGAATAAGGTGGATTGATTAGCTTTGGTCCATAGACAGACACCATGTACAACCGCTTTCTACTACGGAGGGGGAAATACACGATGCATGCCTGCAGCATCTGGAACCTACGTACTACACGACTGTATACTCTTTTGAAACGTATACCTTTTCGTACGAAAATCGCAACGCCTCCTCCCTGAATGGAGTTGGGTCGGTTTCTCCGTACTATTTTGTATCTTCCGTGCCTCATTTTGTGTCTCTTGGTAAGCCTAGTTTCGCTAACCAAGAACACGTCAGGGGCTTGGTCTTTTAGCACCTTAAACAGTGTGGCTCTTCGTTCGAACCTAATCAGTGAATTAACATTCACTGCAAGGACCGATACGAAAGGACTGATTCAGAACAGATGTGCAATGATAGTCACCGTTAAAAGTTGAATTGTATGCAGCTACATAAAGATTTTTACTATTAAATTTATGATGTAACATTTTGGATTTAATTCCTTTATTTGACAAATTTTGAGCTACATTTGTCATTAATATTGGTTTTGTTTTCGTACAATACCAATGCACTTTTCGGGATCCCAAAGCCTTTTATCGCCAGCAGTGACTAAAATTTCATGAGCCCTTAAAATGTCGCTGTAAATAATTGAAAATTTTATACAAATACAATATGCAATAGGTAAATAGACTATCGTGGAAACAACATTCGACATCAGATTTTTGAGGATTTACCTTGGCATTTTCATCCTGCTACTTGTTTGTGGAAACAGCCGGGTTAATATCTCCAATGTGGGGATAACAGAATTTTTTATAAAGTCTATTTCAAATTGAGGTATTTTAAAATGAATTTCTTGATTTTTTCGATTTTCCGTTACAAAACCGTGTTTCCTTTCTAGTTCTCCCAATTGAATCAATTCCATATAGTAATTATCACGAAGTTTTTTGGCCGAATGTAAAGGTTGCATATGTCGAGCATGAACCCCAATTCGTAAAATTAATAAAAGAGCATATAAACGATGAGTTGAGTTGTCGGGGTTGAATGTTCCTGTATCAATCATGCTTGAAATTTTTGTCCGAAAATCTTCCGATTCGAACTTGACAGCTCTAAGAAGGAGGGTGTTTGTGATAGAGGTAATAAGTTCGGATTCTTGATTTCCAAATAGAAGCTTCGTTTGATCCAGCAATAGTTTTAACATCCAAAGTCTAGACCTCTCTTTCATATGATTTTTGTGGATTATCATTAGAGGGTGTTTGATTTTCATCATTATGTGATTATCCAACATGTTGTGACAGCAGTAATAAAGGACGGATGAGATCATAAGAGCCGCCCTCTCGTACGGCTTGAGTTTTGATGACAATTTATCAATTATCCAATAGACAGTACGACAAATGTAAAAGGTAGTTTTGATGTTATGATAAGGGTAGTCATTATGAGCTATTTGTACACATTTCAGAAATGTCTTAAGGCGATTCCAATTAAAAGGGTAAGAGGCTTGAAACATTTTGTAAATATACGTCAACTGATGGGGATCATCAAAATTTGTCGGTTCCCAACTAGAGCTGGAAAATAAATACGTTTGGGAAAGTATTTCTAATACCAAAAAAAAAAATTATCTTACCGATTTATTTGCTTGGCCACATATTGGTTTTCACTTATAGAAAATTGAGTTCTTAATCTTGCTTTGAGCAAATTCATTAAAGTCTCTCGTAAAATATCCATATGAGCTGCCTGGGAATAGAATCAGAGCAGTACGTTTAGCGCTTCCTAAACTTTAAGAAGCCGCTAATATTGTAGATACATTAGAAGTATAGATGTCGAATCATGAAGGAGGGGGTGATGTCCCTATGGAATATCCGAGATCTTGAAGTATGATACTACATTTTATCCGAAAAAGCGATTAGAATTGATGCTGAGGAAAGGCATATACAGGATCACATTGGTATTCAATTATGATAGGGAAGACATGCAGATTGACAACAGCTTATATGTACTATTTGTTTGTATCAGATTTTGACGAAACAATCTAAGAGCAGGCGAAACGAGTTTGTCTAAGAACAAAAAGAAGTAAATGAGTCAAAAATTAAAAAAACATATTTCCACCGACTAGGTCAAACGCTTTTCTTCTCAACAGTAATATCGATTAAGGAGTTCACTTTCTTCAGAATAAACACAAATACCAGGAGTAGGAAACTGCTTATATTTAAGTTTGTTTGGTGAAAGAAATAGAAATGATTCTTCGATTTTAACTATATATATGATGGCAATCGTCAAGCACGATAAGTAGGAAACAAGACCTGTCCAAATAATACAATACGAGTATATCACCGATTTTGATTTAGTCCAAAAAGATGCAAGATATGTTGATCACACTGAGTCGGCCACATCGAGCAAATAGATAATAATCCTTCAGTCAAGAGGATCTTCAAATCCCAGCCCCCAGATTGAATATGAAAAGGAAGTTCGAACCATCGTTTTAAGAACGAGACGTGGATGTTAGAGCGCCATGTCCCGCTTTAAGAGGTCACCCGCTTATGGTCACCTTAACCTAATCAAGACATCGCTCGAGTGTTCTGAAGGTCTAAATGTTTCGAGGAGGAACTACTACCCTATTGCAGATCAGTTACATATGCGAGCATCTCGAACGCCAAAACACTAAAGAAGTGCTGTAAGAATAATACTGCTAGCATCGATCGTGGAAGTCCAGTTACATCGTTTCTGCCAAGCCAGCAAAAGCGACCCTTCTGATGTGGGTTGTAATTTGGGTTTGGCCCAGCCAATAGAATGAAACAAGACGACTCCTCGGAGAAGGGCCATTATTGCTCTATTACTCTACGAACAATGAAGAGAATAGAAAAAATCGTTTCTCCAAAGAAAAAGAAAAGTCTATCGATACTATGGAGTGCTTCCGTAAAAATTAAATTCGGAGAAGCATGTGAACAACAAGCACGACAGGAATTTATAAGTATGTTCTCATCATGTAGAATTGCAGTCGATGCAAAAAGTCTAGGGAAAATACAAATACGGGCTGATTAACCACGATGATGATAAATATTATGCTGTCAAATAAAGTAAAGACAATCGATAAAAATTACTACCACCCAAACTAGAAAATACATATAACGATATCCAAACTAAAGTCCTATAGAAATTGCTGTAGCAGACTATTACTCTAACAAGTTTTTTTTATATCTAACCATCTGTAAAATATGGTCAGATAAAAATATGCCCTATGAAGTGGATAGTACTGAAGGGTGCAGTCTCCTCAGCGTAGCACACAAGATCCTCGAAAAAAAATTTTCGAAAGGATGATGAGTTGTTCACGAACTTCTATTTGATACCCTCAAACTGTTTTAGAAACTATAGGGTTTTCCAATAGGGACTTGACAACTTAGAATTTAATTTGTGAACGCACTCTTTCACTAATCATCACACGGTCACTGTTAATTTATTCAGTAAACTCAACATTTTCATCATGGTAAAGTACACGAACGAGCAACGTCTGCAAATTATAAAAATTTTCTACCGAAATTCGGAGTCGGGACTGCAACTTTAAGAGCGTTAACCCCAATTTTCGGTCGTAATTCTCGCCCTAGTATACAGGCAATATCAAGTTTAGTGCAAAAATTTGAGTCTACACATTCGTTGTGTGATGTTGCCGTGTCAGTGAGACAACGGGTTGGTCGAAGTCTCGAAAATATCGCTGTCGTTCAGGCGTCCGATCCAAATCAGTCAAGAATTGGGCATCGCTCAGACCATATTATGGCGTATTTTGCGTAAGGATCTTGGTTTACACCCATACAAGATCAAGCTGACTCAAGAATTGAAGCCGATGGACCATTTGAAGCGACGTACGTTCTCCGATTGCGTTCTGGAGAAGATGATGAATTTCATCGCAAAATCATCTTCAGTGACGAATCTCATTTTTGGCTCAATGGGTTCATCAATAAGCAAAATATGCGTTATTGGTCGGGTGAAAATCCACATATACTTCATGAATCACCACTTCATCCACAAAAAATAACTGTTTGGTGCGGTTTGCATGCTGGCGGCGTTATTGGGCCATATTTTTTCGTCGACGATAACGATCGTCACGTTACTATGAATGGTCAGCGTTATCACGCCATGATCACCGATTATTTTTGGCCCGAAATGGAAGATATGGACTTGGACGACATGTGGTTTCAACAGGACGATGCCACAATCCACACAACACACGCTACAATCGATTTATTGAAAAGTAAGTATGGTGAGCGTGTTATCTCAAGAAATGGGCCAGTCGATTGGCCGCCTCGTTCGTGCGATTTAACGCCGCTTGATTATTTTCTGTGGGGCTACTTTAAGTCATTGGTTTATGCCAACACGCCGACGACGTTGGAAGAGCTCAGAGCTAACATTGAACACGAAATAGCGGCCGTTTCGGCCGAAATGTGTGGCCGAGTCGTTGAAAATTGGGTCCAACGAATCGACCGCTGCAAACGTGCCCGCGGTGGCCATATGAACGAAGTCGAGTTCCATTCATAAATGTTTTGATTGTACTTCAAGCCGATAATAAAGTTTTTGAAATATCTCAAATGGTTTGCGTTTTATTCAAAAAAGAAGTTGTCAAGTCCTTTTTGGAAAACCCTATAAAAATGATAGCACAGGGACGACTTACTGGAGTTAATTATGAACTCTACAACGAACTTTAAAACCAACATCAAAGACATAGACAAAACTACTAGCATGGTTTAACAAACTTCTAACCTTAGAATTCGAGACCATGTTACTAAATAAGCCGATACATTCAGTTTCTTTTGCATTTCATTCCAAGCTTTTACCAGCTAGTGGCATACTAGGAAAGTCTACTTACTTGCCTTTCTGTTTGTTGCAAAATACTCTTATAAGTGAGAGCATTTCCAAGTACCTTCAGTATTATTCTACCAAAATTCTTCCTTTCAGCGAACTCAAATATACTCCTATTTGTGTCGTTCCCAGTGCTACCAAAAATTAAGATTCCCAAAAATGTTTCCCCAAACATTAAGGGATAAAAGCATATGTATCGAATAGGATTTTTGAGATCCTGTTTAATTTCTTTATCCAATTGCTTGCAATCATCTCCGATTTCCGTCTCTATCGGTTGTTTTTCTTCACGAACCCGATAGCAAAATGAATTGATCTGATAGAATCTAAAAAGAAAGAAATTAATTGATCCAAGAGATGATCGTGGCAATTTAATTACTTACTTCACTTTGCTGCCTGTTTTAATAAATTGGTGATCTACTTCTTCATAAAAGTCACTTAGTTTAGTCATAGAGTCATAATCATAGAAATAACATTTTTCTGCCTTAATTTGCTTCTTGGACTCTGTCTATACAAAAATTCCTTCAAGTATTAAACTTGCCACTTAAAAAGCGGATTCAACTCTTACCAAAAACTTAGAAATGAACTTTTCATAGGAAGATGTATCGTTAACGTATTGCAACATGTATTCCCGTAAGATGTCATGGAAATGAGCAAATGCTGCTTCTTCGTTAAACTTAACACGTTGGGCTAGCCAAATGGAAAACCATTTCGAAAATTCTTCAATATACTGCAACGCCTTCTGTTAAGGAAAATTAAAAATAGAGCAGGTTATATAGTTAATAGTATTATAATTTGAATCGCCTTTCTTTCCTTGGAAATGGTCGACCCATCCTTGGTATACAGCTCAATAATTGCTAAGACTTTATGTTCAAATGTCAAGACAGGAACGCTTATTATACTGTCTGCGTCATATGGTAATTGTATCTCCGGATTGCATTCAATTAAAGTGCTAACAGATTTTACGAAAATTATTTGTTTTCGACCAGCAGCTAAAGTTACAAGATATCTTTTATCGCCTGGTCAAAAATTCTTCTCATTATAAGTGGATAACATATAAATTTAAAAAGCAATTATTTATACCAGGCACAAATGCACATTCGGTGTACTTTCCAACGTTCGTTTGAATACAGGAAATTTTATTGGATGTTTGATCAACCCAATATAAGTGAAGAGCTGAAAGTAGATATTAAATTAATTAAAATGCTGATGGAATATCTCTTTAAATCTCTATTGTAAAACATTGAAGATAACGCGATAGGAGTGCATTATTTAACCTGGCCCGTTTCGACCTCTTGGACGGAGACGAAGACTTCAAAATCGAACACGGAGATTTCTATGATAAGGTCTGTAAGAAAGATAACAAAGATATCATTGACAAGATAGTTGGAAGGCATAATCTCCAAGAAAAGACAACAGGAAAAGATAACAGCCAACACAAGTGCACGTAAGTGTATGGAACCAGGTTCAAATAAAAACAAAATTCCTGTCACAAACGGATGTGCTTAGTAATTTCAGATGGTCAGATCATCAACCAAATTAAGGACATGGTGATCTATGTAAGGCACGCTTAAATATGTTAGATGTATGCGTTCTTAGAGATGTTAATGCTGTTAGAGCCGTCCTCGCTCGCCCAGGTAGATAACATTTTTTCTAACAACACCTTGCCAACTACCAATTGATGCCATAAACGATAACCAAGTCGTACTCGTAACTTCCAACGATTGTTTTTAAGAAAAAAAACACAAATACTCTCTAAGAAAGTCATACGAGAAAATCGAAATCAATATTTAACTGGGTCCCACAAAGCAACAAGCTTTGCAGAAGACCCTAGACCTACTAAAAAACGAATCTGCAAGTTAACTAATGAACATTTAATCACAGATAATAAAAATATACAGATGTATCATCCCTGTAGAAAAAAGCTTTCGAAGTAATATAAAGCTTTTTTATTTTCGCTCTTTCTTGCTTTGTTTACTGTTGAGGGCAGTGGCAAAAGGAATATGAAAAACAAGTGCAAGAGGTTTGCGGGAAGGGGTATGAAGACTTGACTGCATTCGACTGCAATAGGAAATTATGTAATTTTTCATGAATTGGTATTTTGTTTGAGCGTATGAGTGTGTAAGAAAGAACAATTCAAAGGCGGGAAAAGTCGAATATTTCTTTACATTTTGTAATTGAAGTTTGACGAGCAAAATATTATTTGTGTTATTAATATGCAGTAATGCTCCCCCAAGCCAACCAGCTTTCCGGAATTACCAGAATTACCGGAAAACTGATTGGCCAAAATACAGAGGAATACTGTCAAAAACGTTATCCTCTGAACTATCAAGTCCCCCGCGTGACACCAATGAGCTTGACATGAAAGTCAGGGAATTTACTCTGGCTCTCAATAAGGCTATGGCCGCTTCCTGTCCTCTTATTCAACCAAGAGGCAAGAAAAAGCCACATTGGTGGACATCGGCACTGGGACTGCTCAGAAACGCCTGCAGAAAACTTTTCAACGCAGCAAAAAGCACAAGAAAAGTGACCGACTGGACTCATATAAAGAATCCCTCAAATTATACAAAAAAGAACTGAGGAAGGCAAAGCGACAATCCTGGAGGTCATTCTGTGACAAAATTACAGAAACCTCTGAATTATCGCGGCTAAGAAAAATCCTATAATGCCTAGCTGTTTGAAAAAAACCGACGGCTCTTGGACAACCTCAAGTGATGAATCACTCAACCTGCTTCTGGACACCCACTTTCCAGGTAACTCCCAACTCGCGGCCAGTAGCAGCCCAAACAGGCCTACTGCAACCGTGACCAAAATTCATGGTCTGATTACGAGAGATAAACTGCTCTGGGCGCTGCATAGCTTCAAACCATACAAGTCTGCTGGTCCGGACGGTATAATACCTGCCGAGCTACAGAGGTCCTCAGATATTATTCTGCCAGTGTTAGAAAATATTTATTTTTTATTTATTTATTAAGATATCAATACACAATTATAAATTGTTAATAATACTAAGGATAAGAGCAATTAGCAGCATCGGCTTTCGGCTCCAAGAAATAAATACATTTTTATATAATTAAATTGTAACGGCTAACAAATTCTTTTATTTTTAAAATACTCCTTTTGTTTGGTTCTTTTAAGATGTCTATGAGGTTGGGGTCGCAACTGTTGTTGTAATTTGGGTGTCCTAATTGGAAGCAAGTACTTAATATGTGAGCGATGTTTAATGTGTTAAGGCAGTTGGGGCAGATAGGTGGAGGTTCGTTCTTGAGTAGGTGTACGTGAGTATGGGCTGTGTGACCAAGGCGTAGTCGGATGAAAGTCTTAAGGTCGGGCTTACTAACATCCAAGGGGAAGATAGGTCTAACTTTGATTGGGTTGATAAGGCTGTAATGATGCTTGTAGTGTTCCCAGTCAATTATTCTTTGGCTATGGCATATTTGATTAATGTGCCTTTTTAAATAAAGCCGAGAAAAGCTGTTAAATGTGAAAGTAGGACTGTTAAGTGCCATGTTAGCTGCGACGTCTGCTAATCCATTCCCTTTTATTCCTACATGGCCCGGAGTCCAGATAAGCTTTAACTTTGTATTGGCTTTGGAAAGAATATTGCGGATTTTGGCTATTACATCTGCGTCGTTTCTTGGGTTGACAACGGCTCGTAATACTGATAAGCTATCAGAGCAGATCGCCCATTTCCCTTTTCTTAATACACTGATCTTAATTGCCTCCAGTATGGCTAATGCTTCGGTTGTGTAGATGAAAGTAATATTAGGTACATTACCTTGTGTAAGAACAGAACCGTCCTGGGCTACTACTGCAAAAGCGGTGTTGAAACCTGTTTTGGACCCATCTGTATATATGAAGTTCCATCCTATGTTTTTCAAAGAACAACAGATTTCGGAAAATCGCGCTTTAAAAATGGCGTTGCTGGTGCTGTCCTTACGAAGTTCTTGTATATCAAGGATAACTGAATCTTTGTGAAGAGACCAAGGAGGATGTGTTGGAGTAAATTTGGCTGTTTTGGTTAGGGGAAAGTCCAGTTTATTTCGTGCCTCGAGGATGAGGTGTATAGCGGATGGGATTCTTCTGCTGCGAGTGTGGGTAAGTGCTCTGCAAGTATCCCTATCAATAACTGACCCTGATTCGAAGAATAATTTTACGTTGAGTTTGGTGATTATTTCTTGATACCGCTCCTCTACTGTTGGCAGTCCCGCTTCGGCAAGAATGTTTTTTAGCGGTGTTGTTGGAAAAGCACCGAGGCTTTTCCTTGCTGCTTGGTGGTATGCTGGTGTGATAATTTTTTTTGTAGACTTTGGGCAGGAACCATAGATGGATAAAGCGTAGTCGATTTTATTTAAAACTAGTATTTTCGTTAAGTTACAAAGTGTGTTTACGTGAGCTTTACTTTTATTTGAAGAAAGATACTTAATAATGTTAAGCCTTGCTGCCAATGCTGTCTTTAGGTTAGTACAGTGCGGTTTCCAGTTGTATTTATTGTTTATAATTAGACCTAATACATTAAGGTTGTTAACTACTTCAAGTTTTTTATTATTAATTGTTAGTTCTAAATTAGTACAATTCTGTTTTCTACAAATATGGATTAATTTACATTTTTCTAAAGCAATGTTAGGCCCAGAGGTTTCAGACCATTGGCTGATCTCATTTAGTAGAGTGGAAAATATTGCTTTAGTTCTATCTAAGTCATTGTATTTACATAGTATGTAGACATCGTCTGCATAGATACAGTGATTTAGATCTTTGTGTTTAGAAATAATATAACTTATTTGGTTGAATGCAATTGCAAAACAAATTACCGATAAAGGAGATCCTTGAGGGACACCGTTATCGAGAGGTTTAATTTTGGAGAAGAAGTTGCGAACTTTTGCGAAACATTTTCTATTTGTTAAAAAGGCTTTAATGAAATGGAAAATTTTGGGACCAAGGCCCCAGTTTCTCAAATTGTTTAAGATAAGGTGGATGCCCACTCGATTAAAGGCTTTCTCAAAGTCAAGTGCTAGGATTGTGATATGGTTGCGTGCCGTTAGGGCGTTTGTTACCACAAAGTCAATATGAAGAAGGGCATCAATGCATCCTCTCCTAGGTTTAAAAGCAACCTGGTTGGGACTTAAAACTTTTTTGTATTCGGTGAACCATAACAACCTGTTTGCAATTATTTTTTCTAAAAGTTTTGATGTACAGGGGAGTAGCGAGATTGGGCGATAGCTATTGATACAGGCTATGTCTTTTTTGGGTTTGAGGATTGGGATAATGGTAGCTGTTTTCCAGCTTTGAGGGATGATGCCTTTGGTAAATATGTTGTTAAAGAGTGATAAGAGCCTTAGTTTGGTTGTATCAGGCAGGTTCTTTAACATGGGGTAGGATATCTTATCCCGTCCTGGTGTCTTGCCTTGTAATCTGCTTAAACAGCTTTCTAGTTCAAAAAAGGTGATATCAGTCTCAATGCGAAGCGCTGCAGCATTTGTAACCGGTAGTGGTGTAAATTTAAGACTATTCAATTTTTCTCTGTTAAAAGCCTGTGGGAAATTGGAGTGGTGGGATCTTGTGGACCAAGTGTCTGCAAAGTGGTTACTGATTTCCTTAGCTCCTGTGGGTGTGTGGATTGACAAAATATTTTTAGGGGAGGCACTACCTGTGAGAGATCTGATTCTTTGCCAAACCGTACTCGTTGATGTTTTTGGATTAATTGACGCAGTGAATTGGACAAAGCTATTAAGTTTGCTGTTTTTTAGAGTTCTTCTAAAAAGGGCATTGGCTTTTTTGTAGATTAAGAGGTTAACTTGAGTGGGGTTTTTTCTAAAAACCCTCCAAGTTTTGAATTTTACCGTTCTTAACCTGGATAGTTCTTGGTTCCACCAAGGCACAATTCGGTTGAATGTTACTGAGGATGTCTGCGGTATGCAGTCATTTGCAGCGCTACGGATCATTTTAAGTAGGATAGCAGCCTCATGGTTTATACAGTTCGTTGGAGGTAGATTGCGGGTGTATGTTTCAAGTTTTTTCTTAAATAGATCCCAGTTGGCCAAATCGGTTTTATATTTTGGGATATGTTTTTCTATATCTTGCTTAGTTAAAAGGAGCAGGGAAATGGTTATGGGGAAATGGTCACTGTTATGTAAGTCTTCAGAGATACCTCAGGATGTCTTTGGGAACAGATTAGATGAACAGCATGATACATCAACGTGCGTAAGTGTGCTATGAGTTGAAAGGTGAGTAGGAGAACCGTCATTAAGAATTATAAGGTCTGATTTGGAGAGGAAATTCTCCATAATGTGACCCCTTTTGTTGGTTAATGTGGAGCCCCATTGCTGGCTCCAGGAATTTAGATCCCCTGTTAAAATATATGGTGGTTGTACTTGGTGGATTATGTTTTCTAAGTCGGATTGGGTAAAATTCTGTCTGGGGTGGATGTAGATGCAAATAATAGTAACTTGGGTACCCAAGTTAACTTCTACGGCAGTTGAGAGAATGTTAGAATTAATTTTTTTGGGGACATGAGGAATATTTTTTTTAACTAATATGCCGACACCTTGAACGGATGTTAAATTATAAGGCTGATTAACAAAATAACCGCAATAACCTTTAGGTTTAATTGGGTCTACTTTGTATGGTATGTGAGTTTCTTGAAGTGAAATTACATCAAGCTTCTTTGATTTTATTATTAAATTAAGTTGATCGTAATTATTTGTGAAACCATTTAGGTTCCATTGTAATATGTCTAGGGAGCTTATTCTTTTTGGTTGATTATTTTTAATGTATTTGATTGAGTAGTGATGGTCACCCTTGCGGAGAGATCTGCAATTAACACCAGAGCAAGTGGGTAAAGTTGCGTTCCACATAGCTAGAGCGGCCGTCGAGCTGAAGGTGTTTGTCTGTATTTTTTTTATGGGTTTCGATATGTGTTGTGAGAGTTGGGTAAGAATATGTTTGATTGACTTGGAAGAGATTTGGTTTGTGATAGCATTACCGTATTTGCCAAAGAGTTAGAGGTGGGATTATTTGTTTTTGGAGAGCGGGATCGTTTATCAGAGCGAAGAGTAATTGAATTGGTTTGTGGTGATGGAGACATTTGTTGTTTTTTATCTAATATCGCTTGTAAGGTGCTTGGTAAAGAGTGGGATGAAGGGAATTTGGGAGATTGGTTGGTGGAAGATTTAGGTGGAGTAGCTTTGCTTTCCGATACTGTAGGGGGTGAGGGTGCAGGTAGGTTTTGAGATAGTTGCATTGGGTTGGGTGTAGACTTTTTTATTTGCTGAGAGAAAGGTGTAGGGTTCGGAACTGTCACTTGATTTTGAGAGTTGTAGATGCGTATGGCTGCGGCCATACTACATTTATTTTTGATTTTAATTGTCAGGATTTCTTTGTTTTGTTTGAATTTAATACAGTCTTTTGAAGAAGATGGGTGTTCCTCTTGGCAGTTTGCACACATTAATCTTGTGCAGCTTTCCGGTTCGTGAGGGGGAAGGTTGCAGTTGACGCATATTTTTGTTCTAGTGCACCTTTTTGTAGTATGCCCTAGAAGTTGACAATTGCGGCATCTCATCGGTGAAGGGATGTATTCCTTAACTTTTGTCTTGTACCACCCTATTTCTACGGTTTGGGGAATTTGGAAAAGTTCAAAAGTAAAAACCATAAGGCCAGTTGGTTGGATCTTATCGTAAATTTTTTTGGTGAATTTGTACACTTCAATTACTCCCTGAGATTTCATTTCTGAAACAATTTCGGATTCTTGGACGTACTTTAACCATGGCGCATATACGATGCCCTTGCAGCAGTTGAGTTGCTTGTGAAGAGTAGCTGTCACCGGAATTTGGTTAGCTAATACGTTAGTTTTTAGGAATTTATCAGCAATTTGTTGGCTTTTAGCTAATAACAAAATGCTACCATCTCTTAAAAGTGATATATTCTCATATTCCTTACTAACCGAGTCAATTGATTTTTTCAGTACGAAAATACTTACGGATGAGATTGGCTTATCCACGTTTTTGGCTGATATTTGAACGAATTTAGGATTTTTGATGTTACGTACGACTGGTAGCTCTGGGAAATCAAGCG
Source organism: Volucella bombylans (assembly GCA_949129095.1). NCBI lineage: Eukaryota > Metazoa > Arthropoda > Insecta > Diptera > Syrphidae > Volucella > Volucella bombylans. Next base: position 167,323,496 of record OX422141.1, on the reverse strand, counting down.
GCAAGTTGAAACGTTTATTTTTCTTAGCCTTGGGTTGATCAGGTGACAAATCAGCTAAAATGTCAAACTGATTCCCCGTGTTTCCTTTTGGCCCCAATGGGCCCATGTTTTAAACACCCACAGGAAATTAGAACTTAAATAAACCACGCGACGATTAAAGAGAAAGGCAAGTACTTTGTGTCCGTAAAGAAAAGAACGGGATAGGTATAGAAGAGAAAAAGGTCGAGTAAGAATAAAGCGAACGAAGAGATGTTGACGCTTTAAAAGCCAGACGATGACTGTGTTAGAAAATATTATGAGGAGCTGTGTAGAACTTGTCCACATTCCACTGTTATGGAGAGAAGTGAATGTAGTATTCATTCCCAAAGCTGGAAAAATGTTCTCATGTAGTCCCAAAGGACTTCAGACCTATAAGTCTATCATCATTCCATCTGAAAAACTTTAGAACGACTGATTGATATCCATATTCGAGCCAAAGTTGATCCAAGACTTCTGTCTACGGCTCAACATGCCTACTGTAAAGGAAAGTCGGTGGAAACGGCTTTGCACTCTCTGACTAGCTACATCGAACGATACCTACAATATAAGGAGTACACAATGGTTGCTTTCCTAGACATAGAGGGCGCCTTTAACAACGTCAACACATCCGCAATCACGACTGCGCTGTCAACTCTGCAGGTAGACGGCTCACTTGGGGAGCTGATCAGTCTAATGGTAAAAAGCAGGATAATCAACTCCAAACTGGGTGAGACTTCTGCTAAAAGATATGTCAGTAGAGGTACGCCGCAAGGCGGTGTCCTCTCTCCCCTTCTCTGGAACTTAGTAGTTAACGAACTACTGATATACCTGGAAGCGGGTGGTAGCAGAGTGATTGCCAATGCGGATGACGTTGCCATAGTCGTCTCAGCAAAACATCTCAACACCATTAAAGAACTCCTTCAAATCTCAATAGATTAACCCGCTGGGCAGATCGCTGTGGATTGGGAATAAACCCCCATAAAACTGATCTTGTCCTCTTTTCCAGGAAATATAAAATTCCAATCATAGACCCTCCTTCAATAAATGGTACCAGTTTAGTTTTCTCTGATACAGCAAAATATCTGGGTCTCATTTTTGACAGGAAACTAAACTGGAAACCTAACATTCAAGAAAGAGTTAATAAAGCTACAATAGCTTTATTCTCTTGCAAAAAAGCCATTGGGAACAAATGGGGACTTCAACCTAATCCACGGGCTATACATCTCGGTCATAAGACCGATACTTGCTTACGGGGTGGTTGTCTGGTGGACGGCCTTGGAAAATGCAGTCAACCGCATTAAACTATGCAGAGTCCAAAGAACAGCATGTCTATGCACAAGCGGAGCCTTGCGGTATACCTCCTCTGCGGCATTAGATATTCTGTTTCACTTGACACCACCCGACATTTTTAGCAGGCAAGTAGCTGCGACTACAGCTATTCGCCTTAAAGCGACTAAACAGTGGACAAATAATTCATTTGGCCACGCCAACATTCTTAACACCTTAGGAATCCTCACAGAGAACATCGATTACACCATACCTGAACTTTGGTTTGACAAAAACTTCCATATAAGCTTCCCCTCTAGATCATTCTGGGAGGAAGATGCTTTCATGGAGGACAAGTCAATCCATCTCTACACAGATGGATCTAAAATCGATAACGGAGTTGGTGGCGGTGTTTTCTCAGATAAGCTAAATTCAAGCCTCTCTTTCCGTCTTCCAAATCACTGTAGCGTGTTCCAGCCGGAAATTTTGGCGATTAAAGAAGCTCTGTCCTGGCTGAAGAAAAACGTGATATCTGCAAAGGATATCCGCATATTTTCGGATAGTCAGGCCGAAAGGTCTCATTATATTCTAAAACCGCCCTTGAATGCCGATCATCTCTCATGGAGATGGAAGACCAGTTCAACATTCTCCTTTGTTGGGTGCCGGGCCATAGAGACATTCCAGGGAACTGCAGAGCAGATGAACTCGCCAAAATTGGAACCACATTACACTAAAGCAAACGTGCAAACTAACACTAAAGCTAGATGCCAATAAAAGAACAGACCTTAGGTGGACTGCTGGACAAACATGTCTAGCGACCAAATAGATCTGGCCAAGGCTGGATCTGAGTCGCTCTAAGTGTCTGATCCTTTTAGATAGGAAACATCTCAGCGTCATAATAGGTGTCATTACTGGACACTGCCTCATAGGCAAGCACGCAAGAAGGCTTGGCGCTTTTACTAATGATTTCTGTAGAAGCTGCATGGACGAGGAAGAGGAGGAGACAATCCCCCACCTACTCTGCACATGCCCAGCTCTCTCCCAGAGAAGGAAGCTTCATCTAGGAGCTTTCTTCTACAACGACCTAAACGATCTAGAAAAAATAGACGTTAACAGTCTCCTACGCTTTATTATAAGCTCAAACTGGTTCCAGTAGTAAGAAGATCATAGATCCACGTGGCATCACAATGGGCCAATAGGCCTAAGTGGGTTGGTATTTCCAACAGCCACTCTTACCTAACCTAACCTTAATATGCAGTGCATGTAAATAATAAGTAATTGAATTGAATTGAAGTGATAATTAAAGTGCACAGGTTAATCTATAAAATAGGTATCTATTTTTATTTCAATATATTTTATCCATATATGTATGTATTACTTGATATATATATGTTCACATATCCACTAAATTTTTATATAAAACAACTAGCGTTTAGGTGCAAGTATTACATTACATATATTTATTTACAGTCGACTCCCTCTAACTCGAACTTCCTCTAAGTCGAATTTCCCTCTAACTCGAATTTTTTCGCCATATTTTGGCATTCCCCTCAATTTTCCATATAAAAAACCATACTCTAAGTCGAAAATCCCTCTAATTCGAATACATTCTTTCGACTCTTGGTCTATTTTCAATACCTCTAAGTCGAATTTTTTCCTTTTGCAGAACAATAAACAAAAAACTCGCAACTTCAGGCACGCACACTACATCCTCTGACTCTCTCAGTGGCATCGCGCGAATAACCGTGTGACTCTGTATGAAAAACTGCGCTGCTTATTGATTGTGTTGTTGGTTTGGCTCCAAACAATCTGCTTTTAATCTGAAAACAGTTAGGTATCTGAGATGTTTTCTTGCTTCATTTAGTGCGTGTATTGGAAGTCTAGTGTTATTCTTAGCAGGTTGGTTGTCATCAATTAGAAACTCTGTTTAAGTTATATGAAAGGAAATAAACACGAAATAAACGGTGTGGTCAGGAGTTATTTAAGCTGTATTGCTTTCAGGCTATGCTATAGATACGTTAAGTTGGACAAGAACATTTTTTTAACAAAAAACTTAACTTTTAAAGGACTTCATTGCTTAGGTAGGCAATGCATTCTACGTTTTTTAAAAAGGTACATACTCCAACTGTAATGACTCAATCTAAAATTACAAGTTTCTTTAAGTAATTTTATATATTTATAACTTACATGTATATATTTTTGAACAAAATAAAGGCTTTTAAACAAAAACAATATTAATCCCTCTAACTCGATTTTTTTCAAAACTCTCTCTAACTCGAACTAATTTTGATATCCCGTGAAAATTCGACTTAGAGGGAGTCGACTGTATATGTTTATATATATGCATATTATGTAGGTATATATGTATTGATTTTCGTAATACATACAATTTGAGCTGTTTTGCTCCTATTATAACTAATAAGATTTTTAGGTTAATCACAAACTACCTACATATCTACATATTTCTAAAAGCTGAAAAGTAGGTAAACACATCTACATATGTATATCTGAACAACAATCTACAAATAAAAATGTCCTGGAGGAGAACAAAGTGCGCAATAGCACATTGCTGTGCAACCGAAAATGAGTTTTCGGATATGAAATTACGTATTTCGTTTCCCTAAAAAAGGCACATATGATGAATGGTTAGCTTTGACGGAGGAGTCTCGTGAACATATAAAATGCCTTAAAAAACCTTACTTTTGCAGCAAACATTTTGAAAATGCCTTTTTGGGAAGAAAATATTTAAAAACAAACGCTTATCCCTCTCTCTTTTTAAAACGAAGCGAGAGTGTTCCGAACTCTGAAGACGGTTCTGTTTGCTTTGATCCAGTCAAAGCTAAGATTACTTATGAAAATTATAAAGATTTAAAACTGAGTTCGAGTGAACCTACAATAGGGGAACTAAATTTGGCTTCTAAAAATTTATTAAGGACGAAATTCAATGATCACATTGAATTTGCTTGCCTCAATTGTGAGGCTCATATAAAAAGGCAATCTTTTTACATTAGGAGAATTGAAAAGCTCAAGAAATTGAACAATGTCTTGAGAATAACTATTAAAGAAAATCGAAATCAAATTTATTAAAGAAAATTCGTCGTTTAAAAGAGGACAAGAAAAGGCTACAAGCGCGTGAACAGCAAAACATTCAAGGGAAAATCGAGTCATTGCTTGGTATTCATCAAAATCCTATGACATTTTCGAAGCTCATCTTATCACAGGGTAGACATGAATACACCGAAGAGGAGAAATGGATTTCACAGTGCATCTTTTTTCGTTCAGCTGCCGGGATCAACTTGAGATACACTTGCCGCATCCATCTTCATTGCACAGGTGGATCAAAATTAAAAGTCTGTCCCCTGGCTTAAATAGAAATGTTATGCAGGAAATTAAGGAAATAACATCGAAATTACCACCAAAAGAAAAAGAAATTGTGGTTATATTTGACGAGATGAACCTTCAGACAGATCTAACCTACAATAAATTTAAAGATGAAATTGAAGGTTTTGTTGATTACGGAAGAAATCAAAGATATAATTCATACACTAAGTCTGCATGCGTCTAGCGCTCATGTATATACGTATATCTTCAACCCCATAACATGTATTAGCCCTTAACACCTCGTGCTTCAAATATCAACCACTTTTATAGTGTGGTGCAACGTCATACCCAGCCCCTCCAGCACGTCCACATCACGGACCATCGATCTCATGATCTTCAAAATTATATTCCTACATTGCATAACAAGTTACAAACACGTACATAAACCCAAGTAATCCGGTTATGCTGGGCAACGTCAACGTATTTTTTTTTATTCAGAAATAAATATTTCAGGTATTGTCTCTCAGTAAACAAAGCAAGAAAGAGCGAAAATAAAAAAGCTTTATATTACTCCGAAAGCTCGTGTCTGCTAGCCGACAAAAAGTGAACCATTTTTTTCTACAGGGATGAGACATCTGTATAGATTTATTATCTGTGATAAAAGTTTAAGATGAGACTGAGTATTACTTGACATTATTACAAAGATATTTACTTGCAAGCTGAGCAATTACTTTGAACTGTTGAGCTTTTGTTTTACAATTTTCAAGTTCAGAGACCATATCAAACATAAGAGAAGTTAGTTCATCAACAGATGAATAAATCATGCTTTACTGGTGGAGAGGGATAGTATGAAGATCTCTCCTGTGCACGATGCTGAGCTGGCATTTGTTGGTTACTCCAGTGATGTTGTTGCTGCTCCGACTAACGTGATGATCGAGGTAGAGAAGGGAAGTCATCCACACTGTTGACATTAAAGCTTCTCTCTGCCACTGTTGGCTGTGCTTGAGATCGCAACGGAATAGGTGTGCGTATACGAGACATTTTTTGAGAATTTTTTCCAATAATTTCCAAATAATCTGCACGGCCCTTGCAATTTTCGTCCGTAGATTTGTGGTTGCCACCACAGTTTGCACATTTGGATATTCCGGAAGAAGTGCAGGAATTAGTTTTGTGATTACCTAAACAGTTGGCACAAAAGGTTTTCACATTGCAGTGCCTTTCCCCGTGCCCCCACATTTGACAGTTGTGGCATTGAGTGTTGCTATGCTTAGTACGCCGTTGGAATTCCCATCTTACTTGCATACGGAAGATGGATTTAATGCTTTTTCGAAGATCGGCGAGGCGAATTAAGCCGTTCTCAAAATAAACAATGTAAAGGAAATCCACATATTTTTCATATATTTTTTTAATCATTTTGATTTCCTTGCACTTGAGAGCGAGAGAATTTAATTCGTTCTTTATTGAGTCCGTTGGATATTCATCGAGGCCATAAAGAACCACTTTAAATGATTTCTCGCATTTAAGTTCGTGCGAGAAAAATTGACATTTTTTTACCTTTAAAGCATTTAAGGCAGTTTTATAGGAATCAATTGATTCGCAAAACACTTTAATGCCGATCGACAACTTTTTGACACTATAATCACTAATTTTTAGGTCTTTAAAGAACTTATGCACAAAATCACAATTTCGCTTTAACAGATCGCGGGAGACTGGAGTTGCGTATGTTCATATTCTCCGTCTTGTGTGGCAAATATATCAGCGTACTCACCAATTAATACGCCGCTTTTGATCTAGATTACAGAGTCTGAGGATTTTGTTCTTGACAGGTTTTGAACGACTCGTTTCCGTTGTGGTTGATATAGCCTCAATAGGTGAATATTTCCCCACCATCTCTCCCCTTTTCACCTCAACATCTTTGGATCCAGAATCCTTGCAGGAACCATGTTGTTCTTTGGTTCCACTATATACTTCACCATATACATTAGCCGTTTCTCACTCTTAAGCTGTAACTGCTGATGTTATGCAACCAGGATTTCTGCACTAGATCCCTTCTGATGATTGAGGCAGTGGCATCTCTCCACTGACTTCTTCTACTAGAAGGCTTTCATTGCATCGTTTAGCTTGCGAGACTTGGATGATGGTCCTGGGGCCGTCGACTCCTGCTACCAACTTCTGCCCCGCGAAGTTGGTGCTTAAGCATTTCCCGACTGATGGCTTGGGGAAGGTTGACCGGAGTCTTGCTAGCCGTTTCTGCCGGTTTCTTCCTCTATTTGCTTGTTACGACAGTGAGGGTAACCTTTTCGTTACACCGGTTCTTTACACTACCTTTGAAGATGTCCTATTTTATTGCAGTTCCAGCAGCGCATTCTTCGTCTATCCCGTGGATAACCGATACTTAGTCTTGCGCAGGAGCATTCACCAGATGCTACTTCACTGAGGAAATGCATTCCTTTGGAAGCCTGATTGGCAGCTTCCATTGCCCGGGCGAAGGCAAGTGCTTCAGCAAGCCGTCCTTTCCCGGCCATTCTGACTGCTGGCAGTTGCTTCGAATCTGCAATTTCCCTGATGAATGCATCTGTTACCATTTCGTCGATTATTTCCCAGCCTGCGGTGGATTATGAAAAATGAGCCAGTTTATGTGGCTATCCCCAAACCGTTTCTCGATAGCTTGTACTAAAGCTACATAATCGTTATGCTTTTTAATGTATATTGTTTGCAACAATTCTGCTGCAGGACTGTGGAAGGCTATTGTTAAGCCAAAGCACTTCTCCTCATTGTCCCAGACATTTGCACAGGCAGACATTTGAAACTGCTTCTTATAAATAGACCATGAGGTCTGGCCATCGAATGAGAGAGGCTTTAACTATTTTCTCTTTGGATCGCTTAAAGAACATTCTCGGAGTTTCTGCTTTCGCACTGTGTCGAGCTCTTTTGCCAGTTGCTCATCTTTGCTGTCCATTTGTTCGAATTTTTCACCAACATTCTTCTTCATCGCCTTGATTTCTTCGAACTTTTGCTGGAGAATACTCTTTTGTTCTTCCAGATTATTCTTTTGTTCATCCATTTTATGTTGAAGGCCCTGTAGGCTGTTCTTTTGTTCGTCCAAATTTTTCTTTTGTTCGTCGAATTTTTGTTCAATACTGTTCTTTCATTTTCGACAAAAGGAGTTCATCGCAGCCATGTTGCTACCAGTACTCATTTGATATTCCTCGTCAACATCAAAGGAGTATGTATCTGGATCATGTCCCTCGTTGTTCAAAGCGTCCTGAAGTCGGAGCATCAAATCACTTTTTCCTCCACTGGCTCTGAGGTTTCTCTTATTCAACTCGGATTTGAGTTGGACCAGGATCAACTGCAATAGTTTTCGATCCATTATAGCTTTTTCAAACAATCACAAAACACTGAAGAAAATTAATCTCTTTCGGGCCCGGTTGGAAATCAAAGCCAAAAACTCCGATTGGAAAGCTAATACGCTGTCATCTACCTACCCCCAATATTGCACATTTCTCCGTTTCGAAAACAAATAAAAGTTTACCTAACCATAAGTGGTGACACCGTAGAGCCGTTCTGGAACCATCGATGAAGGTCCGACTATAATCTTTTCTAGGCTCATATTCTGACCGCAGTCGGTTATTAACTCGGGGAAAGTCGACTTCGTTGGGCATTAGGACTATTGATACCTTCATCCTACGGGCAAACTTTGTTGACTCCCACCACAAGGTATTTCAGTCAGCATCTCTTAACAAAGTTTTGTTAACTAGCAGTCTTTAGTCCACAAAATTAAATTTCAGTGACATCAATACAACCAGTGTCAGATACCAAGTACGGCGGTTTATATTTCTTAGTTCACTTGCAGTTCCAGTATTGGGAACTGAGGCGGTTCTAATCTAGTTGCCGTGGAAGTAAGTTTCTGTTGAATAATGTTAGTCTTTCGTACAATATAGAATTTAGTGTGATACTTTTGCTAAATCTTGGTAATCTAAAATTTGTTGCTGTTTTTAAATTGTAGGGTTGAACTTCTTGAACGTATACTAAATCCTCGTGAAGATAACATGGAAAGCCTTTATGTTTTGTAATACATTAAACATAAATATTTGGACTTTTAACGTTAAACATAGGAGTTTTTTTATCTATTACACCTTACGAGTAATATTGCACATGTTTAAAATTGTTGCACAGTAGTCAAAATGTGGTAAAACAAGAGTTGAAAATCATTATTGTATTTACTCTGAAAAGAAATCGATTGTTTTTACTAATATTTGCACTTGTTTATATATTTATTACCACTTCTAAATTGTTAATACAATACATTGCACTTGTTCAACTTTTTCATTGACTATCTTAAGATACATACATGTTCATTAAAATTAAAAATCATTAATTTATTAAAGTTTTAGAGGTATTTAGTTTTAATTTGTTCATACGCAGAAATATTTCTAAATTCCTGAAGTCATCCAACACCAAAATAGTAATTTTTAGCATATATTATGTATACGTCTGATAAGGGAATGGCTGAACGTGAAATGTATGGGACCTATATTTTTGTGATTACGACATTCTGTTCTTACGTTTAATACTGAAATCAAGTGGTTATAACAGAAATCCTGATAATGGAAAAAAACCTACATATGTTTACCACGCTATTACTAATCTCAGCTGCGTCAAAATGTACCAAGACTTCCGCATTCGAACTTATTTATTTTAGTACTGCATATATATGAATGTCGGTATCAATCTTCTGGTTATATCTTCAAGCCGGAAAATTCCTATGAGCTTTTAGACAATTTGTTATCACAGCTTTATTAAACGCATTTATTTTTATTTGACTAATATTTTTTAGATCTCGATTAAACCAAAGAGGATTATTTCTTGTTTTATTCGAACTCGTTTCATTTCATTTCATTCATTATGCTTTTTATTTTGTTATCAAAAATATCAATTTGTTCATTAACATCTATTGGGCATTTTTTCTGATCGAAACTGTCTCATTTCGCTTCTATATCATACAGATATTTTATAATTGCTTGTATGATACTCGTTTTTAAAGTAACCATTGACAAGTATTTGTATTGTTTGGTGATCATTATCTAATTTTGTTATCTATACTAACTTTCATATTGTTACAGATTGTTGCAACATAAATCTATTGTATTAGAGTTTGAGTTGTGGCGGTGATTCAAAAATCGTTTGCCTGTGTGCGCTTATATTTCAAAATTCAAATATAGATTGAGTTCATAAAAGTCAGTATTTCTACCTTAGTTACGCTCGCAGATCTTTACTTGTGTGTTTTTGAACGTATTCACTGACATATCTTAGTACGATCCTTATTTGTATTGCGTTCAAAAACAAACATCATGCCATTACAAAAAAAAGCAATATTCCGCCAAATCTTAGAAAAATGTTATTTATTTTTACTATATACTACTACAATAGTTCTTACATCTTTCCTTTTCAAAAAAACAAAAAAACTATTCCCCACTAAAATCTTTTAACTTTTTCTGCAGCCACAATTGACATGCCTAACTAACCTGCACAAGTATGACGACATGTTGACGTCTATTAACACAAGAATAAGTTAATTCTGCAGAAAATCTGCATTATTGAATGCAATTAGTGCAGTTTTTTGTTAGTATGACGTTATTGAAAACACTCGTATTCTCCTTAGCGCATCTGTTAGGTAGGGTTAAGACGATTACTTGGTGCCTTTCATTCGTAATAAATGGTGGTTGGGAGAGGCAAGTCAGACCATAGAATGAAATCAAGTGGATGACTGCCTAGGAAATATTATAATCATCGCAGCATATGACGCCCAATCTTCCTGCCATGACAATATACATTCAGTTAGTCTACTCCCTATGGATGGTGACAGTAATACCGATTCGTAGGGAGAATAAGTTCTTGCAACGATGAAGTTATGTCATTCTCCATTTGTTTATTAGCTTGACTGCAGAAGCCACATTTTAATAACAAACCCGTAAAAGTTAAGTAAAATAAAGCAAAAAGTAAACTGGCGGTATTTAAGATCATAATGTGAAGCCCCGGAAACGTCCAAAACCACATATGAGTTTTTTATTTATCACCAAATGCTTCCTACATAGGGAAGCAATAGCAAACATGGATAGTTTATGTGTTCATAAAATACTATACAAATTAACAAACATTAAAAACAAATATTTATGATGTTAGGTTTATCCTAAATCCTCCTGATTAAATTAGTCATAGGATTTTATTTGTCCAGCTATTAAAATTGTATTAACTCTAACTTCGCAACTTAAACATAAATAACATCAGAATATATCAGCCTAAGCTGTACCTTAGCGGCTAAGCAAAATTGTTGCGAAGCTAATAGAGTAGAAAAAATCGTAATATGCTAAATAATTAAATTTCTAATTAAATACTTGCGCTTACCATTAGTATTTGTTAAAGTTCTTAATTCTTGAATGTTTTCATAGACTTCGTCTCTCCAATAATAGTCATCCCTGCAAAAACATTTATAATCTCAAAATAATAATTTCAAAACAACATGAACACAAACATTTTGCAAAAAAATTCTATTTTATATTTTTTCTTACGAATTAAATAAAAAATATTTACAATTGTACAAAAGCATGCTACAAAGTGATTTTATTCTTAAATAAATACAATAAATAAGTCAATAACGTTCATTAATAATACTCTGTAAATGTGCAATTTGTGATTGATCACGACGTTTTAATTCGAGTACATACAAAACAGGGCAATCGAGCGATGCGCAGGTAACAAAATTTGAGCGACCACAACAGGCTTCACATATCTTTAAAATAATAACAATTTAATAATAATTTCTTATTTAATTTTTATTAAGTAACACTATCGAAAAATTACCATGTTTGTTAAGTGATATCCTCTTTGCAGTTTTGAAATTTTCTCTGCCAAAGTAATCACGCATCTTGTAACGTCCACAGAACAAAATGTACAGATACCTTGTTTTGTTTGTCTCCCGCAATCTATAATGCAATTTGTTGACGAGAAATATTGCGAAATTGTACTCTTCTTTGCAGTGTTTGTGCCAATCATCTCATTACCTACGGACAACGCAGGGGTAAATAGAACTTTTCGCGGCAGATTTGCAAACCTTTTAAAGAACTTTATTAATATGTGCGAAATTTAAGGTTTTGATTACTTACCATTCATTCACATCGGCTCCAATTAGAAGTAGACAGCGATTGAGTGGTGGAATAATAGCTTTCGTTATGTAGTAAATTCCATTGATTTTAAGGCCCTCATCTGCTAAAACATCATGAGGACTTCTTACTAATTTGATTAGCGGTAGCCCTGGCGGACCATTTGTGACGATAAATGGAACTCTTTCACCACGTCGCGGGATTTTACGAGGATCAACCAGCATCCATTGTCTAGAAACAAAATTGGCAAAAGTGATAATTTATAAATGAAATGTGAGCAAATAGGGAAGGAGATGGAAAAGAATGTAGCATTACTAAACAAGATGCCGTAACTGATGCAGAATCAGTGTCGCTGGTTCAAATCCGGCTCGAATGACCAATTTTGTTTCAGATAGGTAAAATAAAACAACTTGAAAGAAAACGCCGAACTACCACGTTATAAATTATTTTATTGAATTAAGAGGCGCGAGCAAAGATGTTGCCTTGTTGATGGTTGCTAACGAAAAAAGAAAGACTAAAAACAAGTGCCGATTTGCAAACGACGCACTGCCAAAGATCACAAGCGTGTGCAAAAAGTCCCGCTTTGATTCCACAGCACAGCACAAGTGCACACACCAAAACAAAGCATATGCAAAGCATCGGCAAACGAAACCGTAAGGATGATCCGCTAACTTTGCACTGCAATATGCACAGTGAGATGCGGTGGGAAATCGTACGAGGGTACAAGTGCACATACATATGTTAATGTAGGCATAATCTTCATATAAAGATTTTACGGAACATCTTTGCTCTTGGGAACAATCAATATAGAAAAGCTACATAGGGTAAGCTATACAATATTTGTTGTAATATTTTAGTTAAATAAATTCAAATGAAGTTCCAATCAATTACTTTAAATTCAGGTTAGTTTACAATCTCAAATTTACATTTCTTACAATGTTTAAACACATTCACAAGGAGAACAGAGCAATAACGAAATCTTTCGTTTATAACTACAATATTTATTTATTTTATTTATCTATTTATTTAATTTTTTTTTTCTTCAATTCAAAAAACAATAAAAATAACAAGAAATAACTGTTAGCTCTGTTTATTACTAGAGAACTCCGCCTATACAGGGTGTCCCCTAATTCGTCAACGATGATTTGGGAAATGATTCGGGGTATATTCAATGAAAAAAATCGTTCTACAATAAGGCTTACTTTAGTGTATCCTGACCCATGTTAACGGAAATTTTTAATACCAGAGAGCTGCAACGGGTACTTTGTATTTGTGTATACCCGATCAATGACTTAGATTTTGTTTGAAGCAATCACTTTCGTTGGGCAGCAAAGAATAAAAAATATATGTTGGTTGAAACATTCGAGTCATGCAGATACATGCATTCGAGTGTTTGGGTATTTTGAGCAGTATTAGCAAAAAATGATCGTTTGTTCGGGTGGTTGAACACACTCGACACAAACTGCAGACACTGGAACATACCCTGATCCATGTCCATACACAAAACAATATTAGATTTCATATGTTGTGTTTTTTTGTTTGTGTTGTTTTGTTGTAATTATTAATTTTGTTCCTTATCAATAAAGAATGAAAGTTAACGCATTTTCGTTTGTTCCAGTGGTTGGACACACTCGAGACAATAGAGATACTCGAAACACTCGAATATAACATACACTCACGATGAATTCATGCATATGGAGACATCCATCCGTTCGGTAACATTCATTCGTGGCGAGACATACACGAGATTAAAAATAAGTAATAGTACACTACTGCACAAACTCGAAAAAATAATGTTCTGTCTCATGCATATTTGCCCAAGAATTTTTGTTTCGATTGCTTGAACGACCACCCATCTACCATGCGTTCGATTGACTCGTATCGAATTTTTAGCGACAAAGATGGGACGACACAACCATATTCACTGCAGTTCTCTGGTTAGTACTAATGGTAGAAACTTTATAACGGCGTTTAAATAAAGTTGAGATCTTGTTTGAGTCTCCAAATATCCAATTTCTAAGCCTGTTCCATTTTCGTTGCCCATGCTAATTTTTGACTTTGAGGTCACTTTTCTCCAGAAAGTGCCTAATTAACATAACGTTTTACAATTTTTTTCTTATGAAAGTAGCAATAATAAAAAAATCATCAATAAGTTTGCACAAAACCCATAGATTTTATGATACTTGGGAAAACATGCAGCAGGTAAAAAAAGGAATTTATGATTTCTTACTAATGTTTCTAACAACAGTTGACAATACTCGTTAGAGTGGTTTTTCAAGAATTACTAATTTTCCAATATTGCATATTAAAATTGCACAGCTATTAAAGAGTTTTAAAGTGTGCTCTTTTATTTGACTACCAGTCAAAACCCTCATTTCCTTACTTTGTTCCTTAAAAGAGTTCTCAGAAAGAGTTAGGTTTGGGATTTGAAGGCCTATTTAGAAAATTTACCAAACAAAAATGGTGTATTCTACAGTGTTTGACTTACGACTAATCTCCTACCTACCGGCAGACTCTTTTCCTAGTGTAGCCTCTTTACAATCACTAGTTAATGTTGCCACTTTATATTTCTTACATTCTTATCAGTTTCTCTCCTATGGCTTGCTACACTTGTATGGATTACCCCTTTTTTTGAGAAAAGTGGTTACCCATCTTTTATGTTTTTTTTTAATTTCTTTTGTAATTTTTATAATTTTTTCTTCTTAAATCTAACCTAATTTTACCTACGCGACTCTCTACTCCTACTGAACCGAAGACTGTCCGCTTTGCCATGTGCCACGTCTCTAACGTAGTTGAGTCGCCTGTCTGCAGCTGTTCAAGCGACGTGGAAAATTAGCGTCATCGCTAATTTGTCCAGTATCAGACCTTTCATGGCGAGATAGAGGAACGCTTCTGGAGGAATAAATATTACATATAATTAGGGTAGTAAGCCCCGGGTATCAGGTTGTTCGATGAGGTCATTGTTTTTGCAATGTGCCTTCGAGTCAACTTATGGCGCTTTCGTTTGGGCAGTTAGAAGCCTTTTTTTTGTGTACTCCGATTTTATTTCAAATGGAAAACTAAAAACTTCTTTGAACTTTTATTTTTTAAATATATTTGCTTGCGAATTATAATAAATTGGCTAAACACGGTTGATTGCACGAAAATAGAAATCTAGTTTGGCACACAATACTATTTGACGTTTATACATTTTTAAATCAAATCCAGGAGAGAAATTTTGATTCTCAAATGAAAACGAGAAGCAAAATTTTGTTTCTGAAATATGAGGGGAAATGGTTTTACGTCACTTTTCTTCTCAATGTATCTGACTACATTTCGACAAGCAAGTGGCTGTGCGTGTTGTCCGACGATAGAAAACTTTCGCCAATTCTTTATGGTATCCCTAGAGGCCCCAGACAAAGGCGTCCTAGACAGAATGGTTTCCGATTTCTGAAAGTTGATTTTCAACTTCTAGTCATTGCAATATCGTTTAATTTTATCGAAGTATATTAATGACCTCAATCTGTGGACCCGATACGCGATTAAGTCGTACGCTATGGCATGGTGAAGTGAACTTGCGTGAATGCTGAATAGGACCGGTGAATTTACTTGTTGCCGACCGTTTTTTATGTGAAATGTTCCAGCAGAAGTCACACCGCCATTGTCTATCTGTTAACATATTGTAAAGAAGTGGTTTACTAATGCCCAACCTGTTCATCTTGAAAAGGAGTCCATCTAACCATACGGTAACGAAGGCGTTTTCCAAGTCAATCAAGCAGATACCAGTGCACTGGTTCTTGCTTTTGCTCCATTGTATATCACAAACCAGTTTAAACGCGGCATGAATGACATCATGTCCCGCCTTGAAACCGAATTGATTATCCGGAACTATATGTTTGTCCTCAACCCACTGAGTCAGGACTCTATTGATCACTTTCTCGAAAGCCTTACTGATGTTTGGAAGACGACTGATCGGCAGAAGATTTGCCGGATTGGAAGTGTCTTTATCCTTTTTGGGGATGGGATAATTGGCATTATTCATTGCATTATTAAACAGGGTGGTATAAATGTCCTCCACTTCTGGTGGGAGATGTCGAATCACAATGTTCGATATTCCATTGGTTACCACTGATTTCTTAATTCTTAGTTATTCGAAGATCGTATGGGGCTCTTTCTTCGAATTGAAACATTTATGAATAGAACTCGACTTCGTTCATATGGCCACCGCGGGCACGTTTGCAGCGGTCGATTCGTTGGACCCAATTTTCAACGACTCGGCCACACAGTTCGGCCGAAACGGCCACTATTTCGCGTTCAATATTGGCTCTGTTAGCATAAACCAATGACTTAACGCAGCCCCACAGAAAATAGTCAAGCAGCGTTAAATCGCACGAACGAGGCGGCCAATCGACTGGCCCATGTCTTGAGATAACACGCTCACCATACTCACTCTTCAATAAATCGATTGTAGCGTATGCTGTGTGGCTTGTGGCATCATCCTGGTGAAACCACATGTCGTCCAAGTCCATATCTTCCAATTCGGGCCAAAAATAATCGGTGATCATGGCGCGATAACACTGACCATTCACAGTAACGTGACGATCGTTATCGTCGACGAAAAAATATGGCCCAATAACGCCGCCGGCATGCAAACCGCACCAAACAGTTATTTTTTGTGGATGAAGTGGTGATTCATGAAGCACATGTGGATTTTCACCCGACCAATAACGCATATTTTGCTTATTGACGAACCCATTGAGCCAAAAATGAGCCTCGTCACTGAAGATGATTTTGCGATGAAATTTATCATCTTGACGCATCTTCTCCAGAACCCAATCGGAGAACGTTCGTCACTTCAAATGGTCCATCGGCTGCAATTCTTGAGTCAGCTTGATCTTGTATGTGGTGTAAACCAAGATCTTTACGCAGAATACGCCATAATGCGGTTTGAGCGATGCCCAATTCTTGAGAACGCCGTGGAATTGACTGATTTGGATCGTTTTCTTCGGACGCCAGCGATATTTTCGACACTTCGACCAACCCGTTGTCTCACTGACACGGCAACATCACACAACGAATATGTAGACTCAAATTTTTGCACTAAACTTGTTATTGCCTGTCTACTAGGGCGAGAATTACGACCGAAAATTGGAGTTAACGCTCTTAAATTTGCAGTCCCGACTCCGAATTTCGGTAGAAAATTTTTATAATTTGCAGACGTTGCTCGTTCGTGTCTTTACCATGATGAAAATGTTGAGTTTACTGAATAAATTGACAGTGACAGTTTGATGATTAGTGAAAGAGTGCATTCACAAATTAAATTCAAAGTGTTCCTATTGGAAAACTCTTTATATCCGTATATCTATCTATAATCTATCTCTGACAAAATGACAAAGAACTTAAAACGTCTACTAGTAACTCTCTTTAAACTTACCTTGTTAGCTCCAAAGCAGGTACACATGCTGTAGGCTTGTATCCATTTAAACCACGAAACTCTTTTGCAAATATCAAATCTTGAATATTGGCCTTTCCAGACAACAGCTTAGTAAATTGTCGGCAAACGTAACTCTTCACTTGGCTCACATCGGCAGACTCGAAAAGAATTCTTAAACATTTTTCTAACATTTTCGCAACTGCTGGACAACCATCTCTTCGAACAGTTTCAATTCCCTTCGCCTCGTAGATAGGTTCTTCTTGATCTGGTGATTCATACATATAGCCTACGTAACGTTTTTTTGTCTGCAACATTAACAAACATAACACGGGAAAGTGTAAAAAAAAATGATCAGTTGTACAATACCTGTAAAATACATGGCTGATAAACCTTCTCAAGTTTCAATTTCACTGGCTGTGGATTATCTTGTGTAACTAATTCTGCTATTTCAGCACCGATCCTAAACGCCTCCGTCCTGCTACGGCCAGGTACAAGAACAAAAAGAGAGTCCGTATCACCATAAACAACTTTAACATTCCACTTCTCATTAGCTTCTACCAATTTTATTGCACGTTCAAGTGTTTCACGTCCCTTTGCTACAACGCTGTCTCCCACTTCTACACATGGCATTCTACCACTAAAATTTGCTGCCGTATACCCATAGGTGACGTTTGCTATTAGTTTCAAACCCAATTGACGCGAATGAAGTATACGTTGCAGGGCGGTACTATTCTTATGCAATTTCATTGATTGTTTCACCATTTGCCGAGTATCAAGCACCTCACTCAACATACGTGGCAGAATTCCCTCACGGATTTCCTGTTTAACAAACACAACACCACAAGGCGATATCGTTATCAAATCGTTTTGCATGAGTTTCTTGAGCAGTGTCGGTGAAACACGTAACTGTGAGGCCCCGAATTCAAATGGCACCGACCTAAACAAGGAAGGATTAATAAACCAGGGGTAAAAAGTGTAATTAAATTATTATTACTGTCCCAAATGTTCAACTCTACCCAAACTGGTAGAGAAGCAATAGTTGTACGCCATTATCATACTCGGATAAAGACTTTGAAAGTCCAAAACAATTACGGGATCAGGATAGAAACGTGACTGTGGCTCCAATATAAGTGGTAGATATTCTGGAGCTCTCATATGGGCCCGTTGTTGAACACTCGGGGATAGTGGAACTAGATTTTTTGGCTTTGCAATCCTAAAACAAAACATTACTACCAAATTATTACAGAAAAAATTAAACTTAAACATTTACTAACCGAAGCATCATGCTTTCCACTCTAAATTGGGAACCTCGGGACAATACTTCATAAAACTGAATGCCAATAAGTTTAGCCATTTCACTCGTCCGTCCAATCAAATCAAGCTGCTCCAAAAGCTGTAAGGTTCCTTTAACACGTTCCAAGTAATATTCCAAAACAATCCACCTTGTTTGTTGCGCTTGATACCATTGTGTTAGATCTTTATATGTATGAAGAGGACAACGCCGATGAAGTATGTGATACATTACATTCTCAAACGTATAAGACGTAAGTGCAATCTCTGAGCGCATCAAACGCCATACATCTAAAAGGATCCTTCCGCATAGCTTTGTCTAAAATACATAGAACAAGAATTTGTAAAAAATTACTTTAAAATTCATCTTTTGGGTGATATACTTCAACATCTAAGTCAGTAAGCTGATCATGATCTTCATCTATGAAATCTCGAACTTTTTGTGACGGTACTCTAGATAACAACGGAGCAATATGAAAATCGAGACATTTTGCTCTTTCCATCACATAACCCCAAGAGGACATCTCAATTTCATATCCAACAAAGATATCAGGATCCCAGTAGTGGCACAGCTCTACAAGTTTAGCAAGACCTTCAAGTTCATTGCTAACAACTCTTACTTCCACATCTAAATCGATGCCATTCAATTTCGGATTGCTTTCGTCGGAAATAATAATGAATCCGGAAAGTTTCGAGACACGTGTCGTACAGCTAGAAGGGACACTATTTTCTATGGCATAGAATATGCACATAATTGGATCGAACTGAGGATCTGGATGCAAATCTTCTCGCGTCAACACGAAAACTTCGAGCGACAGTGTTGTCAAGTAGTTGTGCTAAAGATAGTTGTAGTTGTACAAAATTAAAACTGCAATTTTAATTGTATCTTTTACTCACTTCAATATCCGACTTAGCTTGTTGTAGGTTTTCTAGATTTACTTTGAATCCATACGTGTTGTTTAAGGTTGCAATGCTGATTCCAAAGCTGGTATCTAATGAACCCTGTGAGCCGTGCAAATTTTTGATAAAAGAAGATTTCTCCAACTCAGCTAAAACCTGTTTAAAAAAAAAACTCTATACCCACATTTTTTTTTTTATTAAAGAACTTAACACTCAAATGGGTATGACTACACTTATGATACCAAAGCATGTGTTAAGTTTTTCGGAAAATGGAACAGAAAGAGAAAGAAAGATGTCTGGGCTCAATATCTATTTCGCTCCATGGGTGGCATCCAACATTTAATGGGGAGACTAAATTATTAGTGTAAATTGACTTGATGTTGTATTTTGGCAACCATTCATCTCACAAAATTTTATAATAGTTGGCTGGAAAAAAAATCTTTCGGGCACGGCTGGTATTCAATCCCGAACCGTCCGATTGAGAAGCCAATACACTAACAAACACTTGAGCTCTATCGTGGCATGTTGGAGAAGAAAGTTAGAATTTATTTTAAAAATTTGAAAGAAAACTGCAAAGCTTTAAGAGCTGAAGTTAAAGATAATTTTTCACAACTTTTGCAAGTAAAAAAATTTTATAAACAATTTCGATTTTCCATTCACTGAACTTGTGAAAGCTATTTAAATTATATCTGAACTATAATAAATACTTACAGCTTCATTTGTTACTGTTTCATTAGATTGAGAACTCTCTTGACTACTTTTTGTTTCATCCTCAGCACTAATCATTGTCTTTAAAAGTTTATCTGTTGGAATGCAATTAACTGTTGCCGGAACATCCTCTGCACTGCATTTCTCCAAAGCATTTGAAATGCATATATCCTTCAGCTTTTGAGAGAGTGATATTTTGGCTCTAAATGATCGGTGCCTTCTTTTAGTTTTAATTTCACTTGTTACTGCTGTAACTGGGGTACGATCATATGAATCTCTTGTTCTGGGTGTTGGTGTTTTGGAGTTTATTTTACAAGCATTTGCTGGTGTCAGTGGCGTTAATGATATGCTACTCATAGAACAATCTAGTTCCTCACCACTCTCATTTGATTCATTATCCATTAACATCACTATTTTTTGTCGTCGTATTTTGATGGGACTGTCCTCTTCCATATATTTGTTATGTTCCTTAAGATTTTTTTCTTTAAGAAGATCTCTTGCTTTTAACCAGACTTTCGCATCTTGTCTGGTTGGAGGTAAGTTACACGGTGTTATTGTGATGACTTTTGAAGTTGATAGATATTCTCTGATAAGATCGTCATTCCGAAAGGAACCTAGTAGACCCTGCATTAATTCCTTTCTGTGAGCAACGAAACCATTTAAGTTCGATATTGTACTTTGAAAATCTTCTATGTCGTTTAGAGATTTACCCGGAATGTAAAGAACTGTGTGTCCCACCTCCTTTTTGTTTGTTACATCTGCATAGTTACTGTAGAAAGGTTGCTGATGCACCATATCAGGAATTTCGTATATTCTACAATTTTCCAGGACTTCTTCGTATGTCTCTGGTAAAAGATGTGGAGTGATTATAACAGTTTTATCTGTAGTCTGTGATTGTGATTCTTTTATATTTTCCACTACCTGCGCTGGACTAGGAACTGAAATCTCACTAAACACGGGACTATCTACGAAGAATGATTTTTCATAAAAACTATGAACAGCAGGATCATCCTCACCATCAGATTCCTGATGCTCAATACATTTGGGTGTGCGAGGTGTGCTGAAATTCGAGGATTTAAATCTCTCTACATGGGATACACCAACTACCAAGGCATCTATGTGCTTTTGGTTAGAAACGATTGGTAATATTTTTTTAACGGTCATCGGTGTTTTCGGAGATTTGGAATCTACTTTAGTGGAAATGAATTTTTCCATATCTTTTGCCTTAAACCGTTTCATTCTTATTCTTAATTGTCTTGGTTGATAGAGACGGCATTCTTTAAGTTTTTCTTGCAAGTTGATTTTATTTAACTTTCTCTCTTCGTCCTGCGAAGATGTCGCATGGTCTGAGCAGACGTTGCAGCCGGAATAATGTTCACTGCTTTCCAAATTTTGTTCGCCTATCCGATTGATCTGACGTGCTTTTTCCTCTTTGATCTTCTTATGTGACCGTAGTGATAGTCGGCCTTTCTTTTTAGATATTTTATCTTTTATAGAGGACCTTTCACAATCCTCTTTAGAAACGACAGTATCTGCCAAGAGTGAATCTTTGATTTGTCGACATCTCTCAAGAACAACTTGTGGACTTCTTTTAACTGTTGCACTTATTTCATTTTCCATTTCTTTCGATGATCTTTCCTTTTTTCTAATAGTTCGTTCATTTGAAGATGTATGAGATAAGTTTTCAATTTTAGATTCTTGAACTGGTGTTATTGCACCGACATCTTCTGATTTTCCCAATGAGCGACATTCTAGTGCATTTTGGGATTCGTACACTTTTAGGCGTCTCTCACTTTTCCTACGAGTACGAAAATTGCATGTTATTTGTGTTTTATCTAAGTCGATCGCCCTTTTTCGCTTAAGGCTATAATGAAAATAAGACATGAAGAATTTATTATTTTGTTAAAGTCATACAAACGTTATTAAAAAAAAAAAGAACTTATAGTATTCTTCAATGGTTTTCGATATTTCATATCCTATTAGAATTTAGGACAATTTATTCCGAAAATGAACGGTTAAGCTGGAAGGGTTTTAGTAAAGCCAAGAAAAAGAGCCTAATTGAAAGACGGGAAATTCCGCATAAACATCAATAGCTGGTATGCATTTGAAGGAGGTGTTGTTGTGCTCCTGGTTCAACACTTGTGGTAGTGTGATGTACTATGAACAGATTCAATAAAAGGAAACGCTAAATGCTGTGATCGTGATTGTACTCAGCCAGCCACCATATACTCACTGCCAAAAGCGAAAACTTCTTTTCCAAATGATAAGATAAGCTTCCGAAACGCTTGCAAAGAGTTTTAACCAATGAAGTAAAATAAATTTCTGACTGACTAATTTTTGAAAAAATGGAAAAAAAGACATACTGTTTTCTTTTTGAAAAAAATAAGAATTTTCAGAGCGTTTCAATATGTTTTTATCTCACTCTTACTCAGAGGCGATAAAAGAGGGATTTTGGTCAAAATCTAATGGTCGCGATTCAGCACGAAGGCGCATCATCTTGAGTTATCGTGGAAGCATACGGACACACACACTAATACACATAAACATCTGCGAATCAGCCAGATAGAAATACCAGCTCAATGAAATACTCGTAGATAATGCAGACATAATCTAACCCCTTAGGCGCGCGTAAATTATAGAAAAAAATAATTAGCCTGAGAACCGCCTATGGGTATATGTACCTTAATTGTGACGATTAGCTTGCCTGTAAGCAGCGCACACAAAATGTTAAAGTCAGGCATAATTAAAATTGGATGGATAAACTGCCGCGTCTTTGTTTCTTCTGCATGAAAGACAAGCCGGAGAACGCTAGGCATATAGCCGGTAGCAGCAAATACACTGTATTCAGGACGGCTATTACCAGCAACCAACCATGAAAATAATACAAATTAACCTTAACCACTGTAGGACAGCCCAGGACATCCCAGCACAAACGTCTAGAGACTAGAGAGTAGACATCACTTTGTTCAGCGAGCCGTATAAAACTCTCGACAGCAACATCTGGATCTGCGATACATCAAGCTATACCGCAAACTGGACATGTGGAAAACATGCCTCCCAGGATACTAGTGATTAGGCAGATGGGTACGTTCGTGCAAAAATAAACGCGATCAATTTTTACAACGCATTGCTAGAAAACGTAAGAGCAGATGCACGTGAAAGATCTCAAGTCATTATAGGCGGAGCTTTTAGTGCCAATACCAATACCAGATACAATAATTTTAGAAAAGCGGGAATGGGATCAATCATCGATATTAAAATATTATTAGGCCATTCCACGCCCAAAGCGACGGAGCGGACATAAATCCTTTGAGGCACGACGTAGAAAACGATAATGACTAGGCTGAAGGGCTGTAGATATCCACAATTATTAAGTCCAATAATGATAAGGTCTATTCTCACAGAGACCATCGACTCTGTGCAATATAATCAGGGAACCCAGCAAAGAGGCAGCTCCGATAATAACACCAGATGAATTTTTCAACGCTTACAAAAAGATAGACATCAACAAATCGCCTGGACCTGATGGCATACCAAATAAGGCAGTGAAAGCCTCCGTTTAAAAAAGGCCAGACATATTTATAATAACGACGCAATAGTGTCTCAAACCGAGGGCTTTCCCAGAACAGTGAAAGCTGCAGTATTTGATGCTCTTACCAAAGAGAAACTAACCACCTGGAGAACCAGCATCATATTGCCCAATATATCTACTGGACACACTGGGCAAAATACTTGTACGGATCATATATAATATGATAGATTGCTTATTTTGGCAGAAGAAAAGGGAGCATTATCAGATCATCAGTTTGGATTCAGAAAATCGCGCTCCATAAAAGCGGTGGTAGACATAGCAGCCGAAACAATAAAGGGAGAAAGATGGCGATGGGGAAAAAATTAATACTGTGCAGTAGTGACGCTGGATAAGAAGGTTGTTATAAGAAGGTACTTGCAAAAGATTGTATCCAATCAATAGAAGGTTGAGATATGAAACCGACGAAGGAAAAAAGTAAATATTATAAAATCTGCCCAGGAGTCCCACAATGATTGGTACTGGAGCCCCTAATATTATGTAAGACGGAGTTCTGCAATTAACATTGCCACCAGGAGTAAAATTAATCGGATTCGCTGACGATATTTGCAAAATAAAGTCAGCTACGAACGATGCAATCATTCTCGTCAAAGACTGAGTAATATCCACCGAGCTAGAATTAACAGATCACAAAACGGAAGAGATCCTACTAACCAATCGGAAAAATGTGGAATACGTGGACATACTCGTAAAGTAATCCTTGGCAATAGACTAAGCTTCATCCCTCACATCGATTATTCGGCAAAAATGCGTCAAAGCAGCACTTTATGGAATACTGCCAAACATTGGAGGACCCGGATATGCTAGAAGAGTCTTAATATAATAGTAAGTAGTAAGCTTAGTCCTGTTATACGCTGCCTCAGTTTGAGTGGGGCCCCAGCGACATAGGAAGCAAGCAGAAAACTATCATCAACATATCGACTTGCGCATTAAGAGTAATCAGTGGCTTTAGAACGATTTCAGACCAATCAGCTTTTGTTATAGCCGGGATGGTGCTAATCGATATCCTTCCGGAGGAGATGCAGAAATTCTATATTATAATACGAGCACTTCTGGTAACCAACATGCGGTAGTTGCCAAAAGGATCAAGGAAGAAGAAAGAGCGACTACAAAGATCAGGTGGCAAGCTCTGTAGAATAATCTGCTCTGGGAAGGGCAGATGGACCTAGAGATTAATCCCACCCATAGACTTTTGGACAAACCGAAGGCATGGAAACTGTACCTACCATTTTACGCAATTCCTATCTGATCAGGGTAGGCATCGAAAGTACAATATCTACACCGCTTCGGGCACAATAGCTCACGTTTTTGCACAGACTGCCTACATCAGGCGAAAGACACAGAGTATACAATATTCCATTCGATACCCCTTCTGGGATCGAAAACTGACATATCAAACCCACAGTCAATAATTGACCAAATTTGGCGGTCAAAAGATGGATGGAGATTTGCACATTCATAAGAAACGTGCAAAACGAGCTGTGAAGGATCCAAAAAATAAGACATGCAGATGCAGCAAACATAGAAGATATAGCATAGATTGCTAACCAGCCCCGCGAGATAATACCCAACGGAAGTTCCGAAGTGTGTAGGGTGTGGTTTAGTACTGGTAGGCATAATGTTGGCGGAATCGATGTCGGTATGTGAATATTGAATAACTTTAAAAAAAAAAACGATTTCCATCCATATATGAGGTATTTTTATAACTTGGTCCTTTACAATTTATTTGGACCAGTTTTTGAATACAACATCGATCAAGTGGCCGCCTTTATTGACCAAAGGAAAATGTGCCCTTTTTGCTGCGTTTTCCTTCACTTTTTCGAGCATCTCGGGCGGTACAACGATGATTTAGGCACGAATGTTTGCCTTGAGCTCGTCAATAGTCTGAGGCTTGCTGGTGTACACTTTGCTTTTCAAATAACCCGACAAAAGTAGAACAAAAATGGCCCAATGTTGGTTTTGGCGCAAACGCCGACCCAAAGAGTCACTTTTTGGTCATGCAATGGTGTTTCATAGATCTCGTGTGGATTCTCCGTTCCCCAAATGCGGCAACTTTGCTTGTTAACGGCGCCAGAGTTAAATGGGCCTTGTCGGTCATCAATATTTGCTTCCGAAAATCAGGTTCAGTGTCAACCATTCGAGCGACTGTTTGGCCGTATTCCAAGCGACGTGGATGGTCTGTCGGCAATATTCTTTGTCGTAGAAAGTAGTTTGAAATTGGTAAACATTTGTGTGACTATGATTCTGCTTACCTTGTGATTTCCTTTAAAACAAACAACATATACCAAAAATTCCTCATTAGGGAAACGACAATTTGTGGGGTTTTTTCCATCTGTTTTTCTAATTTTGCCAATAAAAACTGGGTGACGCCTACTACGTGTATGAAGGCCCCGCCCCACAAAATCCGTCAATCTGTTGCTCCGTCGCATACCTATTGTACGTGGACAGAGGTGAGCCGATCACATTTTGTTATTGCTGCGAGTGTTTTCTCTTCAAGCGATGGCAGTTTCTCTATATTCGCTCAATGCTTCCACCAATGAATGAGCTTACTCTCAATTTGTGATTTATTGAACCTCGACGCGTGAATATGTGAACTGCCAACGGATCAACGGATTGAAAATGTAGAAAGTAAACGTACTGTATTTATCGAAGTTCATACATTCATTGGACGGAGCAAAGGGAAAGATTCTATGAGTCGGGGTCTTGATATCGGTTTGTCTATTTTAACGATCTTGTCGAACCCTTGCTGAACAGCTGGTGTGAGTAGCTTACAAAGAGCTGCTCGTTGCAGTCCCCGTTGACTTTGCGATTCTCTTTTGTGTCGCTTTCGTTTGCTTTCAAATTTGGTTCATTAAACACAACGTGTTTGGTTGCGTAAGTTTTTGTTGTTTACAAAGTTTATTATTTTGCCAATAGTCCGGCATCTGTACGATGCGCGAAGAAGGTACAGTAAGGAACAAAAACGCTGTTCGAAGATGGTCGTAAACGGGGAATGAATCTCCGGTTCAAGGATCAAAAATCGTGGGTTGTTAAAAAGGTAAAAGTAAAAATGTAAAAATTACGTGCCTGGGTTTGAGAGGGCTGGAAGGCTACTATGTCTTAGACAAATACTATTCATACAACATAGGCTTTTCTTCTTTCAAATCCAGCTAGTCAATCGTATTTGAAAGGCAAAAAAACAAAATACTCTATATTAATGTAGACTCAGGAAAGCTTGCTCACTTTAGCAGCAGGTACGAGATCAGCGGGCAGTAAAGTTTGAAAAATTGGTCAAAATAATGAGCAGCATTATTTATTAAATTTTTAAATTACCTTAAGAATAATTTCTGCTTACTTGGAAATCGGCGTATTTGCATTAACTGAATTGATTTCATCTGTCATATTCCTTTTAAGCTCAGTAAGTGCCAGTTTTTTTCGTAGCGTAAGGAGTTTTCTAGCAAAGAAAGCTTTAATAACATTTAAAAAAATAAAACCAAATAAACAACCTGTCACGAAAATCACCTTCCTCAGATGACATGGAAATTGTGTCATCATCGATGATATCGAATGTCATGGGTTCTTTCTCCTTTGGGACCTCTGGAAATTTTCATCAATCACATGACGAAATAAGAAATAAACAATTACAAATTAAACCATTTTACTAAGAAATAAAATACTTTGTAAAGAACGCGATTGAATGACAAGTGGCAGGGCAGCATATTTTTTTGCTACGCTATTTGGAGTTCTAGGTGAACCACCATCGGTTTTCAAAGTCCTTTTAGCTGACACTGGAGTTCTTGGGGTTGTTGGTAGTTTTCGTCTTTGTTTGCTTTTCTTTGGAGTCCGCAAAATATCATCAGCTCCATCGATTTGTTCTACTGTTGGAATATCGTTTTGTGGTTGACTATAAAAACCACAGAAAGTCAATATCAATTTGGCTTATTTTATTAATAAAAAAGCCTACGATGGCTGACTCAGCTTTAAAAGCAACTCATCCATAGCTATTGAGAAATCATTTAAACATTCATTATCAGAATCATCATCTTGTTGAGCAATAGCAGACCGTTCTGGAACACATGAAGCATTTTCTAGCAAATTCTGCGAAGTATTAACTTTAAAATCATATACTCGTATATTTTAGAGTTACTAATAGAAGGAGAAATAATTGCAAGCCTGGTTTCAAATCCTTTTAATGTCTCAATTATTATGACATCTACATTCGACATCATTTCTAAGTTATTTCGAAAACATACAATACAACAACAGTCAGATATATTAGACATAGAAAGTTAAGAAACCAAGCTGTGATATTTCTATACATACTTTCTAGATTTTGTGAAAGTGGAGCCAGCGTGCTATCTAAATCGACTTCATTTCCTTCTTCTCTCTCCTCTAATTGTTTCATCACATCAAGTAATTCCATATCTTGCTCGCGTACTACATAGAATTTATTTTTTATTTTAATTAATTAATTTTACAATATTACTTACAACTCTGGTTTATAAAATCAGGCTGTGTAAGGCCCATAACTAGTTCTTCATCGACAATCGTGTCATCCAAAAATGTTTCATCTGACTCCGGAATCGAAGGAGTTTCGGAGGATTTCATGGAAGAGTGGAAAATACTGCGGCTAGAAAGATGATCTTCTATAAATGACGCATTGGTCATTATATCATCTTGCGTATATTCCTCTGGATAAACTGCATTAGCAAGTAATTTTTTAAGATTAAACGTTCTTTTCTGAAAAGGTTATGAATTCTTACTAAATGAAAATTATAAAGAAAAAAAATTAAAGAGTGTACAAAAATATGTATATTTTGAAGCTTGAAAATTTTACATTGAAATAGAAGATCAATAAAATGTTTTAATACAATAACAGGGGCATATGACCATCTTACGTATTGGCGGCCATCCGCCCAATCCATGATAAATTTTTTGATTTAATCGACTTGAGAATCACGAATAAAGGCTTCCAAGTCGATAATACTTGTAGGTTTATTCGCACCAACCAATGCTTACAGCTGGCCCCTAAGGAAATGTAAGAAAAGTGTCAAATCGAAGGATTTTGCAGTCCACTTCACAGGTACATTTCCCGAAATTCCCTTCCTGTGAAATTGTGATTTCAATAAATCGATAGTTTGAATTGCTGTATGGCACGTAGCGACATTCTGTTGCAACCAGATCTCGTATAAACCAATCTCATCCAAATTTTAAAAGAAAGGTTTTCGTTAATCTCCATTTTACATAATGCAAGCTTTGGGCTGATTTTTGGAAGAAAAATAACCAATAATACCAGTAACATATAAACCAGTTATATTTTCTTCTGCACGTACAGCACGACACCTTACTGGATGGGTGTTCTCAAGTAGCACATACGGATATGAGCTCGCTCAGACCAACGAATATCCGCATCAAAATTGGACGAAGCAATCTATAAGTTTGGTGAACATAACGCTAATTTCAAGAATAAATTTCCGTGACACTCAAACGTAGAAACAATAAAAAAGCGGATAAAATGGCTCGTTTAGAGTAGTTTGAAAAACAATTATTCGATTAGAAAGTTGTAAAATAACAAATTAAATATTTAGTAATAGACACGATCGGCTTATATTCACTATGTTGGTCAAATTCTTGAAATTTTCATTCGTGTAAGTTACGTTGAGTGCGAAAAAATATGCGTGCTAGCGCAAATTGAAGGACGTTGTTGTGCTGTGTCACATACACTCCGCTTCAACTGAATAGGTACAACATTTTTCAAGGGTGTGGGATTCATTATTTCCAAATATTGTAGGGGAATTGTTCATTTCTTGCTGCTAACTGTTTGTCTATGATGTTGCGAAAAGAAGTGAGAAAGAATAATTAAAAAAGCACCGTTATTTTTTCTCTGGCTCTCTTCCAAAGCATTCCATATGGAAAAACGCATTTTTTTTGTGCGTCAACTGAATAGGTACAAATAATGAAATTACAAAAAGCTGTTAATGGAATAAAAGAAAACAAGTTTTTCTTAAACAAAACATTTTATTAGATAATTCTAGTAGTGGGTACTACCTCCTTTATTCATAATTACTTCACAAATTCGGTCCGGCATGGAATCGTAAAGAGCCTTTAAGTAATTCAGCGAAATCTCTCTCCAGGCTAATTTGATGGCTGCAATAAGCGATTCTCTATTATCAAATTGATGGCCAGACTCGTACACTTTCCAGACTAACCATCCCCATACGTTTTCCATAAGGTTCAGGTCCGGTGAGCACGGTGGCCACTGAAGCAATTCCACATTTTGCTCTCTTGCCCAATTTTTTACTAACCGCGCCGTATGAATGGGTGCGTTGTCCTGCTGGAAAGTCCAATTTATGCGTCCAAAAATATCGCAAAATTTGGGGAAATTTCTTTCCAGTATTCCCTTGTACGATATTGCAGTCATTTTTGCTGTTTGAAACTCAAGCTCAACAGTTCCATAGTAGCTAACTGCTCCCCATACCATAACACCACCTTCTCGACTATGATGCCGGGCTAAAAGAAGTTCGTCTTTTCTTATGTCATGAAAATAATAGTTAAATCCATCAGGTCCATCAAAATTGAACTTCTTTTCATCTGAGAAAACCACGTAACGCCATTGTTCTTTCCAAGTCATATGGTGCCTCGAAAAGTCCAACCGCATACACTTCCGCTGATGGTTTAGTGGTGGTTTTTTTTTTAAGTTTCAGCCGTTTTAGGTGTTTGTCACTCTTAATCACTCTTCTAACTGTGGAAACACTAGCAGTAACATCCGGTTTTTGCTTAATTTTCGCAGCTGAATGGTAAGAATTGGAAGCAGAGCGTAATATTGCTCTTCTATCACCTGCTGTTGTTGCCGTTTTAATACCCCCCATCATGTTTTTTCCATACGACTCTTTGTTCCTCAAGTACGAATAAATCACATTAAAGCTTCGTCTAATTTTTATAGCAATAGCACGTCCGGTTAAACCTTGCTCCTTAAGTAAGTCGATTTTAGCCTTTTCAACATTGTTAAGTGATTTTGCTCTGCCCATGTTCCTCCAAACTTTTATTTTATCGAATAAAATTACTAAAACACTTTTATCAATTGCTTAAACGTATCAATATTCGCAGTACACACAAAAACAATGAAGATAACCATGTGCTTATTTAGTTAACGCAAAAAAAATATGCATTTTTCCATATGGAATACTTTGGAGAAGAGCCAAAAAAAAAATAACGGTGCTTTTTTAATTATTCTTTCTCACTTCTTTTCGCAACATCATAGACAAACAGTTAGCAGCAAGAAATGAACAATTCACTTACAATATTTGGAAATAATGAATCCCACACCCTTAAAAAATGTTGTACCTATTCAGTTGAAGCGGAGTGTATATTGTTTCTCTCTGAACTGAACAGGCGTTCTATAACTGACAAATGCCGAGTCCGAGTGCATTCAACGTTTTAATAATAGTTCAATATTTCGTCTACTGACCGAAGGTATCAAAACATACATACATCAATACGTTTTACCAAGTGAACGAAACTATTCAACACCGGAATGAGTTGAATGAGAACTAGATGGACGGCGCTGACGTGTGTTGCAAGCAACGTGAATTTGTGCACTAATAAAATCAATTTGTTTTGAGTTAAATAAACATACGAACGCAGTTAGACGGAGATTGTTGAATCAGTTGCAGAATTGAGTGGACGTCGTTTAGGTGCTTACACACTATCAAAACCAAAATATAATACTTATTTTCAATTTTCACCCACATTACAATCAACAACATTTATATCAACCGTTTAAACCGTAACCTACAATATAATTCTAATCGTAGAAATAGATTTTTCACTTCAAACTACTCGAACGCTTACCAGAATCTACGCAGGAAGTGCTATTTTAACCATATCACTTCGGCCTCAACGTAAATCATAGACGTTAGATAAACGACCTAATTAATTAGTATACCAGCAGTATGAGTTTGCCCGCCGAGAGAAAGTAACGTGAAAATGAGTTCTTGCTGAAATTGCAAAAAAAAAAATTCTAAGAGAATTGTGCAAAATTAAGTGTCACGAGTGCAAAAACTTTTTGCACCCGGGATACGTAAATCTCAATCCATCCGATGTGGACTACTTTCGCAAGAATAAAAGTGTATAGAATTGTGCCAAATGCATGAAGAAAAAACGAAATAATTTGAGAAGGCTGTCTTTGTCATCGACACCACCACTAGCTGAATGTGGCTCATCCAAAATAACTCTGCAGCTAAAGGAATCCTTTTCATCACTGGGTACCACTCTCGATGCAATGAATCGCCGCTTGTCAGCATTAAAGCAATCAGCGAACCTGGTGAATGAAGTCAAAGAGAAAACCAGAAATTGAAAAATTGAGAACACAGCTTCAAACCAGCACCAGCAAAGAGCGACGCAATACAGCAGAGCGGCTGATTCTTACCAATCACTTGGCGCTTCGCAAAATACCTGTTGTCGAGAATGAATGAATGAGACTGTGGCGAAAAATTTGCGTCCTAGACTGAGGCTTCAAATACCGAAAGAAGACTTTGGCCTTTGCTACAGAAAAAATGGCTTAAAATGAAAATCCTCTAAATCTTTGTTGAATTCTGCAACTCCCTTAAAGACTTTAGGATTTTTCATCTAAACATTAGGAGTTTAAGACCTAATTTTGATACTTTCAGTGCTAATTTATATACTAGTTGCTTAAGTGTATTTTCTCAAATTATAGTCTTGACAGAAATTTGGGTATTTTAAGATGAAATAAGTAAATATTTTCTACCGGGCTATAATGCATATCCAAAGTACAATGATAAGAATGCAGCGCGCAGTACAGGGATTTTTATGAACAAATAATTTAAATATGATAATGGTTTACCACAGATATAGAAAGTGCTGATTGCGCTGCGCGTTAGGAATTCCTGTCTGTATACCGGCTGCAGTTTGTACAAGTTGATTTGTTTTTCCAAATAACTCTAAGGTCTATTATGCTCAGTAGACTGCAGGGATGCCTGCTTAATTGGGAACACAAACACTTCTCCCAGCGATGCTCCCATCTCTCTAACCCGTTCAAATAGTACTTGGCGTTTTTCTCTGCAAAATAATTGTTCACGAAGGTGATTGCTTCCTCATTTGACGAAAATCCCTGTCTTCCGAGCGCAGCTTTTAAATGAGGGATCAAAAAGAAGTCGCTTGGGGCTAGATCTGGTGAATAAGGCAGATAAGCAGTTCAAACCGTAATTCATGGATTTTGGCCATGGCAACCCCTGAGGTTTGAGACGGCCCGTTGTCTTGGTGAAACAGGATTTTCTTTTTCTGCAAATGTGGCC
The DNA here is from genome assembly GCA_949129095.1 of Volucella bombylans. NCBI lineage: Eukaryota > Metazoa > Arthropoda > Insecta > Diptera > Syrphidae > Volucella > Volucella bombylans. Next base: position 167,290,535 of record OX422141.1, on the reverse strand, counting down.
GTTTTTCCGCAATTTCTGCCTTCAGCCTGGCAGGTAATGATGCGTAGTATGCTCCTGTAATGATTTTTCCTTTTTGAAGATAATCGATTAAGATAACTCCTTTACTATCCCAAAAACAGTCGTCATCACTTTCCCAACCGAAAAAACAGTTTTTGCTTTTTTTGGAGCCGGCTCGCCACTGTTTTGACTGAATTTTTGTTTCGGGCGTATAATGGTGTATCCAAGTTTTATCTACAGTAATTAATCGGCGCTAAAACTCGGATTTATTGCGCCTAAACTGCGCCAACAGAGCGTTGGAAATGTTCATTCGAACACGATTTTTGTTTAACATAAGCAAACGCGGCAACCAACTCGCGGACAGCTTGATTTAATACGAGTATATACCAAACACGTTCTTTGGACATTTTCATAACCTCTACTATCTCTCTCACTTTAATTTGGCTGTCGTCTAACACCATTTGGTGAACTTTAGCAATGTTATCGTCAGTGGTTGCAGTTTTTGGACGTACCGAACGTTCATCATCTCCCAAGCTCTTACGGAAACGTTTAAATTCAGCTGCCCAAAATTTCACTGTGGTAAATGATGGTGCAGAGTCCCCATACACAGAGTCTAACTCATTTTTGATTTGCGTAGGCGTATTGTCTTTCAAAACAAGATTTAACAACAGCTCGATACTCAATCTTTTCCATTTTCACAAAAAAACACTCACATCGACTCACTCAAACTACTGTCAACTAAAAACTGACTGAAACTTCGGTAAGTAACTGTCAAAAGATTCACAACTAGCATTCACTAGCTTTTATTGACGAGTGCCGCTACCTTTACCTTGCGGCCAACATATAAAAGAAAAAAAACTTAATCCGAGAAATGTGCACTTCGGTGTACAATTGTGTCTGCCCCTCAGAGGCCTTTTCAGTATTTTTGGAAAAACCAGAAATCATTGTTAAGCTCAATGAAACAAACAGGAAGTTTTTAGTCGAAAAATCGAATTCTTCTTCCGTTTTTCAGTCCGGTGAATAATGCTTAACTTCTTTCCGTCATTGTTGTTCTTAAACCAAAAAAATCACGTGGAGCAGATGACATAATTAAGTAACGTAGTTATATTAAAAGTCCGTTAGTTTTTATTATAAATAAAAGTTTTGGGTGTGGGAAATTTCCAAATGCTCTCCAAACTTCTATTGTGATTTCAATTTTTAAAAAGGGAGATCCCAGTGAACCAAATAACTATAGGCCTATATCGCTGCTATCTGTTTTTTTTTTTTAAATATTTAAAAAAAATAATAGTAACTAGAATGATTGCATTCTTAGCAAAGAATTATTTAATAAATCACAATTCGGCTTTGTTAACGCCAAATGTACTGAGGATGCAATTATCGCTTTTTTGAGCAAAATATATGGTGCACTAGATAACACCCTGAAGTCGGTTGGTATTTTCTTTGACTTAACAAAGACATTCGATTTGTTTAAACTTGAAAATGTTGCTGGAAAAATTATTGATTCCTTTAAATCATTCTTAATCAACAGAAAACAAAAGGTAAAGGTAAATGGTGTCATAAGTGAGGATGAAAAGTGTCCGAGTACTGGTGTTCCACAGGGATCGGTCCTTGGACCAAGACTCTTATCTAATTCCATTTTTACATATTATCTACTCGAAAGTAATATCGTATCACAAAGTCTGGCTTAATTTCCATATGCAAACGTGAAATGCAAGCGCATCGTGAATTATCTAGGTGCAGATGTGATTATATACAGTTTTATTTTGTTTGATGGTGGTTTTTACATATGTGGGCCAAATATGAGTGATTCGCCGACGAAGTAAGTAATTCTATTACATATTATACTAGATTAAATACTTTTCTATTATTTTCGAAATACAGATTAGTTATTAAAGGAGTTTCAAACAATGAAAACATTTTTTCAAATTATGACAGAAAACACACAACTAATCATATGCACCACACGTCGTTCCAAAACATCAGCAGGCAGAAAGCAACTGTAAACGCAACAAAGTGAGAGACCATTATATATTTTCAAAACAAATGCAATGCGCATTGACTTTGCGTCTTCTTCGTCAGAAATGGTAATATTAATTACAGAAGAAATGAGGCGTACTTGCTGAGAAATAGGCGGACGGCGATCGTCCCAACAGTTTGTAAAGGGCACAGTAGGCATTTTCTCAGTGCCATTGCACCATATATTTTCAATAAACTGCTGTCGGAACTATCAATTTTGCACGCGGTTACTCGTTTCTTAAAGGCTTCAAAATTTGACTACTCTCTAGATTTGAAGTAGAGACCCTTATACATGTTACGATCAAATAAACAAAATCTATCCATTCCAGGTTTTATTATCGTTCCTCTTATCTCGTTCAATTAATTTTCCTTCCTTCGACAACCATCACAAATCTTTTTGTCACTTTTGCACAATGAACTGCATACATCGCGCACTTTTCTTTTCCTTTCCTTTCGGCTTTTCTTCTTAAGATACTTTGATAATAATTAATGTACTAAACACCAGTCGCTGTTTTTTTAGAACCACAAAGTGTGTGGTACATGTATGTTTTGAATGCGCAAAATATGTTCTACTCGTATATGTATATCTATCAACATATCTAGGTTTTATAGAAATCATTTGATAAAATAAAACTTTTATAGCAACTATGTACTTATAGCATATATACAAGGTTTTAGTAATCCAACTGAGAAGAAAGGCAATGATGGTACAAGAATGATAGTTTTTATGTGCGTTTAGTCACGTCCAATTAAACTGGTACTATTTAGCAATATAACAAAAATTCCGACATTTAAGAAAAATACTATCACTATCACTATCCTATGGTACCAGATGCCTTGGTGTCAAGTTTAACGGCAGTAAAATCTGTACCTGTTTTGCTAAGGAAAAGAATTACGGGGGAAATGAATTATTTGACAAATCTACTGGAAATACTCACTGACACCCCCACCCATCCGTCAATATGTTGCAATGACTGCGGGGATTCAAAGTCTCTAAGTCATAACTTTCTATATAACAACAAAGAACAAAAAAAAACACCTAACTAGTGGATTATTTGATATATTTGATGAATTAAACCTCAGCGCCGTTTGTCCAATCTCGCAAGAGCATTAAATATAAAGGCATAAGTCTCATTAACTTTGTCTGCTGAAGAATTAGAAATAGGCCCGGTAAATCCGCCATAAAGATCGAAAGCAATCAAGGGTTTAGACATGGTGATGCCCTTTCATGTGACGTTTTTAACATGATACTCGAGGATTGTGCGAAACTCGCAAATTAAAATACGCTGCGAGTCGCATAAGCTGATGAAATTTATATCATTATCAGAACTCAGTATATTGCCATTGGTGCGTTTGCAAACATTGAAGAAGAAGCGGTAAGAATAGACTTAGCTTTTAATGAGGGAAAAACTAAGTACGAGTATATTCTGCTAACCAGAACAAAACATCACAGTAAACAGCTTCAACTTTAATGTACATATTATAGTTAGGGACTTTGTCTACATCGACTCCTCTATTAACGCCAATAAAGGCATCTCACTAGCAATCAAGCGAGGAGCTACACTTACTTACCGCTGTTTCTTTGTCCTAAAAAAAGCAATTGAGTAATAAAGCATTGTTAGAAAACACTTAGAAGACTCGAAGATGTCTGCTACTCGATGAAGATTCGGAGGAGGAGTTAAAACATCAATATCCATGCGTGCGAACGAGGTGCATATCTGCCGCCAAAGTTGGCGTCTTCCTAGCCAGAAGATCTGTTTCGCAAATTTAACCAACCCCAAAAGTAACAAAGTATGTAAATACGCGGGAGAATTATGCATGAATATTGCATATGATAGTTATACGCGCGTTAATAAAACGTGGAAAAGCAGCCAAGAAACTTCTGATTTTTGACTTGGGAAGTTTGTCAGTGCTTGACAAAAGACTAGTGACGGAGAAAAATATACTTTCCATACTTTTTTTCTCATGAAAAAGCTTAGTATAGACTTGTTGTGTTTATAAATCAAGAAACTCAAAAATTTTAAAGCGGTAAGGGCGATTGAGTGCAAAAGTTCATTCGCTATCTCAGGACATGAATAAGTCATCAAAATTACCAAAGCCACAATTTATACATATAAAATCGCTTAATCAAAACTAAATTTAAATTTAAAGTATGAAAAAATCGAATTATCACGTAATTTAATTCAATATTCTTTGCATTTAAAATACCTTTTCTTTAGCACTGGTTTCGGGAGGCGCAATAACACTTCGAGGGGTAGCATTCAGTGTTCGATCTAACGACGTTTCCATTTGCAGCAACTTATTAGCCAAACCAATTCGATAGAATTCTTCACTCTCCGCTGGTTTTGCATTTGGGCGACCTTGGGACACAGGAATTTCCAATGGCGGAATCTTGCAAGCAAACATAACAAACATAAGCTAAATGAAGACATATCCATTTATTAGAAATCATTACCTCTTCACGGTCGAGGCTTAGTTTTTGCCTACGAATTCGTTCATCCTCCCATATTGATTCAATCCCAGGATTGGAGTTAGCACTTCTTTTTGTTACAAGCTGAAATCGATTTAAAATGAAGGCAGAACCAATGTCCATTTCAAGCTCAGAGGTTGACTGTTTACCAGCAAAAGTGCAATTCAAAATTTGTCCACTCTGAACAGAATACGGTATAACTGTAAGATGTTTAATAATTACTTATTATTTTTTGGATATAGAATCAATTCCTATTCAACTTGCTCTCTTCATCGTTGTTTCGCCTAAACTTTAAGACATCATTGGGCACATGAAGAAAACTCATTCCATATAAATTGTAATCAATGAAAAATTGCAAAATATATGGTACGTGCGACTCGTGTGGATGAAATATTTTTCCCATAATTGCACCGTTTTGCAATAAGTTAGCAACACGTCGTATAAATCTTGGATTGAGCATGTATATTTTGAGATATTGATGTTCTTTTTTATGATACCCATAAAACGGTCTAATAAGTGTGACAAGGTTAAAGAAAACATGTTTCAACATTAAATAAATAAAAATCAACGTACATTCCCTTTACCAGCTGGATCTTAAAGACGTGCTGACTTCCAGAGCTGCCCTGACCTAACGATATATTAATGGCTTTATCAATACTTGATGCAATTAAGTATATTGCTTTGTCGAGCGTTTCAAAATCTTTTCGATCATAAGGAATATACAAATAGGGGAAAATTCCATGCACGTGCATGCATGTTTTTTGTCCTTCCGTGTTTGAGCCAAAAACTCGTATGATTGGAACCTAGAAAGTGTTTGAATTTTAAGAACCTTAGCAAAGAAAAATGGTTTTTCAAAGGTATACCTTCTTTATCTCGCTTGAACGAAACTCTGAGAAGCAAGGATCCAACCCTGGTTTAGGTTTTTCCATATAGAAATCCACTGTGACGATTCGCAGTGAAAATATTCCAACTACAGCAGTCATTTTGTCTTAGAAGTTAGAATTAATTTAAAGTAAATTAAATAAAGGAGATGGGTACTTTGAATGGGATTTCACAAGACTGAGAAATTAAGCGTAACAACTCAACTTAATACAATGGTTCATAAATTACACTTTGGAGATATAAATAAGTGGGTTTTCCTCAACTTAAATAATTAACAGTCTATACCGACATCTAAATACCTTTTAACTTTTGCGTAATTTGTTTTGAAAAATCTATCGCGCCCTGGTAAATGTCAGATTTAAAAACTTCAGCAGGGTATTCTGATAAGTAAGCTTTGTGAAATGTTATTGTGTGAGGTAGTATTTTAAGTGTTCTTCGTGGTAGTGTAGTGGATTGTGAGTATAATTTTTTTTTTTTAAGAATAGGAATAGGAATAGAATTCGAATTTCATTTAGTAATTACATATTTGAGGGATAAGTGATATATCGTTAGTTATTAAGTTTAGAAAAATCGGAATTTACGTTGTTGAGAATTATTAATCTTTTTTGTGACTTTCCGTGTGGGCACACATAACCTCAAAATATCCCCCATTAATGGAGCCGGGTAACCAAAGCAAAGCATAAAATACCGACCAGTGGCACCAATTTCAATAACTTCGATCAACAGTTCAAGTGAATGGAAGCGGCTCAATAGTTGCTTAAGTTAAAGACCGAAAAAGTAAATCATCGAAAAACAATGGAATCTGATGCAACATTGGTTGTACCATCTGAGTCATCGCCGGGCATAAGTCCCACAAACGTCCGTCGCCGGCTCTAGATCATGAACACAAGGAATTATTGGCAGAATAGTTTTGCTAACGAACATTATCAAAGAGAAGGTGAATATTTGACTCAACCAAGAATTTAAGAGGAACCATCTAAAATAGTCCCTGACCACTGGGCGTTTAGGGAAACCTATATAATCATCAGAAAGAAAAAAAATTTTTCTGCAAGCCCGTTAAGGTAGATGATACACTTTATACAAATACACATGGAGTTGCTGAGGCGTTCACAAATCACTTCAAAAGCATTTTCATACCATGCCGTCAGTTGACTCGGCGCTTCTTGCTACTGTAACGAACGCCCTGTAGCAAGGGATTGGAAAATAGCTCAAATAATACCGATAAGAACGAGGGGCGTTCAATATATTCTCGGTATCGATATGAAGGAAAATGCGAATTCAATTTAAATTGTTTTTATTTTTCAATATAATCTCCCCTAACATCAATGCATTTGTTACATCTTGAGATAAGCTTTTTTAAACCCTCAAAAAAATAAATTTCCTCTTTCTCTGCAAAATACCCATTTATTGCCGACTTGGGTTCTTCATCATCCGAAAATCTTTTTCCACGAAGACATTTTTTCAAATCCGGAAACAGGAAATAATCACTAGGGGCAAGGTCTGGACTATAGGGTGGGTGTTGGATTTCTTCGAAACCACAATCTCGCGCGGCAGCCTTGGAAACTCGCGCCGTGTGAACAGGAGCGTTGTCATGAAGAAGCAACACACCCGCTGCGAGTTTACCCCGTCTTTTCTTTTTAATTTCCTCCCGCAAATTATGCAAATTTTGTACTCAATGAGCAAGATTCCCTTTGAGTCCCAAAAAACTGTGGCCATGAGCTTTCCGGCAGACGGAGTGACTTTGAACTTCTTCGGGTGGTCTGTTCCTTTTTTATGCCACTGCATGGACTCTTGTTTGCTTGCAGGGTCATAGTGGTGCACCCATGTTTCGTCCCCAGTAACAATTCGATCCATAACACCGTCCGCGTTCTCACTACACATCTCCAAAAGCTCTCTACAGCATGCGATTCTCACTTTTTTCTGAGGCGCTGTGAGCATTCGTGGCACCCACCTTGCACTGACCTTTGAAAGGTTAAGATGGTCATGAAGAATGGTGTGAATGGTACCAATTGAAAGCTTGGTGATCTCTGCCATCATTTTCACCTTTATTCGGGCATCCTCAAGAACAAGTTTTTCGACTTCTTTGATGCTTTCTCCCGTATAAGCAGTAGCCGGGGCGCCGGAACGGGGGTCGTCTTCAATGCTCTCTCTGCCTCTCTTGAACTCACTTGACCACTTTTGTACAGTTGATAATGAAGGTGCGGAACCCTGGTAAACAGCCACCATCTCTTCATGAATAGTTTTTTGTCTTTTTCCTTGCTTAGTGAGAAATTTAATTACAGCGCGATGCTCAATTTTCACCATCATCGTCTCAGTTGCCATTATGATTCTGTTTAACTAGAGATAAAACGCGAATTAATAATCACATTTATACAAAATTTTACATGAATGCACTAAAATAATAGTATTATTTGATAAATAAGTCAATTTATATATACAACCACAGCTTCACCCCGATACCGAGAATATGTTGAACGCCCCTCGTAAGAGCCCTAACAATAGTAATATTAATAACTTTCGGCCAATTTCACTGCTCTCCAATGTTGGCAAAACTAGGGAGAGAATTATCTTAACTAGATACACCAGAAACAATTCCTATTGAACCTATTCCTGAATGCCAATTCGGTTTCAAAAAGCAAAACTCGACAATCCTTGCCCTGTTGAAATTACATACTGGTGTGACGACAAACCTCAGAAATAAAAGGTGCACAGCGGCCTGCGCTCTCAATATAGAGAAGGCCTTTAATAAGGTGTAGAGGGAAGACTATTCCTCTTCAAGATCTTAGGACTTAATTTCCCGCCGGAATTGTTCCATTTGCTGGACAGATTTCTTGTCACCAGATGCTTCTGCATTCAGTTGAATGAGTGCAACTCCAGTCCATGCGTCTCCCAGTGTGGAGTTCATCAAAAGTCCATTTTTGGTCCAAAGCTGTTCAATCTATTCCTACATGACTTCCCTCATAGCTTTATTAGAGATAACTCTATTATCTCGAGAGGTATTCTGTATGCGGGTGATACTATGGTCTTTGCTCCTGATGATTACATGGGGGCTTCAAATAAATTTGCCTAAATGAGATCTTATCTGCTTTCGTAAGTCTAGTAGCAAGGGCAACTACGGAGTTCCCTGCAAAAGCAGAAACATTTCATTACAGCTAAACAATAACACCACACCGATTAAGACCAGCATTAAATATCTTGGCGTCCACTTTAACAACTTATTTATATTTAACCGTCATGCTAGATCCGCAATAAGCAAAACTAGCAAGATTCAAAATATTCTGTCCCCACTCCTAAACCACCCTGATTTGAATAAGAAAACAAAGCTTCTTTTTTACAAGACCGGTCATAATTTATGCGTTTCCTATCTGGTTTTCTATTTCACCTACTGTTGCTGCAGATATTGAGATCTACGAACGAAAAATGCTCAGGCGTTGCATAAATTGGGATTTCGAGTCTGAAAATAAACGTTACTCAAATGTGTCAATCTACAATGAAGTTGGCTTCATGATTATTAGCTGGTCTAATTCTGTCTAACCTTCTCTGGTGGCAACAGGTGTCCAACGGATTCCATATGGATTGACAACCCCGTACTACGCTAAAACCATACCTGGCCAAAATAGAGGATAACTTTATTACAGCAACAAATTTACATATGATGATATGTATATATAACAACCGGGTATATATGCATATGTAAATTTGTATGCACTATACCACTAATTTTGTCAATTTCGCACAGTGACGATTGCCAGTTAACCCGATATCCCCCCCCCCTCCCATTTTATTTCTTTATCAGTGAGAAAGGAAAACTGCATCTATTATTATTCACACACACACACTTCTACATTTCTCTTGTTTTACATTCTGCCACAATAATTTTATGTAAATTTGTGAAACTGAGGCTTGTTGACAGAGACTCGTAACTTCAAAAACCCACACAAAAAGATGTCTGGAATAGTTAAATCAGTCGATCTTGCGGCCAGTGCAAGTCGACAATTAGGGGACCCGGAAATTCAACCCTGAGAGTTTTGGTTGTTGCTAATGCAGTATACGCCGTTGCTTCATCATGTTGGAACCATATGTTCTCCAGTCCCAATTTATCCAATTGAGGAAGGAGAATGTCGTTGAGCATGGCTATGTAGCGCTCGCCGTCCACAGTAGTCGTTTGGCCCGCCGCGTTTTCGAAAAAATAAGGCCCGATGACACCTCCAGCGTAGACAGCACACCACGCAGTAACCCTTCGTGGGTTATACGCGAATTTTCGGTGCCCCAGAAGCAATAATTTTGCTTATTCACATATCCACAGAGATGGAAATGGGCTTCATCGCTCAGAATGAATTTCGATGAAAAGTTGTCTCCCTCGTGGTCGAGATACAGGATGGTTTGAGCGTAGGTTACACGCGTTTGGCGGTCAGCAGCTAACAGCTGATGCACTGTCTGAACTTTGTAAGGGAACATCTTACAGTCGTTCACAAAAATTCTCTGTAAAGACCGCCGTCGTCTGGTCGATTCTCCGGGTTCCTCTGCGAAATCTTCAACCACAGATGCTCCCGCAAAAAACTTGCCAATTATTCCGCGTTCTTTACTAGTACATACGAGTAGTTATGTACATAACGTCCCACGTCATTAGACCATTAATTCGATTTTATTTTCTCAAATGTAAAAACATTCATCCACTTAGTTTGGCTTAGCTTTATATATTTATATGTACTTGTCATGAAAAGAATTATAAGTAATATTTAATAATCTAACCTGACAAGTTTTGTGCATGTGGAGAACGATAAAAATACCCAGATACTGTATCTATGAATGTCCAGTATCATGCTAAATACACATGTGTAGATTGTCGGGCCCTTTTCTTTTAGAATACGTATTGATTTAAGTGATGGCGATTTTGACATAGCACTGTTATATTTTTACTTTTTCAGAATTGAAATGTTGCTCCCGGTTTTCATTTCAGAAGCGAAAATTCTCTTCTGGATTCTACTTCAAAGTGCCTGTTTACATTGGCGACGGGATGAAAGTCCTCACCATGAACGTCGTGTTCACATTTAATGGGGTTGAAAGACTTTTTGACAAGTGGAACACTTGAATCGGCATTTTTAATTAGTCCGCTTTTACACAGCGCATGAGTGTAATGCGCATGTTTTGGTTATTTTCTTTTGAACTGTCATTCAGTGATGTGCGCATTTTTACACGAAAACTTTCCCCCTTCTTTGGTTTTTCATGTTATTTGACAGCTCTCTTTCATTTCATCTTTGGCGCTCAGTGCTTCTTAATTGAAAATGAGCCCGCTTGTTAATTCTTTCGTCCATTTCAGTTCATCCGCCATACTGAAATGTTGTGCTCGTAACAACAGCCAAAGAAAGTGTTCACATTGGCGCGGGCAGAAAGATTGTCCGAAGGAGAGGGAACGCTTTTTATTGAAGTGGGAAGAAGAAGGGTTACTTCCACCGAGAATCCATTTCTAAAGTGGATTCTCGGATGCAACACATCTTTTTTTCCATATCGCTCCATTTCTGACATATTTTTTCATTTTAGTTTTGATCGTTGATGAGCAAGGATAAGGATCATAACCCTTCTTCCTCCCACCTCAATAAAAAGCGTTTCCTCTCTTTCGCACAATCTTCCTGCCCGCGCCAATGTAAACAGGCGCAAAGTTTACTAACACATATAAATGTTCGTTCCGAGTACATTTTTTGCACTCAAAATCCCATATTAATTTCTGACAGTTCGTTAGCTGTAACAAATTCGTATGGGAAGTTAAAATCGGTACGGGATAAGATTAATCAATTTTTTAAAGGCATCTAAACACTTCAAAAGCACTTATTTCGAAACTTACGTAACTTTTCTCGGCATTTTAACCCAACATGTATATGAAAACAACATTTTCTTTAAAAAAATTTATTAATCTTATTCCGTACCGAATTTTAACTTCCAATACGAATTTGTTCCAGCCAACGAACTGTCAGAAATTAATATGGTATTTTGAGTACAAAAAATATCCGCCAGAATTTTCGTCCTGAGTCTCAATTAAATATATATGTACAGGATTCCATCCATGCAAAATTTTCAGTATTTCAGTATCTCTAGTGAGATGCTTTTGTCCGAGACTGTTTTATAGCAGCCAACTCGATATGAGTTTGAAGGTAATCCGCAACATGGCCCTTATCCGGCCTATGCTTGTATTTGAATGTCTTGTGTGGTCAACGTAGAATCAAGATAATCGAAAAAATGAGGGTGTTTGAAAGGGCTTGCCTTCGTGTGTGTTCTGTACAGAGTTGGAGTACATAAAATTATATCCTAATGAAGCCTTGTAAAAGAGGGCAAACCTAATAACAGTGAAAACTTGAAGGCACGTCGCTTGAGCCATGACCTTGACGAGCAATCTAGCGCCGCTAATTTTCCACGTCGCTCGAACAGCTGGGTGGTAAGGTATTAACATTTTTTTTTGCATTTTTATTTTATTTTTTTAATTGGGTTCATAATATTTTAAGAATATTGTGTCAAAATATTCATGGACCTGGCATTGATGATTCAATGTGAGGTAAGCCGATAAAATTCGCTTATGAACGTTTTATACCAGATTTTTTAGTTTTCAAAACTTTAAAGCGTTTTCCGCACAACTCACGTTTTCAAAGTCGGTGCCCCTCATAACTACTGCACCGATCCTTTTGAAATTTTGTACACTATTTCTGTATATAATTTACGAGGTAATGCTGGAGATTTTTTTTTTTAATTTGTTAATAATTTCTATTTTACAATAAAAAATTAGGCGATTTTTTCCCTTCAAAGTGTTCCAAAAAAGTGAAAAATTTAAATTTCGAAAAACCCTCCCAGCGTTACCTAGAGAAAACTATTATCCAACGAATGAACTTTGATTTGTTGATTTTGGATGATTCAGCACCAAGTTATGAGGGGCACCGCAATTCTACATTTCCGTATTTTTTAATATTTCTTCGTGAAATTTTTATACAATATTCTTCGAATGTCATACTTTCATGTACTATTAGTTTTAATAAAGAGATTTTAACACAGTTAACAAAAACATGCCTTTTTTTGAAAAAATTAATTATTTTTTGGTGCATAAATTGATTCCTTAAAATGTGTAGAATATGCCGGTAAAGTGATTTTTTTTTTAATTTTAAGTCGCTATAAAGATACAGCAGTTAGAAGAAGCACATGTTTCTAGCGCTAAGTTGAGTAGTAGGAGGCCGGGGCTGAGACCCTTCTATACAAATGTGCTCTTATACAAGTAGAGAAGGGCATTTTAATGGTCGCCTGTTTTGTCAAGCTTCGCATCGCAGATTGATGGTAAGTTAAGATTTTCATAGTCTTAACCGTAACGCGTTTCTCTCAAAACTGTGTTTCTCAAATTTTCCTGCATCATATCTCGAAAATAGTTTCACCGATTCACTTGAAATTTATATGGTAGACTCAGCATATATAGGCGCACAGAGGTAACCATCCTAAAATTCGGAGTATTTAAATTTTTTTCGGAACGGAAACTAAAAAAAATCTGAAATTTGAAACTTTTTTTTCAGAAGTCTGCCAAAAACCAAATTTTCAATATTTTCAAATGATTATAGTTCACTCGATGCATTTGGGCTTAGCTTATACATTAAAACACTGTTTTCGGCCAATCAGCCGAAATCGTGGAGGTGAGTGAGTGTTCTTTCTTTTCAAGAAGGGTGTCTTCGGAGTGGTACAACTTACATTCTAATGAAGATTTTTACTTAAAATTTGTTTTAAATACTCTTGAAATAGTAATAAATAAATGATAAAAAAAAACTCCAGGTTTTATCTTTTCATTAGACGCAAAAAAAAAAATTCCCAAAAATGCTTAAAAAACAGGCTGTCACACAGGGGGGACCCCCTTAAGTTAGTTAAGCTAATTGTTAAGCATTTCTTTGTCTGGCTTTTAAAAAATATCAAGTTTTTGGAAAATAAAAATGCATTTAAAATGAATGAAATGTCGTGATCTATCTCGAACTATAAGGGCAATCCAAATTGTAAATTCAAGACCAAAATCAATAGTTTAATTTCCGATATCAAAGTAAAGTACATCATGACGGTGTCGTATTATAAAAATTCAAATAAATCCAACAGCTGTTGCGCCATAAAAATTTGAAGTTATAAGGATTTGTTTAGAGGAGCTTCAGAGCTTCTTGGGAAACGAGCCCAACAAATTTGAATATTCATCAACTTTTGAAATAAAAACATAATTAACTAAAATAAAACAAATTGGTGGGTCATTTTTGTTTTGTTTTTTATTGCTGTTGATTTAAAAATTAATGAATTGTTTCAAGTTAAATTGTTTGTGGTTGTTTTATGTCTCGCAGATGCACAAAAGGGAGGATGTAATTTTTTAAAACAATATGGCCTTGTAATCATTTTTGTTTTGTGTTTTTTTTTTGTTACTTTTCATTGTTCTTTCAATTTCATTTTATTTTTGTTTTTAGTTTAAGTGTTTTTTTTTTCTTTTTTAGTTTTATATTTCAATTTTTTAATTCAAGTGATAATTAATTAATATGTTATAAAATATATGTCCGTGCTGATAGAGAAAGATCCATTATTTAGTGCATATTTCAATTTCTTGTCCAAATATCATGTTGTATGCATTCATTTTTTTTTTGGTTTTGTTTTTTTTTTTAATTTTTAAATTTATTATTTTTTCCTATAATCATTCATAAATTTTAATTTAACTATATATTTTGTTAGCATTTAAATTTGTTTTGTTTTTAAATTTCATAAATTTGTTAATAATTCATCATTTAAATTTAATTTTTAATTTATTTATAATATATAATTCTCAGTTGCATTTATATTTTAATATTTTTCGAAATCATAGATAAATTATAAATTTTAATCCAATAAAAAGGAAAAGAAAAATGTATTTCTCTGAAACAGACATTTTACATAGTATGTATTGTATTATATAAATTTAATTTAATGCTTATTGCAAAAAGATTGTTTAGATTCTGTTTTGATTTAAAATGTCCTTTTTTTTGGTTTGGTTTTGTTTTTATTGTTACTTATAATATATGTATATCTTTAAGTATATAAATGCTTTTATATACATTTTATAATAACATTCTTTATGTATATATATAAAAGGTGTTTACATACAAAAACATTATAAAAAAGTGAAATTTGCAAATAAAATATTCTTTTTTATTTTATTTATTTATTTATTTTTTTTAAATATTCTTTCAAGTACAACGCTAAATAGTATATTAGAAAATATTCTTTCTTTGTATTTTAGTTCTTTTTATATTTCTTTAAAATATTTTCAAATATTTCCATATTTATTTTTTTTTTAATAAGTTTGGCATAGTGTTAAGAAATTTGCTGATTTGCAAAGACAATTATTTTAAATTTAGTTAATTTACAAATACAACGTTTTTGTTATGTTTTCTTTTGTCTCTTGTTTTGTTAGAGTAATGTCTTTAATTTAAGAAAAAAACAAAGAATTGTGAAGGCGTAAAGTAAGAAAATACATCCAAATACAAGTATGTATGTTTAAGTTTGTAAAAAACAAAATAAGAAAAACAAAATATATATATAAACAATGCGAAACAATCAGAACTAGTGAAAATACTAATTTTTACGAGTATGTATGTTAAGAAGATTCAAAATTTTGTTTCATCTACGTCGATAGTAAAAATGCTATATTTGTTTTCTTTTCTTTTGAATTTATTAATCTTAATTTGTTTAAATAAATTTTCTGACACTTTTTAAACTTACTCTTTTATTTTTTCGTATTTTTATATTTATCAATATTATTATTATTATTATTATTTTTTTAAAGGAAACGATTAAAACTATTTATGGAGAGTCTTTTTGATGATTTGGTTTCCTTTTAAATGAATAATATACACAAATGATGAAAAGAAAGCACATTTATTCACGTCGGTAATTATTAAAGCCATAAGATATAAATATTTTAAATATTTATAAAATCCACAATAGTCAATTATATCAAAAAAAATTAATTTTCTTAATCCATTTGTAATTAAAAAAAAATTTCAAGAAATCTTAAATATAAAATTACAAATACACAAAATATTGTAGCAAATGTCTACAAAACGTTTTGATGTTTAAAAAACACTTGACTTACATGTCGAAATTTTGTAATGAATTACGATAATAATGTAATGAAATACGATATTGTAAGTGATTGCGAAAGAGTATTGACATATCACATTTAAAAAAAAATAATGACAAAAGGAACAAACTCATATTGTACTAAAGAAATCAGAACGGCCCGGTTTTTTATTTCACACTAATGTTTTTTGAATGGAATTCAATATTCATTTTTAATTTTTCGATCAATTGTCGTAAGCTCCCAAGAAAGTATTGATGTTGAAGAGTTCAAATTTGTGTTGGGCATGCTAGTTTTGTTGAGCACAGGTTCTCCAGCAAATACAAACCATAGTCGCACAAATAACTCTTTGAATTTAGCACATGCCGCATTCCACATTTACAAAATAGACTAAGAAAACATGAAACCTAACTACAACTCCTGTATATAATTGTCTAAATAACTGTTTAATATATTAACTAAAATATTGGCCATTGTAGCTGCTTGCAACAAATCCATTTTTTTTAATTAAACTTAAACGGGAATCACCGAGCAACAACTTCGATAAATTACTAACGTTTTCCAAAAGACAAGAATTTCAGAAATGGGGTCTATGAAGAAGGCTTGAAGTTAGCGGCAAGTTTTTTGTCAATATCTATTACTGACTACAAGAATAATATATATCTTATCTATACATATACATATCACTTGGTAGACGTAAATAAAGCTTAATAAAATATTAACTTTGCACGAGGGATTCTGCCCAGACTAAAATACAGTTAAAAAAAACAGTATCATAATTGAATTACATTAAAAATCAAGTCTTTGCTTTCTCGTCTGAAAGCAACTTCAAATAGTTGTTGCGAGGTAATTTAAACTTTAAGAGTCCAAATACAATTCGTCATCCATTTCCAGTAACGTTAACTGTAACAGTTAACATACACCTAATTGTTAACTTTTACAAGTATTCCTTACTTTGATCGGTGAAATTTGCTTCAAATTGATCAGGCATTGAACAATGTGACAAAACGTTTTCCCTTTGAGCTTATAGCTTTAAATGTAAAACCGTCTTACAAAACGATTAATTAGCTACATTCAAATTTGAGTACTCTAGTTGCTTCCTGTTGCAAGAGATTCGATATTCCTAATCTAAGCATATAATCTTTTTTTTTAATTCAGAAGCTCCGTGGTGCCTTGTTCAGATTTTTCCTAGGCCCACCATTAGGTGACATTATTGCACAGTTCTTACCCTTGATCGTTCATAAATTATCGATCAGAAAGCAGTTCGCATGAGCGATAACTCAAATACAATCGCATTGCTCATGACCAAAAAACAAGAACCACAATTTGACTCGAAGTGGAACACGCGTGATAGTATTGATATTGATAATATTGATAGTGCGACGGCGAAAAGTAGCAATTCAAAACAAAAAAATACAAATAGGGAAAAAAAGAACTGGAGGGTTTTTAAGACAAGCTAAAAAAAAATTTAAATTGGTGGCAATGTGGATTAAGACTCACATTTTTTTTTCTATTCCCAACCTGTTTTTAAATCGAATATTTTACTCTCAGAGGCCGAACTATCCTTAATTATTAGTTGCTCTGCATAAATCTATGAACAGTTACCTCAACAACATCATTGAAATCTTCTTTGATTTCAGATAAAAGTAACTCCATAACCATAACTTAGACTTAATAACACGGAAGGTTAGATTAGATTAGGTAGATGTGGCTGTCAGCCTCAAACCCATACATTTAGAACATATGGTATACCCTGTTGATCTATGATAAGTTTCTCCTTCCTCAATGAAGGTCACGTCAAAAAATTTGTTTTTAGAGTTTTCAATGTCGGCCTGAAGAAATGACGACGACGAAACACCACCGCTAAATTATCCCTATAATACACGTTAAATATGATTTCGATTCTATAAGAATTGCTTAAGATAGATATGCAAATATGCAAAAAAACGTAGTCTTTGTGGTGCATGGTGACTTGAAAATAGACATTGAAAACAGATTTCATTGATAGAATCATTATTAGGAATTACAAGATTGGGGCATGTTAAAAAGAAAGAAAGAAAAGAATAACCTGATATGCACAGACAACCGGACAAGTATAATTACTTTTCACCTCTGGACATATTTATATATTTATTGATAACACAAGTTTAAAATTATTTTACTTTAATTTTATGGTATAATGACGAGTTCAGAGGATGTTGTGTGTGTAACAATTTAGGTTGGCTAACATAATCGTTCATATCTAATTCAAGGACATACTCACAGTATCCTAAGAAATGACAAATATAAACACTAAATTGTGTTATCGAATCAGATGCACACACTTAACTAATTATTATCTTATAAATATCGCAGCTGAACAGAGTTTGCATCTGTACGCCAACGAACCCATTCTTAAGTTTCGACAGTGTTGTAATGGATGAAAACTGTTTTCATTTAAACGGAGTTATTTAAATGAAAAAAAATTTTCCAAATCACTGAACATGCACAACTACATACAAACAAATAAAAAGTAAAAAGAATTGACTACTTCATTTCGAAACTATAATGGCACATAGAATCCTGTAAGGAAATAATTCAGCTAAAAGAGAAACCAAAAAAAATCAATAGTGATAATAAATAAATAAATCTATAATATCAGCAAATAAAAGTTTTGTATTTTTTTTACATTGCTATAAAAAAAAACAGAAAACAAATTGTTTACATTAAAAACCAAGTATACATATGTAAATATATTTATTCTTCTTTCCTCTACAACATTATGTTCGTATATATGGCAAATAAAAAAAAAAAAAAAAAAAAAACAAGAAATAATACAAAAAATTCTTATGACAGTAAAAAGGATTACAAAAATTCACATTGACTAGAGTTTACATACAAAATAATATTTTTACTCTCTTTCTTTTTTATACAATTTACACAAAAATGCAAGAAATATACATTCATATAATCAATATGATATAACAAAATAAAAATGAAAAAAGTTAACTGAAAATAAGAAACATAAAGAAAAAAAAAAAATAGAAAAATAATTATATTAAAAAAAAAAACAAAGAAGGAAGGAAAAGTTGATGGAATAGAAAGACACGAGAGAAAAGGGGGTGTTTTAGAGTTTAGATTTAAAGATATACATCTTTTGTTTAAATTTATTAGAGAATACACAAAAAGGCAATATTTCGTGTTAGTTTTCTACTCTACAATAATTATTTTAATTCCTTAATGTCATTCATTCATCAAATGATCCTAATGTTGTTTTGTTGTTTGTTCTTTTTATATATATATATATATATATTTTTTTTTAAATTTATTTAAGTATTTAAATTTTATTATTAAGTTTGAAGTAGAAAAATGTTTGCTCTTTAATTATTATTTTAATATATATATATTTTGTTTGTTTTTTTCTTTTTATTTGTTTTTTATAAGAAATGAGAAACGATTTTTGCTTTTGGTTTTTTGTTTGTTTTAACATTTGTTAAGGATTATTTCTTAATGCTTGATTTGTTTTTTTTTTTTTCGTGTTAGTTAGTAAAATGTCTTACTTATTAGGTAAATTTGTTATTTATAAATATTTTTTCCATAATTTGTTCTCCTCTTTATTCCAATTGGTATTTTAAATTTTACATTTGTTTTCTTTTTTATTATTATTATTTTAAATGGTAGGGCTATCAATAATATGCGAATAGATAAGACTTTTTGTATTTTTGTATTTTGTGTGTGGTATGATCGCCATAGAAAATTAATTTATTAAATTTTTTTTATAAAGTTTTGATTTGTTTGTATGTATTTATTTTTTTTTTTTAATTGTTAATTTATTTACGCCACATAAATAACCTAATAAAAATTATCCAATAGAATTTGTTTGTTTAGATGTTTATTTTCAATCTTTTGTTTCATTTGTTTTTTTGCCATTTAATATATATATATATAATTATTTTTTATTTTTTTTTTAAGTATACAATTCTCTTTTTAAATAGAAGGAAAACACTTTTTGAAGTTTAAATGTTAAATAAAAATGAAAAGAAAAAAAGACGAGAAATAATAATTATAATGATTAACAGGAAAAGAATTAAAAAACTTGATCTAAACATACAAAAATATGATAATGATGTATAAAAAATAAAAATGTAAGCATTGCATAAATTAACTTAAACATCGACAACCATTTTTTTGTGAATATCTGTATTTCCGACGACCGAACAAAATTCGTCAAATGATATTTTACCGTCCTCGTCTTTGTCGGCGAAACAAATAGTTTTATCTACAATTTGTTGTAATTGTGTATCCTTAAGATTATTTCCTACCATCATTTTAAGCACCTGTTACGAAAGATAAAAACAATACATACACAATAAAATCATTAATTTTGTTCAGTATCATAGTAATATCCATAATATCCATAATATCCATAAAGAAAAAAAGAAGATGTATTTAAATAAAAATAACAATACAAAAGAAAGAAAAATTCAAGTGAATGCACAACAAGGTGGTAATGAAAATAAACAGAAACCAATGTAAAAACAAAATACGACAGATAATTAAGACACTCTAATTCTATATAAATAGAATTGACAAGAGAACAAGAAAATATTGTTCCTGAAATAATTTTGCTCAACGTTTCCATGTATCAGTATTTTTTTTTTGTATTCTTTCATGACTCACTGCACAGCGTGTACTGACACTAGTTGATCTGCTTGCTTGTCTTTTTTTCTTATTCTTTCGGTTGAATACTTTTCAACACCGTTGATCTATCATTTTAGACATTCAGACTCTGAGAAAGAATCTTTTGGAAGCGACGAAAAACCTAATAAGAAAATACTCGTATATCTTTTCTTTTTTTTTCAAATTAAATCACTAAATCGCCACATTGGGTGGCGGAGCTACGAATAAGACAAAATAATTTGCAGAAATCAATTATATATTTATTTAAAAAGCGTGAAATATAAACTTGGCTGATATATTCTGAATTAATTAATGAATGGCATTTTTAAAGGATTGCCAAACAATGTCTAGTCAATCAATCTCTAACTGAATAGTTATTTCACTATTATTAATTCATTTATAATCAGAAAATAGACTATCAGAACGGAGAATTAACAATATATGTTGAAGTGTATCTAATAAGGAGTAGACTTCCAAAGAGAAGTTATATAATATATAGCAACATACACATAGTTGAAATGTATATTTTGGACTTGTTGCGTATCCTGAAGGAGTGAGGAATGGGAGCAGTTTTACAAAGGGCACAAGTGCTTTTAGAAAGTAAAACTGCCACGCTTAAGAATTCAGAAAGCAACTTCGTGTTCTCCAGATGTTTGAAGTGTTAATCAAATGCTGATAATTGATATAAGCCCACGTATAATATTCTACGCCCAGACAATCTGTGTTGGAAATGTCCAATATAATTATTTATTTTAAAATTCGTCTGCCCAAAAAAAAGAGTCGAATTCTATTTTCAGATTGCAAACAGCTGCTCACAAAATTAGTGGGCTTTGGTTTTGAAACCCTTTATGTCAGGCCCTACCCTGCTTATTTCAGCAAGTTTTAATGAAGATCTATAGTCTTATGCAAGAGCAGGCAGAGTAAGATTTTATTGTCCTTTCGTTCCTCTGCTTCCCTTAGAATGTGCTGCGCGATAAAATGCATTCTTGTCGAGCTTCACTTTCGACTTCAAAATCATCTAGCAGTTCATACGTAGCTTTACCAATAGGAATCAATGTCAGGAACATATATACCTCCTGCGCAAGATGATATACGAAAAGCCAACTCGAAGCCAATAAAAGCAGGTAGAAAGCAGACTTATACTCGACGCGTTGCTCGACTTCAAGAGCTGAGTCCACTTGTTCTTTTTTTTCCTGTACAGGAATATCTCGAGACTATTTTGGTAACAGCAGAAGAAATCCTTCAAATGCCCTTTTTCGATAATTAGATGATCATCCCTTCATTAAAATCCTCTGAAAAGCGGTCGTTTCTTCTTTGTTTTTGCAACGAAGGACCGAAATAAACAAGAAACATTCTGTGCGACTAACACAACACACGACTGCGTTCTAGGTGTTGCAACATTGCTGTCACCTTAGCGGAAAAACTTTCCGCATTTTCGCAAAAACCTGAATTATCACACAGCATGAGTATAGTATATCACAATTGGACTATCTATCCTGTGATGTAGTGATAAGAATTCGTAACCACTTCAAGGATTCAATCGACAATCTAGCAAGAAAACATTGCATATGATGGCTTCAAAGTACCTAAGCTAAATAGTTTCTTTCCTTCCCCCTTATGCAAGCAAAATTTGCTTTCCAGATAGAATTTTCCGGCATTTGCTGACATTTGTTTAGACAGCTTTAGACAGGCTACTTTTCATACTTGGAATCGTTTATATTGTTATGTTTTTTATTAATTTTTCCGATCTTTAGTAGCGAAGACTCCCTTGGACTAATCACAAACATTTTTTTTCATAAAAAATTAATGTTTTCTAAATGCTACACAAACATTTTTATTCGTAAAGAGCTGTGATAATGGTATTGCTTCATGAGCTTTGTAAGAGCTCTTCAATTAATCAACTGTATTGAGAATGGGTCAGACGCTTTTGGATGGTAGCGTAAAACAATTCGCTTTGCGGCAAATTTTGACATGAAAAAAGTTCATTGCAAAATATGCCATGCTGTGAAATCTGTTTAATGAATATGACAGAAGAGAGAGAAAGTCCTTTCAAACTAACCAAACAGAACACAACACCAAAAGCCCGGGTGCTATCTTATAAGTTAACGCAGAGGTTTTGAAATGCAAAGAGCAAAATTTACATACCAAACAAGTCACAAAAAAATATATTCGCATAAATCCATCCCAAATCGAAGTATTAAATGTTTAGAGTCACGGACTTACTATATGAATGCTTATCAGTATATCCTCGAGCCCGCTTTCGGACGTATGTACTCTAAAATATGCCATTTCATCATGCATTGTTTTACGCTTGAAGAACGTGCGGAAATTATTAAAAAATATTATCGAAATTCCGGTTCAGTTGTAAATACGCAAAGTGAATTTCGTCGTGCGGTCGGTCGTCACCACGGCTTCAGTGTGCAGGTAATTCGTCGCACCGTTTAAAAATTTGAGCGTGAGTACACTCTTTTGGATTTTAAGCCACCAACCAGACAGAGATCGGTGCGAAATAAAGAAAACATAGCCGCCGTAGCGGATTAGCTGAATTCGTGAGTTCGCTAATTGGGCACTGGAAAAAATCATTTTCTCGGACGAGGGCCATTTTTAGCTCAGCTCATTTTTGGCAAACAAAATTGCCATTATTGGAGCGAACACAATCCACGAGTGTTCGGTTATGGCATGACGGCATCATCGGACCTTTTTTCCTTCGAAATGAGAAAGGAGACACCGTTACCGTCAATGGTATCAGGTATAGAGCGATGTTAAACTACTTTCTGTGGTCAGAGCTCGACAACATCGATATAACCGAGCTGTGGTTCCAACAAGACGGCGCTACATGTTATACAAGCGACGCAACGCTCGAATTGTGAAGGAGAAATTTGGCGAGCGGGTCATCTCACAGCGAGCGTTCATCAATTGGCTGCCACGATCATGCGCTTTGACACCACTCGATTATTTTCTCTGGGGCTACGTCAAACTCTTAGTCTACGCTAACAAGCCAACCACTTTGGACGAGCTGGAGCCAACATTCGACACGCTATTGCCGGAATAACGCCGCACATATTGGACCGAGAAATCAAAAAGTGGACCGACCGCTTGAAGCACTACCAGTGAAGTCGAGGCGGCCATTTGAATGATGTGCTATTCCACACATAATGGCATGAACGTAGCTTCAAAAATTTTATTTACATTTCTTTTCCTATTGTTCTTATCTGGTCACCCAACCAAGTGCAACACATAACAAGTAACTTTAAAAGATAGCGTATTTAGTCTGGATTCCAAAATTGTATGACACTTGCTAGGCTAACGCTTAATTGAGGACAAAAAAAAAATTTGTTAAAGAAACCCGATTCATAGCAAATTCTTTTTAATAAGTTAAAATGAATACCAAGTGTGAGCGAGACAGACAGTGACGCCGTGATTGAAACGGATAAACACGCCATTTCGACTAGTGTGAGTGAAATAGATAGAGATGCCACCCTTGTCATTTCATTTCATTTTTTTCCCATCACAGAGTACACAGAACACTACGTTCTCTTTATACAACCGTTGTTTGTTGCGCGACTAAACGCCATCTACCGATCTTGTATCTTACAACAAATACTCAAACTGTTTGCCTCCAGCGGCAATGCAAGCTCTATATCTTCTTACAAATGATCTGGTAATAAGACGGACATATCTTCTGAAGTTGATGTCTTCAACGGTTTCTGCAATTTTTTGGCGCAGCTCGTTTAAATTTTCTATCGGCTTAGAATAAATTTTTTCTTTTACTGCTCCCCCCAACTGGCCACGAAATTGTACCAGACCGCCCTATCCACCTGTTGGAGTATTCCCCATCGAGGAACTCTATGCGACCATAATGCGCTGGGTAGCCATCTTCTTGATACCACATGCATGCATGAATATTAAGTGGCATGTCTTCCAATAAATTTGGCAAGTGGTTCCTCAAAAAATTTAAATAAACCTCCGCATTCAAATTCTACGGCAGGGCAGCTTGAATGGGCCAATAATTCTACCATTCAAATTTCCCGTCCACATGTTTACTTTAAAACGGTACTGTAATCTAACTTACCGCATCAAATGTGGATTTTCCACGTGCCACTCGTGCAAATTGTGGAGGTTCATATAACAGTCCCTTTTAAATGTTGATTCGTCCGACCGACTGCATGACGGGTCTTCCCTTACTAACCATTACATTTGGAAAGCGACCCTCTGAGAATGACCGGTGCACATTTACAAATACTCGATGATCCGGATGACGCTGAGCATTTGGGTATCTCTCATGATAAAGTCTGGCTGCAGCACCTGCATTCCCCATAAATGAGATGAATGTTAGCATATTCCTGAACAGTGTATCGAGATGACATGATGGCATTCGTAATCATAATCACGGGATCAATGATCAACACTAGTCCAGAAGAAATCCAGGTTCGACAGAAACGTCACAGTCTATCTCGTTCACACTTGGTACTCATTTTAACTTACTAAAAAGAATTAACTATGAATCGGGTCCCTTTAACAAAATATTTTTTTTGTCCTCAATTAAGCGTTAGTCATACCATTTTGGAATCCAGACTAAATACGCCATCTTTTAAATTTACTTGCCAAAACGGCATAACATATTTTTTTGTCAGTACAGTCAGTTCAAGTTAGATGATTAATAATTTTCAGATACATGGATAGACAAAACAGGAATATTTTAATTAAAACCGATATAGTTATGTTTCAATTTTGGACCGTAATTTACAGAAGAATTACTCAGGGTTACGTGACAAAAAACAAAACGAAGAAAAGTAAAGATTTGCTTTCACAGCACTTGAAAGATCGTCACAGGGTGTCAGATTTCTCGATTTTTTTTTTGAGTGCCACTAATTTTAAAAGTATATGACTTAGATTTTTTTAAATAATTTTGTGATAACCGACACCACTTGACCCATCACCCGTTTCCGGCTTGTCGTTGATTTTTGGGACACCCTGTATAATAATCTGATCATTCTTCTTTTGGGATAAGGAACCATGTTCTGCAAAAGGTACTGCTATGGTCAATGGACCAAGTGGAACAATAAACCAGAACTAAGATTCCTAAGAAGTTTCCAACAAATTGTTTTACTTTCTAGAATCTTCCAAAACTCCAATTGGGTGACAGGCTTGGTGGATATCCAGAAGAGCAAAACATACTTGCCAAATGCTCGCTTTTTGCTGTACATAAATATTGGGTTGTATCACATGAAATGTTCTATTTTCGCTTAGTCGAAAATAAGAAGTTATCGGGTGAAAATTCGTGATACTCGTAGAACGTTAATTTTTTTTTTATAAAATAAAATGGTACGTGTGCTTGATGTGACAATTTTAGGGCTCGTTACAAGTACCGTTATTTTTTCTGTAGGAAATATTTACCATGCTGTCGGCAGTTAAAATTCGAGCCCTGTCCCTTTACGAATTTAAAATGGAACATAATGCGCCATTGGCAATGAAAAACATTAATGACACATTTGAGGATGTAGCGGTAAACGAACGCACTATACGACTTTGGTTTGGAAAGTACCGTTCGCGAGATTTCAGCCTCGAAAATGAACCACGTGGGAAGCCGGAAACGTTAGTTGACGACGATGTTTTAAGAGCAACGGTGGATGCGAACTCAATGAAATCGGTGCGGGAGATTGCATCAAGCATGGGAGTATCCCCAATGACAATAAGCCGACACCTTTCTCCCATAGGAAAAATAAAGAAAATATTGGCTTTCAAACTTTTACTATCAAGGTATCTTCTCAGTATTCCAGTATCGCTCTTTTACCGTTACGGTAAAAGTTACCATAGACATAAACCATGTCTGCGTATTCTTGTGTGGAAAAGTCAAATAAATACTCGTATCCTGGATATTATGAACGAAACATCAATATTTCGGTTAAAAACTACAAATTGGTTATGCAAATAATTTTATATTCATTTTATATTATTTCATAAGGTTTTCTTAGGTTTTTTTTTCAGAAAAAGGAAATGTCATTTACTTTTTGACCTGAAAAATGGACGTTAACTACCCGCGGTGGTCATTTTTTTTCTTTGAGAAGTCATAAAGTGAACTTAAAAAAAAAATTATTTATAGTACATTGGTCAAATAAACTAATTTTACGGGGAAAAAATTCCAAAGTAGCTGTTAATTTATTAGGGTTGTTCTACAAGAATACACTATTTTTGAGTTTAATAGATTCAACAAGTTGGGTCGTATCTTGAAAATTACTGGCTTGAGATGAAATGACCTAACTTTTTTTTTTTAAGTACTAGGTACACGTTTCAAAGTTGCAATAATAGGGGTTACGAGTATGTACATATTTTCCGCAAAGAATGAGAGGCAAAATTTTATATTAAAAAAAAAAAAATCACTTTTGATCTATAATACTTTTTGACACATAGATTTTAGGGCAGCATTTACTTTGAAACCATTAAAGTACTCATAATTACAAGTTCAATGATACGTCATTTGTTACCATAAACGTATAAATTTGAAAGATGTTATTTCCAATAGGAGTCAAAACATGGTCGGCGTCAGGCTTTGCTTGAAACCTCTGTATCTCGATTCCACTTTGTTGATAGTTCCCCAATTGGTTATGCTGTTAATATCGGAATCTAATGAGCTTAACACACGCTGCCGTTCCCGTTCTACAGCCGAGGAGCAGGGACTTGAATCCGGGAACGAATATGAAAAGCAGAGAGTACTGTCATCAGCAATATTGGAATATATTGGATTAAAAGAAGCAGGCAAAACAGATCATTAATGAAAATTATTATTGTTATTATTATTATTTCGAGGGATCTTTACAAATGAATTTGTAAAGTACGGAATTTTCACGCCGGGGTACTATTCCCATGTGGCGCTAGTCAACAGCACGCGGTGTACCGAGTTCCCATGTGGTCCCCCATCTAGGTACCAATGAAAATTAAAAAGAGTGTCGGAGACAGAATGGAGCCCTGGGGCGCACCAGCATTTATTTTGTGAATATCAACCTCGAAACCGTCCAAGCCAACTGAAATTCAACATTCGAAAAGGTAGTTTGAAATCCATCAAAGAAGAGAGTCATCGATTCCACGCATTTTCGACAAAAGAGCCTGATGCCAAACTCTGGCGAATGCCTTAGAAATATCAATAGCAATTATCTTGTTCTCTCCAGATTGATGTATGCTTTGATTCCTGTTGACCTGTTGCTACGAAAATCATACTGCCGGTCATAGCTGAGCTGACGGTTTATCAGCGTTTCCATGACCTTGGAAAGAAGGGACGTAAGTGCAATGGGTCTGTAGGAAAAGACAGACGACGATTCGCCTTTTTTTAGGACGGGCTGGACAAATGCTGTTTTCCATCTGCTCGGAAAGAGCCCTAAAGAGTAGGATTGAAAACAAAGCTGACGCGGCGAGGAAGAACACCTCTTCAGAAAAAGGGGAGATATACCATCTGAACCAGCGAATTTGTGTATATTAAGTTCTTTAAGTACAGTATTCTTGCTACTACAAGAGTGCGAAAGTGAATTCGTCCCATTAAAGATTCGACGCACTCAAGTGGCCTTGTCCAAACTGTAATGTCATAGTAAATGAACATTGGGATGGAGGATGAGGAAGAATTTGAAATATTTTTGACGAACAACCCATGGTAGTCCATTGGGCAGTATTGTAGTATTTTTTGCCTCCGTTTTTGGTCGTATTTGCAATTTCACACACTCAAGAAAGACGTTGCAGTCATTCCTGGGTCGTTTGAACTTTTTTCGATTTTCCTCTGTCGGGTTGGTCTTGTATGACCGAGAAAACATTTCTCTAGCACTGACAGCCTCTTTACAGCTCGAGTCGCACTACGCCTTTTCTTTTAGTGTGATTCTCTTCATCCGATGAGGGCTAAATGATCTAATTCCAAAGAGAATAGTGTTTGTGATCATATCAGCAGCGGCATCCACGTCGTTATCGGGCAAACATAACGACCAGTTAAAATTCCTAAAAAAGCTGTTAAGTCCGCTCCAATCGGCTTTCTCGTATTGCCATACGGTTCTTTCAGGGATCTTTTCCCTAACTGTGTGGTCGGTGTACGATAAATTAGCTGATAAGAAACAGTAGTCCGACGAGCATAGAGGTAATAGCACATTGATATTGTACTTGTCAGGGTGAGAAGTTAAAAACAAGTCCAGGGTATGACTATCAATGTTTGGTATACGCGTGAAATGAAATCGCTCCTAGTATAAGAGACGAATCGGTGATGACGATAATTTTGTTTACCTGTCAGTTAAGGAAGATCATTTTAAAATATGTATGTGTGCAGACTGGAAATATCAAAACGGCAACATTGCAAAGTTTTAAATCAATGTGGTCATTTCAAAGTTCACACAATATTTGTAATGGAACATGCGTAAATCATTTTCATCGATTGAAAGCGAATATTTTCGGTTATATCCATGCGAGGATTGTTCGGTCCCGTTTGTGTTGAATAATGTTTAACGATTATGAGTTCATTCATATATGTGTGTATATAACCATAAGTGCTAACTAACCCCAAACTAAGGATGCGATGGGGCAAATAGCTTTTCGATTCAAATCCCTAGGTAATCCGCTATGTAAGGAAATCACGATGAATTGAAGGAATAAAAGTATATACCCCTTGATGATAAATGAATCGTGCTGAGTGGTTATTTTCTAAAACTCTTCGATTGCTTATAAACCTCTAGGCTCTAATCAAGCTTAAACCCTGGAATTTACAAGGACAAATGTGAAATGAAATATGTACTTGTATGAGCAAAATAACGGTCAACCACCCTACAAAATTGTAATCGATGAAAATGATTTACGCATGTTCCATTACAAATATTGTGTGAACTTTGAAATGACCACATTGATTTAAAACTTTGCAATGTTGCCGTTTTGATATTTCCAGTCTGCACACATACATATTTTAAAATGATCTTCCTTAACTGACAGGTAAGCAAAATTATCGTCATCACCGATTCGTCTCTTATACTACGAGTATCTCGTTTCAGTGCAGCCAGTAAAGCTCTTATTACGACTTAAACTTAAATTGGTATAGACCGACAAAAAGTGGTTCTACATCTAGATGGATGCAAAGAATAAACAACTTATTAAGAATTTTCTATTAGAAAACAAAATGTGTACATTAGCTATAGATAACCACTGGACCACCCTGAACACCCTTTCCTCGTTTTGTTGACACAAACATACGAGTACATCCATTAGCAGAACGATCTGCTATTATAACAACAAGCAATAACTTGTTGTGCGAGAGAAAAGAATACTATCGCAACAGCACATGTTTTACATAATAAACGTTTAGCTACTTTATTGTCGCAGCGTCTTTCGCCGACCAAGATGAATTTAAAGACAACAAGAAATTGAGAAAATATCAACAAACTATTTGGCAATTAAAATTCTCTCCGTTCTCGAGATTAATCTGCAGTTCACTACAAAATCAAAAATAGAATTTTTTTTTCGCCTCAACAAAATGAAAGTAAAATGTGACTACAAGAAAAAAAAGAATGGCACACCCTGGGCTAAAGCAGATTTAGGAAACTTGATTCGTATTTATTAGAAGAAAATAGAATTTACCTGAAACAGTTCACCATTCGATATGTAACCATCATTGTCCATATCGTATATACGAAATGCGAACCGTAATTTCGATAATTTATCTCCTTTGACACTAAACTGTGAAACACCTTGAATAAATTCCTTAAAGTCTACTTCACCATTGCCATCGGCATCAAATATGTCGATAACACGCTGTACCAAAGGATTCTGTTGTAATTCTGGTAATGACATAAATTCATCGACACTCAGTGCACCTGAATTGTCCAAATCGAGCTTTCGGAAACGTTTGCCCAAGCGACGGATTTCATCTGCGTCAACTGTAAAAGTAAAAAAGAAAATCATATGTTAGCTTCTTATTTATCAGCAAATATAATTTCTTTAACAATAGTTTAGTTCAAATTCATTAAATAATAATAGACTTAGGCAGAAAAATTTGTCAATTTAAACAACAATTGAACAAATCTAAAATTTAGGAAAATATCGATTTTATTTTTCATTGCTATACCTTAACAATGAAGTGGAATATTAGAGCCTTAGTAAAGATATTTGTTTGTTTGATTCGCACAGGTGTGTAAATAATATAGTAGTTCACTTAACATGATTTCAAATGCAGATTACCTCAATAGCCTCTTATTAACGTCATGGATGTAGAATGAATCAACTGAATTTATTTGAACTTATTGGTTCTTAGTTTTAATTTGATCTAGTAGTTCTAAATTCATTGTCAGCAACAATGATTGCAATGCATGACACCATAACTATTCTTCGTATAACAGAACAATTGGTTTAAGACTGTCCTCTCCACAATTGAAAGTCAGAAGAATTGAGCTATTGGAACATTCTAAAAAAAACTTTTAGTTCTAGACGTTAGTTACTGAATACTTATAGGTGATTTCGGAGCAAGTACATTATAAACCTTAAGCTTCAGTTCCAAGTGTGAGCGGTTTTATGTAATAAGCTATTGATAACCAAACCGACATGACGCTTCCGACGCTTGATTAAATGAATATGACTTTTGACTTTCGTACCTGGATCTAATCTAATCTAATCACCAATCTCACTCAGAAACACTCATAGAAAATAATTAATTGTTTCATATGCATAAGTGGCCCGTTGAGAATCTCAAATGCGAAATATCATATGCAGATGTGTTTCCAAATTGGTGAACAATGAACTGAGAGTGAAGCTACCAAACAAAAATCATACTGTCATGGGTCAAGTTTTCCCAATCTGTAAGTAGTCGGTCTCGAACCTGATAATGTTGTCAGAGAAATGTGATCTTTCTGCTTATTTCAAGCAGATACTACTTCTCCAGAATTAAACTTATATGCTGTAAGGATTGTACTATATCTACTGTAGTTAAGGCATTTTAGACATTGGAATCAGTAAAGATATTGTCAAAGGTGGTCGACTCTTACTGAACTTTGAAAGAGACTCAACGTTCTCCTAGATGATACCCGGTCATAGAAGCATTGTAGAAAATTATGTGATAACACACCAAATGTTCCACTTTCACCACTAGACACCTACAAATTAAAAATAAACTTTACTACACATTAACTTTCAAAAAAAAAAAATAATAAAAATAAAAATTCAAAGAAACTAAGATTTCTAAGTGTGTTCGAGTTACGGAGATTTTTTTTTTTAATTTACGCGCGGCTAAGGTGTTAGATACCCTTTTACTGTTGCCAAGGTGCGGGCGGAAAGGTAGAAGGAGAAAGGAAAATTGTTTTGTAGTGGTTTGAAAATCAGGCGATGGTGCGTCCGAATAGGACGCATAGTTTTTTCTTCACTCAGAGTGATTCGAAGGTTATAATTCACACTTGTTTTTTGTGCTTGAAACTCTACAACAGCCAAATCTACGTGTCAGTGTTATGCCTTCACACGCACAATTTTTCTGTCTGAGTTCCAATTACACAAATGAAAAACTTTTCATGGGTAGGATTGACCCTCCGAGTGAGAAGCGATTGCTAGTACCACTACACCACCCCCTGTTGTCGTAATAGTGCACTATCTACCTTCTAGAAGTAATGCAAGTCATTCACAGTGCTAATCACCTGGGGAGTCACGGGGCTTTGATACTAAAAGAAGAAAGGTGCAACGATGAATAATATCGAGTAACCAGAGGACAAGGGCAGTGCGTGAACTTTATGACAAGAACAAAAAAAAAGAAGAGCAACAGCGCCTTCTCCACATAAAGAGAGAGGAAACGAATACAATTTACAGGGTTAAACTGAATTAAAGCTCGATAGCTTTACCAGTATGAACAACATCACAGTGTTTTAAATATCTGACTCACAGTCTATATATATTAATCAATTCAAAGGAATCTTCTGAATACTGCTTAATGGCGAAGACGACTAATATTCCGTCGACAGCAAGAATGATCCACTTCATGTAACAGCTAACAATTTTGGCTATCCAACAAATATGGGGTGAGGATAGTTTTATCCAACTTACAAAATAAACAAAGGCTGCTGCGGCTTACGGTCTATCGGCCGAGATGTTCAAAACAGAAGGTGAGAAACTGCACTAATTCATTTGCAAAGTACTACCTGAAGTACTTTTGCCAGTCAATTGTTTAGCCAAAATTGGTGCTGTTTAAATAGGAAATAGTAAGCAGCAAGCATAAACTTAGTTGTAACGTTTGATGTTAGAAAATATTCACGTCTTTGGACTTCTTTTTAACTTTATTCTCAATTTATCATAGCTGCTGAATGCAAATTTTCAAATACCAAGAGAAGAACAGCTAAATTAAGTTTTGCAGTGAAGGAGTATGATTCCATACTGTTTTTAGTTTGACGTTTTTAGCAAAATGCCACTTCCGATAGCTTAAACTTGAAATTGCTAAAAGATTAAATTTATTCCCTTGGCTCCATAGTTAATTCTGATAACATCATTCAGCATTTTTTGAGTGGCCCAGCTCTATAAGATCACAGACATCCTGCTGCTCTAGATTCTAGAAGAATCCATCGACCCAGAAAGAGAGATATTAAATGTAGATTACAACTACGCTGATTGAAGAACAAAGAAAGCGGTCAGGCTAATACACAGAATTATTTTTAAAATCATTGCAGATCTTTAGTCAAAGTTTAAAGAAATACATAGAGGGATTCCAGCTCAAGCAATATAAAGAACAAATCAAATGAATAGACTTACACCAGAACGTCTATGTATCATTCAAACACTTATTTCAAAAATCGGTTTCAGTTCGCAAATTGTATAGAAGAGTATGTAATTTTTGTTAGATCAACTAAGTGTAGTACTGTCCCTACATTGCGCAAATGTAACATCATCGCAACGAACGTACAGAAAAAATTGTAGCCTCAGTGAAAGTGTGGTGAAAAATTCAGAGCCATCAATCCGGAGTCGATCGCAAAGGATTGGGCTTGATCCATCATTTGTGTAGAAAATTTTTCGAAACGATCTCGGCCTACACCCATATGTTTGGTGCGTAAACAAGCTAAATTTCCATTTCGGGAGTGAGGAAAATGCAAAAGAGACTTCTGAGACTAAATTAAAACCTCAAAAGTCCACTCTTTGGTCTGATCTTCGCACTGGTTCTCGTGTTACAGTCAATAGCCAACGTTACCAGATAATGATCATTAATTATTTCGAAAATATAGACTACATTGATCCAGACGATATGTCGTTCAGCAGGATAGCACTACGTTCCATACTGACCATGAATCCATTGACTTATCGGAAACTTGATTCAACGTCAATTTTATATCGCGAAATGGATGCTGATAAACCGTAAACTAATCAAGCCTTGGAAGACAATCTTCACCACGCCATTGGTTAGACAGAGACCCAAATGCTTGAAAGAGTATTGAGCTGGCAGAATGCGTTTCATCAAAAACAGGCGAGGAAGCCATATGAAGTCGTATTTAAATTATAATGTTAAGAACCATTCTTCATAATGAATAAATATATTTTTGATTCAAATTTAATTTCTGCTGTTATTTCTAAAAAAAACACACTCTTAAGCTACTAAATTGAGCTGCGGCAGCGCTGAGGTACAACAAGACATAATAATAAAACGTAATACTAAAACTACAACAGCGGCTGTGATCCCGATTACACTTACTCGTAAATGGTATAAGGATGTAACAAATAGCAAAAATAGTTCTCATTCGAATTCTACATTATCCTGTATCTACAGTGCCAATAAGTTAACTTTATATCCTCCTGTTGCGGGCACACCAACAGCTCTTAAATCATTGTTTTGGATAATGTTGAATGGAAAATGTATTTGTTGTTCAATTATTTGTAAAAGACCTTCAACAGTGACGAAATATATGGTTTGCTTGGAAGTGTTATATCAGTCGATGGCCGAGCTCACTGCGCACAATATAGCTTGTGCTTTAAATGTTGGGCAAGTACATAATGTAATACGATTAAATATAGACCGACTTGGAAAAGACGAAAGTTTTATTCCAAATCATGCTATGAGATTGAACTGCTTAATTCAGAATGATATAGGCCGTGAAATCACAGCGATTGGAGAAGAAACTTTATATGAATGCATATAGGCTTAACCGAGTTCTCACAAACCATGTGAGAAATGCCACTCAAGAGTTCGCAACAATTCTGATTGGTTTTCTAAAGTAATAATTACAACTTTTGCGCAGCAAAGAGTCAAATTATAGTGTATGTATTGTCATATACTCCCTCCTCCAGCACTTCACACCAACTCCTTGGAACAATATTATTAAGCACGTGATAGTATGTAATTAAATACAATCTTATGTGGGTGCTAATTCTAAAAAATAATTTGTTTTTCTCCTTTTTACAATATATTTTAATTAACAACGACAGTGCAAAGTAAAATAATGTTCATCTTTGCCATATTATACTTAAAAAAAAAAAAAAAAAACAGAAGCAAACAACAATGTTCACATATATACGGACATAGTAATTTCACACACACCAAACGCACGTCTCTTTCAAGACTAATTTCCTGTCTAATTAGTTGTAGCCTATTTTTAGTTAATATTTATTTTTGTAAAGTAATAAGTGAATATCAGGTAACTTAAATTCAGAGATTTAAAAAGAAAAATTAAAAACAAACAATATCTGAGGGATACATTCTCAAACATGAAAATGGGTTTGTTTAAATAGGATACAACTGTTGTGAAATTACCCTTAGTGTCAACTTCAACGAAAACACTTCTTAGTGCTTCATTAAAATTATATTAAAGTTTATGATTCTTTTTTTTCTTTTTTTTTTTGAATTTATGATCCATAAAAAAATACATAAATAAAAGAACCATTTCTTTTTGACAACGTCTGCAATGATGACAATGATATTATGAAGAGAGACAACTGCTAATTCGAAATGTGCAAAGACAAAATACTCGTATTTTAAGTTTACACGAACGTTTCGAATCTTATGAGAGAAAATCTTTTGAGTGATTTATATCATTGCACTTCAGCTGATTGAAGATCAGAGAGAAAATAGTTTATAACAAATAACTATCATAAAACATCCTAAAATATGAGCGTAATTTTATTAGGTCAATTTAGCATGGAGCTCATAATACTCGTATCATAATAAAAGCAATAAATTCGTCATTTTTGATTGGACTTTAGACTTCAGGATAAAGAAGAGTTAAGGAAAAATGAAATTCCATAATATGACACAAGAGTAATGTAAAATGTTTAAAAGTAAAAAAAAAGAGATTGCTCTTCAAATGACGATTGAGACAATTCCTTTGGTCATTGAAACCAATTACTGGAATACAATAATTTTTCATTAACATTTGTGCTATAATAACACGGGTAGTGCAAACTAGATTAAAAATCGAAATGTTATGTATTATTGGTTTTGTAGTACCACATTGTTCAAAACGTTCCCGGAATAACCGTGTGGCCCCATTGTTCCGATTTGAGTTTTGTTTTTTTTTTGTTTTTTTTTTTTTGTTAAGTTGGTAAATCTGTTGTTGACATTCCCTCTAAATCTTAGCGTCATAGCTTGACATTTGCAAAAGTTACGTAGCCAAGAGTACATCTATCTCTGTGTGTTGGCGATTTTTTACAATTTTAGAAATGGATTTAAATTTGCAACAACGAACTTGTATTAAATTTTGCGTAAAAAACGGATTGAATGGTGCGCGAATGTTGGAAAAGTGTTTCGGCAACGATTCTCTAAAGAAAACGGTCGTTTACCAGTGGCACGAGCGGTTCAAAAGTGGTCGTGAGTCAATCGAAGATGATAACGCAGTGGGAGACCATCGACATCGAAAACCGACGAAAACATTGATGGAGTGAAAGAAATGTTGGTCAATAACCGCAAGTTAACCATCAGAGAGATAGCGGAGGACTTGAACATTGCCTATGGATCCGTGCAAGACATTTTGGTTAATTATTTGGGTTTCCATCTTGTAGCAGCAAAGTTGGTGCCAAAAGACCTCAATGTCATGCAAAAAAGAGACCGTGTTGACGTCGCAAAAGAGATGATTTGCGAGGATGAATCCGACCCCACATTCCTCAAAAGGATCATTACTGGAGACGAGACGTGGGTTTATGAGTACGACATGCAATCCAGACATCAGGCAAGTGAATGGCGTTCACCAAATGAGCCGAGACCAAAAAAACCACGTCGTTTTCAGTCAAAAAAGAAGGGAATGCTCGCGGTTTTCATGGATTACAACGGTGTAGTGCATCATGAATTTTTGCCAGAAGGCCAGACAGTAAACAAAGAGTATTATTTGGGCGTTATGAGACTTTTGCGTGAAGCAATTCGCCGAAAGAGACCAGAATTATGGGCAGAAAACTTGTGGATTTTGCACCATGATAACGCACCGTCGCAGAGTGCCATCATTATTCGTAATTTTTTGACGAAAAATGCAACAAATACCATCCAACAGCCACCGAATTCACCTAATTTGGCTCCCTGTGACTTCTTTCTGTTCAATCAAGTTAAAAGTAGTAGGAAGTAATGGAAAAATCGCAGGAAGCACTGATGGACATACCGAAAACCGAATATAAAAAATGTTTCGAGGATTGGATTAAGCGCTGGCATAAGTGTGTTGCAGTCGATGGGGATTACTTTGAAGGGGACAATATAGATTTATATGAATATACTTGTATTTTTAATTTTCTGAATAAATTCCGGGAATTTGATCAAGGTGGTATGAACACTATGAAAAGTAGACAGATATTGGATATAGAAATTAATGTTTAGACATTGGATTAAGCGCTGGCATAAGTGTGTTGCAGTCGATGGGGATTACTTTGAAGGGGACAATATAGATTTATATGAATATACTTGTATTTTTAATTTTCTGAATAAATTCCGGGAATTTGATCAAGGTGGTATGAACACTATGAAAAGTAGACAGATATTGGATATAGAAATTAATGTTTAGACATGTAAGCCTATTTTAAAAATTACTATATTATGTCCAGAGACTTACTTCCATATAATCGTACGTCATGAGGAAATTATTTCTTATTTCTTTCCTGATGCACACTTTTGACATAAGAGTACAATATATTCTGTAATCAGAACTTGCTTATTAATTGAAAGTCTCTCCAAATTGACAAGTTCACACATGTTTTCTTGCTTGGAAGAATCAAGTGGTGAAGTGCACGCCTTGTATCCTTTATACCTCTTGGAAAACATGAAGAGGCTAGTTAAGTTGCATGTGCAAATATAATTGGGAAAATGGAGTACCCACTCAAAATGTTTAGTTCACAGAGATGACACGCCGTGAGTAAAAATTGATGTTATGGATAAGATCAATGCCTTTAGATAAGTACAGCAGTATGGCTGTCAGTTCTATCGCGCCTGCCTTGACCTAGTTTTATTGTTTATACCGGGTGTTCCGGATAATGTGTCGAAGACTTTAAGGTGAGATTCCTTGACATATTTAGAGAACATAATCGTATGGGTGGAGGTCGAAAATGCATCCCCGCTAAGACACAGGGTTTAAGCTGTTTTGATTCCTATTGAAAATAACATCGTTCATATTTATGTATGTATGCAACAAATTCAGAATCGTTAAACTCGTAATTATGAATACTTTAATTATTTGAAAATAAATGTTGCCCTAAAATTAATGTCTCAAAACTCTCACTTTTTGCAACTTTGAAAAGTGTAGTCATTTCGTCCGAAATCAGTAGTTTTCAAGATACAACCCAACTTGTTCAAACTATAAAACTAAAAAATGGGGTATCCTTTTATAACCATCCTATAAAACAAACTACTGTAGTTAACAGCTGTTTTCGAATCATTTTCCCGTAAAATAAGCTTATTATTGGGCAGTGTACATACAAAAAAAATTTTTTTTTAAATTTAATTTTCCTCTCCTCAAAGGGAAAAAGGGACCACTTCGGGTCCTTTTTCTGAGAAAAAAGAATAAGTAAAAAGAATGCAAAATTATTTGAATCACCAGTTTGCAGTTTTTGCCTGAGATATTGACATTTCGTTCATAATATTCTCGATATGGACTTTTCCACACAAGAATATGCAGACATGGTTTATGTCTACGGTTTTTGCAATGGTAACGTTAAACAAAGGAGATTGGAATGCCCTAAATGGCAGGACACTTATTTGAACATTTTCCAGGTTAAGACAGACAGAAACAACGCGGAATTCGTCGAGAGACTTACATACTGTTTAGAAGATACGAAGACTTTTTATATTATGTCAGAAACCATCCAAATACCAGTCTTAGGCAACTACGCATATATTTTAATTTATGCAGGACTTATACACTGGGTGAGTTTTTTAACTTGAGATATCCATGTTCAAGGTTAAACAGGCGTATGATAGATATGCCATCACAAAGACAACCGGCACCAAAACGGGCCCATCGCGATTCCTGTGGAACCAGTTGAATTTGTATTCAAATGGCAAAAGCCCTAACCATCTCATTGGTGAAACACCCAATTTCCCTGCAAAAGCCAAGAAGGCTTTTGAAGTTCGTGTCGTTTATTTCCTCTAGATTTTCGAAAGTATTTCCCTAAAAATTTTCTTCGAGTACTCGATATTGCCTCACATTCACACAGTATCTTAACGAATATCTTAGTAAGGGTTCTTTTAATTTCGCCAATATGGTATGTCCCTCAGTGATGCTCTCTCTATCTTCTACAGAGAATTATTCAATTCTATTTCTCTCTACTTCCCTTTTCCGGCACAAAAAAAAATCGCAAATTATGAGCAGTTGTCCTTCGATCCAATTCCTTTGTTGATTATTCCAACTACCTCGGTTTATACTTTCAATTCGCCCAGCTTTATAAGGTTCTCTTCCAGCGATTCCTATTCGTTAACTACAAAAAAAATCCGACGATTTTCCTCCATCCCTCTCATACGAAACCGATCCGCATACTATAGCCAACTTTTTTGCTACTTTTTTAAGCAATTTTTTGGCGATAATTCCTTCGTACCGGATCCCTCTTATTTCAAGTACCTGCTTAACTTCCCCATTGGCCCCTCTATTTCTCAAAGTTTGGATCATACAGTGATAGAAAATAAATTACAACAACTTAAAGATGAATACTTACCCGACCCAGATGGCCTTCCATCCATATTTCTTAAAAAGTGTTCCTCTTAAGTGTTCCCACCCCCTTTCAAATCTCTTCCAGTTATCGCTCTCTCAAGGTGAATTTCCACAGATATGGAAGTCTTATTTCATAACACCGATACACAAAACGGTATTAAAGAGCGAAGTCACTAATTACCGCCCATAGCTAAACTTTCAAATATACCCAAACTCCTTGAAAGCATTTTGTACGAAGCCTTAAACTTCCAGTGCTAATCTCTTATTTCCCCTAATTAGCACGGCTTTCTGAAAGGTAGATCAACTGCCACTAAACTCGTCGAATTCGTGTCCTCTGTTTTATCAGCCTTAGAATGTGGTAAAGAAGTTGACACCTGATTTCAGTAAGGCTTTTAACAAAATATCTCACAAACTAATCCTGTTCAAATTGTCCGTTCTGGGCTTTGAACCCATTTTGATAAAATGGATATCTTTTTACCTGGATAATCGCTTTTATAGTGTTCGATTCAGATCTGCCCTATCGGCCCCTTTCTTGGCCACTTCAGGTATTCCTTAAGGTAGTCACCTAGGCCCACTCCTCTTCATCCTAACTATTAACGATATTCAAAGGGTAATTCAGCCAGAACACAGCACTTTCTCTCTATGCTGACGATACTAAATTTTCCTCACAACATGACTCCAGCCTCCTTCAAATAGATCTAAATAGTTTTTCCACCTGGTGCATCAAAAACTGCTTGGAACTCAATGTCAATCGATTACCTTCTCTCTAAATGCAAGAAGTCTCCTCAACGAATTTACCATCTCCACGGCCAACCTATTTCCCTTGTTAAGTCTATCCGCGACCTTGGCATATTATGCGACAGGCAGCTTAATTTCCCCTCGCATATTGATGAGATAATTTCTAAAGCAAACTCATCACTCGGCTTCGTTAAAAGATGGTCGAAAGAATTTTGCAACCCATACGTGACCAGATCACTATACATCACTTACGTTCGCCCCCTTATCGAGTACGCTAGCCAAGCGTTGTGTCCCTTTCAACGAGTTCATGTATCCCGTATTGAGCGCATCCAGCTTCGTTTTCTTCGATTTGCTCTTCTACCTTGGAACGATCCTCTAATTTTACCTCCCTATCGAGGTCGTCTCAAGCTCATTAACCTGAATACCCTTGAGGAACGGAGGGACGCAGCTGACATTCTTTTCATTCACCGACTGCTCTCAGGCTCCTTCGATTGCACGTCTCTTTACAACTCCAATTTCTTTTACACTAACCCTCGTAATCTGCGTTGCCACCGTCTCTTTTATCTACCAATCCATCGCATGAAATATGGCTCTATCGAACCAATCTCCCGTATGCTGCGTAAGGTAGACTCCAACCTTTCCGTTTTCGATTTTAATCGCAGAACTCTCTCTCTCTCAAATCCGACCTCCTTCGCCATCCCTAGCTTTAAGCCCTAGTGATAAGTCCTAAATATGGCTAAACCTTAATTTTTCTTTTAGTTTTTAAGTCCTAGTTTTTAAGCTTGTATTAAGCCAAATAAATGGTTGCATTAGCCAACCCACATCAAAATTAAAAATTAAATTAAATTAAACCAAAATTAGGTCCTCAACAACTTACAGATCACCGCAGAATCTGCAAATATCTGTATCTGTTTGAGTCTCTTTGCGTGTTGCCGCAGGAGACAATGGAGACAGTGTCCTGTCAGGATTCCTATTACTGTCCTAAGCTTATCCCTGTTTAATTTTATTAACTTTCTAGATCTTTTGCCAGAGCGGCCAGAGGGCCTTGGATACCCTGTGTCCTTCAAAACTTGACCACCTTAGGTTGGCAGTCTTTGTGATTTTTTTCGAGCAAAAGGGGTGGTTTGATGTTGGCAACCTCACTATTGTCGAGTAGCCCTCCTTTTCTTGCAAGCTCGACCACTTGTTCATTTCCTTTAATACCGCAGTGTCATGGCACCCAGCACAGTCTTACCTGGTTCTGACTGCAGAGTGCCATAAGCACTGTGCGACAGCCACTGACTGTATCAGAGTTGACGTTGGTTGATTCCATTGCCTTGAGTGCGACCTGGCTATCGATGTAGATAGCGATATCTCTTTCGGATACCGATTTAATCTGCATTGGCTCAGCCGCCCTGAGGACAGCCAGAACTTCTGATCGGAAGACACTGCTTGCGTCCAGTAGTCTTATAGACACTCTTAGTTTTGGTATCTTCTCAGATACCTATTCCTTCCTCGGTTTTTGAGCCATCTGTGAAAATTGCAATTTCATTCGACCTGATTATTGCATTTTTTTTCGCAGTCCTCCCTCTCCGGATAAATTATATCGTACGGGATGCCGAAGTCGACCAGAGAAGGAATTTCATCCGTTAGAATTGGATTGCCTCGCAGTACCTCCGTTAGCACCGTGCCATGTCCGAAACTACTGCTCTTGAAGTAACCCAGATTAATGAGTCGTATCGCACTATTGCCAGCAAGTTTTTTTATCTGTAAATCAGCGGTGTTGGGTGCAAAAAGGTGTCCAATGCGGCCGTAGGGGCAGAGATAGATACGCCGCTAATTTTCCGTAAAGCGTTTTCTTGTTTGTTGTTTTCCGCCATACTAGTGCGCCGTATTGAACTATCGGTCTTACCACCACTCTACATATATACAACCATATTACACATAACAATCAATCAATTCGGTCAGGACTTTTACGAATATACTGGCAATTGAGGATATAACCAAACCAAACGTATTCTCAATTTAGTAAAGCCGCAGTCGGTATTGTAAATATAGAAATATCTTTTTGTCCTCTTCATAGGCTGAACAAATTATGAAGCTTAGACAATGGTAGGCAATAACCATCCACCTGATTAAAACGAAGTTCAGATTACAATAACCAATATTATGTTCAACAAAGCAGTAAACCTTCTGAGATTAGTAACTATAACAGTAACTAGCATTTTGGACAGTATACAATTCTAATGCCAAAGGCAGATGTGTAAGTGCGCCGAAGTATGCCATTTATTCACCTTTTAAACAGCTAGGACATTCAAAGCGAGCGAATATTCAGGGTCTCCCAAAAATCAACGTCAAGCCGGAAACGGGTGATAGGTCAAGTGGTGTCGGTTATCACAAAATTATAAAAAAAAATCTAAGTCATGTACTTTTAAAATTATTGGCACTCAAAAAAAAATTGAGAAATCTGACATCCTGTGACGATCTTTCAAGTGCTGTGATCGCATATCTTTACTTTTCCTCCTTTTTTTGTCACGTAACCCTGAGTAACTCTTCGGCCCAAAATTGAAACATAACTATGTCGGTTTTAACTGAAATATTCCTTATTTGTCCATCCATGTATCTGAAAATCATTAATAACCCAACTTGAACTGACTGTACTGACCAAAAAATGTACTATGCCATCCAAAATGGTATGACATGCTAGACTAACGCTTAATTGAAGACAAAAAAAATATTTTATTAAAGAAACCCGATTCATAGTTAATTCTTTTTAATAAGTTAAAATGAGTACCAAGTGTGAGCGAGATAGACGGTGACGCCGTGATTGAGAAGGATAAACACGAAATTTCGACTAGTGTGAGTGAAACAGATGCCACACTTGTTAAGTAGTGAAGCATAGGCACGTCGTGCAATACTGCCGCTCCTTCGCTTACAGCGCATTATTCTGTGTTCGTGCTTACAATTTTGGCTTTCTTTATTGGACTTCAATGCATTGCGACTTTGATTTGCTATCTGATCGTTTCTATCGAACCTGAATTTCTTCTGGACTAGTGTTGATCGTTGACCCCGTGATTGTGTATTGCGAATGCCATCATGCCATCTCGATACACTGCTCAGGAATATGCTAACTTGCATCTCATTTATGGGGAATGCAGGTGTAATGCTAGTGCTGCAGCCAGACTTTATCATGAGAGATACCCAAATGCACAGCGTCATCCAGCCAGGATGAATCCTAAAGGGTAAGGACCTGAGGCGCGTTTATATGCATTTCTTATGGAAGACAAACAACTCATTATTTCTGAAACGGCTGTCTCTCCCAAACTTTGGATACACATACAATATTTTAGCCCATTTTACAAATGTAAGGGGATTTTAAAGAAATACAAAATATACGTTATACAGAACGATTTAAGTTTTTTTTTTCTTTTTTCCAACATAAAGCACAAAGTGCATTGAATTTTAAAATTCCCTCAGTGTAGTTTCCCAGTGATGCTACCAAATTAGAACTGTATCGTTTGTAGATAGGAAGATAATGACCCAAACGTGCAAAAAAAAAATCATACTTTTCACGAGACACAAAACACTAGAAGC
Source organism: Volucella bombylans (assembly GCA_949129095.1). Taxonomy (NCBI): domain Eukaryota; kingdom Metazoa; phylum Arthropoda; class Insecta; order Diptera; family Syrphidae; genus Volucella; species Volucella bombylans. The sequence continues at coordinate 167,247,010 of OX422141.1, read as the reverse complement.
GAACTTTTCTGCTACTGAAAAAAATTAAAAACTACTATTTAGTTTTAATTTTGTATACAATAAATAAATAATAAATTCAATGAACAGAAATAGCCATATCCTGGAATGTTTCGATATCGTGTCTATATTAAAAAGGTGAAATAAATAACAAATCGTTTTATGGTGAATTCTGAGGTCCTTAAAGTCATTCTCTGTCTCTCTGATAATAAACATAACACCTTATACATAGCTTGAAATGTTTTAATTTTACAGTGCCTATTAAAGAGCTATAATATTCATTCAACCAGCCAGCTACTTGTATAATCAATAAAAACTTTGAATATTCTTAAGTAAATCATGTTATGCAGATTCAGTCGAGTTGTAATAAATTCAAACATTGAAACTGCTTTAAAAATTATACTTCAAAACTTGTTCATTAAACTTTTTATGCAACAACAGCAATACTTTTGGGCTTTGCGTCCAACGCTATATAATCAACAACACAAAAACAAATATTGTTCACGCTAGTGAAAGTCAGTATAATGTTTTATTTCAACTTGAACTCAAGTCGTATATGTAATTAGATTGTGTTTTTAAATTTAAGTTCAAATGCTAGAAACATCTTCACCTTGTTACTCGTTTAGAATTTATTGTGTTCAAATTATAAATCAGATTTATAATTATAACAGTGTAATGATTGATTTTTTAAAGACAATCTTTTGATCTTTGATACTGTGCGCCAAGCTCAGAACTAGTTTGGCGGAGAAAACCCAAATCACGTTAAACTAGTTTAAACGCTTGCAAAACAAGCATGGGACAACTGTCCATACTTAGTAAGCTAATTAACTGCGTCAAAAAATTTCACCAGTTTATTTATTCTCTACATAAATGTAAAACAACCAAACTTAGAAAGAGCGTGTTATTTTGTCAATTTGTTTTCTTGCTTTTATCATATACGAGTAGCTATAAGTTTTGTGTAATACGATAAAATGCTTTGAAGTCGTAATGGAAGTCTAAATGTAATGATTTGCTTGATACTTTGTAACTCATATCCAAAAAGGGCGTACCTTTTGGATAACATCAGTGAGTTTTTTTTTTAGCCATAACTTTTTAGCATTCTCAAAGGAGCAACTATCGACTGTCAGAGAACTTGTAGTTTCTATGAAAATCTTGACAAAGAACTTGGTAATTGGATATGCAATCAGTATTCCCTCAAAAAAAAAGTTCACAAAACGTCGTGGTCTCAGTTTGGCTTAAACGTAGAAAAGATTTTTTTTACATTGCCATTGGCAGATGTTGCCGCGCATCTCTGTTTAGTAAAAAAATCAATCTTCCTCCTCATATACCTAGTCCTGCCATAAGTTCTGTTACAAATATAATACGCTATAAATAAAAAACCAGTAAACATATTGTATTCAAAATTGTTTCATTTATTAAACCACAATATTGATTATTAAAAAAAATTGGATTCACTCGAAATGATTGCCTTTTGCTTTAACACAAGCTTTTAAACCGTGTGGCCATTGGGCTATAGCCGCACGTACGGTTTCAATGGAGATCGTGGATGCTGCTCTGGTTAATGTTGTTTTAAGTCTTGCAGGACATGTTCTCCAATTCTGAATACAAACCATAATCTAGTGGATTCAGATCTGGACTCCCCGACGGCCAACATTATGCTGCTATAAAGCCAAGAATATTGACTCTGAGCCACTCCTGCGTGGGTTTGGCTTTGTGCGCTGGAGTAGAGTCCTGCTGGAAGATCCATTGAAAAGGGTATTGGTCAAACCCTTCACAACATCCTCTAGCACATCTTCTTGGTAAACCTTTGCACCAGTTTTTACGCCTTTTTCATAGAAATGGAGGGATATGACACCATAATGATTGTAAGCCCACGTTGAACTCTTGGAACAACTTTTTTCGCTTCCTTAGATGAAGTGACATAAATTTTGTCATTTTGTTTGTTGAAAACTTCTTCCACGGTAAAAATGTTCTCATCCGTAAACAGAAAGTTTTCATGGAAATTGTCCGCGTGCCACTGCAAAAGTCGCTTGCATCTTTCCAGCCTAATTTTTTTTAGTTGAGAAGTTAGATGACCCGTGGACCGACGATAGGCTTTCACATGCCGATCATCTCGAATCAGCTTAGACATGGATCTGATTGATATATTCAATTCCTTGGACATGATATTCTGCTTCCTAAGGGGATTTATCCGAATTCGTTCACGCACTGCGATCACTTCTTGGCCTGTCCTCTACTCCAGACAATTCGCGGAAGCGAGCAATATCCCAATAAACGAATACTCTCGATATTCCGAGTGGTTTTAGCTACTCGAAAATTTGGTCAGCCCCATTCCATGTTAATAGTTTGCAAACTGAATCCAAATTGACTAGTATTCTTAACTGATCAGTGCATGTGTTCTGACTACGTATACAAATTCAGCGGGGTTTTTGAGCTAGGTTATGGTTTTAACGCCACATTTCCATTTAACAAATGCATGAGACTGAAATAAGGCTATTGAAAGTCGATTTTACTACAAATATTGTGCAAAACACTATATTCTTTGAGGGGGTACTGCAGCTGTGGAAATTTCAATCAGAGATTAGAACAACATCCATATTGCATTCTTCGTTTTCTGCAGCCGAGGTTTTCACCTTCTTTATGTCAACTTGCTAAGCCATTGAATTCTATTAGACGAGTCATAGCATCTTTGGTATCAAGCATATAATGATATATTGTATTTCGAGAAAACTGAAGCGATAGATCAGCCAGTATACTAACACACCGTATTCGTACGTGTCTTTCATTTATAAAAGATAATTTCCAGCAATCGTTGCTTATGTTGAAAGTCTAACGGACTTCCACTTGCTATAAAATCTTGTTAATAAAATCTTACTTGCACTGCATACCGCAGTTGATAATTTGCAAGCACCAATTGATGCCTAGACTTAAATCAATTCAGAGAAGTAGTAAACAGGACTATAAAACTGAGTTAAGAATGCAGACTTCATGTAGGAGGCAAGGCAACATCACAAAATATATTTTTGTAACTGCTCGGCGGTAACTCGTCGAACACACTCTTAAATAGATAGACAGTTCAGTGGACTCGAATGCTCCACTTGCAAGAAGTATGCAAACATTAGAATGTATTTTCATTCGATGTTGGAATCAACAACGATGCCTTTAGTCAGGACTGAGCACGTCTTATAAGATCTATGTTATTTTGAATTAGTTTATACTTTATTTCACAATTATCAGAGTAAAGCGCAGAAATATCTGTCAACGGCATTTTGATAGTATAATATGGATGTAGGAGAAGGTAGAAACTTGCAAATAACGCAAACATGCAGCGATTAATTACCGACGCAATTAAACAACTATAAAAATACTATTAAGAGGTCCAAACAGCGCTAAATCAACTCAAAATAACATAGATTCTCACAAATAAAGGATAAGGAACTGTGCTTATAACTATCAATATTGTACAAAGTTGTACAGAAAACACACGAGCAAGTTTTAATAGTGCCGCAACCACTAAAATATGAGACATCGAGAAATGGAATGAAAAGTACAATAATTGCAAATTTAGACAACGTACTACTTCAGGTTGTTGTCGAATATTTAACTATGTATATAATATGATCGATTACTACGAATTCTTCAAGCACAGTGTAAGGCGTACAATATTCTGAATTAGCAAAGATTGAATGTGCTTTAATCTACTTACGCACTACAAGATCGCACCATCCCGACGATATGGGTTACTGAGACTAGAAACACCACCAATCGACTCCAGAATAGGACCATAACATTCTAGCATAGCGAAGAAGAAAAGTACTATCACATCAGTCAAGCACTGCAGACTGCCCCCAGACGAAATATAATTCCAGTATACGTATCTAATACGCACTCATCCAACCCACTTATCTGGATTACAGAACGATCATCTGAGATTATGCACAATCAAAATTCCATAGAAAAACGATCGAAAGCTGAAAATGAATATTGAAATAATGAATAATGTACGGGTACATACATATGTACATGTATGTGCATATGTCATTTTAATTCACTAAGCATAGCAGTGTAATTCTGCCCATTTGGCTTTGTGAATACCATTTTACTTTAGAGGTCATCGTAATTAACACTCATAAGTAAAACAAAACATTCACATTTGTGACATGGGTGGGAGTCACCCTTAAGATTATAACATTATGGCACTTTGCACCCAACCTACGAGTAAAAGCGTAGTTGGTTGATACAATCAATAGTCGTAAGAGTTCTTCTGGGTTTTGTCCTTTCAACTTTTAAAAATGTAATCTTCGGTGCCATCGAAAAAAACCTGCATTCCATTTAGAATAATGAAATTAAGATACGAGATGAAATATGTCGGTTGTTTCATAAATTCGAACTCATGACTTATGTATGTATGTATGTAGGTGGAAAGGGTTTATTTTCCTAAGAAAATAAATTATGATATTATAAAGAAAACCATCAACTGGAAACCGCAAGATCAAATGGAAGTTCAAGTAGCGGTACGTGGCTGGTGTAAAATTAAAAACTTTGCGTTATATACATTAGTTTGTAACAGATTAATGGAGGCTGTGTGGTTTTCACGGTTGAGTGGCCGTGGCTTAAGTGGTAGTGGACTGGCTTATAAATCGTCTTTCGGGCACGGCTGGTATTGAACCCCGAACCGTCCGATTAGGAAGCTAATGCTACCACTTGAGTTACAGCCACCCATTTGCTTTGTAGATAAATGCAATTTAAGGGGTACACATTCTTTTGGTATACTGGTCGTATTTTAACTATGAAATCGTAACAATTCATCGACAATAAAATTGATAAAACTCTTTGCAAATCAAATTTCTACACTTGACCACTTGAAATTGTAATGAGGTCTATACTTCTCTCGCTATTTAAATAAAAAAGTTAAGAATGTTAGAAGTGATAAGAAGAACAATCTGAATGGGTCTTGGTCAATACGTTGGGTTTAAATGGTATATATGTATGCACCATGATATACTTTTACAAGTCAATTTTTCACCATGATGTACATATGCTAAAACAAGTTCTGTACAATTTTAGTTTAGAACCGGCTGAATTCGGGCAATTCAAGGAATCCGATAAAACCGTATTATTATGTGTGCGTCTAAAACCATTCATGAACAACCTGTGGCCCTCTGACGGGAAAAGAACGCATTTTTCAAAAAAGGTTTTACTTGTAAATGAATTGTAATTTTTCACGCAGATTACGAATCTGTCAAAAAAATAGGGGTTACCATTAAAAAATCAAAAGTGACCTTCGTTTGACCTTGCAAATGGGGCTCAAAGTCAAACTCGTGGTCACTATCTTATGTCCCCTTCAGAACCTTGTGACTTTTGTCAAACATTTTTCGCGATATCGCGTATTTTTCGAGTAATTTGGATGTCTCAAGTCAAAAAACTCACCCAGTATTTTGCCTCTGCAGTTACAAGCGACAACGACATCAGGGCCCAACTCAGATGAAGAAATACTCTTGCCAATCGCAGTTCCAAGAATAATTTCAATTAAATAAAAGAAGCCTCCCTCCCAAGACCAACCTGGCTTTATACAAGGGACAATCATTCCGGTCCTACTCTATAGACAAAGGCTTGTCGAAAGAAAGGAGCACTGCGGGTGATTTTCGATTCCGTTTGGCGAAGAATAGGGAAGAGAGTACAAACACAAAATGTACTGGTATAGAACATGTTGGGCAAATGAACGGCACAACTCCGCCCCAAAGAGTCTTCGAGTCTAAGCCTGAGAGTCGGGCAAAGGACGACCGTATTTAAGTAGATGCGGTGCACGCAATTGGAAGCGGACCTCAATCATGTTTATAACCAAATTATATTCATTTTCTCAGTGTATTTCCATACTTCGGCGGTATAACATCATTATTATTACAACATGGGTGCGGCATTTAAAAAGCGTTTCGAAATGAGTATTAAGTCGGCAGCAAAATATCTAAAAGCATCAGAACCATTTGTGGATAAAGAGGTATAAGGAATGCGGTAATGCCGGTGATGGGTCAGATAGGGGGACCAAAGCAAGCACATCCAGTAAGGAAAATAAAGTAATTTGTTAATTGTTTCGGAAAAACCCCATAAGTAGTCTGAGGAACGCAAAAGAAAAATTATCCAGAAAAGCAGTTAAAGTGTCCATTAACACAATACGACGCCGTTTCACAGAATTTCGCATCAAAAACACGAATACCAAACCTAAAACGCTACTGACCAAAAACATATTGAAAAGAGGCTAAGTTGGGCAACGCAGAATTTAGATCGGGATTGGAGCAATTTGGAAATTTTGTCATAATTTTTACTTGGAAGAAAGCCTGGACAAAAAAACATGAAAAGTTTTTGCAACGCACCGTAAAACATCCAGCAAAAGATCATGTTTATGAATGCTTCTCTACCAAAGGATTCGGAAAGTTACTAGTATTCACACAAAACATAGATGCACAATTCATGGTAAAATTATTCCAGAAGGCTTTGCTAGTCTGCCGAATTTCTGTATGGACCAAACTTTGGACCAAATTTTATTACGCTTTTGTTGAACACATTGTAGATGAAGATTGCACTGAAAAATGTTTCCTTACAAATGGCTGTTACGCCAGACCGTACCATTAATAGGGCTATTGCCCCTACTAAACCACCCAATTTCCACATTATGCTGCTCAACAATTATTTAATACCTCAATCTGTCCAAACCAAAAAGGCTTTACTCGAAGACGTTCAAAGTTACTCAGATGTTTTGAAGTAAAGATGTAAGAACAACAAAATCTGAATCTGCTGATGATAACTCACTTACCTACTTAGCAGTATGCAATTTAATCATCGATTAAACCTATAAGAGTAAAAACGTTTGTAGTTTTAAACTTGGGTAGTGGAAATTGCTGGCCTTGGCTGAAACTATTTTTTCATTTTCCTAAATATCGGCGTACTTATCTATTCTTTAATCAACTGGTATCCATGTTATCAATTTTCATAACTAAAATCACTATCACTACCAAGCTTTAAAGTGAACAAAGAGGCGGTATGGGTCGGGGGGATCGTCCTTCAGAAACGAATGTACTGAAAGTGTATTTTATAGTTATTTGTTACGATGTGGTAACCAAAATTCAAAAAAGAAGTGAAAAACACTTGAAAAAGCGCAAAAACTTTCAATGAGATGAGCATCCTTCGCACATTGTGTCACATTGTGTTTGTGCAAATAGCTACAAATTTTGGTTTATGGCTTTGTGGCACATAGCATTCAGAAGGCATATCCTAGTTCACGCCTAAATTCGAAAATCGCATAACAATCTTCCCAAAAACACAGATGCCCTGCTTACTGAGATTGATCTTTAGTTCGGTTTCGGCTCAAACGACACCATCAATACTAGGAGTTATTTCATCCTCGGCGTACACGCTGCAGAAAAAAACAAATTACTAAAATCCACCTTTCTGCTTTGAAATAAAGTTTTGATAAGACCCACTTTTGCAGTCACTTTATTTTGTAACGATCATATATTTATTGAAAGATAAAGCCTCTCGAGAAATAAAAGTGCACTATATACTCGAGGCATACTCATGTTTGCTCAGTAAAATGTTTAAATCAATTTAAACCCTTAAATTAGAAGCTGAAGGTTCGCACTTCAATTGGATGACAAACCATAGTTCCGGGTCAAATTGAAAATTATCTGCGAATGAGAATCAACATCGGGTTTTTTGTTTATACAGTAGGATCAATAGGCCTCTCTAAATAATATCATATCAGTCACTTGGAGCAATGTTAATGTGAACCAAAAGAATGTTGCGCATTAGATATTTGGAGCAACTGTGAACAAAAAAAATGTATGAATAGCGTCAATAAACAGGTGTTTTGCAAGGCCGTTCGGGCCGGAAGTTAATAAAGATTCGTGAGTTAAGCATAGCGAAATCTGCTTAAATTAGAATGGTATAAGAAAGATGACAACAAAAGATAGTGTCGAAGATTTAAAAGCGCGTTTTAGACAGCCGACGGTATAATAAAACCTAACTTCTTGGCAAGCAAAGCAACTCGATTCTAAGTTCACGGAGAATGATAGAGAAAAGACATCGTGTCGAAAACAGGGTCAGCACTTCCGTTTTTCGGACAATCATAGAGTTTGTCAACGAGAGAGGACCTATTACTCATGCCTTTGCTTGTATCAGTTTCATCCTAAGCATCGACTATTTTTTGGAAACAAACTTTCACGTAAATACTTTACCGGTGTTGTTATGAATTTCTCTTCCCATTATAGACTACATGTTTAAAGTCATCATTGGGTCTGACTAAATTTACGGGGAGCAAATTCCATTTTAGCAATGCAGCGATATTTCATACTTTCACAAAAACGAAGAACGAATAAATATTCAATTTCAATTCAATTTTAATTTATTTATATCAATCAAAGTCTTTTATAGTATAATGAACTTTAAGATAAAATGAAATCAAATAATAAAGAACTAAGTTCAAAAAATACATTTAAATTTACATTTCAATTTACAAAAAAATTAGGTAAAAAAAGAAAAACAAAATATTATAGGGATTAGGGACTGGATTAAAAAGAAGGATCACGAGCAGATGAAATAGAGATGGATGCAAAAAAGTAACAAAGAAATAAAAGAAAAAAGAAATTTAGAAAAGATTTACGTATTTATCATACATATATGGTGTTCAATGGACCGAAGGCAAATGAGTAGGTGGACAAAAACTTCTTACAACTCGATCAAAACAATAGAAGATCAAGTTCAAATATCCCAAGCCTGTTTACAAAACAAAAAAAAAACAAAAAAACAAAAAAAAAACAAACAAAAAAACAAACAAAAAAAACATTTAAACACTTAGCTTCAGTCAAAAGCGATTGGTGAAATTACAATGTCCAGTCAGTGTGGCATAGTTTAAATGGCGCGAAAGCTTCACTTCTATAGTGGACAGAAACTTAAATTTAAATTCAAAGATTAGCTTTTTACGATAATCATAATGGCAAAGTTTATTTCCGTCTGTCCAAAGTTAAGTAAAAGTGTCCAAATTAAATAAAAGGCATCTATTTGAGAAGGCGGCGTATCAATAGTTAACGTTAGTTTTTTAAAAACTGACGTACACTTTTTATCCTTTGAGAGAAGTTGTCGTAGTAAAGATTCCAATTTGGACTACAACGGCCTAACACACATCCAGCATATACAACATATGAATGCGCATGAAGCGCATGGTATTTGCAAACTCTTTTCTAGTATGCATTATGAGGCCAAACAATCTGCAACCATTACTTACTACCGTATCCCACATGGAATTTATTGGATCCCCACAATATGACTATACAATTTTTTTCAGTTAAATATTACTAACATAGCCTCGTAACTTTAGTATTTAAAGAGTAATCGATTTATTCATCTAATTCTAAGATGTTATATTGATACTATCTGGTTAGACTTGATTTGCTTGTAGAACTAAGCTTTCTTCCATTTTCTTTATGGTTTGGAAGAACTTCGACGAATAAAAGGCATGTTGCGTTTCGAAAATAGAACGGAATGTCGTGAACAAAAGTGACTAAGAACAATAGTCCAATGTGGTTTCTTTGTGGAACACAAGATGTTACAATAATAGGCTTCACCAATTTTTACATTCGCTCTTGAAAGTACGAAGAATTAAGAATTAACAATCTGTGATTAACTCTGTCAAAAGTATTGTAGTAGCGAAATCCGTGTAAATATTGTCAATCAAGATTGTTCAATGCTTGTCCCACAAATCTGTTTAATTAGTGACTTGAACAAACCAATGAAAACTACTTCTTTAACAAAAAACAGCTATTCACACACAATCCTTTCAAACACCTTGGGATGATAAATAATTTAGAAATAGGCCTATAATTAGAACATTTTCGTTGAGGCTTGAAAATGTGTGAGATAAAAGACACTTTCCACCCATCGATAAAATTACCAGTTTTAAAAGGTAAGTTAAAGAGAATGGGCATATATTTTTTTAGATATGGGTGGAATTCCTTATCATATCCTTTTTTTTTAAGGATGTGACTACTCTTAAAATGCCGGGAAGGTGTTAAATTTTTCGGGAAATTGGATAGAGAGAGAGAGAGAAAAAGTGAAAAATGTTTTTTCTTCATCTTATCCAATTAATGCACTTATAACTACCGAAGATTTCAACTATGGATAGCCTATAGCAACGTGGTTGAGGAGAGTTCTTAGAGGAATAATAACGGACGAGAAGTAGTATACAGATTTACATTTATTTGGGAACCTCTCTGTTACTTATTTACTTAAGGTTAAACCAGGTGGAACTAGGCCTCAATCAAAAAATATTTCGAGTTAGCGCGGTCTAGGGCCAATTTTGTTCAATTACGCACTGCAAGATTGTAGAAATTGAAGAATCGTGGAAGAATATCCATTCGCTTTATATACTCGTATATATATCCTAGCCATCTTAGGTGACTGCTGCATACTTTTTTCAACAGCCCGATGTCGATGTACAACTCTAGAGTTCATTATTTTACCCTTGTAGGTCTATTGTAATGTTCTGCCTGATTCGCAACTAAAGCCATTTTTGTCGTTACTGCAAATGGATCAGTGACAGACCGCTGAGATCTGCCAATGATATCAACTTATGCAAGTAGGGGTGCTTTCCAAAATGCAGTACTGCCTGCTTTTTGCATCAGCAACCATTCCGAAATGCAAACCCAAACTGGTGACAGAACGCGGTACGTTCCGAAATTCATTGTGAATGTATATGCTGCGCAAGGAAAAACAACCAGCGCATCATGAACTTACACGATGCAAATGACAGTTGTTTATTTGATTTATCTGAAGTATAATGGCGAATTCCGAGAAGTAAGTTTTCTTTTAAATAAATAAAATAATATTATTATAATTATTTATATGCAGAAATCAATGGACAAAAAGCGAGATTTTACACTTAATTACAACGAGGCTGCAATTTGAAAAGGAATTCAGCCGTAGCTGAATTTTAGCTTTAAAACATAGCTATGTCAAAAGCACCACAATTATTTAGCAAATGATTAATTATATGAATTCCAATCAATTTGTTACATTGTTTTTTGTTTAAAAAAAATAAACACTGCGCATCGCTTAACACTCCAAAACATCATGATTCGTAACGCAACGGGATCTATCGTATCCCATCGCATCATAAAAGCATCGCATGCTTGCATGACAGATGCGAGGTGCAGTCACAATGCGCATTTAGTTTGAATTTTGGAAATCATCCTAGTTGAACAAACAGTTGGAAAATTGTGCTTTTGGTGTTGGTCACAGTTTCGCACATGCGCACCCAGTTGGTGTCGACCCGACGTGGAGTAGCAATAAGTACTGACTGCTGTGATCCTAAGATCAGCAAGAGGTTTTAGATCGATCTCGACTCATATCAAGGATAGAGCTTGAGCCTCCAAAACAAGTTCTGCTTTGGTATCAAAGGATTAACGGTGAGCGATGGCGAGGCGTATCCTCGCTCACATTAATGTTTTTGGCATTTAATGGAATTAAGGCTTATATTTGTCAGGAGTTCACTTAAAACACACGAGAGGTTCTTCAATCCTTGAATCTTCTCTATGATATGCCGTAGTGGCGATATTTGGTCAATTGTGATCAGTTACACAACATGTTACCGTAAGGAAGAAAGACAATAAGATCATTGATAATTAATTTTAATCACTTGATTACTGCAGCTCAGAGGGTAGGTCTCCTTTCTTGTCGAATGGCCAACAGATGCTGAAGTTCCTCTCACATCAAACATAAAAAACATAAAAAATAACGTGCCATAACTTAAATAAAGAAAAAAGCCTAGCTTTGGCACTAAATTTGTGAGTATACCTTCAAAATGCTCATAAATCAAGACTTGAAGAAAAATAGAATGTAGTGCAAACATTTTGCTGATACCCATTTAGACGAATTGATGGTGTGAACGATTCTGAGAGGCAAATGCAAATATGGTGCCGATGTAAAATATGCTATATAGAATGATGGATGCACTAATTGTTGTGTGATGCATATAAATGGTTTTCCAATAGGGACTTGACAACTTTGAATTGAATTTGTGAACGCACTCTTTCACTAATCATCAAACTGTCACTTTCAATTTATTCAGTAAACTCAACATTTTCATCATAGTAAAGTACACGAACGAGCAACGTCTGCAAATTATAAAAATTTTCTACCGAAATTCGGAGTTGGTGACTGCAACTTTAAGAGCGTTAACTCCAATTTTCGGTCGTATTTCTCGCCCTAGTAGACAGGCAATAACAAGTTTAGTGCAAAAATTTGAGTCTACATATTTGTTGTGTGATGTTGCCGTGTCAGTGAGACAACGGGTTGGTCGAAGTGTCGAAAATATCGCTGCCGTTCAGGCGTCCGTAGCAAACGATCCAAATCAGTCAGTTCCACGGCGTTCTCAAGAATTGGGCATCGCTCAGACCACATTATGGCGTATTTTGCGTAAGGATCTTGGTTTACACCACATACAAGATCAAGCTGACTCAAGAATTGAAGCCGATGGACCATTTGAAGCGACGTACATTCTCCGATTGGGTTCTGGAGAAGATGCGCCAAGATGATGAATTTCATCGCAAAATCATCTTCAGTGACGAAGCTCATTTTTGGCTCAATGGGTTCATCAACAAGCAAAATATGCGTTATTGGTCGGGTGAAAATCCACATGTGCTTCATGAATCACCACTTCATCCACAAAAAATACCGCCGCTTGACTATTTTCTGTGGGGCTACGTTAAGTCATTGGTTTATGCCAACACGCCGACGACGTTGGAAGAGCTCAGAGCCAACATTGAACGCGAAATAGCTGCCGTTTCGGCCGAAATGTGTGGCCAAGTGGTTGAAAATTGGGTCCAACGAATCGACCGCTGCAAACGTGCCCGCGGTGTCCATATGAACGAAGTTGAGTTCCATTCATAAATGTTTTGATTGTACTTCTAGCCGATATTAAAATTTTTTTTGAAATACGTATCTCAAATGGTTTGCGTTTTATTTAAAAAAAATTGTCAAGTCCGTATTGAAAAACCCTATAGTAACTTCACTGCTCAGAAGAAGGATTGTACGGGTCATGTGCAAAAGCGGATGACCCCTCGACTGGTAGTCTACTATCATGTAGACATTGTTAAAAGAGGTAACTCAAGATCAAAAGTTTGCTTTCATTCTGAAGAAATTACAGAATCGAATTTTAAAAATTGTTTGAATAAACAAAGAGATACTACAAGATGTCAATACTATATGCAAATCAACTTGGGAAACCCAAAACAGGATCTTTTACCAGTGTTATAAAATTAAATAACAGGACATACAATTGGGTAATGAGAGCAGGTAAACTTAGTGTCTAGTAGAAGAAGCGGTCGATATTAGAAGATGCGGGATTTAGTAATTCCAGTAAAGATTGCATAGTTGAAAATAAAGTGTGTTGGAAATGTGCCGAATGTCATATTGGATCTGAAAATTAAGCTTACTTACTCACTTAGGTGGTGTTAAAGTTCGGGGTGAACCTAGGCCTCAACTAACATGTCTCTTCAGTTAGCCGGTTTTTAGCTAACTGCCTCCAGTTGCGCACTCCAAATCGGTTGAGGTCCTGAGGTGGTTGCCCTCTACTGCGTTGTCCCTCTGGGTTAGATTCGAAGACTCTGCGGGCCTCAGCACTGATGTATATTCGTTCTGCATGCCGTACTCATCTCAGCCGACTGATGCGCAGTTTTCTGACTAAATCGATGTCGCGGCAGAGCTCGTATAGTTCGTCATTTATCCTTCAAACACAAACGGGGCCGAACATTTTTCAGAGGATTTTTCTCTCGAAACGACTGAGGATATCTTCACCCATAAAGTACGACTGGGATGATAAAGGATTTATACAGAACGCCCTAAGTTTTTCGGGATAGGGCCTTACTACTGATTTGCTTTCTTAGAAACAACGATTGGCAAGAGTGATTCTTCGTTTTATTTCTGCTGATGTGTTGTTGGCAGAGCCAAGGTAGAAAAAGTTCCTTACTACCTGGAAATTATAGCTATCGACTGTGACGCTCTGTCAAATTCGTCGATATTGTGTGTTTCTTCTTGGTGACAACATGTACTTGGTTTTTTCTTCATTTACCGCTAAACCCATTTTGGCAGCTTCCATTTCAATACTAACGAACGCGCTGTTGGCAGCCCGTTGTGTTAATCCAATTATGTCGATATCATCGGCGTACGCTAGTAGTTGCACAGACTTTTGAAAAATTGTGTCACCAGTGTTCGTTTGTGAGTTCCGCACAATTATTTTAAATATGAAGAATCTAAAACCTTTTTTGACATCAAAAGTCTCGTTTAAGTCATTACCGACCATGGCGGAGCAGCGAGCGTTCTCATTTGTTCGCCATTCTCCACAGATATAGCTTGACAGAGCTAAAGCTAGACATATAACTCGTCTCTGTAAATGTTGTCATATGTGTTCTTAAAATTGATGAAAAGATGGTGTGTATCGATTTGGACTTCTTGAGTATTTGCCAGGATCTGCCGGGGTGGACTTTCCTGGACTCAAACGGCACTGATAGAGACCAATCAGGTTGTTGGCGAACGGTCTCGGACGCGCACACAATATTACAGATAAGATCTTGTATGCAATATTGAGAAAACTTATGCCTCTATAGTTGGCGCATTTGAGCAGGTCGCCTTTTTTGTGAATCGGGCAAAAGGTAGCGAGATTTCGTTCATCTGGCATACACTCTTCTGACCAGATCTGAGAAAATAGTTGTTTATGCTCCCCAAAAAATCATTTCCAGCAGCTTTAAATATCTTGGTCTATAAAACGTCAGGTCCAGCTGCTTTGTTTTATTCCAGTTTATATATCGCTATCCCTAATTCGTTCTAGTCAAATGGGTGGAAGTTTGGGCTATCATAGTTTAAGTTTATTCTGCCTGACAGCGGTGTTGTGGGCTGGAGAAGCTATTGTTCTTACCATCTCTTCTGCTCGTAGAGCTCACGAACAGCTCTCGTCCTTCGTTGCAGCGCCGCTTTGTAGACTTTTTGTTTAGCTGCATATGCTTGCCGGCATTTTGCTTCTAACCAGGAATTTCTTGGTGATGGTCGGGTGAAACTCAGCAAATCAGTTGCGGCGTCTCTGTTGGCACTGGTCTGCGGTACTTGATCTGGCAGCATAGTTATTGAGAAATTTCGGTATACGCGTTCGGGGAAGATTCTAGCGCTAACTTGCGATTGCAGTTTTCTATGTTATATCTTCTCATTGTAGTTCTTCTTTGTTACGGCGCTTGGGTAATCCGTTGTTGACTGTCGCGAAAGTTCGGAGGTCCAGAATACAGAAGGCATGCAATGTCAATCGCAATGTGATCAATTTCATTTAGCCCCTTGAGTATATTGAGATGAGGAAACCACGTGCTTGTTAGTGATATTTCGTACCGCCATAAAGACTCATATTAGCATAGTAGATTCATATTAGCCAATTCGGCCTTGATGCGGATTGTCTTAAGACGTCCGTTCACGTGTCGGAAGCTCAAGACTTCTTGCCTTAGACTGTCGCATATGACAAATCCGCATCAGATTAAGCGCTGATCCTTTTCCCTATAACAATTATTATAGTATATATCACAGTACTTCATCTTCTTTTGTTTATTTGGTAATTGTTCGGCTGCACCTGTCCTGTTAAGGGTCTGAACATTTCACGTGCAGATCCGAAGGTTGTTGTCCTTTAAACGTTTGCAAGGGTCGCCAGCAGTGAACCCATTTTTATCCGAAGCCAGTTGCTGGTTCGTCACATCTTTTTATTTAATCTTTTTCATACAAGGTTGTGAGCCTTATGACGGCGTAGGCCAATATTATGCTATTGGCATAGCATACCCTTGACAGACATTTTGAACTTTCAAAACAATGCGTGCTTAGTTACAATATACTATATGTTTGGTGCTGTGAAAAAAATTTTTCAGATCACCTAGTAGCGCAGTCTCAGAGTTTTTCTTCAGTTATTCAAATTGGTGTGAACAGTCAGAAGAAAATGAGAGCAACGTAATTGAAGTCGATGGTATTAATATGGAAGTAGTAGATCAACACACTAGAATAACCGAGAGCTGGGCAAATTAATAGATCATGTAATGACAAACATAGGCTTTAGGCAAAATACATATATTAAGTTCTGGTATATTTCCAAATGTGCGGAAAAAAAATAGTAGTCTCAGTAGAAAAAATAAATAATACAATAAAATGTAAAGAGTTTCGTCCAGTAAATATCATTCCTACTTATGAAAAAATGAGAGAAAAAATTTGTAGCTGACCAATTTACTAACTATTTAGAAAAAAAAAAATACTTCTTAATGAACAGTGAGGATTTCGAAAGCTCCATTCAGGTATAATATGAGAATGGAAAAGACAGATGGACGACGGCAACCCGGTTATAGCTTTTTTTTCCTGGATTTACAAGCCGTTTTTGAGACAATAGACATACTGAAAAAAAATATAATGAAATAAGGTGTGACTGGGAACGGAAGTAAATGGATCACGTCTTATTTAACAGGGAGAGCACAATAGACCAAAATTAATGATTGCCTCTCTTTTGCAGTGAAATTTAATTTAGTAGTAGATTCAGTATAGGGAGTAATACTTATTTTGTTATATATAAATGATATAAAAATGTACTGAAGGTATTGTAAAGTGGTTTTATTCACGGATGATACGTTATTGTACATTTGAAGTCAATATGTGTGAGCAATTAAACAAAGATTTAAAATCTATAAATAACTGACTGAAAATGAAAAAATTAAGACTTAATGTAAACAGGACAGTGTATGAAATTTCGCGTAGATAAATAAATTAATCTAAATATTGACGATGAAAGAATTGAGTGTATAGAAAATATTTAATATCTTAATGTAATAATTCACGAAAAACTTTTACTTTAACGTTCGCGCTAATTCCGTACGTAGTAAAATTTGAAAGAAAATTAGTTTCTTAAAACGAACTAGAAATTCATTGCACTTCGAAACAGCAATACTAATTTATAATTTCCTTTTTTGCACATGTGCAATCAGGAAACTACAAATCGACTCCAGAAATTACAAAACACGGCGATGCGGACAATTCTAAAGATTAACATTTATAATTCACCTAGGCATACGAATATGATTGAATGTTTAAGATGGTTGACGTACAATGCAATAGCCTTCATAGTTAAAATGACGAATGGATTGTTACCAGAATATATATCAAATAACGTAGTGCTAGTTTCTGATGTCCAGCCGCATAACTTAAGAAGTAAGGTCAACAGAAGAATACCAAGAAGCAGGTTTGCAAGAACACAGCAAAAAATTTTATATCGAGGAGTATTCTTTTAACCTTGCCGCTGAATATAAAAAAAACGAAACAAGATTTCCAGGGTTTGAAAGAAAAATTTTTAAATTTATAAAAAAACACCGTGTTATTTTTAACTTTTTTTAGCTATTAAAAATTGCTAATTGTACCGATATGTATGTAAAGAAAAACAATAATGGCAACCGTGGCAAAGGCAGAGGCAAGTTGAACGATAAAATATGATTAAACACGATGTCACACATAAAGCTTTAGAGTTAGGTGCCTTAAATGACGCAGTATATTCTGAGAGAAAAATGTCGCTTAAAGTTACAGGTTTGTTTTATACACGACAGTCGTTCGTCCAATTTGAACAAAGAATAAGTGAAAATGTTACAATTATCAGCGGAGGTAACAAATCGTGTTCTATTAGGCACCTGCATTCGTGTTTAGAATCAGATAGTGAACAAAGCTTCAACGAACGAACTAGTTTGACTAGAACTAGGTTTGAAGAAGAGGCCGAATGAAAAATTTGATCACTCAAATGTAAACACGTCAGCAAACTCTTTGCCTCACGTTCAAGGTGATCCAAAATAAGGCAGCCTGTAGAATGATGCTAAGATCTGCATATTTAGCTCATGTCACAAGCGGTGCAGTAGCAATGGGGATACACCTTGTGACAAAAAGATAGCACATTAATATTATTTTCCAAAAATACAGTTAGCAATGAGTTGGAGTACTTCTCTTAGCTTTGAGTAATAGTTGAATGTACAATGTACCGCAAAAGTTGTAACCCGATATTCTTTGGTTGTAATTTTTTTTATGAATGAAAAACTTTGCTTCTGCTTTTGGATTATATTTATTTGATGTATTAAAATTTTTTCCATTAAATCGCCGCCAGAATTGATGACAATTTGGCACCGATTTGTGGCATTTTCCATCATTCTTGACAGATTTTTTCTTTTGAGGGCTTCAAGAATCTGAGGCTTTTTGACATAGACTCGTGACTTTAACAAATCCCACAAAAAGAAGTCTGGAACGCCGGTAATTCCACCAGGCCATAAAGCACACAAACAGTGTGTTTTAATCGTCGTAAGGGCATCTCGGCAAAGGTTTCTGGGTTTTCTCCACTCCAAATTCAGCAATTTTGCTTATTTAAATATCCATTTAATCAAAAATGGGCCTCATCGGAGAACAAAATTGTGCGTTGAAAATCTGAATCATGTTTTCTGCCCATCCACCGAACCTACGATGCTTATAATGGTCACGCGGTTTCAACTCTTGCAGGAGCTGCTCTATCGTTAATCTATTCATCGTAAAATGCCAAAACGTACTAACCACAAATCAACTTTCAACTGTCAACTGTCAAATTGACATACTGTAAAAACAGTGTTGCCATTTTAAAAACCAAACCTCTAAAAAAACACACATTTGCATTATAGCATCTTCCGATAGGGTGATCTGGTGTGACAAAATGATAGCACAGAATAAAGAGTTTGACTTCAGTTTACTTTTTAGGAAATCGTAGGAGCGGATCCTTTTGTTAGACAAATCGCTGAAAAAGCGGGAGTTAAAACTAATGACCTATCGTATGTAGATTTTTTTTTATACGAGGGTGGGTCAATAAGTCCGTGACTTTTTGAATTTCTGACCTCTTTACTGGAACAGCAACACTGCTCCTGTCAACAGGCATCTGTCAGTTGACTCCTGTCAAAATTTAAACTTGCTGCGTCAGTTAGTTTGTGTTTGACAGCTATTTTTATCAGACTACTAACTAATTTGAGGAGAAAATGGAAAAAAGTGAATTTCGCGTGCTTAACTTCACAGGAAGGTTTGGCGTTGTTTAATCGCAATATGGAGGAGTTTTTGGGCCGTTTTGTAACCGTGGACGAAACATGGATCCATCACAACACACCAGAGAACAAACAACAGTCAAAACAGTGGGTTTCTAAGGGTGAATCGGCGCCAAAGAAGGCCAAGGTGGGTTTGTCAGCCAATAAAGTTATGGCGACTGTTTTTTGGGATGCACGCGGGATAATCCACATTGACTACCTTCAAAAGGGAAGAACAATCAATGGGGAATATTATGCCAACTTATTGGACCGATTCAATGACGATTTGAAAAAAAAACCGACCTCATTTGGCCAAGAAAAAAGTTCTTTTCCACCAAGACAATGCAAGGGTGCACACATGTGCAGTTGCCATGGCAAAAATCCATGAATTGGGCTATGAATTGCTCCCTCATCCACCCTATTCTCCAGATTTGGCTCCAAGCGACTACTTCTTGTTCCCAAACCTGAAGAAATGGCTTGGTGGAAAAAGATTTGACTCCAATGATGAAGTCATCTCGCAAACAAAGGCCTATTTTGAGGACCTCGACAAATCATTTTTTTTGGAAGGGATAAAAAAATTGGAGAAGCGTTGGACAAAGTGTATAGAGCTCAAGGGAGACTACGCTGAAAATTAAAATTATTTTTTTATCAAAAAATCTGTGTTTTATTCCAAAAGTCACGGACTTATTGACCCACCCTCGTAATTTACACGCGCCTAAGAGGTTAGATACCCTTTTATTGTTGCCAGTGCGCGCGGGCGGAAAGGTAGTGGTTTGAAACTCAGGTGTTTTTGGTTTCGATATTCGTTCTCCAGGGGTGGGAGTCCAAATAAGACGGAGAGTTTTTTCTTCACTCAGAGTGATTCGAAGGTTATAATTCACACTATTTTTTTATGCTTGAAACTCTACAACAGCCAAATCTACGCGTCAGTGTTATGCCCTTCACACTCAGAATTTTTCTGTCTGAGTTACAATTACACAAATGAGAAACTTGAAAAACTTGTCAATGGGTAGGATTCGAACCTTGACCCCTCCGAGTGAGAAGCGATTGCTAGTACCACTACTAAACTATTTCGGGAATCGGTTTATGGTTATGCATGTCTTAAAAAAAAAAAAAAAAAAAATTAAGCCATAAACATCTCCTAAAGACGAATTCTGATTATGTGATAAATCCCAAAAAATATTCCACTTAATTCAGGTTTTTTATCCTCCCCGGAATTCCATGTATACAACTGTAGTGTAGATGTACGCATTACAGATTTCAACAGTCAATAAAAGAAGAAAAATCCATACTTTCGTCTGACCAAGTCTTGGAAATTAATTACGTATGCTCTCTACGAATTCATCTCCTGCTGCCTTAATAGAACAACAGCCTTCTATGTTAGACTAGGAAAAAGCTAAAGCCTCAGCGCATTAGTTGGTATTGACAAACGCAACGTATTTGGCTGAAACTTCGTCCAGAAAGTAATTGAAATAATCAGAACGAAATATTTAATCTAAGACGTAGGTACTCGCAGCCACGCTTCAGATGAAATTCCAAACAGTATAAAAAAACGCACTTCAATAATCTAACGAAATTACGCTACATATACACAACGAGCCCTTGCTTCTTCGCGGCTCCTTTAAAGTATGAATAGCTCGAAAAAAAAACAACTTGTTAAATGGCAAATAATTAACTCCAATTAATAATCATAGTAAACAAAGGATTAATAGTAAACCAATTTGCCCACTCTACGGTCTCATACTCCCGTTTTCTTTTTTATCGCACCCAAAATACGCGCATTCAACTGTAAGCTAAACGACAAAGCAACGACCGAACCAATACCAATAAAACCAGCAAAAAAATCGCAAAGGGTTAAGTTTTCATTAGCATATGCTAATATAAATACAAACATGTAAACACTTTTTCTTGATAATTAAAAAAAAAAAAGGAAAACAAAAAAAGAAAAAAAATCTAAAAATAGGCCAAATGAACACAAAGTATGTATGTGTGGTGGCTTGTAAATGGCAGCAACCACCTCAGCATACGAGTAGAACACCAGTGTCAGGAGGCAGTGATGGTGATGGTGACTGAAGATGGCGGTAAAAGCGGCCCCAACCGTTTGCTTCCTTTTTTAATTCGCCCTTGTTGTTGTTATCGTTGCCGTTGTCCACCATCATCAACTTCTTCGACATCGTAGTCGTCGCCGTCGACATCGTAACAGGTGGGTTACACTCTTTAGCTTCATTTTGTAGATTGCCTACTTGCAGCCCACTTTGAGGTTGCTTCGGTTTTTTTTGTTTCGTTTTCTTTTCTTGACAGAAAACCAAAACTGCGAGAACCAAAGCACAACTCTGCTCTATGCAAGTTTACTTATAGATTGATTCATTTAGATTGAATAAAAACTGGTGGCCTGCTTCGAACACACATAAGGATTCTGTACACACTTTGAACTCGTACGCACCGCTTGATTGTGAAGAAGAAGCTATTTTGCTTCTGCCACTTGTGCAGTGATTTGTGTGACAAGCAAATAAATCACCCCCTCTGTGGCTTGTTCTCGTCGTTGTCTTGGTCGATTGGGGCAACCTCATTAAATATTAAAAGGTGTATATGTGCCGCCACCCTTTGAACTTAAGCCCAGCCGATCCAATACCCAACAATCCACAGCCACCACAACCGAATCCCATCCAATCTAACTTAAGGACTAAGATTAAGACTACTTACAAAATAGAAAACATAACAAAAAAAGAATAAAGAAATTATGATTTGATAAAACAGGACTTACAATTGGAGCACATCTCCATGGGCAAGGATGTTTCGTTACCCTGAAAATTCACCAAGAAAATAATATACATCAGCATCACTGCACTTTTAATTTTGATTTTGATTATTATTTTACAGAAAAGAGGTTTCAGATTCGTAAGGAATGAAGTAGAAAAGAAAAACAACAAAAAAAATTATTAAACAAATGGCAATTGCAAACAATATTGGAAGGAAGAATCGTTTTTTTTTTTCCTTTTTGTTTTCTTTTCCAGATATTTTGAGTTTGAAAAGATTGGGGAATTGAAACGAGTTCAATTTTTTCCAATTTGAATTTCAATTTCTGTGATGGCTCTTCGTGCGTATAACTCGCAGTTGAGTAATCTTTGCTCCGCGCCAGCCGGATTGGACGTCGTGTCTCCCTGCTCGGGGTTCGCATTGAATATGTATGTTTTGGATTTTCCATTTCATTTTCATTTACATTAGTATGCTTGGCAGGTTTTCATTTTCTTCACAAGGATTTTCTTTTTTTTTTGTTGAAGAGTAGTAGAGCAAGTGGAGTTGGAGAGATTTTCTTTTTTTTCTTTTTTTTTATACTCTGATAGGGATAAGGAGAAACGAAAGAAAAAAACACACTTTGCGGAGTTGTGGAATTTATGATTTGATTTTTTTTTTCTTTTTTGTTAATTTTTTTTTTCGTTGATTTAAAAAATTTACCATTTTGAGTTAAAAATCTTTTACACCGAGCGGAACAAACAATCTATTTGTAAATTTTACTATGGTCCGAATTGTGGATTTTATTTCATTTGATGGAGAATTGCTTGATTCTTGGGTTGGAAAGTTTTTATTCGAACTTTTGCCTTGACGGATTTATTTTATAGCTAGAGCAGAGTAGAAGTAGAATACGATACACATAAAACTGACCGATAAAAATGGCGAAAGTGAATTTTTTACAGCATTGCCATTTGAGGGAGGAATTTCAGTTTGATAGAGTAGTTTCAAACTGTATTGTTTGCCAATTGTAGATAATGTAGGGTTGTAAGTTGACACTTTTATTTTAAACAATTTAGGAGAATAAAATGTTGGGGTACAACAAACTTATTAAACTACTGAGAAACTGTGTGGCTATTGACTGGAAATTGCTGACGATCCTATGACTTGGATCGGGCCAGAAGCGAAACAATCAAGTTCGTGGTGAAGTGCCTGCCTTACTTCCCACTGGTGCCCCCTGGTAATTGCAGAAACAACGCTGTAGGGAAGTGATTAAAAAGATGTGATGAACCAACCATTGGACTCGCATAAAAATAGATCCACTGTTGACGACCTTCGGATCTGCACGTCGAATCTTCGAACCCTTTATAGGCCTAACATCAGGGACGCTGCAACTAATGTGATGTGTTCCACCCGTCCATCAACACCAAATCACTGGTTTGATTAAGAACGCCGGCAAGTACATGCAGCTAAAAAATAAGCCTATAAAATGGCGTTACAACGTGAGCTCTAAGTGTAGAAGTGATGGGAAGAACATTGGTGTCTCCAGAAGAAGAAAAAGAAGCACGAGATGGACACGATCGAAGATATTGAGAGATTGTATTCCGGGAATAACGTACGGAAGTTTTGCCAACAGTTAAAACGAACGTGTCGAGGCAAGAGGACCCGTACAGAAGCCTGCAGGGATGAAGAATGAAACTTTGTAGTAGAGCCACAATCGATGCTGTGAATCCATATCCACTGTATAAACTGTATAGATGAGTATAGAGTTTTGTCATCCATGTACGTTGCTCACTGCTCCGTTAAGGTCGGTAACGACTTAACCGAGACCTTTGATTTCAATAAAAGTTTTAAACAAGACGCGTCCTCATGTGATTTTTTCAGTATCATACTTGAAAGAATTGTTATTAGCTTTCAAAAGACTGTACAACTACTAGTGTACAGCGGGCGGTCACCGGTGCGTTCGCTGGTTTTGAAACGGGAGCTACCAAAATTGGTTTAGCGGTAAATGAGGGCAAAACCTCATGCTGGAACACACAACATTGACGAATCGGACAGGACGTCACAGTCGACAGCTATAATTGCGAGGAAATAAGGGACTTTGTTTACCTTGGCTCTGCTATAAATTCTACCAACAACATCACAGCGGAAACAAAACGAAGAATCACTTTTGCCAATAGCTATTTTTTTGAGATAAGAAGGCGAATAGTAGCAATGCCCTATTCCGAAAAACTGAGGACGCTCTATATACCTTCTTGATTACCCCAGTCCTATTGTAAGTCGCTGGGCCATGAACTCTATCGAAAACGGATGAATATATCCTCAGTCGTTTCGAGAGAAAAATCCTCTTGGAGGAGAAGATTCAACGACGAACTATACGAGCTGTACAGCGACATCGACCTAGTCACAAAACTGCGAATCAGTCGCCTGAGATTGCTGGGACATGTAGAACGAATGGTCACCTATGTTCCGACCCACAGAGTCTTCGAGTCTAAAGGAAGACCTCACCTTAGGTGGCAGGCCCAAGTAGAAGGGGACCTCAACCGACTTGGAGGGCGCAACTGGAGGCAGTCAGCTAAAGACCTGGCTAACTGGAGAGGCATGTTAATTGAGGTGGTCCCGAACTATAGGGCCACCTAAGTAAATAAGTAAGTTTATATTTTCACTTTAAAATTAAATATCATAAGCATTATCAAAATTTTATAAGCATTGTTCTGCGGCGGGAATTTCTTTCATCTGAGCAAAAGAGCAAAAATTCGAAATATGTGAACTGATAGAAACTACATATAGAAATATTGTCTGTTTGACTTGTCGGTGGAGAAAAAACACCGTTCTGTAGCATTACTTTTCATATACACTCTATTGTCTAGCCGTTGTCATCAACATTGCGTTTTGGACGAGAATGCATTTGCAAAAAAATTTCGCGGGTGGGCCAACCATTGTCTCCATGCACTTCAACAGGAAGGAAGTTGAATTGGTGAGGTTCTTAATGGCTGAGTTGCCATCTTTGCCTATTTTCTGTGTGTAGGCTACTCTTACCGTTCGCCAGGTATTCGGTATGCGTGACAATGCCAAGTTAACATAATAGCAGATCTTATATCTTTTTGTATCATAACTGGATATATACCACCGGTGTCCGTTTGACCTAAAGCCTTCGAAGGAAGCATGAGTAGCGGAGAGGGTCTGCCTGTTTCGGTTAAACTCCATCAGAATAGACCACTGGTTGATCAGAGTGCTGTTTTGGACAGCTTGTTTTGGGAAACCGAAAAGGTGGAACGGTCTCCAGAAAGAGCACACTCTGAAGGACTACCGTCTAAGCAGCAGATGAAGAAGCAACGAAGACGTGGGACAAATTCACGGCGCAGAGAGACGGAAAGTGCTGGCCAAAGCGCGTGTGCTTAAGTCTCACTCCATCGGCGACGGAGGAGAAAAACAGGAAGTGGGAACTGAAGCTGCTCCCTCTTCCCGAACAAAGAAAAGAGAAAGAAAGTTTGTGGATCTATACGCGCACTATGCCCAACCAGCAAAAGCTGCAGTTCGGGTGGACGGAACTCAGATGTCGCCGGAAAATCCACCTCTAAGAAAACACCGAAATGCCAAAAAGGACAAGTCCGGCGCACCTATAAGGATGCCGCTATCACCTCTCTGGCGATTTTGTTTTTGTAAACACTCAAGTGGTATGACTACACTTATGATGCAAAAGCATGTGTTAAGTTTTCCCGAAAATGGTACAGAGACAGAAAGAAAGATGTTTGGGATCAGAGGCTATTTTGCTCCATGTGTGGCATGCAACATTTAATGGGGAGACTAAATTATTTGTGCAAATTGACTTGGTGTTGTGTTTAGGCAACCATTCATCTCACAAGATTTTAGTTGCCTGAAAAAAAGTCTTTAGGTAACGGCTGGTATTGAACCCCGAACCCTCCGATTGGGAAGCCGGTACACTACTACTTGAGCCACGGCCATCCAAATTGGGAAGGCTATCAATGACAGTAGTCTAAACGACGCTAAGTGCAAACACTGTGCCGATCGATTGTGAGAGCTAGCCAAAGCAAAGAATGTTTCCATTCAAGCAAAGGGCTACGATTTGGAAAACCGAACTCTTAGAGTTGTCTTGAATGGTTGAATAAAAATCTCATCCCTCGATACTAAGACTTTCGACTTTTTCAGGACACCGAAACTGACCTGCGCAATTCAGGGAAACAGGGGATGTACTGATGCGTCTTCATACCCATACTTTGGTCTTCACACTGAGAAGTGGAGAAGTGGATCTACTCTCACAAGTAGATAAAGAATTGGGAAAACAAGCATGGCTCTCCTCTTCTTGTGGGTTTAGACAATGCCATAATTCATCTATGGACAAAGCTTCTGTCGAGATCATCTGCACCTTGCAAGCGTTAATTCCACTTTATTTCCAAATGAGTGCAGATAATGGACAAACAGCTCAGTATTTATCTATTTTAATTAGTCTGCTACTGCATCCCTTTATAGAAAACTTTCCGTGTGGAATACAAAATCTCAAATAATATCCAAACAAGAAACATGAGTGTGTAATGAACGGGGACACTGACTAAGTGTTTTGAACTTAAGGCTAATTTGGAGGAAGACTTTATAGATCGATGGAAGAAGAATATAAGAAGCTAATTCAGATTTCGAAGAGTGCCTCTTACAACTTACAAAGCCTTTTGCGAAAAGATCGAAATTGTCGTTGAAACCAGCAGTCTAGTCAAAGTTGTCAAAAGGGGAAAATCTACCAGGCTGGAATCACTCAGAAAATCGAATGCCACTTATTATACACAGAGTCGAAAACAGAGATTCTTCGTCTCGTACTTGAGATATCTGGGAAGTGAACTTATCAGAACCAGCTCACAACCAGCTCGTATTAACGAAGCTGCTTATGAGCTGAATAATGCAACACGCCGTAGCTGGTATATCATCTCATTAGTTGTGGTGACGGATGAGATCATTAAATATGGCCTATGCAAAGGTGTAGACCAGCTGCTAGTAACAATCTCCACTGGTAGCCTGGCACTGGCATAAATACCGAATAGTGATAGTAGCCTTTATATCGAAAACCGGAAGTATGTCTTCCGTAAGTCTAACTACCTTCATGTTGAACAGAATGGAAAGGTTGATCGAGTTCCGTGTGCGCAAAACTGCTTTGCGAATGCATTCTCTGTCTAAGATGAAACATGCTTATGAACGCTGAAGATCTTGTGAGAGTTCGCTTCAAAATATAGTAGGCAGAATTGAAGACGCACTCGACCAGATAGAACACGCGCTGAGCATTTTTATCGATATTGAAAGTGTTTTCGACAACGCAGCCTTTGACGGCTTGTGTAACTCGACCAGACAACATGGCGTTGACGAAATACTAGTTTTGTGCATAAAAGCAATACTAGTGAATAGGACACTGATTGCAGATGCTAACTGCGGCCAATATGTGATGGCGGAGGTAAATTGGTATTTCCTGCAACGCGGCGTTCTGTCTCCACTGCTATGGTGCATGTAGGTCTACTCACTGCCTAACTCGTTCAATAGTTCTGAGCCTATGCACAAGTATACCCGGATGATGTAGCTGTACTGTCTGTTGGATCGTGTCTAGCGACTATCTCCTTTAACGCGCACTCAGCCCTAGACGTGATCGGTTTTCAGACAATGGGTTTTCAGTCAATTCTCTAAAAATTGAGGTTGCTGTATTTACGAGAAGGAGGAAGCTGACTGATCTGACTTATCTAGTGCTTAAAAACATCACGATCCAATTCTCCAAAGAAGCTAAGTATTTGTGTGTCATCCTGCCTGCGCCCTCAGTTAGGGTTTCCATTGACTGTTGGGTTTCATATGATATGACTCTCCAGGTTGCCGGCAAACCAAACGTATTCTTCCCGACATCAACAGCCTTCCTGCAGGGGCACTATATTTTTTCTAAGCAGTGTGCTGGACATAAGACATACAACACTCTGCGACACTTGCTGTGAAAGTGATGACGACGGCTTGGAGCACTACCCCGCATTAGGTTGCAGGTACTCGGGGTTGACGTGGTGGGGATGCTGGTGCTGTAGACACTTTCTCACTGAAACGCTTACTCATCTTTCTTCGAAAAAATAAGAAATTCTATTATAAGGAACTGACAAGGATGGTAATGGTCTAGTTCCTTGTTTGAGTGCTCTGTTCCGATAGAATTAAAAAAGAAAGAAAACAAAGAAGTGTAGGCAGATATTTTGGCGATTTTAGTCTGATGAAGCATTGACGGACTTACCGAGCTACTCTTTAAAGCGCATCAATCTGAATGTACCTATTGGATAGCCCTGCTACTGCCTTTGGTGGTGGAGTTTAAGGATGAATTTGTGCCATTCTCTGTTCGCTTCGAAGCTCATGTCGCGCTAGTCAAATCTTGGTTGCCGAAATGCCAAAGTTTTTATTGTGAGAGTTAATTTGGTACAAAAAGACAAGTTCTTGGTATTTCCCATAGCTTGTCGTATAGTGGTGTGAGACCAATTAGGCATTCAAAGTCAAAGGTAGTTGTTTTCATGCCAATGATTCCTGCGTGGTTGGCTAGTCTGTATTCAACATGAACCGATACAGAGGCAGTCTCAGAATGTTGAAGGTTAATCTGTGTATATGTATAATAGATGGGCACTGAGAAAGTCGTCCCTTGTACGTACTTATTTACAAATAAAGTGGAAATTAACCTTCCCAGGCGTAGATAGCGACATGATTCATAATAAGACTTAATGGTATCGACAGAGTTTTCGACTAAACCAAAAGGAGAGAAGAGATCACTTTTATTACTTTTCTCTTTACTTATTTGCTAACATACATTTCTATATATTGTAGTTTGTATAATTAAGCAAAAAAAAAAGATCTGATATAATGATTTTGAAAGAACAATAAAAAATAAAGTCTATCGCTCAATTGGGCTGCTGTTCTTGCAGTAATATTTTTAATCATTTTTAAGTGCGAGCAAATTTATTTTACCCATGTGGCTCTTCACTTACATTCGCCAATCATATGTAGAAATCGTGTCGGTAATGTGGAAAAAAATTGCATTTTCGTCGAGGAAAACAAATCTCAACTGAAGAGCCACCCATAAAAAAAATTCTTCGTTTTTCTTCTGCTGTTAATTCTTGTTGTGGGTTCTTAACAGTACTGCAGATTTTTGCACATAGAGTAAGTTAACAAAATCCAACCATGGCCACCAACATTGGCGATTGTGAAAAACTCCTCTACGAAATTCATGGTTACTCCAGCTATGCTACTTCCTATTTACCAGAGTAAGTGTCGCTGAAGCGAAATTCCCTGCAACCTATTTTTTTCACCCTCAAGTTTTGTAGAGTATATGAACTGCATTTGTGCTTTTGTTGCATATTCGTTGATTTTTGCTTCCTATCGCTTTATATTCATTCTGCTCTTGTTGAGCCATTTAGTGTGGGTAACAATTTATTATTGGTAACTGTATGCATTTGTGGCGGGTTTAACTGTTTTCAGCCATATAGCGGTGTTCTAGTTCTACATCGGCTTTTCTGTATTTTAATTAAAATAACTATGTACTGTATTTGATCGTTTTTTTTTTTGTTTTTTGTGTTAGGAACATCTTGGAAAACACGCCCAGTAATCAAGCATCACGATGGTCATCAAATACAAACAACCCACCGCAGTTTCTTACGTTGAAACTGAGGCGGCCAGCTATTGTGGAGAAGATCCGATTTGGCAAATACGAAAAGTCTCACGTTTGCAATTTGAAAAAGTTTCGTGTGTACGGTGGTCTGGACGAGAACCGCATGGTTTTGCTTCTGGAAAGGTAAGCATTTCTAATATGTATCTATGTTATGATGAGCTCTTTAGAATGATTGTACGGCTTTTGGGAGTATAACGACATTTGCACTTAGACCCTTTGATACTGACTTGGAGATTATACAATATTTAGTAAATCTCAAATAATGTGTTGGCTAGAGCAGTTGGGACTGAAGTCTTCCAGCTCGGTCGCAAGATTTGTCATTCGAAATGCATATTTGGTTGTGGTTAGATGATTTTTGCGGGCACTGTTTCTCTGCGCTCTGCATTCATTGATCAGCAAAGAAGAACGAGTGTAAAAGTTAAGCCGAAAATCACAGAAAAATAAAAATCACCAGACAATTGCACTAGGTCGGGGTGACTGTGCTCTGAGTTAGATAACAAAAGGTTATCACCATCAAAAGAGAATACGAGGGAATCATCTTAAACCGTGACTGCACAACTTATGGGAGTGATACGACTGAGCCAGGAACCACTGCTTTTTAAAGAATCTGCGAAGTTTAATTCGCAATGATTCTTTTGCTGTCTGCCACTACTGTTCGCTGCCAATTTAAAACAATCCACACAAGCAACCGATGTATACCCGAACATTGTCCAGGTAGGCAAAAGGGTGGTTTCAATATTTGAAGCATTAATACATGAAAGCTTCAATATTTAAAAGGAAAATAATAACATTATGGCAGTAACATTCTACCCCTCGTAAGCGAGGTATGATCTAGCGAGCTTACCGACATCCAGGACAGCAATCTTATTCGCAAGACGCTCTAATGTTTCAGTCCGGTTTCCCACAACTGCTCTTCTTACTTGACCATCTTTTGAAGTTACTGAACATTCAACTATGTCTTTGGGCCAGAAGATTCAAAGTAGATTCTCGTCAGCGATGACTACTACCTCGCCAGAAGCTATAGGAAGTTGCTTCTGGTTGATGATTCTACTAATAAGTGGTTTGGGGTGATTGTTTCATCGTCACAGAATACAAGCGATACGAAGGTAATCGGCCGGGAGTTAATGATGACCTCGACATACCTCAGTGCGCAACTTGAGCTTTCGTCGTTGAAAGAAAGCCTGTGGTACTCAGTGTTTTTGCATTCCTCGAGAAAAATCTTCCCCAAAGCCTTGAAGGCCTTTGTCCGTGGAGATTTATCTGGACATCACACGGCGTGATATAAAGTTTCTTATAGACATGATGTATGAACTGGTATCCAAGTTATGTGTCACTTCTATATGCACAACACATGTGAATATGACACTCCATATTTTTTCGCATCTTTTACCAACTATGGTGGATGTGGGAAGAAGTCAATACCAACATACATGAAGGATCGTTGGAAAATTGCGAACCTTGCTGGAGGTAACGCAGTCATTTGTCGAACATTAGGTCTTGTACAATAATTTCTACATTGTTGACAAATTTTGCGTACTCTTTTATATAATACACTACGCGTAGCTGTGGATTGTAGAACATATCTCTTAGCTTGTTCGTTTCCAATGGGAGAAATATTGCGTATTTAATGGAAGTCGCATACTCGCTATTTTTTCCGTTTGCAGCAAATGATGTCGTATTCCATACAAATTGACATCTCCAATTACCTGACTCAGTAACCAAGAAGTTTGATCCATTAGTCCATGATTCAGTGTAGTTGGACCACTAATGTATGCAATTGTACTTATTCACAATTTTTTAGCAACCGAATGTAACAGCGAGGAATTTTGACAGATTTAATCAATGGTATCAGTGACTTCCATTGTAACCATTTTATGAAGACATTTTCGGGGAGTTCATCATCCCAATCAATGCTACACCGCCAAATTTCTTGTGAAAGTCGACGGTAAAACAAGTTATGAGCCCAAGAGGATCACAAATTGACATTAGCACCTGAAGGGTTTCTCATTTTGTTGGTCTCACTTCATCGTCTCACACGTCCTCTTTTAGTCTATTGAGTCTGCAAATATATTGGAAACAATCGTTATTACTATCCCAATACATACCAAGGACGTTTTCAATAGAACTCAATAAATTCGGTTCTTGGGTCTCTGAGACATATTTATTCAATTGATTAGCAAGTCAAGTGGAATTTGAAGTCCAGTTTCGGATATTAAAGTCGGCTGAAGAGTGTATTAATTTTACGTCATTCGCCAAGTTGAGAGCGTCTTGCTCGGTGTCCATACTGTCAATGAAGTCGTCCACATAGTGGAATTTTTTAATAGCTTCCACGGCTCGAGGATAGCGTCCTTCAAACTGGTCTGCATTCCTATCGCGAATATAGTGCGCAATGCATGGAACATAATTGATGGCGAAGGTTAAAGCGCTCATAATATATGTACTTGGCTTGTAAACTGTAAACTTAAACGGTTCGGCTTAGTGGGATTAATGGTTACGAAAATTGGAGGGTACCACACTGTATTGGATTCAAATTTGGATTTGTGGAGCAACCGATAAAAAAACGAACAAGAAGTACTTGCTACCACAATCGAAAAGAAAAATAATTACAACCAAAAAAAAGAAAGCAAACAATTTTATTTAACGTCTTTATTCCTTGAGATTTCAATCAGTTGTGACAATGTCTAAGCTTATTCAAACCATCTAACCTTGCTCCCACGCAGTGCTATAAATTGTGCGTGGTAACTGCAACAACAATTTTGCGTCTTCTTCTTTGTGCGTAGTTGGATGATGATGGTCGATGGTACGATCGATGGTGGTCCGATCTGTGGTGTGATCGATGGTGGTACGATCGGTGGTGTGATCTATGCACACTGTTGTTGTAGATTGGATTTATATAATGACATGTAACAATGAGATACAGGTTGGTGATTATTTAACAATACAGTGAGTCAAGCAAAAATTTAACAAAGAATTCAAAACAGAGGGAGAGTTATTCAAGTTACAAACAAATAATGGTATTAACGAACATGTATATTTCTGAATCCTAAACATCCCGCCGCCCCTGGAACGATGTTTCAGGACAAGGGTAGAGCGGAAAGTTTGGTTACTGGCCGAATGAATGTTCCGCGACTCGTTCTTATCGTAGCGACTCGTATCTTGTCATCTGAACCTGGATGGACAACTTCTATACGGCCAAGAAGCCACTTGGCTGGTGGAAGGTTTGGTTCTTTGATGACTACCAAATCCCCAACTTCTAAGTCTCTGTTGATGTTCTGCCATTTGGGACGTTCTTGAAGTGATGTTATATATTCCAAATGCCATCGTTTCCAAAACCCTTGGACCATGCTTTGAAGGTGATTCCAGTGTGACAAACGGTTTTGTGGGACATCAAGATAGCTTGGTTCTGGAACAGTGGTATATGGTTCGCCTATAAGAAAATGTGCGGGGGTTAGTGGATTTAAATCTTCATCAGAGATTGCACAAAGAGGGCGAGAGTTCAAAACACTTTCGATTTGAGTAAGAACTGTGTACAACTCTTCAAAAGTGAGAATAGATGATCCAATGACTCTTCGTAAATGAAGTTTGACTGATCGCACTCCGGCTTCCCACAATCCGCCGAAGTGTGGAGCTGAAGGGGGAATAAAATGCCATTCGGTACCATCCAAAGCAAGCGATGCAGCGATGTCTTCGTTGTGAGATTGTGATGTTGTTAACCTCTGCATTTCGTTTAAGCAGCGTCGTGCCCCTTGGAAGTTCGTGCCGTTGTCACTATATACATTAGAACACTTCCCACGTCTAGCGACAAAACGTCTGAAGGCAGCTAGAAATGCATCGGTCGTTAGATCACTCACTAACTCCAAGTGAATTGCTTTGGTGCTCATACACACAAAGAGCGCCATATATGCTTTCGATAATCGTGGATTTCGACCTCGAGAGAGTTTGATGGTAAATGGACCAGCATAGTCACATCCGCTGTTTAAAAATGGCCGACTAGCTTGAACGCGTGGTGAAGGCAGGTCACCCATAAGTTGTTGAGTCATCGTTTTGCGTTGTTCGAAGCATGCCTTACACTGATGAACTACTTTGCGAATCAAGTTGCGGCTGCTTAGTATCCAATACCTCTGGCGGACTATCACAAATGTTTCTGAGACTCCTGGATGTTGATATTTGTTGTGAATATCCTTTACTATATGGGGAGAGACCAGATTATTTGGAAGAAGTATAGGATGTTTGATATTAAAGGTTAAATTAGCATTTTTAATACGCCCACCGACTCGTAGGAGTCCGTTAGTGTCAATAAATGGGGTGTACCGCAAAAGGTTTGATTTATGGG
The DNA here is from genome assembly GCA_949129095.1 of Volucella bombylans. NCBI lineage: Eukaryota > Metazoa > Arthropoda > Insecta > Diptera > Syrphidae > Volucella > Volucella bombylans. The sequence continues at coordinate 167,213,142 of OX422141.1, read as the reverse complement.
GAAGGGGTCGTTTACTTGCAAGCAGATTTATATCACTTCCAAACGCGATTGTTTGCACACATTTTAAGATTAAAATTTTCGAATTTTGAATTTCGTTAAATGTCAGGCCACTTAAGTTTTTTTCGAATTTGTTAGGACGACAATTTGATAGGAAACGAACAACATATGCTACAATTCGGACTAACCGAGTCCACGACGATATCTTTAGTATGAGGTTATGAAGCGGCTCCGCGGGGGTGTACGTTATAAATGTTAGTTGGGCGACATTCCTTTCTTCTATATGGCTTAATTTGTTCTCTGGGGACACCAGACTAAACGTTGGCCAACGATCCGAGGGCAACGATAGCCAGGAGGGTCCTGACCACCATAAAGAATGGTTGTTTAAAGCTGATGGGATTACACCGCGCGACGCACAATCGGCTGGGTTCCATTCGGATGCAATATGATTCCAGGCATATCGCGGAATGGATTCGAGTATTTGTGCTGTGCGGTTCGCAACGAATGAATTCCAGCGACGAGGTGGAGAGGCCAACCAATGAAGAACTATTTCCGAGTCGGTCCAGGCTAAGATTTTGACGTTCATTGTTATTGACGACCTTACCATACTTATCAGTTTACAAAGCAAGAGAGCAGCACATAATTCTAGCCGTGGAATGGAGACAGGTTTAAGGGGAGCTACCTTGGTTTTCGCTGCTACGAGGACGGTTCTATATTGACGCATTCCGATTTTAGAACGCACATACACAACAGCAGCGTATGCCAGTGATGATGCATCTGCAAACCCATGTAGTTCTACTTCTTCTAGTGATGAAAAGACGTTGCGTGGTATCCGAATCTGTTCAAAATAGTGAAGTTCCTTCTGATATCTTATCCACTTGTCAGCCAACTGTGACGGAAGTGGATCATCCCAATCAAGTTTGAGCTCCGAAGACCACAACTGCTGAAATAACATTTTAAATAAGATAACCGATGGCGCTAAGAATCCTAAAGGATCAAAAATGCGAGAGATTTCAGATAGAAGAGAACGTCGAGTTGGGGTTGGATTGAAGCGAGATTCCGTCATCCGAAACGAAAATTGGTCTGTGTTAGGGTCCCAATACAAACCCAGCACCTTGTTTAATGATTCCGAGCAATCTGTTTCAAATGGTGAATATTGGCAATCTTCTTTTGGCAATCGAGAGAGCAGAGACCAGCAGTTTGAATTCCATTTTCGAAGCTGAAATTGAGCCTTTGATAACAAGGATACCAGTTCGGACTGCAAGCTCATCAGATCATCAATCGAATTTGCACCCGCCATGATGTCATCTACGTAAACGTTCTCACAGAGAACACGAGCCGATCTGGGATATTGGTTTTTGTAGTCTTCTGACAGTTGCTTTAAGACCCGCACAGAAAGAAACGGAGCCGACGAGGTACCATATGTTACGGTCCGTAACCGATAATGTTCGATGTTATCACTAGCATTATTTCTCCAAACGATACGTTGATAATCGCAATGTTCATCTGCAACCCATATTTGACGAAACATTTTTACTACATCGGCAGTGAAAACGTACTTAAACTGCCGAAAACGCAAACAAACTCCGATCAAATCTCGTTGAATGGGAGGACCTACTAACAACTGGCTGTTTAGTGATTTACCATCCGAGTCCTTGGCTGACCCATCGAAAACGACCCTCAGTTTTGTGGTAGAACTGTCCGGTTTGAGCACAGCATGATGAGGGAGATAAAAATACTTCCCAGGATTGTTTTCTAGTTCAGAAGGTGGAATACGAGTCATATGGCCGAGATCTTGATATTCTTGCATGAAGTTAGTATACATATCACGCAACTTCGAATCTCTTTGAAATCTACGTTCCAGTGCATATAAGCGATTCACAGCAGACTTTAAAGAGTTACCAAAAACCGGGGAGGAAACTTTAAATGGAAGCTGAACTACATACTTCCCGTCAAGTGATCGGGTAAAGGTTTTACGAAAGTTTATTTCGGCTTCATCGTTATGACATAAATCGATTTTCGAAGAAGATACCTCATCAAGTTCCCAAAAGCGTTGCAAAAGTCCATCTACATCAAGAGTGGAGAGTAGAGATGAAATAACCGGCCGAGAAATAGAGTTCGAATCGAGTATCTGTCCCGTTACAACCCAGCCAAACATTGTATTTTGCGCTATTGGGACTCCTGTGGGACCCTGAATTTGATCTTCTTTAATTACATACCAGAATTTATCGGCCCCAAGCAACATGTCAACTGGTTTTGGGATGTTGAATTCAGGATCTGCTAAGTCTAAATCGCGGATATGAGACCAAGAAGAACTATCGAACGGCTGTGAAGGAAGATTAGATGTAAGCTTGCTAAGAATAAATGCATCAACACACAAGTAATCTTGATTAATCCGAGAATAAAGCTTAATTGAAACGATACCTCTTGTATGACCTGCATCTGTTGTTGATACTCCGCGAATAGGAACGCGAGCATGTTCTCGTCGAATTCCAAGTTTCTGCGCAAACGATTCGGTTATAAATGAGTTTTGAGACCCAGAGTCTAATAATATTCTGCAGGCAACCAGATTTCCCTGATTATTTTTTACCTGTGCGACGATAGTAGGAAGAATAGTTTGCTTACACAAGCTTACATGGTGCAGATGATTGCTGACAATAGGAATCCCGAGAGTGTGTGAAGACGAGTTTGATGACGAAGAGTTCAACGAAGAAGAAGTAGGGTTATTTTGTCCCGGCAGGTGAACAAGGGAATGATGACGGGATTTGCATTCGCGACACGAAAAATTCGACCGACACTTTTTTGCAGAATGTCCTGCCCGAAGGCAATTAAAGCATAAGGAATTGTTTTTAACAAATGACCGACGCGTATCAACACTTAGTTGAGTAAACTGAGGACATTGAGACAGTATGTGCTGTTCGTTACATTTTGGGCATTGTGAAGGCACTTGCGACGCTTCAGTGACATGAGTGCGAATTTTGGGTTGGTTTTTATTACGCGATGGACTTGTTCTGGCCAACGTTTGGCACGATTCTAATGCATTACATCTTGCCTCCAAGAATTGAAGCAATTCACTGAACTCTGGACTATCTACCCCACCATTGTGTTCAGCCCAACTTTGTTTCGTTTCACTGTCAACTTTATTTAATAATAAATACACAAGCCAAGGATCGCGACCGTTCGACTTTAATGCGTTCAAGCCACGAATTACTTCATCTGCCCCGTCTGACAACTTACGCAAACCTTTTACATTCCCGGGTGTTACAGTTGGAAGATTTAGAAATGTTTGGATGAATGATTGGACGATAAGATGAACGCGATCATATCTGCTTTCTAAACGTTCCCACGCTTCTAGGTAATTGGCCTCAGATATTGCCATATGTTTTATTAGGTTTGCCGCGTCATCACTTAGAAACGACTTAAGATAATGGAATTTTTGTGTGGCCGACAGATTTTTCTTATTATCAACGGAACCGGTAAATGAATCTCGAAAGGAAGGCCAATCCTTGTAGTCACCCGAGAAAATTGGCACAGTAAACTTTGGAAGTTGAATGGGCGAATCTTCTGACGTGGCATTTATTTTTTCCAAAAACGTGGATTGCTGACGAGCGAGTTGTTCAACGACCGAACAATTTGCATTTGATTTTTCATCTGCCTGTCTGCTTCGCATTGCTGACGTTATACGCGAATGTGATTCGAAAAAGCGCGTTTCATAAAGACCAAATTCGTTCTCATACCCTTCGAATTGTTCATCTGAAACACTTTCTATAATCTTTGTATATAACTCAGAGAATTCAGACCACGAGTCTTTAAGATTTTTTAATCGAATCTCTAGCATTTCTAGGGTAGTACTTTCTTCGATAGAGTCCACAAAATCACGCGTACGAGTTAAACGACCCTTAACATTGCCGAACTTTTGTTTTAGCGAACTCATATTAAAAGAGTATATTAATTCAAGGGTTTGCACTTCACAAAAAAATTTAAACTGTTTGTTACGAATTTTAGAAATCCGGCCGAGAAGGACCAATTTTTATGTATTGGATTCAAATTTGGATTTGTGGAGCAACCGATAAAAAAACGAACAAGAAGTACTTGCTACCACAATCGAAAAGAAAAATAATTACAACCAAAAAAAAGAAAGCAAACAATTTTATTTAACGTCTTTATTCCTTGAGATTTCAATCAGTTGTGACAATGTCTAAGCTTATTCAAACCATCTAACCTTGCTCCCACGCAGTGCTATAAATTGTGCGTGGTAACTGCAACAACAATTTTGCGTCTTCTTCTTTGTGCGTAGTTGGATGATGATGGTCGATGGTACGATCGATGGTGGTCCGATCTGTGGTGTGATCGATGGTGGTACGATCGGTGGTGTGATCTATGCACACTGTTGTTGTAGATTGGATTTATATAATGACATGTAACAATGAGATACAGGTTGGTGATTATTTAACAATACAGTGAGTCAAGCAAAAATTTAACAAAGAATTCAAAACAGAGGGAGAGTTATTCAAGTTACAAACAAATAATGGTATTAACGAACATGTATATTTCTGAATCCTAAACACACACTCTCCTTGGCATATTTGCGGTTTCGTTCTCTGTCAGCTTCTTTGCATACTTCTTGGCGATGAGAGTATTAACTTCGGCTTGAATTCTGTCTTTCAACACGGCATCTCGTTCAAATTTTATGACGTGATGCATATCCTTGCAGAGCCCATCCGAGCTGGATTTTTGTGGCGGATTGGTTGTTGGCAGGTGTTTCATGAATGTTAAACGGCACTGCGATCTTCCAATTGTTTGCTCCAACCAAAATTGTTGGTCGTGCATTATTGTATGACTGGATAGGTATGCCGGACAAATAAGAATGAGTAACAATCTGCATGTTAAGTGACTGCGTTGTGAGTGAGAGGTTTTCGCCTGTGTGAAATTCAGGCAAATATACCTGATTCTGCTCCTTTGGTTAGAAATCTCTAGCGAAATTCTCTCTGATGTTTCCTCAATTTGTGTCATATCGCCAGTCCAACGTAGGCACAGCGGTTCACGAATGCATAGAAAACGTAGGTTTTCGAAGATTTCACGCTCTATCAAACTAACCGATGAACCTTCATTTAAAAATGCAAAGGTATCAATAAAGTTTATCCCCTACGTCTACATCGCTGTGAGTGTTTACGATTCTAGGTTCGGTCGAATTCGTCGAAATTTTATTTACACTTAATTGATTCCCTTCGTCACTTCCAGGTGAGATGGGTTTGTGTAGCAATGGCTGTGTTGATATAACATCTGCGACGATGTGAATTAAGGCACTGGCGATGTTCTATGTTTACTTTCACTATTTCTAATTTTTTTTCTTGTAACTCGATTATTCAAACGCTATACATAGTGAAATTCTGTTGTCAATTCCTTTGAAGTTGATGCACTATGTCTTATTGGATTTTTGAATTTTGAGTGGGTGTTGACAAAACCACCCTTTTTAATCGAAACGCTTTTACAACTGGAACGCGTTCGTCCTTCTGTTGTATAGCCCAGCTCAGTTTATATTGGCGTGGTAGTTTATCAACAAGCTCTTTCATCGGATGATTGTATAGGTATAATAACAAATGGCAAGCACGCACAACAAATTGGGAGGCGGCAGTTTTCTTGCCTTCTCAATCATAAATTCTATTAAGTGTTCTGGTCGGCCGAAGTATATTTTAAAAGTTTTCAATACCTCAAAAAGTTCATTCACGGGCCTTACCTTTAAGACTTGCTTGCAGCAATTTATGTTATGATTGATTGTGGATTGATACAGAAGTCGCAACTCCAGCTGACATCAGAAATACCACTGTTAAACAGTCTTAGTGATATAATTTTTCATATCCGTCACACTGCACCATGCGATTACAATGCATCGTATCGTATCGTCTTCACTACACATAGGACATTTTAATTCACTAACGCGTTTTTGATGCATTTTAACCGAGCAAGTTTTCTGATTTAATTTAAATGGTTTCTACAAATTGTTTTTAAAGATTTGTTCCTACCGAAGCAAAGAAAACACAATTTTTAATAGCAAAACTCTTGACAACTGACTTTATTTAGTTACACATCTACTTTTGAATTTATTCGTTTGCTTATTATTTGTTCGCTGCCAATGTAAAACAATCCACACTAACAATCGATGTATACACAAACATTTAAAGTATTAACACATGAAAGCTTCAACATTTCTTCTGAACAGTCCTTCTGAAAATAGCTGAATCTTCTTTTCGAGAACATCATTTATCTATTCGATTATCTATAGAAACGAGAGATTTTTTATGCTACACGGATGCGTAGTGGTATCTTATTAATTACTCATAGGAAATCGGATGCATGCATCCTCTCCGATATGCAGAGGTTTTAAACAAAGTCTTACCCTGTGATTTCTATTATTGAAAATAACGTCTTTCAAATTTATGCATGTATAGCAACACGTAATTATGAATACTTTAATTATTTCAAAATAAATGTTGCTCTAAAATTAATGTCTCAAAAGTTATAGAACCCCCACTTTTTGCAACTTTGAAACGTGTAGTAATTTTATCCCAAGTCAGTAGTTTTCAAGATTGTTCAAACTGTAAAACGCAAAAATGGGGTATTCTTTTACAACCGCCTATAAAATAAACTGCAAATAATATTTGTATTTTTTTCCTAAAACTTTAAACAATTTTTAATTGAATGTTTTGTTTGCTTCAATAAGTTGGGTTCGTATCTTGAAAACTACTGCTTTGCAAATACCAGGTACACGTTTTAAAGTTGCAAAAAGTGGGGGCCAATAAGATGTTTTTCCGAAAATAAATTATGAAAAAGTCAAAATTGTAAGTTAAAAAAAAAAATAAAGGAGTCCAAACATCGCAGCGTAAGGCTTTGCTTAAAACCTCTGTATCTCGGAGGGGATGCATTTCCGACACCCAAACAATATGATTTTTGTCTCAAAATATGTCAAAGGATCTAACCTTAAAGTCTTCGGCACATAATCCGGAAGACCCTGTGTATGAAAAGAAACATCGTCTATACCCACTTATTAGTTTTCAAAATTTGTTCACGAATTCAATTGGAAGGCTTATGATAGCTGTTTTGATTTAGCAATGAGCATTTCATGCATTTATAGCCGCCTCGAATTTGAATTCCGATCTATTATAGTTCGGTTAGTGGGACATCTTATGTTATACGACAAAACGTTGGTGTTTTCTCACAGCGTTTCCTCTAATCTCGTCTTTATACCCAGCGGAAGAATTATTAGGGTTTTCTATTTAGCGCGATCTTGTGTTAATTGCCTGTATTTGCGCATGCAAAGTTAGCTGAGGTGCCTTTCAATTTGAAGTGCCATGCCATCTAAACCGCGTTTTTCCTCTACTGGCCAGAGTGTCAGTCGTAGCCATTTCAAGGCGACTGATGCTCTATTTTTTGATCAAGTCGATGTCGCTTTATAGCTCGTATTGCTCGCTGTTTTTCTTCTTAAGTTCTACTCCCTTGAGGAGGTTAGAAATCATCGACTAAACTGTTTGTTTGTTTGTTACTCCTGCAAATATGTCTATTGTTGAAAGATTAGGCGATTTTCTTAAGTTTGGCAACCATGTCGATCTCTGTCGTCTTTCAGAAGTTCTTCTGTCTTCGATCTTTTCTTGTAGAATTAATTGGAGAAGTTAATATTTACTATTTCTTATAATATGCTCTAAGTACTCGATCTTTCTTTTCTTTATGAAAAGTATTATTTCTCTTTTCATTCCTGCTCGTTTTAAGACTTCATCGTTTACGATTATGTCAATCCAACATATTCATAGAATTCTTCTATACACCCACATTTCGAAGGAGTGTATTCTCCTTATCGTTGCATTGTTAAGTGTTTATGTTTCTGGGCCATATAACAGGACCGATCAGACGTGTAGCATTTGATTAATTTTATTTTAAGATTTCTGCTTAGAAATGTTTTTTTTTTATTTATTTCAATTTTGCAGTATGCTGTTCTGGCTTGTTCGATTCTGCATTAGATTGATTTGGCGGGGTTTACATTATTATTTATTATTTTATAAAATTGTGTCAACTTCTTCTAATTCAATGTTATTTCTTTTAAGTTCATAATTTCGAAGTTCTTAGCTTCTGTCAAACACTATGAATTTTGTTTTACTTGCATTTATTTTTGATCCAAATTTACCAATTTTGTTGTTGTTGTTATATCCCTTTCAAAACAGTTATATAAGTCGCGTTTTATTGGCAGGTCAGTAACCAGCTCAGTAAAATTTAACATTGCAATCAACAACAAGTCGAATGCTGGCGATAAATAAGCCAGCATTTTTTGCTGCCGATAAAGTTTTAAAAACTTTGAAATGAAGATGGCGCAAAGTATATAAAAGTGATCATAGAACTTAGGTATTTTGAAATCCAGGGAGCGCTGACAGGGGTTGTAAAAAATGTTATTTCATAATGGTTGTCGACTTCGTTTATTTAAGGTTGTGTTCGTTGACTATTATTTTATATAATGCATTTGAGTTGCAAAAAGAAAAGAAAAAAAAATCTGGGTGAAGTCGTGGAGAAAAGTGAGGGATGAACGGGGTTCATTTTCCTTTATTACAAGAGCTGCAAATTGGTGACGAGAAATCTTTTTTCAGTTATTTAAGGATGAATAAGGAAGCTTTTCAGTAGCTCCTTTTACTAATAAAAGACGATCTGCAGAAGAAAAAAAAAGCAGTAAACTGCTGAAAGTATCTACACGACATGCAGATACATTGGTACATGGATATGTCTTATACGACGAAAAAACCATAATTGTTTTACGAGTGAAAATAAATAAATAAAATATAGGGTGGTTGTGCAAAAAAGAGATGGTTTAAAGTTTTACCCCGGTGTAAAAAAAGAAACGCAAGTTAAAAAATTATGTACATATATACTTATGGTATTACGTAAAAAAAAATCAAAAATCAAATGCTAAGCACTATACCAAAAAAAGAAAACAAATATGCACAAAGGATGAAACATATATTTGTAACACACTCAAAACGTCGAGAAACAGAGCGACGACGATTCATGTGTCCATGTACAGATTGTTCTCCTATCATTCCTTTGCACAGTTGATTCGTTGTAGAAGAAAAACAAAAAATGGGACACTTTTTTGACGGACACATTTTTCAGAAAGACAAGCGGTTAGACATATCCGTGTCAAAACACCATTATGAGATCCGTAATTACACCTGTTGCGCGTAGTTAATGTAAACTCGCCCTTAGCTAGTTAACGTAGATGCGCCCCCTGCATTCCAGCACTACGAAATCCCATCTTGTGAAGCTACCATCTTTATTTGGGTCGGCCATATTTTTTTTATTTGAAATTTGTGGGCACAACCCGCCATATTTTTTTCTTTGTAACATTCTTGAATTTGACTTGTAAGATAGTAGTCGTTAAATATTAAAAATCTTGTGATCACTTGAAGAGATTTAAAAGACATCCGAGACAGTAAGTTGTAATTACACAAATGTAAATTATTATGTAAATAATTTATAAATTTTTAAATAAAGGAAATTTGAAACTTCACCTAAATTCGGAGATTTTATCAAATTGTCTCGCGCCGCCAACCACGCAGCTTGTCGATAGTTGCCGCCAACCCTTGCAACAACAACACCAGAGCAAAAGCTGGCAGCAGCTTTGAGATTCCTCGCAACTTGGAGATTCTTAATTTTGACATACTTTTCGGACATATCCGTAAGCATATTCAAATGTCAACAACTGGTTTTTTAGATTGATTTTGACATCTACTAATGGCACTGGTACCTACTTTGAAATATAGATGGAAAGTGACTGTTTGAGTGAGTAAAGCGTTTTATTGGGGTTTGTTGCTGAGCTGCGTACCCAGCTACCAATAAAACACGGCTATAGAGAGAATATTAATGTATTTTCACAATTTTGATAAAAATTAAAAAAATATATAAGGAGTTGAAATAGGAATTGTAACATGATGTTCTTCCTCGAGTTTATTGTAGGTCATTTTATGTATAATTTTCACGAATATCTTTAACATGTGACTTATCAAGCTAATTGTCCTGTAATTATTGTCCATTCATGTATAATTTTGGCATATATGTAAATAGCATTGACCAGACTAGATGCACTAGTATTTGAATGTTGTTTTCATCGAACACTTTGAGGAGTTCATTGGGTATCGCGATTTTTCGTTTCTCTCAGCGCTTTTTCGACTTTTTCTTTTATTATTTCTATGTATTCCTTCCACTGCTCTAATTTCTCTCGTGTATCTCGAAATTGTCTTTCTCTGTTTTTCAAAGTATTGGACATCGTTTTATGTTCAAAACCAGAGATATTTTTTGCTTTTTATATGGCGATAATTGGCCTCTCTGATTTTATATTTACTATCTTTATATCTGGTTTGATTTGATCTATTTTCCCTTCTTCTTTCCATTAAAGCCAACATTTCGTTCGTCGCCCATTCTTTTTTCTGATGTTGGATCCCGCTGCTGAAGTGTTCTTTACTCTCTTTTATCTCTAACCATAGTGAGTTGTTTCTATTCCTGTTGTGTTTAAATGGTTCAGCTTTTCATTTAGCTTTCTTTCAGCGTTCTTCTGTATTACCTCATTTTTTAGTGTGTGAGCCTTTTTTGATTTTTTTTTTTAATTTTATATTTATTTTCGCTACAATTGGATTATGGTCCGTGACCCTACGTCAGCACTTGGGTATCATTTTGCTTATTTTATGCAGTTTCAGAATCTTTTGTTTGTGATGATCTTTTTTATTTGGCTTCTTACCTTTGAATCTGGGATCTGTCTTGGCTATATGTTCAGATATATGCCCTTTTTGGTGGAAACTCGAAACAGGTGTTCATTATTGTTAGATCGTTTAATTGGTAGAATTTTGTTAGGTTTGGGCCTCTTCCGTTCTTGTTTACTATTCCCACAACATCCTCAATTCTTCCTTTCCCTACTTTAGCATTAAGATCGTCTAGGATGAATGTGATATCTTTCTTTTTTGTTAATTTCAGTGCTTACTCGAGTTGGTTGTTAAATTCTTCATCAACGACTTCTACACAATCACTTGTGTGATGTGTTGTGAATGATGTTTACTAATGTATGTTCTGCTTTAAGCTGCATAAGAATTACTCTCTCCGATACATAGATTCTTATGACCGATTTTACTATTTTTTCCGAAACGAGTAACCCCTATCTATTTTAAATTGCTTTCGAGCAGGAGTTGTAGAATTTGTGGCCGTCTTTTATTATCGCTCCATTTCCTTTCCATATTGCGTTTTACAGTTTGCCTGCTTGATACAGTCTTCGAACATTCCATGTTCCAATTTCAAAGTACCCATCGGGGATTCTTAGCATCTTCTGACCATTTAAGGTCTGCCGGGAACTAAGGGCCATTTGTATTGTTTGGTTTTGAATTTTATTAGATTTACTGCTATATCCTCCTCCAAAGCCTGTCAAATGCGACCTACATCACTCTAACTCGCAGATTCAAGATGATTTCATCAGTAATTGTCATCTTAGGCCAAATAAACGCTCATTAGGAACTCTAACTTGTAGTTTGAGATCAGATGAGGTATCCTTATCAGAGTTTTTATGGGAGTCGAGCAGTCTATGTATGTATTTTGAAATTTTGTTCGACTCGTCGACGTTGCGTACCCATTCTTGTTGACAGCATCAAATTATTTTTGCTCACATTCGGAATTTAACCTATGTTTTGCCATTTCTGTTCGAATACTTGGAAACGCACATATGTTCTGTTCCACGTCATCAACTTACGCAAGATTTGGAAAATTGGTGTTTCTGGTGTTGGATCGTATATTACCTCGTATTACCTCTTAAACTCTAACTTGACATCAAATGACTCGGTGAGATTGCTTCCGACCTTTATGTGGGATGTTAAAACTGGCCATTGATCTGTGTATTGTAGATTGTCCTATAGATGCAGTCATATCGAGCATCGATACGATCTCCCATAGTTCTAATGTTTAGGGGATCTAACCGGCCTAAAACCGCACTGATTGGGACCGAAGAAATCGTTAACAAATCGTTTCAGATGTTCACACATCACCTGATAAAATCTTTTACTTTAAGTTTGCATTCATCAGGCATGCTTTCCTCCTAGCAAAATTTTTAAATGAGTTAGTATATGTTCTCTACAAATTCATCTTTTGATGCCTTAAATAGGTCATCTGTTAGGCCATCCGATTTGGCAGCAGCCTTCTTCTACTAAGTTTTGTCTTGACTTTTAAAGACCAAATTGAATGTGACAGCGGAATTTGGGTGGTCATCGCCGTTTAATAGCTTGCAGATGTGGTTTTTCCATATCTTCAGCGCCGACTATTCTCTATAAGATTCCTCGTTCATCTTAACAGAGCTCTGTTTGGGTTTTGTCGCACTAACACGATAATTCTACTGACAAACACAGTTCCTGGAGTAGCATTCTACTCTAGAATTCTAGAATTCTACCAGATAAGCAGAGGGCCAATCCTCCTCTTTTGCACATAGAGCTTACGCGTACCTACTTGTGTAAGTTTTGTTGGCAATTCTCACCAATAATTCGGCCGACATGCTTTCTCAGTAAATTTATTACGCTTCTTTTTGCAATCGAAAATCGAATCCACATCCCTATTTCTGTTAATTTCTAGTTATATTCTAGTTGATCCTCTGGTTTTCTTTGCGTTTGTTTTTATTTTTCGGTCGATATTTTAACCATTCGTTAAGATGTTGCCGCTGACATATACCCGTATAAAATAAAAGCGACGACCCTTAGGAACGAGATTTTGATGTTCATGTATACCTATGTATATGTACAACTTTTCTCTTTGATCGGAAATGATTAAAATTTTTATCGCTATATAATTTCATACATTGCGGTGAAGTCCTTGCTTTAGCAAAATTGAATAGGGTAGTAAAAGTTGTGTAAAAACTCTCCGTTGTTCTTCGCGTTCACTATAAGTACTGTTACTTTGGAGAACAATGGTTGGCATTTCCAGTTGCTTTAAATAATTCTGATAGTGGGCCATCAGATTTTGCTGGGTTTTGTCGGGCGTTAGCTTAAGTATTTTTACTCTCATTTTAATAAGATGGGTGGAAATTTTGATTTTTATCGCCCAATTTGAATGTTTCCTGTTGATTTTGTTTCACAACAGAACGTTGGTTGCTTTCAAAACCTCGCAGAACCGTTTCTAGTTTAGATTTTTTTTAATAATTTGAGAACAGAAACAAGGCTTATGTTTGATATGTTTATTAGCTTCTTCTGATTCACCATGCTGCCTTGAATTTAATTGTATTTGGGTTGAAAAACATGCTTCGATTTAAAACATTTACAGCTCCCTTATAGTTTCTTAGCTTGTTTAAAACCCTGAATTTTATTCCAGATGCTGGCTATATTCAATTTTTGTTTTTCTGAATTCATCCTCTAGGACATATCCGGTGCCGAAAGATGCTAATATTTTATTTTATGCGTTCGGTATGCATAGGTCCCTTCATTACTTCTGCATCTACTTGTTTGCAATTTTGTCGTATGATTGTAAAGTTAATATGCGGATATGTACTAGATGGGGTGAAAAGTAACCTCCTTGACCCGCCAGAATGCGGTGCTACTGCAAAAAACGTTATGGTGCCTTGAAGTCCGTTCATATTTAGGCAGACATGCCAAATTTCAGTGCGATATTGTCTTTAGTTTTGTTTTGACAGCTGATTGTTGTTGACGTGTTTGGCATCATGTTGAGTATGGACAAAAACGATTTTCGTTCTCTTATAAAACATTATTTTTTGAGAGGCAAAAGGGCGAATGAAACAAAAGAAAAGTTGGATAAATATTATGGGGCTAATGCTCCGTCAGATTACACCGTCAAATATTGGTTTCGAGAGTTTTGTGGTGGCTGCAACTCCACTACCGATCAAGTCCGCAGCGGCAGGCCCTCCAATGCGGTTACAGAGGACAATGTCAAAAAAATACATGAAATGGTGTTGGCTGACCGGAAAGTGAAGGTGCGCGAGCTAGCAGATACCACAAAGATTAGTACTGAGCGCACACACCATATTTTGGGCAATATTCTGCATATGGAAAAGTTATCCTGCCGCTTGGTGCCGCGCATGCTCACTCCTGACCAAAAGCACGAACGCGAGAGCACTTTGAGTGTTTGGACTTGCTGATGCGGAATCGGGCGGACTTTTGGCGTCGATTGGTAACTGTTGATGAAACTTGGATCCACTATTACACACCAGAGAACAGAATGAGTGCCCGCCAATGGACTGAAGCCGGCACGAGTGCTCCAAAGCGGCCGAGGGAGGCTCGATGGGTCGGAAAGGTTATGGCGTCGGTTTTCTGGGATTGTCATGGCATACTCTTCGTGTACTACCTCGAAAAAGGAAAAACCATCAACAGCGAGTATTACTGTGCATTATTGGAGCGATTGAAATCGCTGCAAAACGGCCTTACATGAAGCGAAAAAAAAATTTTGTTTTTGCAAGAAAATGCGCCGGCGCACAAGAGTATCGCAACCACGGCTAAAATTAATGACTTACGGCTCCAATTGCTGTCGCATCCTCCGTATTCGCCCGATTTGCCTCCCTCGGACTTTGGTTACTTTTAGTGCTGAAAACTAATCAAATAACCTAAATCTGTTTTCTGAGTTGGTGCCATGAAGGCTCAGGTGTCGAAATGTGATTCCACACTATTCTGCCCTAAAAACATTCAACTGACTGTGTTTTCAACTAGCGTACGAGTATTTCTCTCTGAAATTATATTAAGAGGATCAACTTTATCACTATTAAACACCGTAACACACATGTATTTTTCTAATTTCTAATTTCAGTGGCTTAAAAAACGATGCAATACCTGAATTGTTTAGTTTACGGTGCCTTACGGAAGAAGGGGATAAGCTTCCAATATTGTACATAAAAATAATGCCGCTTTTATCATGGGGACCTAGTTTCAATTTTAGCATATGGTATGTTGAATTGCACGGACAAGACGATCCCATGTTCATGGGCTTAAGTTTAAGAAATTACAATAAGGTTTGTGTCATCTGCAAATTAAACAAATACACGTTATTATTTAGTTTTCTTTTGTCTGTTGTAGCTGAGGGAAATTGAAATTATAAAACTTTGTTTGAAACATTTCCGTCAGCAAGGTTATGACGCCGCCTTCAAAGCGCTACAAGAAGAGACTAATGTACGCTTAGAGAATTGCTTAGTAAGTGATTTGCATCATTGTTTAGTTGTAAATGGAGACTTTAACAAGGCTGAAGAACTAATTGCCGAATGTGTAAATGAGGGTTTTATGGATGCGTATTTGACAAAACAGGACTATAAGCATTCGTGGAAACTTCAGCAGGCAAAGAGCACAGTTCAGCCAGGTATGTAGGCTACAGGTTATGAAATTAGATCCACAAAGGATTTTTTTTTAAATATGATAGATTTCTATTTGTAGGAACTCGTGGCGGTCATCAATTGGTTATGGATACAAAAAAGGGTTTAGTCTATTTATTTGGAGGCTGGGATGGATTCCAAGATTTGAGTGATCTATGGGTATTCTATTTAGAAACAAGCATATGGTCTTTGATGTTTGAACATTCAGAGCAATTCGGTGGACCTTCACCACGATCCTGTCACAAAATGGTATTTGATCCTGTTAGTGAAAACATCTTCATGTTGGGGCGATATTTAGACAATTCAATTAGAACTACAGACTACATTAAAAGTGATTTTTATTTGTTTGATACTCGGGCATGCACGTGGTTACAAATTTGTGACGATACAAGTCAAGTAGGCGGGCCACAACTTGTATACGATCATCAAATGTGCATTGATATTGAGAAACGAATGATTTATGTTTTTGGTGGTAAAATTCTAACTCCACGAAGTGTGAATCATATTTCTTCTAGTGAACCCGAATACTCTGGGCTTTTCTCCTATCACATTGCAACAAATACGTGGACTCAAATTCTTGTCGATTGTCACCACCCATCAGCATGCCAATCAGAAGTTCTGTCTATTAAATCCCGAATTACACACTGCATGGTGTTCCATAATGTAAGAAATTAAAATAGATTTTCATGACAACGATAAGCTTTTCCTCATGAATTTGTCTTTTTAAATAGAAAACTAGAAAATTGTATATCTATGGTGGACAACGTGGTAAGGAAGACATCGAGGAATTCATTTCATACGATGTTGACACTCAAGCCATAAATGTTCTAAACAAGGATAATTCTGGCTATGAAAATAAGAATGAACCATCAGCTGGTTTTACTCTGCGAGCAACAATTGATTGTGATAAGGATGAAATTTATATATTTTCTGTAAGAAAAAAAAATTCATTTATTTGTGATCTTTCTTAAGCTTGTATTTTGTAGAGTTTAAGTAAACAAAAAGACCGTAGAGATGTTCAACAGATTGATTCATCAAATTCATTTTGGGTATATTCATTGCAATGTAATAAATGGTCTCGAATCTACACGTGTCGATATATTGTTGATAAC
This sequence comes from Volucella bombylans, assembly GCA_949129095.1. NCBI lineage: Eukaryota > Metazoa > Arthropoda > Insecta > Diptera > Syrphidae > Volucella > Volucella bombylans. Next base: position 167,196,666 of record OX422141.1, on the reverse strand, counting down.
GCCCAAGTTCGGAAGTGTTCATCTGTAGTGGAACCATGTCCGCGTTATGCTCATCAATTGGTTTATGATGACGCGGCTAAGGTAACAATTATTTTATCTTACTAAATTTGTATTTTCTTGAAATACCCGTTTTAAGGTGCACTACTTGTTTGGAGGAAATCCAGGAAAAACAAAACGCCCACAGCTGCGCCTGGATGATTTTTGGATTTTAATATTAGAGAAGTGAGTATTGAATCTATTTACAGGAATGATCTAAGACTATAATAGTCTTTATAACTGAGTGAGGTCGGGAGTTAATTAAAAAATAAATTAAGTGGAACTAGAGTCATAAAAAATAACTATAAGATGTGAGACGACCTTTCATAAATGTGCAAATTGTCTGCAAAGCTCTCTAGAAGGTTGTTGTAAACTATTAAACGAGGCTAGGCTATCATTTGAGATAATTGGGTGACTTTAGTCAATGGAGCCCGGGGTGAACCTGATTATAATCATAATCCGCAGCTCTGGTACTAAACTGGGTTGCAATAATATAATTGAACAGATTTATGAATTTTGTATGAAGGAATTTTTTTGGCGGAATTAAAAATGCGATTTTGGGTCGTAGGCAAAACATTGTCCAGCGTTTATCCAAGCAGGGTCTAGTTCACATATAATCGCATCTACTGTCTAGTTGACTGGGCACCCGCCCAATTATCAAGACTTTGCCCATCAATGACGCTGTCTAATAAAAAGCGGGGGCAAAGTACTGGCCTTATCGTAAACATATTCAGATGACTACCGAAGGTTGCTACGATTTGATCAGTTACAAGTTGCCGGTCATAGGTCTTGTTGGGGGCTGGACCACCGGTAGTCCCTACCAGGACTTAAATCACGGTATCATAGGAGTCAGGAGCCCCCCAGATCTCGTCCGGGCCTGACTTGTTAGAAGTAGGCTCCCTTGTGGGAGCGTTATGGTGGCTGTGGTTTAAGCCCAAAATCGCGGGAAGGGTTTCGGCCCATTGTAGAGTTGCAATAAGTGATGGGTGCTGTACCAAGGGTGGAACTTGTGCCTCCAACACAGTTCCGAATTGGTATCAATGGATTGACGGAGAGCGATGGCAAGGCGTTTCCTTGCTCCCATGGATGTATGGGCATCCCGTAAATTTAAGTCTACCCGACAGGTGTTTACTTTAAAAACCAGAGACTATGTCTAGTTGACTGTCATCCGTTGACCAAATTACCCATTATTTTCGGCTATTAAAGATATTGAAAAATTACCCTTCTGGGTAATTCTGGTAATGTTCTGAAATTGTTGATTGACTAGATAAGTCCGCGAATTTCTAACGTGCTCTGCTGATGTCTATACTACTTCTGTCGACGGTTTTGAGAAGAATTTAACAGTTTGAAAAATTAAATTTTTTCGGTCGATGTAAAGCACCTTCTTGAGCAACAATGTTCAAATTGGTTTAAAAATTTGAGCTATTAGGGGCAAGTAAGCGATGTAAAGAACCGAAATAGTGGCCGTATCGCAATAACAACAACTGTCTGCTTATGCCGGTCGAAGTATGGCCAAAAACCCCGGTTTGTCGATTCTACATCAATTTCAGCTATCTCACTGACAACACTCTACCGAATTTTACATAAAGACTAAAGTCTATATGGTTTCATTTGACGTAAGAACTCAAGCCGGCCGACTATCAGCAGTGTCGCAATTTTGCGAATTGGGCCATGCATGAAATTGATATTGAATTTAACCGAAAAATCATTTTTGAGCGATGAAGCCGATAATTAACAGAATTGCCGCATTTGTCGCTTAGAAAATATGATATAAAATTGTTTGTCGAGAAGGCTCTCTCTATCCACAACGTGTTTGGTGATACATAACTGGTGCTGTGCAGGGGGCATCATTTGACCTTTTTCTTCGAGAATGAAGTGGGTATGATCGTAACCAGAGCTGTATACTTTGAAGTACCAGTACGAGTCCAGTACCCAATACCCTGTACTTGTACTTACAAATTTCAAGTACAATGTACTCCGTACTTAAAAATAAATAAGTACCAGTATTTACCTAAGTATTCTATTCCAAGTACATTTACTAGGTACTTGAATACACCCCAGTACATTTGTAAGTACTTTGCAAGTACTTTTCAAGTACTTACCTTTTACAAGTTTATACTCAACCAACTTTTGCTAAAAAATTACGGTTCCTAACGATGTTGTAGTTTTGCAAGAAAAACTAATTTATTGTTTTTTTTTTATTTTTTGTTTTCGAAGACTTAAGAAAATTAGAGTTAGCTTTCAATAAAACTAATTCCTCGAAATACTGGTCAGACAGCGTGTTGCGTTTTAGAGTGTTAATTAGGCCAGCAAAGGAAACCAACCTTTCCACAGGGCCCGATGACGTCAAAGGAGTATTAACTTTGATTGTTTTTTATATATCGGATATTTGTCCAATATTTTCATTCCGCTTGCTAAATGAGTATCAGTTATATATAGTAAATATCCTTTTCCAATAAAAGCAGAATGAGAGACGAGGAACATAGGTATGAAGGATTTGTATGTACTTGAAAAGTACTTGAAAATGTACTGGGGTATATTCAAGTACCTAGTAAATGTACTTGGAATAGAGTACTTAGGCAAATACTGGTACTTATTTATTTTGAAGTAGGGAGTACATTGTACTTGAAATTTTTAAGTACAAGTACAATTACAGGCTACTTAGTACTTTCACCGTACTGCAGTACAAATGTATTTCATTACTTTACAGGTCTGATCGTAACCCAGAATAAGTTGCGCTATAGAAAGATGATCAATACATTTTTGAAGAAATGGCTTTGGGTGACGTTTATTTTCAAGAAAGCGACGAGATCAATGCTAGCCGAAATTGTGATCAAAATTAGTCGCCGACGTAATGCTATTTAACACCGAGCGACGTCTTTATTTAGGGAAATGCGAAAGGAAGGTTTTAACACCGCTCTCCAGTCAATTGAACCACTCCCAAGGGAAATTTGCAACCGACAGCGGGTTAAATGCTGCCGTTTTCGATTACTCAGCTGGGGGTGGGTTTATGGTTAAAAGAAAATAATCTACGGCAGTAGCAAAAATAAGACACACAAATGTATTTGTAGGCGCCACGCCATCTTTTTAGCAAGGAATTGCGAAACTTTAAAAAAAAATAAATGAAAAATAACCAAAAGCCAAAAGGGTACGTCATAGGTACTGGTGATTTATTTATCAGAACTTGTATGGGACAATGGAGTGAGCGGTATCAAACAAAATTTATCACACAGGTTAAATGATTAAATGGCAGTTAAAATTACCGGAATGGAAACCGCTTAAGAGTGGACCGCTATCTTCCGTCTTGCCAAACGGTTGAAAAATTATTTTCTCTGGCGGGCTGCGTGTCCCGTTTGTCTTTCTTTTCATGACAGTTTATTTTTTCCCCGCACTACGCGGACGAAAGCCTACCTTAATCTCACTGTATAATCTTCCCTCGTTTTCTGGCTCTCACTATTGTTCCCTGATCCTATCCTGTTTGCCTTCTTATATCTTCTTTTTTTTGTTTTTTTTTTTGCTTTTGTCACTTCGGCTTAAAATTATTCCTTTTTCACAGAAATTTTTGCTAAGCTTCGTTTTCAACCAGTGTGAAGAAGTGGCCGCCCCTGATTCAACTTATGTCCACTCAGACCATTGGCCACCCACACAAACATTCATGCATTACATCCAATGGGTTCTTAGTGGGCCCAATGTCTGGTATATGTGTACAACGCTTCGCTACTTAGCTGGAGCGAAACACCGCTAGACTCCTCTTTCATACGCCCAAGAGTGCCACTCTCATTACCCATACCCTCGGGGAATTCCCTTTGGCCTGAGTGGACATTTCCCCTGAATTGTCTTCGGTTCAAACAACCCCTCTTTTCTCCGAAATTGATCTCTGAAATAAGTCGAAGTGATAAAGAATGTTCATTTCCTATGCATTTGAGACTAAGAAAGGGGAACCAAGTCAGGATCTAGGAGTCTCAAGTTAAAATGTTTGAAAAAATGTGTTTTGCCTTTGTGACGAAGGAAGAAGGAACCTCTTCTCAAATTTAGTTGAATTAGGTGGACTTCCGTGCAGATTTTAGGGATGAAAGGGAACATTAGATAGCGTTCCACTCCTTACACTGATTATGTTTTTTTTTTAATTGTACAATTTGTGTTTTGGTTATTGTTTTTTTTTTTGGTTCTGTCTTGTGTTTCGTTTGCGCCCGTGCTTTTGTGGTATGTGTTGCAGAGAGTTGCAAACAGTCCGCCTGGCTCTAGGCAGCTGGTGTGGGTTGTAGGTGTTTCATCTGCACAGAGGGTTCCACAAAGTCTGCCATATGTTCAGAGTATTCAAGGTCATCCGTCTGGCTCTGTCTTTTCCTGGGAGGACCCACTGGTTGTTACTTCCGAGGATCGTAAAAGCAGAAGTCCGGGATTGGAAGAATCCGCAGGTGTCTTCCGCAAATACGCTCCTCCAAAGCGACAACGGACATAACAGACAAGTCGGGTCAAAAAAAAGTAAAGAGGTTACGAGCTGGAGGGATGGAGCGGAATGCCTTGCCTCTACTCAAAGCCGGAGTAGTCAGGGGAGACAGAACAATGTACGGGTTATGAGTCGATTAGTTCGAGCTGGACCCTTGTTAAAAAAAATTATTGAGCGCTTTCCTCGCGCTTTTGTAGCAGGAATATCTGCTCTGTTTGTGTTTTTGACGGTCCGTCCTACCTGTTTATGTTGTCCTTTCAAGATACTGAGCGAGTGCACCGATGGCTGATGCACCCACGGCTGCCCATCACTATCTCAGGATTTTGGGAGAACAACTGCTTAGTGGAGAAAGCTTCGAAGGAATGAGGGCGAAAGTTTTCACGGGAAGAGTCCAGAAACAACTGAAAGCCAATACCCGTTATCGATAAAATAGGGATAAATTTTGCCAAGAGCCAAGGCTGTGCAACAGAGGTCGTGGAGGTTCATATTCTTTTGAGTTATTAATCCGAACTTTTCTCCTATCGATTAAATAAAATTCAAATCATATTTTATAAACAATACGTGTTTTCTTGATGAATTAAAATTCCTATTAGAAAACCGTTATGATGAATGCGCAACAATAAAAAAGATTGAGCAGCTGATAGCTGACTAAGTCCGAATCGCAGAATTATTGCGATTTCAACCGAATCTTGCCACCTATCCATAGGGAATAACATTCCCAGCGATTGCTTAATAGACATGAACTCGAGAGCATGTAGGCTGCGAACAAAACCGCCAAGAAGATACCTATATCAATTACGAGGCCAAAGAAGAAAAAGGTCATCGGTTCTGACGGGCTACCCGTCGATTTATTTCTTTGATCGGGGTATGCACCAAACCATCAATTGAATATGGGAGGATGGATACCGGCAAATTGACTCTTTGAAAAGTCTTGGAGAAAACCAATAAATTTCAAGTACGATAGTATACATTGCCTTTGCCACTTGGGATTTCGAATTCCACAAAAACTTAGTTATGTTGTGTAATGTTGGAAGCAGTAAATCGCAGCAAACAACGGCGGAATAAATGCAAATGGAGTAAACATAAAAACAAGTACTGTGGAGGGTAGAACTAGCGATTATAGTCACCAATCAGGTGTTATGGAGCAGATAAACCAATCTATACATCAAAATAAAATATAAAAAATAAAATAGCTCAAAAACATATTATAAAATGACAGTTAGAAACTTTTGCATGAAAATATGGAAGAAGAGCTATCGGAAGACAAACATTCGGGGATGGACCTCGCCTTCAGAAATAATGAGAGGAGTAACAAGCAAACAGTATGTCGGTGGTATAGGACTCAGAAATTTCTCCTCTAGATGGAGAAATGAATAGAATACTACCATTTAGAATAAAAGCGTCACAAATTGGAAATAATCGAACAAGTGTAAGATAATCAGGAGCTACTACAAATGGTTTAGTGTACAAACTTGGAAAACGTGGTTTTGCCTTGTTCCTTTCACTTGGTTTGTCAGCTAAATCAGTCTGCTTTACTTAGCCTATACATTTATTTTCTTAATCAAAATCACCACAACAAAGATTGTCCAAAGGAAGAACATGATTCAATAGACTTTGTCCTCGTTTCTTTTTGTCTGAACCCTACCTATCTGAACCTAAAAGGATCACCGCTATGTAGTAAAATATACTAATGGGATGAGAGCTCTGTTCCCGAAAGGCATGTATAAAGTCTAGGCGGATATATCGGGCTTATCTTGCAAGACGCAATAAGGAAGGCTCAGGGAGGGAAGCCTTAGAAAAAAGCGAATAAATAGCTAAGTGATATAGCTTTTCAAATAAGACGATTTAATAACCAACTTAATTATTTTTTTTTTGTTTTGTTTATTTGCAGGCCGAGACGTGAAGAAATTTTAAATCATTGTCGATATTTAGTAAGAAAACTTTATTATGAAGAAATAACTAGGGTGAATCCTATTAGGGCACTGCGATATCTACAGACACATGTATCAGAAGTGATCAATCACTCAGATCCGGTTCAGTTAAATAATGTGAGGGCGCAAAGCTACTTTCTAACGAAACCCGATTATTTATTATAACTTCTATTTTAGTTTCATAAATTGGCAGGACTTTTATTCAGGCCTGAAGAACCTATTCCCGTAGAACAACAATCGCTTGCAGCAATATCTGATGATAATCAGATAAGTCCCGAATCTGAAGGTAAACTTTTCCGCATTCTAATATACATAACTACCAACACCAACATTATTTTTTTTTATATTAAGACATTTCACAAAGATCTGACGAAGCTATGGCAGCTGAAGAAGAAGACTCTTCCATGGAATCATATGACAGCACATCTACTCTTTCGGACAACACGTCATATTTCTTGTACAGAAAAAGCGGCGGAAGGCGGGCTCGACAAGATTTCCTCTTTGAACTTAGAAGTCGACGTGCTTTTTTATTTAATAAGGTTGCTCAACTAATGCCTGCCAATATGGTTCAACCTAAGGGCAACCTAAGCGAATTCGTTTTGACATGATTTTATGTTTTATATTTTCTGTTATGTGTGTAAGTTCGTCGCTAAACCAGAGACTGAACTTCTTTTCTTAAATAAAAATAATTATGCAAAGCTTTATCTTAAACAAAAACAGCCAACAAAAAAAAAGGATAATTTAAGAATCTTTATTGGTGAATTATTGCGAATGTGTTTATAGTTTTTGTTTGTAGTATTTTTTTTCGACGAAATAAATTTTGATTATATTTTATTTTTATGTAGATACCGAATACGATTGTCATAGCAATGCCTTAATTTTCCTCTTCTTAAGACTGTTTTGTCATAGCAAATTCGTGAAACAACTACATTTCTAATTCACACACACCATTATATGCATAATAATTAAACGTTAGTACTTGCTCCTAGGAGTTCAAATATGAAACTTCTTTTGTTTTAGTATATTAAAGTGACTTATGAATTTTCTGGTTTTTTTTTAAGCATTAAATGCGATGAGAATAAAAGCTTTGCAAATTAAACAATATGTGATATGAATTTTGTAAAAAATATGTTTGTACGTTTCTTTGAAAATAAAAAAAAAGTGTATTATATAAATTTAAAGATTTGAATATTATTTTGACAGGCAGTGGGCGAAATTGATTTAACGCACCCAACACTGCATCAAATAATTACAGAATTGGTGTCATTTAAGGGGTTTAAGAAAATCTGTATTTGCACGACCGTTAGTTTTTAAGCGGTATTGTAGATTTAAGAACCAGTTTTGATAACGGCATCTTTTTGTGATAAAGATAAAGCAAAGAAAATATTGGCAGCTGTTTAAAGAACGAAATTCATTTAAAAGCATTTAGTATTTCAGTGAAATTGATTGACTCCTGTGGAAAAATTTAAGTGAAAGTTAAAAAAGGTTGAAGATCACATTTTTTTAAATAAAAAAATAATATCTTAGAACAAATTTTCAGAAAAATAAATATTTAAATCCTTAATGGGAAATGGAAAATATTTAACAGCGGAAGAAAAGATTAAGATAACAGTCTTAAAAGAGTGCGGCATTTCCAATAGGGCAATTGTACGTGAAATCAATCGTTCATCAGAAATTTCCTTAAAAAATATGATTCATATGGAAAGAATGGTGGTCGAAAAGGCTGGAGTAAAATAACTCGAAGAGAACGGAACCGAATTGTAATCGAAGCTACCCAAAACAAGATGACTGCTGGCCAAATTGTTGCTCATCTCGATTTGCCAATAACAAAGCGTCAAGTTCAACAAATTTTATCGAGTACTCTGAACGTGGTTTACAAAAAACAGCTTAAAAAGCCACTTCTGAAAATCCATCATAAAACAGCTCGATTAGCATTTGCCAGAGAGCATATAACTTGGGACGAAAAATGGAATACAGTTATATTCTCTGACGAAAAGAAGTTTAACCTTGATGGACCAGATGGTTTCAGTTCTTACTGGCATGACTTACGTCACAACAATCAACCATAAATGAGCAGGAACTACCATGGAGGCATTGTAATGATTTGGGGAGCTTTTTCTTCTTTCGGAAAAGCGCAATTGTGTTTTGGTCCAACTAAAATTAATTCGGAAACATATTGTAAAATGTTGGACACAGCGCTTATTCCGTTTTTAAAAGACAATGTTGATTACCCTGCCTTTATTTTTCAAAATTACAACGCAGCTGTTCACGCTTCCAAATTCTCCCAAGAATGGTTGGGACAGCGAAACATCCCAGTTATGCGTTGGCCGGCCTGCAGTCCTGACCTTAACCCCATAGAAAATCTGTAGAGCATAAGGGAACGAGAGGTTTATAAAAACGGTCATCAGTTTCAAAACATCCGGGCTCTTAAGGAAGATATTAAGTGCACATGGGACCTTGCAGGTTTTGACACCATCTACAAACTTATAAGTTCCATGCTGAATAGGATATTTGCCGTTATCCAGCAAAATGGAGGACACACAAAATACTGACAAGTTTTTTTTTTAATTAAAATTTGTTTTATTTATATTTTTTACTAGTTTCTTAAAATGTGTATAAATGAATTTCGTAGCGAAAAATGTGATTTTGTTTAAATAAATAGTGTTTAATAGATTTGATTGATTATGATGGTTTTTTTTGTTTAAAATACAGAATTAGTATATGCACTTTTCAAAAAAAAGTGTTGCCAAAGCAGTTTTATCAGGCAGGTTCCACATTTCACTTTCACTCGATATGAAATTAAAATCGATCGAAAATGAAATTTGGTGTTCTATATTTCACTATTATCGATTTCGATTTCAAATTTTTCGAAATTGAACCAAAGTGAAATTTTTGTGTTGTAGAATTCGATTTTGTCGATTTGCAAGTGATTTCAGATCGAGTTTGTCATTCTTTGTGAAATAGTGGAAGATAGCAAACGTTTTTGAGCATGTAAGACAGAAATTGCATTTTTAACAAGCTTATTTGGCCAAAAATATATTTTAAACAGGGGTAAACATAAAAATAATGCGCAGGAGGCAATATTTGTCAAATTTATGCAGCAGCAAAATGATTTGGCAAGAGGATTTGTCAAAGGGGACCGAGTTCTCACAGAAGTTTTGTGGGAAGGCTTAAAAACCGATCTCAACAGTCAACTCAACTCGCAAAAGGATGCGAGTGGATGGAAAAAGGTAAACAACTAGCAAAATTAAAAAGAAGAAAAACTAAGAAGAAGACTTGTGTGTTATTTTGTGTAAAGGTTTGGACGGACTGGAAGTCTTCTATAAGAAAGAAACTATCGCACCACAAGGCCGAAAATGTATCAACTGGAGGGGGTCATTTAACAAGATTATGATATCATCCACGGAAGATGTAATTGCAAAAATTAGCGGAATTTACACAGTGGTTGAGGGAATTCCTAATACGATGGATTTGGCTTGATGGATGAAATGCAATCGGATACCGAATATGTCAACCATAATTCCCAAGAAGAACAAAAAGCCGAACCTGAACCTACAATAACAGCAGGCAGAAAAAGAAAAAGACAAGCCGTAAGCAATAATCTAAATGATCATATTGCAAAGCAAACCAAAACAATGGATAAAATTGGTGAAAACATGAAGGGTATATTGGCAGCCTTCAGTAAATACGCTCGTGTTGCAAGGGATATTGACTACACATTAAGAAAACTACAGAGGTCCGTGGACTCTGTTCAAAATGCTTTGGAAGCAAACAATGAGGAAACGAAGAGGCATAACATAGAAATGGAAAAAATACACCAAGAGGAAATTCTCTTAAGAAAGAACAAGATAGAACTTAAAGAAATGGAGCTCGATATTTATAAGAAAAGCGAATTTCGAGACTAACCTAGCTAGTGCCATTTAGTGTATTGGACTGAATTTGTATTCCTTTATTTTTAGTACTCAGAACTGTATAAATATATTATTATTTTCCTTTAAACTTCTTTAGCCTTTTAAGTGTACTGAATGTTCAATTCGTTTCTAAAACTCAGAATTAAAAAAACGTTTGCATTGTTTTGTATTTTCTATTTAAATATTTAAAACAAATGAAATTAACTTTATCTCAACCGTATTCTACTGGCAATGTGGTCTATTATTTCATTGGCTTCATTGAAATGTGCAACCCTTTCTATTTCGTTTTCAGATTCATTTTCATTTAATTCATTATCCACCCCAATGTTTTCATCGTCTTCATCCCTTATCTTATAATGTCTACAAATGTTGTGCAACGCGCAACAAAAATTAATTATTTGTATCACTTTCTTCGGCTGGTATTTAAGACAACGGGCCAAGCACCTAAAACGGCTTTTCAAAACGCCGCTTGTCATCTCAACTACATTTCGAGCAGAGGAATGTTTTTGGTTAAATGCATGCTGGAAGGTTCTCGATTCTGGATCTCTATAGGGCGTCAGAAGGAAACGCTCAAGTGCACAGCCAGCATCTCCTAAAAGGCAAGAAGAACGCTCACCACTCTCATATCTTCTACGCAAATAGTTCCGAGCTTTGCTCATGCTATAGATAAGAACATCATGACTTGAACCTGGACGACGCGCGTCGATAGCTTTTATAACCTTGTTGTAATCGCAAATCTATTTAAAGAAAATATATGTGACAAAGAAAACAACTTACAATCATCGCATTCATTGAAAAGTATCCTTTCCTATTGTAGTAATGCGCTGGATCTTGATTCGTCTGCGAAATTCTAACATGTGTGCCATGAATGCATCCTACGACGCCAGGGATATTAAATTTGTCCGAAAAATGTCGTTTACTTAGTTCGTCGTCGTCTGACATAAATTTTATCCAAGTTGGATAAATTCGGTTTTCTAAAATTGTTAGTACTTGTGTCAAAAGTTTCGACACAGTGCTTCGACCCAAAGCAACATCAGCATCTTTCCCAGTTGACCTTTGAAAGTTGCCTTCGGCAAGAAAACGCAAGACTGTGGCTAAATTCAAAATTCCAGGAATTGAAGATTGTTTAAGGTGTGGCTCAACAATTTGCAGTACCATTCGGAAGGTACATTTATTAAGACCATAGTATGATATGAACCTATATTTTATGACAAATATGTAATTAAAACTATAATTTTTAGATTTAAAAGCATACGCATTGCATCTGCAATTTTCAAAGGATTCGATACATCTCTCAGCCTTCGTCCCTTTATTTTTTCTTCTGCATATTTCCGCCTTTCGGTGTGCAATTAACACAGCATTCATTACAGAACACGACAAAAACCATTTTTTTAGCAATCACAATTTTTTTTAAATGTAAAATAGTTTAACAAAGCCCGAAATGACAGATATCAGCTGTTTTCAATTTCACAAAAGTGATTTCGAAAAAAAAATCGGAGTTGGCAAATCGATCGAAATGTGGAACACTGAAAATGAATTCACTCGATTTTCAAATTCGATTTCGATTTCATTTCACTCGATTTCTGGAACCTAGCAGTATGTAAAAAATCAGAAAAAGAAGGTGAGTATAAATGAATTTCGCTTACTGTAGTTTTAAGAAATGTTAAGCTTTGAAATTTCTTGTATAGCTATCTTTTTTTCACTTCTGCCTCTCGTTGAGTTCTTTGAACGAGGTATTTTGCAAATTTGTAGGTAGACGCATGGAAAACCAGAAACAGCAATTTCCGCCATTATCACCTCTTCGAAAGACAGGCAGACTTTTAATATAGTCACCGTGAACTGGGGCCAAATTACCGTATGCGCGATCGAGTGAGAAGATTCCATTCGTGATCGAGTAGCTTTGGGATCTTCTTAAATTTCCTCTCCGCTACGGAAGTTGGAAATTAACGTTTTTAGAGTTTGTTTATTTGTGGTAAGTCTTATTATTTCCGTGGTGGAAAGATTAAGTCATTCCAGCATATTTGACATCCATGACAGGATAAAGCCTTCCTTCTATCTTTTCTTGTAAGAAAATTGTTACGTAAGACATGTCCTAGGTATTCGAGATTTCTTTTTTAATTAATTATATAAGTTCTCTTTCCTTTTCATCCGTCGTAGTACCTCTTCATTTCGCTTATTAAAAAGAACAACGTCAAAACTCAAAAATTGATAAATTTGACCTAGTGATGCAGTTGAAATACATTTTTATTAAGCTTTATTCTGGTAGAACCTCATATCTGTAACTTACAAATTGACTCCTAAATCAAAGTTAATGTCAACGTCAAGTAAAAATGTTAACTGGTTTGTTATTTTTGGTAAGCCTTACCGTCAGAATAATAAAACTCAAATAACCTTAAAAATAACGATACTTGATAATTCTACCAAGGAAAAAATACAAAATCTGCCATAAGATAAAATGGTTATAAAGTAAAACAATTTTAATGCTTAATAACGTTTTCTCTGGAATGATGTTTTTTGAGTTATGACGGTATTCGTTTTAATGAGCGATTTGTTATTTTGTCTGTCCAAGAAATGCTTAGTATTCTTTGATATGTCCACATTTCGAATGCTTCTATTTCTCTTATCATTACTCTCTTTATCATCCACGTTTCTACTCCGTATGAGCTCCAAGTACTGAGCTGTGGGATGATGGCACACAATGGCTAACGTATCTAATGGAAACTTCAAATTGTAATAGTGAGAGTCTACTAAAATTCAGTTCTGATTCAAAAACAATTTTATAAGTTAATTTAACAAACTAAAAATAGTATGTTACTTTGCCAATATTTTGAAATTTCAGCAGGGATGCTTAAAGTTCGGATAAATATATATACGAGTATTTTCGATTTGAGGTTTTTTTTTTTTTTTCTTTCTTCCAATTCCATTCATACGTGAGCTTGGTGGCCACCGTACGTGAATGGCACTCGATCACGAATGAGAAAATGTCAAATTACGATACTCAAAGCTCGATAACGTGTGCGTGAATACCACATGTGTATCTGTCAGTGATGAGTAGCTTGGTAGTAGCTTAACCCTGGGGTTAAATAGATTAATCCCCAATTTTTTATTATTACTCGTACTAAAAAAATGTACTATAAAATAACTGCACTTTGGTTTATCGTTATCAATTGTTTATTGAAATTCGATAGCATCACATTTAAGTTGAAGTGTAAGTATTTTCTTAAATGGCAGAGTATTTAAGTATGTATTGTACATATATAATATGCAGCCATCCATTTTGTCTATGGATTTAGCAATGGCAGCGCTGAGACGGCGTGAGCAGAAGAAGAACTACTTACAATCGAGCGGTAGTTGTGAGAGATACAGAGTTCGAGAAACGTATCCTGAATATGGTAGCAACAGATTCATCAATTAGTATACATTCGATATCTTTACGCCTGAATGTACCACACCGACGAGTTTTGCATAGAGAGAACCTGTATCCTTTTCACGCAACACCAGTTTAGGAGTTATTACCAGCAGACCTGCCTCGACGATCGCAATTTTTTCTATAGAGATGGCATTACCAACATCCACAACCTACACACAATGCGAATGAAAATCCGCATACAACAAGAATAACTTCATTTCGGCATCGATTGAGCATAAACGTGTGGTAATGAGTTAAAATTGAGTCTTTCATACTTCCACAAACACTAAACAATGAAGGTTATTTGCAATTTTTGCAAAATGAATTGCCAGGACTGCTAAAAGATGTTTCGCTTGCACAAAAAAGAACTGATTTTTACCAACATTATTGTGCTCTAAGTCATTGTGGCAGAATAGTTGAACTCGTACTTGGATGAAAAATTGCCAAATCGATGGAATGGTATAATACACTGGCCTGTAAGATCACCAGGTTTGACAGTTTTGGATCTCTACGTATGGGGAGCGTTTTAAATCAACGTGCAATTTCTTGAGCATGTGCCCTCTTCTCTTTTCCAGTCCATTCCAGTAATCCTGGAAGCGATCCAGACGAAATTCGAGCGTAACGATACTTTGATGTTGATTGCACTGAGTCCATAGCATAGATAAACTAACCTAGGTGGTAAAATCTACTAATACTTTTGATAACCTTTAAATTTCGCACAGACACACTGTCAGTGAATTCCAACACTTTTACATCTCTATAACTTTGTCCATATTTGCTAGAATGGGAGCAATTTACAAGTAAAATTGCTAGAATGAGAGCGATTTGCACGAGTGTGTGTAATGGGGATGTGGTTTTTTTTTATTGAAATGCGCGTTGTTTGCCATTGATGACAATTCACACGTATTTACAGATAGGGTCGCACCGTAGAAAACCGGTCTTTATTTTCCAATATCTGGAAAGTTTGACATCTAGGTTAGTTCATCTATGACTGAGTCTCAGCACCTACTGATTATCTGCTTGGATAATGTGTTGTGGAAAAGATAAGAAGCCGGCACCAAATGCGGAACTGTAGAGTGTAGAGAGAATGCATGGACGTGGAAGGCGTGTCCATTGTATATTTTTTCAGTGGAGTTGGCAATGACGATTTTGTGGAAAGCACAAAATTATTGTGTTGAAAAGAAGTAATAATGTTTTGCTAATATGAATTTGACTTAAAATATGAATATAAAAGTTGAATAAATTGAAGATAAGTGTTTATTTTTTTATGGTGTGTTGTTTGATCCAACACTTATTTTTTCAAGTTCATTGCACTTAATCGTCATCAGTGGTATCATCATCCATGCTGTCGCTTTCAATTTAGGTTGATGAATCTTCGCCGCGTCTAATAACTATTCTCTCGGTGAAGGTATCCCAACTCAGGTCATAGCTCAAATAACTTTCTTCTGTCCTTATGGCCTTATCGCATGTTTTTTCCCATTCCTCGACAGCAAATTTTGCATACTTTTCTTTTGTTATATTCTTGATCTCATCCAGCTTAAATGTAGTGTTTCTACCCGACATTCTTGATTTTACAATACCCCATATATTCTCAATTGGGTTCCAGTCCGGATGGTATGGTGGTAGCCTGAGTACCTCATGGAATGCTGATCTAATCAAGTTGTCTATTTGATGCTGCGGGGATGTCTTGTTTTGTAGAACTAAATCATACAGTTCAATCTTCCGCATTGAAGAGCTATGCACAACAATTTTTTCTACTAGCCAATCATCGTTGCTGATGAAGTTGGGGCTCGGTTTTTTAATTTATTGTGATAGGGGGCGTTGTCCATTACAATAACTGACGGTTCTTCTAGCTGGTCCAGTACCTGAACTCTTAGCCATTTTGAGAAATTGTCAAAGTTGCCCTGACTTCGATCCAGATTTAAAGATTAGAAGACCGTTTTTGACAAATCTATTTGAACCACCAGCGTGTGCAATTATAAGCCGAAATCCTTTCCCAATAGGATTGTTTAGTCCTTCCGTACTGCCATCAGTCCAAGACATTCCTCTTGTGTGGGCGCCATGTGTATATGATTCATCTACATAGATTATCTGATATCCACTTTTACGAAAGTTCCTTATTTGACGGATATATCTTAACCTTTGAATTTTCACTTAGGTCCTTCCACAAAGGATTTTACTATTGCCTTCCGTCTTACGAAAAATGAATCCTTTAGGGCTGACCAGAATGTGAATCTGAAGCTTGAATCTGTATCTGATATCGAACTGTCAAAAGTTGAATACATGTATAGCCGTAAGCGCCAACACAATGCGTATCTGTGCGAATCTGTATCTCGAAGTTGAAAAACACCCAACTTCGAGATACAGATTCTCGATTGAAGTGTATCTGCGTTTGACAGCGATTCAAGATTTAAGCTTCAGATTCACATTCTGGTCAGCCCTTTTGGCTTTCAGATACCTCCAAAGGGAGGTCTTGCTTATCCTAATTTCCAGCTCTTGACGCATTTGTTCCTTAAGGGCGCTCAAGTAACAGATTGATGGAAGGAGTAGATCATCTTTTTGATGGATTCAAATTCGAAGTCATCTAATCCAGTGATCCAGTGACGATGAGGAATTTTCTTGTTGGGTGATTGTACTGTTCTAGTTTGTTCTTGTTCTTTTAATATTTTGTATATTTGTCCTATGCGAAACTCGAACAAATTCAGCTCCTTACAGCTGCTCTTGTATGAGCTTCGTTTGCTTGGTTGTTTTCCAAATTTTTGTGGTGAATTTTCAGCGTAAGCGATTTCGCTTGGCGTGTTAAAGGCTTTCCTGGCTTAAAGCAGTCCATTGTATATAAAATAAATTTACTTTTTTCTTACTTCTACTCCTAGCAAAGGTTTTTTAAAACTAGATTAAAAATGTAATTTTTGCGCATTTATATTCGCAAAAAATAGTCAGAATATATATTTTTTACCTAACCCTTTTCATAAAAAATGTGTGTGCGAATTGAATCCTTTTTTATTACATACACATTTATTGCAGGAAGTATTGAATTTCGTTATAAAAATAGTGGCCAGGCAAAATGCGTGCATATATGCGCTTATGATGAAAGTGGGTTAAATATGAAAGGAATTGGAGAAAGTTCAGCCGTTTCGTAAATATCATTTTCCAGTGAGCAGATGAGTAGCATGCGTTTCCAGGCTCTCTTTGCGCAGCTTTCCAATTGCACGGTGATTTGAAACGAACTATATACCATATTCTGAAATAAGAACATTAGCTTAATTGCAAGAATGGATAGCAGCAGCAGCACAGCATATCAAAGAGACTTTACCAACTATTAATATTACAAGCATCATTAAAAAACCAGCATTATTTGTAGCTGGCATTCAGTCCGATGGAGGACACATTGAGCAACTGTTGTAGATTCAAGACTATATAAATTACGATTAGCAATAAAATTATTTATTTATTTATAATAATTTATTATAACGGTAAACGAAAGTCCACTTATTTTAGAGTATTTTTTAAATAATAATGAAAAATAGTCATATTGGGCATTCAATTATTTAACCTTATTCCTGGAAAACTGTAAGGTAAAAACTTTTTATAGTGAACATTAGAGGTAACATTATGGTGCACCAAAATAATAAAAAAACAGAAAAGAAAAATTATAAGCACACTTTTCCGAGATAAATGTGATTTTCCCAAAAATTTATTAAAAACAAAAAAATTGTGTTTGAAGATCAATATTTCGAAAATGAAAGCATGGATTGTAATAGTGTTTGAATATATGAATTAATTATTAATGAATTGGCTGTCAAACGAGCGCAGCTTGGTTTCTTTGGGTTTAATACGAGTATGTAATTGTTGGTATCTACTTCTCTGAAGGAACTTTTTTAAACACCCTGTGACTCAGTGGGTGTTGAAGATAGACGCCCCTTTCCCTTACGATTTTTTTTCATAACAAGAACCAATGGATCAGGTCCCAAAATATCTGTATCCCAAACCGTACCACCCTGTATATGAGTGAATTTGGGCACCAGCATTTAGGTAATTCGGCAATTTTTAGTCGTGCATATTTCTTAAGGCATACTAGGTGGGGTGAAAAGTAACCTCCTTGACCTCTAGAACGCGCTGCTACTGCAAAAAAGGTTATGGTGTCTTGAAGTCCGTTCATATTTAGGCAGACATGCCAAATTTCAGTGTGATACTGTCTTTAGTTTGTTTTGAGAGCTGATTGTTGTTGATGTGTTTGGCATCATGGTGAGGATGGACAAAAACGATTTTCGTTCTCTCATAAAACATTATTTTTTGAGAGGCAAAACGGAGAAGGAAACAAAAGAAAAGTTGTATCAATATTATGGGGCTAATGCGCCGTTAAATTACACTGTCAAATATTGGTTTCGAGAGTTTCGTGGTGGTCGCAACTCCACTACCGATCAAGTCCGCAGCGGCAGGCCTTCCGATGCGGTTACAGAGAACAATGTCAAAAAATACATGAAATGGTGTTGGCTGACCGGAAAGTGAAGGTGGGCGAGCTAGCAGATACCACAAAGATTAGTACTGAGCGCACACGCCATATTTTGGCCAATATCCTGCATATGAAAACGTTATCCTTCCGCTGGATGCCGCGCATGCTCACTCCTGACCAAAAAAACGAACGCGAGAGCACTTCGAAAGAGTGTTTGGACTTGCTGATGCGGAATCGGGCGGACTTCTGGCGTCGATTGGTAACTGTTGATGAAACTTGGATCCACTATTACATACCAGAGAACAAAATGTATGCCCGGCAATGGATTGAAGCCGGCACGATTGTTCCGAAGCGACCGAGGGAGGCTCGATGGGTCGGAAAGGTTATGGTGTCGGTTTTCTGGGATTGTTATGGCATACTCGAAAAAAAATTTAGTTTTTGCAAGACAATGCGCCGGCGCACAAGATCATCACAACTACGGCTAAAATCAATGACTTACGGCTCCAATTGCTGTCGCATCCACCGTATTCGCCCGAATTGGCTCCCTCGGACTATTACGAGTATCTCTTCCCAAACCTCAAAAGATGGCTCATTAATAAAAAATTCAGTTCGCGCGAGGAAATCATCGACGCCGCGGAGGAGTATTTTGCAGACCGGAAAATTACTTTTCGGACGGGATCAAGAAGTTGGAAAATCGCTGGAATAAGTGTATCAAGCTAAAAGGGGACTATATTGAATAAAATAAAAAAACATTAAAAAAAAAATGTTCATTCCCAAGTAGGTTACTTTTCACCCCACGTTACTGTTTTATTAATTCCAAATTACAGTGATTGTGTTCCTTATGATGGATACGAATATAATTTATGATTCCCCAAAGGAATTAATAATATCAATGTACGACGTCGTGCTATATTTGATGGGATGAAGCGATTTATTCGGGAAGGTGAGGAAATATTCAAAGCCGGATGGTTCTATGCAATTGGTATATCACCACCCTCATCAATGGATGAAATGACTGGGCCTGTAGTCACAGTGTCAGTTATGACTTCAAGACCCCATGAAGTGAAGTTGAAAAATTTTACAAAACAACAAGCGGCTTGGATATGTACTCGCACCTGCAAAGTACGGGGAAGACAAGAAATGCAAGCGTATAGCCGCATGTCTTATTCGAATAATAAGGTTCGCACATAGGAAATGCAGCTTTCGCTATCATTGTTTTGCACCTAACAACTTCTCGTTGCCCAGGTATTAGTATTTCGTTTTCTTTAAAATTACGACTGCAGATAAGGAAATATTATGGGAAGGGTTTTCCTATTCGAAGCGCCATTGACCAATTTTGTTCTGTCCGAACTTTCTTTGGTATGTAGTGCATGGTGATTTCATTTCCACAGTGCGGGAGATCACTTTTTCTCTGATTTTGGGTTCCATTATCTGAAGACAAAAACACTATTCACCGAGGAACAAATCAATCAGGCAATAAACACTAACCTTAGCATTAATAAGTACTGATTATTTTTTTTTATTTTTTTTTTACTTTGTTTTGATTGATTTTTATTTTAGTAGAACACTTCTTCGCTTTTATTTTCTTCCTTTTTAATTTATTGAAACCACAAATAGTTTTTTCAGCAATAAAACACACACAAATGCTTATGGCTATTAAAATGTGATGACTATAAATCGTTTGTTCTACTGGCCACCAGGTTTATGCCTCCAGTTGTCAATTATTGGATAAAAGTGTACCAAACACGCCATATAGCATTAAGTAAAGGAAACCAACCTGACAAGAAAGAACGGCCAAGCAGCAGCCACGTAAACAAATGTAAATATCACCGACCGCGTCAGACGCGTCATTCAAAAGTGGAAAAGAAAATTTAAAATAAAATTAAAGAAAGAGAGGCGAGCTCTTTTTGTGTGTTAAAATAGCTATCAAGATCGTTTCGTGGTCATTTATTTTTACGTTACGTATTATACGCGTCTCTATCGACTTATTATTTGTAACAACGTAATCAATTAACGTACTTGAGTGTTGCACAATTCTTGCCGGTTCTGTTATCACTTATCGAGACCATAAAGTTCATCCATCAATTTAGAAAAATCATCACAAAATGCTCTACTACTTGCACTTGGAGATCTATTGATGCCATCAGTTACGCACGAATAGTTAGGAGGATTTAAAATAATATGTTAACTAACCACCATAACTCCATGTTTTTGGTACGAGTATATTGCTTAATTGCAATATATTAGAACTTCAGTTTCTTTTGATTCGGTATCGCATCTGTCGACTAATGACTGAAACAGATGTGCAATACTGCGTGAGTAACGCACAAGAGACACACGTGCAGTAAAATGTGACATTTCATCGCATTGAATTTTGTTATTATTCCTATTATATTATACATATATTCTTGTTATTGTAATTTGTAATTCGATTAGATCGGGTTTGCAGTAAGATTAGAATTTCGATCTATTGCATCAACGCAATACAGTAAACACGTGTGCTTACTTGTATAGAAAACAATGTTCTCTAATTTTGCTGCTCGGGTTCTACTGCACATGTATTTGAGGCTTACAATAAAATTGTCTATGATCAGTTCACTATTCATGATGTCATCAGTTACACGGGTCTTAGGTAGATCAGATTCAGATAAATCGAAATCGTTTGTTACAATTACTCGTATGATTTGTAGGTCTACAAAATTATTAAAAAATTGAATATTGGATATATTTTGATTGCTGGCTTTTTTTATAGCTCCAATATTTTTAGCACCTCTTAACTAGAACGTAGTTATATATTTATATGTCTTCTCATGCCTTACATTGCGTCTCGACTAGCTATGAAATCAGACCGCCATAGCCGCTATAAATCTATAGCTTGCGATAAATGTATGCTGTTGTCGCTTAATTTTTATAGTGTGCGGTAGTAACAGGAAGAACTGACATTTACAAGCAAATCTCATTTTTCGACCATTCGCAATAGCATTTTGACTAAAAAAGTATGCTATGAAATGCCCACCAAAGAAAAGTTGACAGTTGCTCTGCTTTATGTTTCTGCTATTACAATATAGCTTGTAGTTAATAGTTTATAGCTAATGGAAACGCAGTGTTAGGCTGTGTAAGTCTACAATTGACCAATCAATCGAAGTTCTGTTTATCAGGCATAGCTTCTTGCCAAATCCTGCCAATGAGATAATATACATATGCTTTTCATCAATCCATCTTCTGCTGCTTTTAATAATTCAGCAGGCAGGCTATTCAGTCCTATAGCCTTGGGTTTCATCGTCTGGGTGTTTCTGGCTGACAGCTGAATGTGGGTAGTCGCTACCATTTAACAGCCTGCAGAAGTTTTATTTTCGTATTCAGAGCAACAACATGTCTCTGTTCGAGTCTTGTTGACTTGCTCACCTATAAGTAAAACTTCTGAACACTGTCCTGGAGTAGCACTTTTATATTTTCCCAATGGTGTGCTTGTCATTATCTTTCTTTTTGATTGGGATGAAGCAAATGATTTCCCTCCTCTTTTGCTCGTAGTGCTCTAGAGCCGCATCTGTTCTTTTTTTCTTTTGTTTCATTGCACCGCCACGTCGTAGACGGGTTGTGTCAATGGCATTGGTATTCTTCATTTGATGTTGGTTTCATAGGATTTGTCGAGATTGAGAAAGGTTTTAGCGGTTTGTTCAACTTTAAGTGTCTAACCTAAATAAATAAACTCGCGTTGCGTAAGTGCCTGTTCACATTGGCGCGGGTAGGAAGATTGTCCGAAAGAGAGGGAACGCTTTTTATTGAAGTGGGAAGAAGAAGGGTTACTTCCATCGAAAATCCATTTCTAAAGTGGATTTTCGGGTGAAGCACGTAATTTTTTTCCATATCGTTCCATTGCTGACATATTTTTTTATTTTAGTTTTGATCGTTGATGAGCAAGGAAGTGTGAAGAATAGGAAAAAAGGTATATTTCCGGCCAACTGCCCAAATTTAAAAACTAAACATGCTCCGATTCAATTGTTCCACTTGTCAAAAAGTCTTTTATCCCGTCGCCAATGTAAACAGGCACTTTACACGCATTTCGGTATATCGTAAAATAGATAATCGTTTTACTCAACCACTAACTCGCCAAGGGGTTATTAGTACGCTTAAAATGTTTTCACATGGCGCGGGCGAAGGAAAGAAAGAGAGGCACCGATGTGTGTTGGTTTGAAATATCAGAATGTTACAATGACTTGGAAATAGAGAGCTCGACAGAGCATTCCAAAAGCGAGTTATACGGCTTAGGACATAGATAAACTAACCTAGATGGCAAACTCTACTAATACTTTTGCAAACCCTAAACTTTCGCACAGACACAGTGCAAGTGAATTCCAACACTTTTACATCTCTATAACTTTGTCAATATTTGCTAGAATGAGAGCAATTTACAAGTAAAATTGCTAAAATGAGAGCGATTTGCACGAGTGTGTGTAATGTGGATGGTTGAAATGGGCGTAGTTTGTATAAAATGGGAGGGAAATTGCCATTGATGACAATTCACACGTATTCACAGACAGGGTCGCACGGATAGGGGCGATCAGTAGAAAACCGGTCTTGATTTTCCAATATCTGGAAAGTTTGACATCTAGGTTAGCTTATCTATGGCTTAGGAACGAACATAGATGAACTAACTTAGATGGCAAACTCTACTCATATATACACTTTTGCAAACCCTTAACCATCGTACAGACACACTGTAACTGAACTACGAACACATTGCACAAGCCAGTAAACTGCTAGAATTTGCTAGAAGTATGACGGTTTTTGAGTAAAATGGGCGGGTTTGTATAAAATGGGAGAGAAATTGATATTGAGGACAATTCGCACGTATTCACAGACAGGGTCACACGGACAGGACACACGGATCAGTGGGAATCGGTTTTTGGTTTTCCAATGTCTGCAAATTTGCCATCTAGTCCATCACTGCTCACTTTCGGATGTACTCTGAAATATCATGATTCATTCCCATAAAAAAAAACTGATTTTATGTCAGAATGTAATAACCCATATAAATGTGTTTGGCTTCAAAGTCAAAAGAAGATTTTAGTGCTCCATTGAAGTCTCAATTAAAACAAACCAATTGAAAACACCATAGTGTTTGACAGTTCTCCGCAGCAGCAGCAGACGCAGATGCACGTGGTGTTGCTTAAATCTCTTTACTCGTTTCTCTAATTTTTTGGCTTTTGAGTTTCTGCTAATATATTATAGAGTACTGGCGTTTTCGATTTGTTTCTCTCCAGAAATTGGCAATAGATTTTCTACCAAGTATTCTAAGTATTAAGACGCATCGACATCCAAATTTCGTCCGTTACAATTGTACAGTTGTACCTTGTGCGCGGATAAAGCCACTACGAGGGTTGCTTTTCAGGGTGGATTTCCTCTTGTTGTGGGAAAATCCACAGCTTTTCTATTGTTAGAAGCTTTCTTTCTCTTGGCTCTGTTCGGGACGGACGTTATCTCTTTAGCCGTGCGTTCGCCTCATTTCTTCTTCTCCTCTTCAACTGGCTCTGGAGTGATACTCGGGACGCAGTTTCACCTTTTTGGTTTTTCAGGACAAGCCGCCGAGAACAGCACTCTGATCACCCACCGGCAAAGTTCTGATGGAGTTTAACTGCAACTGGTACTCCGGTACTCTCTCCTTCTTTCAAGACCAATCTGAAGAATGTAACAGCCGAAGATTCTTCTTCAGTGGAAAGATCTTGCAATGAGTGAAGTGTGTTGAGCGAGGTCTCGGGAATTCCCGAAAACCACGGTTGGATTACTATAGCAATAATAGTTATTGTACTATCTGCAGTATAAGCATAAATGATTACTTATCTTTTTCGATAGACTAAGAAATTTCACTTTTGCACACATAAATGCTGTGCAAAAGACTAATTAGTTCTTCGGCCGAGTGCTGTATTATACAACTCTATTTGACAAACGTAAACTATTTAAGTATTCAAACAAAACCAGTACACCCTTTTTGACCATTTATTTAACATTTATTTTGTTTTTTTTTTTACAAGTATTCTTTTACTATCACTTCTTTGTGTTTTTTTGACACGCTTTCATAAATAATTTTTTTAGTAATATATGTATTCTTTCAGGTAAAAATATACATTTCTATATAAATAGACATTTTTGACATATATGTTTTAAGATGTATGTATATACCTACTGTAGTGTAGCGTTTCATTTGCTTTAACATATATTTCCTAATAATGTATGTATGTATGTATGTAATTGTATAATATAATTAATTTTTTTTCCACTGTTCCTCATTTCTATCATAATTGTATTGTAATTCATATTTGTTGTCCTTGCTATACTAGAAGGGATATTTATTGTCCTCAAAAATACTTTCTTTTTTATTTTTATAATAAAATTATTTTTTTTATTTTTATTTCTGTTGCAAATAAGTTTTACAAACACTGGTGTATATGATTTTATTGTCGGTAGTTGCTTTATTATTATTATTTTTTA
Organism: Volucella bombylans; assembly: GCA_949129095.1. Lineage (NCBI taxonomy): Eukaryota > Metazoa > Arthropoda > Insecta > Diptera > Syrphidae > Volucella > Volucella bombylans. The sequence continues at coordinate 167,171,987 of OX422141.1, read as the reverse complement.
TTGTAAGTAGCTTACATTACTTCATTTGTTTTAATTTTTATTTTTTAACAAAAACAAACAATTCGATCGTGAAAAAACTAACGTTTTTTGTGCAAGTTTAACAAGTGCAATTGTCTAACAGCGGCCATTACATCATATTTTTCAATTCCAGCTTAATAAAAAAGTACATGTAAAATGTTTTTCAACTTTTCGTTTTTGTTTTTTTTTTTATATTTTTTTATATTTTCTTATTATAACTTCATCGGGTACAGAAAATTTATAAAAAATCTCCATGAATGTGTGAGTGCTAAATATTTTCTTTTTAATCGTTACAATTTAAATCAAATGAAATGTTACTGTTCAATATAAATAAATTGTAAAAGAATATGTAAATAAAAAAATTTAATTGTGTCGTCTTCAAAGTTTAGGAAAGTATTAAATAGATCGAAAACGAAATATATTTTGGATAATTGCTGCTAGGTACCTTTTCCGGGCTAAGAACAATAAAACACTTCAATAGTCAGTTATTGTATCGGTTGGTGCATAGATTTACAGAAGAAATTGTACCTATAACCGAAATCATATGTTACAATACAACAATTGGCAACTCAAATCTTGGCCTATATGTATATAGTTTATAAATAGTCTGTAACAGACTTAGGTTAGTATTCTACCCATCAAAAATTGCTGTTCATACTAGAGTTGATACCAGTTGACTATGGAAAATGCTCCATGGCATTAATATCCAGAATCTACGTATTTTCGAGCAACGTGACCTACTTTCAAAACAAAAAGTTAAAAGCAAAAAACAAAGTTTAGACAGTGTCGAACAAAAACTTAAGCACGCAATAGTGCGTGTTGGCACTTTTTTATTTCATCTATTTTGCAATACTAGTAGATCAGTAATTTTTGGTCATCACATTTACAAAAAAAAAAATAGTTAAAACACCACGAAACAAATATTCAACACAATTAAAATGAAGCTTTAAGTTTTTCTAAAATCGAATTAGTGGCAATGATTGTTAAAAAAATTAGTTATTATATTATATATAATTATCTCATGAATGATAAGCCGCTTTCCTTCGCCTGATTGCTTGGAAGCATTTCATTGAGGAAGCGGACTATAAAAATCACCAAACTGCAGGATCCCTTTAAACACCGAATTCAAAATCGTTTTGTCCATCCAAAGGCAAGCTGGTGGATTGTTCAGAATTGTAAAAATCCTTTCATTTCAAGAAAGAATCGGAAATCCCGAAATGAGCCATCGAAATGAGAAAGGATGAACCCAGGTTACACTAGAGGCAAAATAAAAAATGGTGAACAAAGTCCGAGTATGATGTTTCTCTGGCCAAGGAATCATTCCCATCGACAAAATCAACTGGATACTGGACCGTTTTATTCTTTAAAAAGAGATATGATCCAGTATGAAAATAAATACAAGACGCTTTAATGGACCTATAAACATGATAACCATTCTAAGTACATAGTTAGAGATTTACAAAAGTCAATGTAAAAGTAAGTCAGCTTGCAAATTTCTGGTAGAGGCGGCAGAATAGTAAGGTATGCCTAGATTTTTGCAGGATTAGGTCTTAATTAATATTTAACATATACATATATTTTTGGAACAAAATACAACATAAATACAATATTTACAGACTAAACCGACTTGCAAAATTACTCATCTCTTTTTGTCTACTTTTAAATCCCTCATAACATATACGAGTATATGTGTATCTAAGTTTTTCAAAAGAATTCAATTGTTACTTTTGTATTATTGTACTAGGTGGAGTGAAAAGTAACCTCCTTGACCGCCAGAATGCGCTGCTACTGTTATGGTGCCTTGAAGCCCGTTCATATTTAGGCAGACATGCCAAATTTCAGTGCGCTACTGTCTTTAGTTTTGTTTTGACAGCTGATTGTTGTTGACGTGTTTGGCATCATGTTGAGTATGGACAAAAACGATTTTCGTTCTCTCATAAAACATTATTTTTTGAGAGGCAAAAGGGCGAAGGAAACAAAAGAAAAGTTGGATAAATATTATGGGGCTAATGCTCAGTCAGATTACACCGTCCAATATTGGTTTCGAGAGTTTCGTGGTGGTCGCAACTCCACTACCGATCAAGTCCGCAGCGGCAGGCGGTTACAGAGGACAATGTACATGAAATGGTGTTGGCTGACCGGAAAATGAAGGTGCGCGAGCTAGCAGATACCACAAAGATTAGTACTGAGCACACACGCCATATTTTGGGCAATATCCTGCATATGAAAAAGTTATCCTTCCGCTGGGTGCCGCGCATGATCACTCCTGACCAAAAACACGAACGCGAGAGCACTTCGAAAGAGTGTTTGGACTTGCTGATGCGGAATCGGACGGACTTTTGGCGTCGATTGGTAACTGTTGATGAAACTTGGATCCACTATAACACACCAGAGAACAGAATGTGTGCTCGGCAATGGACTGAAGCCGGCACAAGTGCTCCGAAGCGGCCGAGGGGTCGGAAAGGTTATGGCGTCGGTTTTCTGGGATTGTCATGACATACTCTTCGTGGACTACCTCGAAAAAGGAAAAACCATCAAGGGCGAGTATTACTGTGCATTATTGGAGCGATTGAAGGCCGAAATCGCTGCAAAACGGCCTCACATGAAGCGAAAAAAATTTTGGTTTTGCAAGACCGGCGCACAAGATCATCGCAACTACGGCTAAAATCAATGACTTACGGCTCCAATTGCTGTCGCATCCACCGTATTCGCGCGATTTCGCTCCCTTGGACTATTATCTCTTCCCAAACCTCAAAAGATGGCTCATCAATAAAAGATTCACGCGAGGAAATCATCGACGCCACGGAGGAGTATTTTGCAGACCGGAAAATTACTTTTCGGACGGGATCAAGAAGTTGGAAAATCGCTGGAATAAGTGTATCACGCTAAAATGGTACTATATTGAATAAAATAAAATAAAAAAACATTAAAAAACTTTTCACCCCACCTAGTACATACATGTATAATAAATGAAATCGAAATGAAATCTGTTTAAGAATTTCGCAGTACAGTGTAACACTTATTTGAAACAATGGCAGACTACAGTGCACTGCTTTCGCCATTCGACATCTGATCAGCAATCGAAAGTACATGGGATAAATGGCTTGAGTCCACTTTTCACTAAAAATGAACTTGGGGTGCCATCTAGTAGCAGTTTAGGAGTACTTTAAGATACCGTATTGACAAAATGGTAATAATGGCACCAAGAAGATTCACAACACTGGGGAAAAACGGCTTCAGTCCGATTGTTTTGAAGTAAAAAGGCGTCCGCCTATAACCACTCATGACATAACCCAACATTACCACTGATAATAGTAGTTTTCTTACCAATCGTGATCCTACCTCCTCGTGCTGCATTTTTCTACATTTTTCAATTATTGTAGTTCGCAGTCTAGTGAAGAAGAGCCGGGCCCGTCGAGCAGAGAAACGAAAAATAAGAAAATCACAGGTAGGATTAGAGATGATATGAAATTGATGCGAGCTATGACCCATATACTTGGACCTGATTATTCACGTAAACGATTTCAATGTTTTACTTTAATAAAAGAGCCAGAACGTCGCCGCATAATACGCGAATTGAATGAGTTGGAAGAAACCAATGCCCAAAATGCCTACCTTGCTGGCCTTATTACTGTTCTCCCAGTCATGCGTAGGCGTCATCGGAAAAATGACGATGAGTCCGGATTAGAGAGAATAAACAAAGTCGTGATGTACCAGTTTGCATTAAGGGGTTTTGTTCTTGCACGGGATTTCTTTTCGGCGAGTAAAGAAGTCTCTCGTTAAAGAAGCGAAATCTCCTATCGACGGTCGTGGAAAACATGGTGTACGAACTCATAAACTTACAGATGCGACAAAGCAGAAGGCGATCAATTTTATAAAAAATCTTTGGATGCAGTACCTGTGATACTTTTAAAGCTGAACTGCCATCTTTAGTCGAGATGTCAAAATCATATTTGGATGATGATGTCAGCAAGAAAACACTGGAAAAAATACACATTGAAATGCAACAAAAAGAGCTTCATCTCAAGAAGAGTGAACGGTTTTATCAGCCCAAGAGATGTTATCGCAAACGCTCTTTAAAATCCAAGACCATGGAAGCCATCACAATAGACTACCAAAAAAAATCTACCCACACAGAACAACACTACAAATGATGTTTATTATAAACGTCAGCTCAATTTTATCAGTTTCAATATCCATGTTCTATCGAATTCACAATCCATACTACGAGTATATTCTATACCTACGATGAATCAGTAGCAAAAAAAAGGAGATAACGAAGTTTGTTCCATGATGCACCACTTTTTTCGTTACGTTTTACCAGAGGAAGTGAGGGAGCTTGTAATTTTTAGTAATACGATCATACGATTTTTACATTACATGGTTGCAATGTAATAAAAAGGATTGGATTCGGTGAAAGTGATACTTCCGCTCCGCGACGCATTCCTATCTCGAATGCGATCGGAACATGAGCTTGATTAACCAAAAGACATATACATAGACTCCAGATGACTGGAGTGAATAATTTAAAAACTGTAGAATAAAACCCCTTCCATTCCAAGTAATTGACTCTGAGCATGATTTTGATTTTCAAAATTGGACTGCCTTTCTAAGTTCATTGTACACAGGAAAATGTCCTTGCCCTACTCGGCCTATAAGGATGCTAAAATTTGAAAATGAACAACCTAATAGGATTTTTCACAATATTTAAAGAAACTTAAGAAGCAAAAGCGCGCCGTTATTTAAAAAAGATATACACCAAACAATTACCTGACAAAAAGGCCAAATTTGAAGATCTGAAAGCGCTGCCAACATTCCTTGAAAAACCAGAGGCCTAACAATTTTACAAAAGGTTGACCTAAAAGTGCTCGAGTTTAAAATGTGTATGGTTATTGAAATAGAAGCGATTAAAATCGACTTAACAGTGAAGGATTTTATGGCTGTGACCGTATAGCCTAGTACATACGTCAACATCACAAATGATATCTTGACTCAATAAATCACTGCATATTTGGTGTAGTAATTCAGAAAGCTGACCCTACCGGTTCAAGTATATTATGATATTACGCAGTTTTGAGAGGAAAATAACCAAATATCCGATTTGAGTCCCTTCGGGGGTACCCACCAGTAGATTGAATAGTAAATATAGAATTGAACTTGGGAAAGTTATACACGATGTCTACATTAACTTTTGAAAATTTCGACTAAGTGTTTCCAGACACCAGGTTTCAGAAGACTACGAATAGTACGACCGAACCCCGTTCCAATGTCAGCTGAAACGAAAGGCAAGAAACTTCACAGTGTCTCCTCATGAATCCGCACAACAGATATGATCAACTGCTATTGTTATATAGTTGTTTTTTTTTTTGAATATGGAAAATTATAGTACAATATTTAGTTACATACAAAATTGGACGATTAAGTAGTGACTTTCTTATGAGATTTTTGCTCTTCATATTACGAATACTGGTTAGAAAATAAATATTTGTTAATGAAAAAATGATATAACTTTCAGTAGCAATTTAGAGATTTGCAGGCTTGAATCTGAACAATTACAATGTCGAAAATCACTCAACGATTCAAGAGCTAACAGATTTATTGTTAACTGCGTATTTTAATCATACTCGTATGTGTGTCCTTAAATCAGCTATAAAAATTTTAGTTACAGAAAAAATATTCTCACCTCATTTGTAAGGCCATTTTTGAATTAAATTGAAGGGAATAAATAAATATGATTATGTACTTGTATGGAATTGAAATTTGTTATAATAGTAGTATCTTGTCATATTTTTAAGAGTAATTTTATATTTGTGAAAAATAAAAAAATAGAATTAAAATTCAGCACTCATATCCGAATTAGTTAGCTTTTGAATTATTTATCAATGTAAAAAAATACACTTGGCTTTATTTGTATGATTGTTTATGGCATGGTTTTAAAAAATTATTTTAATTTTCATCTAACTTTAATTCAAGATTTTTCCACAATTTTCATATATAATGAATGTATATTTTGTTTTTGATTCTCTTTGATAATTTTTTTTGCAAACATTTAAGTGTATATTCGTTACCGAAACATAAAAACAAATTATAATTATATATGGGGGCTTACGATCTATCTTCCGTAATTAATATATTTTTTTAATTTTCCATATTTTTCTTTTTGTGTTTTATATAAACTGTTATATATATATATATATATATATATATAGTATGTATAGGCCTCTAGAGGCATGTCTACAAAATAAGCGTTTTGATTAGTGTATACATTTACATAGTAATATGTATATATTTTAATATCAAAACAAGAATACAGAGTATTTCGGATATAGTTTTCACATTTTATGTAGTAGACCTGTGTTTCTTTGAAATTTTTAGTGTTTTTCTTTTTTTTTTGCTCTATATAAAAAAAAGCTGACACAACTTCTGGGGATAGTTAAACAATAGTCGTAAGTGGAAAGTTGCTAATTTAAAAAAGAGTAACTGAAAGCATAGTGTATCTTTTTTGGTATAAGGTTTTGTTTTTATATAATTTGGTTATAAGTGGCTTTTTATCAACTATAACATTTTTGTATAGTATAGTTTATATCTTTGTTTTAAATACATAAAGCTAAGCGTTTTCTTAGTTAGTAAAGTATTATAAAGGTACTCTTCTGATTGAGTAAATGTATGTGTGCGTTTAAATTACAGTTTACTTATATCATATGAAACAGTGATTTTTAATTTGAAAATAATGAAAACAGGATAAAATATTTAATTACAAGATTAGAAATAAAAAATAAGTAAAGCAATGAATATTTGTTTATTCCATTATTTTATTATTTTTTCTATGAAATACGTATTTTGAAATATTTTTTAAATTATTTGCTATTTTTGTTTTTATCAATTAACTATGATTCATTTTATACCAATGACAAAATCCATCAGCCAGAATAGGAATGTTAATTCATGGTGCGAATCAATCAAAAATAAAAATCAAAAATTATAGTTGATATGATAGAGGTACATATAGTTTTATATAATGCTTTTAGCACTATATTGCAAACGATGGGTGCAATAGTAAATCAATACTTTACAGTTTTCCCATACAAGATTTGAACTACTTCATCCCACAATAAAAAGAGTGGTTCCAATTATCTTGTCAGTTCCTTAAGAATGCACAATTTTCCCTGGAAGTGGTATGAGTTTTCGCGTTCCTTAAGGTTCCACAGTGAGCAAAAAATGTGAGCTCAGACGTTTAACAATAATAAGTAATAGAGCTGTATATTTTTTGCTGTATCTTATTGTTTTCATTGAAGTTCCTTTTCGTAACTATGACGCAATATTCTGCATACACAAAGGTTCTCTAATCAATGAGCAGTTTCCATTAAAACTGCATTTTTTTTGAGGTTTTTCATTTATTCTAAATCGCATTATCGGTGCACTTATGTTTCACCATCTTAGTGACATGTCTACGTTATAGTATGCAAGGAGTAGGTGACATTTTACAAACCGTGAACCTTGTTTTTTTTAAAGGATATAACTAAGCACAATTGTAGGGAGACTGTGATTTGGCATATTTGCTATTTTTAAGGTGTATTTGAATTGTAAACAAAAGATGTAGATATTGTATACCATTCTGATAGTGAAACCTCGTAAAAATACCTTCTTTATATAGTCTTTCTAGTATTTAAATTTCGACAATATGCCTAGTATGCATATGGAAAAGCGCTTTTTCTACACTGCATCGAATGTATTGTATGTTACAATAGTATAAAGAAAATCTATTTAAAAGCGTATATTTTTCTACCTAGCTGAGTTACTGTTTTGCCACTGTATGTTGACACCATGGATTCGAATTAAACCAACTGAATTAAGACAGCTAACCAAGTTTGAAGCTGCAGTATGCATTTACTTCACACTTCTTGGGTCCGTTATCTGTTATCCCATTGCATATCAGCGCTGACGCCTCGAAGTTTCAAGCTTCTATAAGCGCACTGTTATAGAGACGTTATGAATTTATTTCCTACGCTCTCCTCGACTTTATTGAATCGCCACTTTCCTCGCGGCTTAGTTTGTGTTAAGCCTAATTCTGTGAAATCTGTGAAACACTGATAAAATAAATCTAAATAATTCATAATGGCTAGTAAGTTAAGACGTTGTGTTAACGACCCTGATAAGTTTTGTTACATTTGTGGAGAATATATTTTCAAAGATCCGCTTATATTTTGCTTATTTCAATATTGAAATTTGCAATCAAGGTAAAGCGAGGGCGCCTCATAGTGTATGTAAAATGTGCATCATAACGACTGTTACTTCTGTATGACAAGTATAGTGGGCATCAACAAAAACAATCGCCGCAAATGGAAATATCCTAATATTTCTTCAGCAATGAGACCAATTCCTCAGTTAGAAGACGTTCCAATAGCAGTTTTTCATCAGCTACCACAATGTCAGGAGGAAGAAATTGAAGTGTCTAGTGCTATTCAAGTAAGCGATGACTTTGAATGCTCTGTAGAAATATCGAAACCTAAAACATTTTCACAAAACGAGCTTAATGATCTCATTAGAAACTTAGATCTTTCAAAATAACGTGCTGAGCTGCTAGTATCAAGGTTAAAAGAAAAAATTGCCTAGCCTAGAGAACAAAACTTATGGCAATTTTTTTTTCTGGCGAAGTAGAAGATGTGAGCTTGACTTTCATGGGCTTGGAGATCTATCAGGCAAGAGACTGGAGTCTCTTTATTGACAGCAGTAAAAGAAGTCTCAAGGCTGTCCTTTTACAATAATGACAATAAACATGCTCCTACTATATTCCAGTAGCCCACTCTACTTGTATGAAAGAAGAATATGAAGTTTAATTGCAGAGAATAAAATATGTCGAACATAAATGGGTGATCTGTGTCGATTTGAAGATGGTTAATTTTTTGTTAGGTCAACAAAGTGGCTGTACAAAATATGCATGTTTTATTTGTCTCTGGGACAGTAGAGCAAAATCAAGACACTGGATACAAAAAAAAATTGGCCTGTGAGAGATGCTATGGTCACTGGTGAAAGCAATGTGATAAATGAGCCTTCAGTTCCCCTAGAAAGAATCATTCTTTCGCCCTTGCACATACAATTGGGGCTAATGAAGCAATTTGTGAAATTCTCAGAAATTTCCTGTGATGAAAATTTAAAAGCAGGCATTTTTGATGGACCCCAAATACGTTTATTAATTAAATGCTCTACTAATTTTGAGGCATCTATGATTGAATTAGAACGACTTGCGTGGAAATCTTTTGTAGCGGTTGTAAAAAATTTTCTTGGTAATTACAAGGCTAATGACTATGAAGAGTTAGTTAAGGAAATGCTTCTTAACTTTAAAAATGTTGGCTGTAATATGAGCATAAAAGTACGCTATCTCCATAGTCATATAGATCAGTTTCGGCATAACCTAGGAGATCTTAATGAAGAACAAAGAGAACGCTTTCATCAAGATATAAAAACAATGGAGAACAGGTATCAAGGAAGATAGGACGTTCATATGATGGCAGACTGGCAGGCTGGTGAATTATGCGCGATTGTCCAAGACAATTTTTTCACGTATAATACTAAAATAAAGCCGTATTTTTTAAAAACCTATTTTTTTGTCCATCTCATAAATTACAGCTGATATAAAAAAAGTTAACATTTTTGAAATCACCTTATTAGATATACTTAAAAACAGGTCTTAAATCCTAGGTACAAAAATGTGTGTAGGGCAGTGTAATAAGCCTGACAACATTCGCAACATTCCTATTGCAGAGTATCAAGGAAGGTGAAAACTATATTTGCCTTGTAGTTTTCCGGAAACATAATTGCATGAAAGATTATATTCAATCCATCAGCAACAGCGTGTGTAAAACTGTTGGCTAAATTAAAAAAACAAACAAAAAATAACAACTCTAAGGTAAAATGTCCATAATCGTATGTATATGATCCCTTGGAGCCTCTATTAAAGGTCTTTTGTTCTTCAGCGAACGTGAGTTTTAATCCGTTGGTTCTACCGATATTTATAGCAATACATACTGGTGCATTATTACGGGGTTACTAGGATTCAAAAGTTTTTTGAAATATCCTACTAAAGCATTAACATACGAATACTCGTACGTGTATGTATGTTCGAATGTATCTAGCATACTCTGGAGCAATTTGTTGCTGCGAACTTTTTATTACCAGAAAGATTTATTAAATTGGACTTCCAAGAATAAATAGTTTAGGCAACAGTTACATTATTGTTATAGCGCCACATATGTATTGGGTTATTCAATAAGTTCTGCGGTTTTTTTCTTGGAAGTGGCGTTTATTGCTTCAGAAAATCTCTGTGTATAAAACAGTTATGAAAACTTATTTTTTTCCAGTAGAGAGGATTATTCTTTACATTGTTAAGAGAATTTGTTTTGATCGGACATATTTTAAGTGCTCAAATTTTTAAAAAAATGGAAGATAAAAAAGTGCATTTTAGGCATATTTTGCTTTTTTCCTTTAAAAAAGTTTTCAAAGCGACAGAGGCGCAACGTGAGATTTGTAGGGTGTATGGAGATTCGGCAGTTATGGTTTACATGCTTTCGTTCCGGCAATACAGATCTTGCTGATGCTGCTCGCTCTGGACATCCATCTACCACAGACGACGATAAAATCTTAGCTGCAGTTAGCGTTGACAGACATTTGACGACACGAGAGATTGTTCAGAGGATTAGCATTGCCCATACAACCGTTTCACAGAGACTGAAAAGGCTTGGAATGTCGAAAAAAATGAATGTTTGGGTTTCTCACGAACTTAGAGAAAAAAAACCATATGGATCGCATAATAATCTGTGAGTCTTTGTTGAGGTGGAACTCGCTGGATACTTTTTTGAAAAGAGTGGTTACGGGAGACAAGGAATGGGTGGTTTACAACAACATTTGACGTAAGAGGTCATGGTGCGCTCCTGGTGAAACACTGTAATCGGTTGGTAAGCAAGATTTACATCCCAAAAAGGTCATGTTGAGCATTTGGTGGGATTGGCGAGGTGTCCTATACTTCGTGTTTCTTCCACGCAATGAGACTATAATTGCTATCAAATATTGCTCTCAGCTCGACAATTTGAAGCAGGCAGTTTAAGGCAAACGGACAGAGTTAGTGAACAGGAAGGGCGTAGTTTTCCACCATTACAATGCCAGACCACACACAGCTTTTGTGACAAAAGAAAAGCTGAATGCCTTTCGCTGGGAAGTAATGCAACACCCACCGTACTCTCTAGACCTTGCGCCGTCTGACTACCACCTATTCTGCTCTCTCCAAAACGATTTGGACGGAAGGCAATTTAATTCCAAGGAGGACATAAAAACGCATCTGGAAAACTTTTTTGGCCAAAAGTCTACTGATTTTTACAAACGAGGAATAATGTCTCTTCCAGAACGTTGGAAGAATGTAATAGATCAGAATAGACAATATTTGATTAATTAAATATATGGTTTTAAACAAAAAATGTGTATTTAACTTTAACCAAAAAAAAACGCAGAAATTATTGAACAACCCATTACAAGGAACTTCCATCGGACATACCACATGCAATAATATTGAATGTAATAGCCTCTTTAAAAATTTCTGAAATTGGCTACTAAGTATCTACATATACGAGTGTCATGTGTAGGAAATTTAAATATAAAAGAAACTTAACGAAGATGTTCTAGCTTAATTAAGCAATGTTGTATTGCTTCACAAAAACTCACATTAAATTCAGTAATTGGTTAGCAAATTCCTAAATGTCTTGAAATTTAATTTAATATATTTTCTCTTGATTAATTTTCCAACTTCTTTTTTATTGTTTTTTCCGATATACTCGTATTGTTTGTTTTTTTTCTACTTTTTATCTGTATATGTGTATTTATCATACCAACTTGGCTCTGTGCATCCGATACTGTGTTTCTGACATAAGCATGTGAAGTGTTCAACGCCGCATTATTGAATTGAAAACCATTTATTTGTTCATAATGAAAAAGGAAAGGTAAGGAACACTGATACGATTGAAATAAATGTTGGTCAATAACCGCAAATTAACCATCAGAGAGATAGCGGAGGACTTGAACATTACCTATGGATCCGTCCAAGACATTTTGGTTTCCGTCGTGTAGCAGCAAAGTTGATGCCAAAAGACCTCAATTTCATGCAAAAAAAAGACCTTGTTGACGTCGCAAAAGAGATGATTTGCGAGGCTGAATTCGATCCCACATTCATCATAAGGATCAATACTGAAGACGAGACGTGGGTTTATGAGTACGACACGCAATCCTGACATCAGGCAAGTGAATGGCGTTTACCAAATGAACCGATACCAAAAAACCCACGTCGTCTTCAGTCAAAAAAGAAAGTAATGCTCACGGTTTTCATGGATTACAACGGTGTAGTGCATCATGAAAACAAAGAGTATTATTGAGTAAACAAAGAGTATATTATGAGACGTTTGCGTGAAGTAATTCGCCGAAAGAGACCAGAATTGTGGGCAGAAAACTCGTAGATTTCGCACTATGATAACGCACCGTCGCACAGTGCCATCATTATTCGTAATTTTTTGACGAAAAATGTAACAAATACCATCCAACAGCCACCGAATTCACCTGATTTGGCTCCCTGTGACTTCTTTCTGTTTAATCGAGTTAAAAAACCACTACAGGGAACGAGTTTCAGCAGTCGAGTGGAAGTAATGGAAAAATCGCAGGAAGCACTGACGGACATACCGAAAACCGAATATAAAAAATGTTTCGAGGATTGGAACAAGCTCTGGCATAAGTGTGTTGCAGTCGATGAGGATTACTTTGAAGGGGACAATATAGATTTAGATCAATAAATTTTCTGAATAAATTCCGGGAAGGTGGTATGTTTGCCGATTTTTAAAACCATTGCTGTAAATATATGTACATATGTACCATAAGACACTTCGAATGTCATAGTTTACATAGGGGATTAATTAGAGAGTCCGAATAGCGTCAATATGTGTATTTTTTTTGCAAATTGATTTATTTAATACTATAAAAATTCATTAAAATATACATTCACCGACTACTACGCCAGAGGTCAAAACTTGGCCAACACCAACAAATTGAAAATCTACTAATCTAATCTATTGTACTCGTACTTTTATGTAGGTACATTGGGATGGGACATACGAATTTTTGCCGAATCTGAATGGAGGAGGTTTCACTTTCGGAGGAACAACACAGTACGTGGGAGAGACTGATCTTTGGTCCACCCGGAACTGTTGCGCTATCGATTTATTCTGTTTATATCCAGACTCTTTAATTTTACTTTTTCATTTTTGCCGTTGTACTGTTAAAATATATATTAAAAATTGTTAAATATGTTAAAATTTAAATTCCATAACTGGCTCAGATCTGTAGACAGTTTTGTGGATGTTTTAGAGATTTCTATTTTGTAATTATAAATTTTAAGGGAATATTGATACGAGGTTCCTTAAAACCTTAAGGTGTCGTCAACATTCTATTCATTGCCGCAAAAATACTGTGAGAAAAAGGAAAAATAGTCTGAAATTACAATAAAATAGTGAAATAAAAAGAAGAGAGAAAACATAAAGCAAATTATATTTTTAGTTTACCATGTATGTATGTATCTAATCGTTATTTTTTCCTACAAAAAGCATTCATCAGTAAAGCTAATAGTATATGTATATGTATGTTTAAGTATGACTATGTACAAACTACTACATTGCAACTCATTATTTGTTCTTTGTTTTTTTTTTTTTTATTTTAATAATATTATGATTTTAGTATCTGCTGCTTCATTTTTATTCTTGATATAAAGTTTTTTTTTTGTTTTGTTTTGTTTTTAATTTTTTTTAGCACTCAGTTTTCATATACATATTTCTATAAACTGTAAAATAAACAAATCAATTTATCAATTTATTTTTAAGAAAGTGAAAAAGGATACATTGAGGAAATAAGATAAGAATAGCAACATAAAAGTTTTTTTTATAATAATTTCATTTAACTATACGATTGTTCTTAGGTTTTCTTCTCATTTTGGTTTTTTTTGTTTAAATATCTATGTTTTTTTGTTTTTGTTTTTCATCTAAAAGACAAACAATTTATCATTAAAGCTGAAACCCATGCATGAGCTTTTACGGGAAGCTTATATATATGTATAGTTTATTAATTATAATTATCTAGGTGTATAATATATATATATATATTTTATTTTTTTTTGTATATATTCTTACAGTTATGTATATATTATATATATATGTTTTTGTTTTTTTTTTTTTTCAATATTTGAATGTGTATAATATTTTCATTTTTATTTTTGTTTTCATTATTCATTATGTAGAACTTTTACGTTCACATTTACAATATTATGAATTTGAATTAGATTTATTTTTGTTTTGTTTGTTTTTGTTTTTACCTATTAAGTTCTTATTTAAATTGTATATTTTTTTATTTTGATTTACACTATATACGCATCTAAAATCATTTGATTTTTAAATTAATATTTTTGTTGTCAGTACATTGTCATTTTTACTAATCATTATTTATTTATTCGGATAAAGAATACAACATTTGTGTTTGATTTTATTTTTATTTTAAGTTTTTCAATAAATATAAGCATATTAGTTTTATTAGTTAAATTGAGCTTTTCCTATCCGATAGATATTTTTTTGTTATCATACATTGTTAGTTTAGTTATTTACTGTTAGTTTTTTTTTTTTTTTTTTTTGTACAAAAATAATATATATTTTTTTGTTTTATATTCTTTCAGATAGATTATTTGTCTTTTGTCTTAAAAATGTTTTCTGTATATATATTTTCATTTTTAATAGTATATATTATATATATGTATTGTATAAATATGCATTTTATTCTTTCACAACATTTGAACATTCTATATTAAGTTAATTTACCTTTTATTGTCTAAAACTTGTCTCTTATATGTATATGTATATATGTATTCCTTTTTAAATTAGTATTGTCTCATATTTCATTGGTTATACTATTTGTTTGCTATGTTCTTTATTATTTTTATTTTTAGAAATTCTATTTAGGTTTTATTTTGTTTAGTGTTTTGTTTTTGTTTTTTTGTAAAAAATAATGAACACTACAAAGTAATATTATGTATATTTAGTTTTTTTTTATGTTTTTTTTTGTTGAAAACTTGTTTAAGTTATTGTCAAGTCTCAGAATGTAATTTATAATCAAGGAAATACTCGTATATCATATTTGTGAAGTGGTTTGTAAATATGTTTTCTTGTGATATTTTTCCTTTAGATTTTCGTTTAAATTGTTTATGTCAAAAAAATAATTGTATAATTGATAATATATCAAAGATATGATTTAATTTTTAATCGACTGATATTTGAGGATTTCTTTTATGTGTTCCTTGTCATCAATATGTATGTATTTCTTTATGCAGATCTTGTGTTATAATATTTTTTTTTTAAATTTAAGGTTTTACTTGCATCAAATAAATTCGAAAAATTGACATTGATTGTTTTGTCTAGCATATGTTTGTAATTTTGTAATTGATTTTACGGTAAGGATATTTACTTATCTTTATTTTCAGGAAAATGGGTTCCGTAAAAAGCTAAAATTATTGTCTTTAACCTTTTTCTATGGTTTCTCATAACTATTATAATAATCTATGTCTGTTGGGCTTCGATTGCCATAGCCGCTGATTTTATTGGAGCTGCGGTTACTACCTCTTGCCTCAGGCGGCTTATGTGGTTTGGAGTATTTTTGAATTTCTTCTAAAATCCACGGAATATATTTGATCACATTGGCATAGACACCAGGTAGTTTGGGATGTGCACACATAATACCCCATGATACAATGCCACCAACAAACCATTTGTCTTTTTCACCTGGATATGGACAGAGAAGCGGTCCGCCTGAATCACCCTGGCCAAACGAAATTACATAAAATTGTTCAAAAATATACAAAAAAAAATTATTTATATTAAGAGTACTTGACATGCATCCTTGCCACCTTCTTCGAATCCTGCACAAATCATGCCATCAGAAACTGTAAGATTGTCTAACCATTCATCACATTGTTGTCTACGAATCACTGGTACTTGCACTTCATTGACAATTGGTTCGTAAGTTGCTTTAGCTAACAGGACGAACTTATTAAAAATTATAATTTTTGAATAATATTGTTCTTACGATTTTTATCTTCTCGCTTTCCCCATCCAATAACGGTGCATAGCTCTCCTGGTTTTAGTTGCTTCAGCCCAGGTGGTGGTAGGCAAACAGGTAATAAGTGCTCATGAAACGATACTCTAGTCGAAAGCTTTAATTGAATAAACAAGTGCAGTTCTTTAAATATCTACGAAAATATGAACTTATTTTTTAGTATTTAGAATATTAAGTATTTTTAAAATTTCGTTTTCTAAATAATGAAGAAAATGGAGCAAAACTTACACACCATAACCAATTATTTCCAATCAAAATCTAATTTTCTCAAAAAAAAACAAATTGTATTTGAAAATCTTCACAAAGCTATGAGTTCACAGACACTGGAGTGGTATAAACATCCTAATTTCTGCTGCTTAATTTTGGTTACAATAATTTTGGAGCCCACCAAGGAAGTTGTCTCCTGATATTAAAGAAAGAAATAATCGCGTTTGATGTGGGTGCTATATTGTTCTCAGGTTCGTTCACTTCATTCTACCAAACCGATTTCCAAAATTATATTATTAAAATATATTTCAATTATATTATATACTAGAAACAAGTTTGAAAAGTTCGTACAACAGCGCACCACAGATATTAGTCATTTTGGTTCAAGATTAAGAGCAGAAAGGTGAAAGCATTCTAATGGTTGTACCACATGAAATGTCCGTTTTTTTTGTAAAAAATTAAAAGTCAATATTTCTTTTTTATAAAAATTTATTTAGTCAAAATATAAACCATTGATATCTATAACCTTCTGTAGTACTGCCGAGTAACATAATGTTATTACTCTCCCTTAGCTGTAAGTCCATCAATGTAAAAGAGCAGGACAACAACAGACACTCCCAGACGTTGTTTTTGGCCTCTCAAACTTTTAAGAGAAACAATGTAAAGTGAAGAAAATAAAGAATAAAGAGTCACTCTGTTGGCGACAAGCAAAGTAGTAAGACGAGTTTGTTTTTATGTACTACACTTCTTAGACCGTGATTCAAGGTCCATTATGCCTTTTTTATAGAAGGCTTGATTTTTTGTCGATAACAAGTTTTCAAAGGCTTCTATGACCCCTGCTCGGTTTCGGAACACCTTTTGCCGACAAAATGACTTCAGACTGCGGAAAAGGTGACAATGCGTTGGAGAAATATCAGGAGAGTACAGTCGATGTGGAAGAATTTCGAATCCCAATTGTAGCAGCTTTTGCACCGTTATGTATGAGGTATGGGATTGGATTGGACCATGCCTATTTGCCAATGCAGGTTGCTTTTCAGTCAATTTCGTATGCATTATAGTATATCGATTTCCTCACAATATTTGACAGCATTTATTGTTTCCCCTGGTTGAAGAAATGAAAAGTAGATTGGTTCTTTCAATGTCCACCAGATTGCCATCATAAACTATTCTGGGTCAAGACCAAGCTCGGTGGTGTGCTTTGGGTTTTCGTCTGCATCCAACCACTGCCCAGATCTTTTACGGTTGTCATACAAAATTCACTTTTCATCACATGTGATTATACGGTGCAAAATCGGTACATTTCGGTGTCTTAGACTCAGTGATGCACAGATTTCTAGACGGCGTAGTTTTTGGGGTTCGTTCAATTCAATTATCGAGTAATTCACTTATCCTATTTGAGATTGGTGTCGACTTATTGTCATGGGGATATAGGAAATTTTGGTGGGGGCGAATGCCCCCATTTATTCGGCTTAATACAAGCTATAACTTAAAAAATAAACTTAAACTAAAACTTAAAACTAAGGTTGGTTGGAGTGGTGAAGGAGAACAGATTTGAGGTAGGAAGTGGTGCGGTGAAAGTCAAAGACGGTAGGGTTTGAGTTGATTTGACGTAGCATACGGGAAATTGGTTCGTTCGCGCCATAGGAGGTGTGGTGGGTTGGTAGATAGAAGAGTCGAGGGGTACGTAGATTACGAGGGTTAGTGTTGAGGAAAATGGAGTTGTGAAGGGACGCGCATTCAACGTGACCTGAAAGGAGTCGATGAATGAAGAGAAAGTCTGCTGCATCTCTGCGATCTTCGAGGGTGTTTAACTTGATAAGGTTGAGACAATTTTGATAGGGGGGCAGATTAAAAGGATCGTCCCAGGGCATACCTCGAAGAGCAAATCGAAGAAAACGACGCTGAATGCTTTCAATTCTCGAGATATGAACACGATGATATGGGGACCATACTTGACTGGTGTACTCTAGGAAGGGGCGAACAAAGGTAATATAGAGGGACCTGGTCACGTATGGGTTGGTGAATTCTTTGGACCACCGTTTTACAAAACCTAGTGCAGAGTTGGCTTTGAGGATTATCTCATCCATATGTAAACAGAAGTTGAGCTCGCTGTCACACAAAATGCCGAGGTCGCGAAGAGACTGTACGGAGGAGATAGGTTGGTTATGGAGAAGATAGAGTCGGGGAGGAGATTGGTTCCGCTTATGTGAGAAGGTGATGGATTGGCATTTGGCGATGTTAAGTTCCAAAGTATTTTTGAGGCACCAGATCGAGAAACTATCAAGATCTTGTTGAAGGAGGAAAGAGTCATGGGGAGAGGAAATGGTTTTGAAAAATTTGGTATCGTCGGCGTAAAGGGAGACAGACGAGGGTTTGATGATCATATCGAGATCATTTATGGTTAATATAAAAAGAAGGGGACCGAGATGGCTGCCTTGTGGAACTCCAGAGGTGGCCAAAAATGGAGCGGATTGGGCTGACCTAAAACGAACACTGTAAAAACGGTTTTCGAGGTAAGTGGATATCCATTTTAACAATATGGGTTCAAAGCCGAGGGCAGACAATTTAAAGATAATTAACCGATGAGAGATTTCATCGAAGGCTTTGCTAAAATCGGTTGCAACTATATCGACTTCATTGCCATTCTCTAGGGCAGAGAGGGCAAAGGATACGAATTCAACGAGATTTGTGGTGGTTGACCTACCCTTTAAGAAGCCATGTTGTCTAGGGGAAATAAGTGATTTGCATTGGAAGCTTAGAGCTTCATACAAAATACTTTCGAAGAGTTTGGGTATATGGGAGAGCTTAGCGATGGGACGATAGTTGGTTATTTCATTCTTTGATCCTTTCTTGTGGATCGGGGTTATGAAGGAGGTTTTCCAAACCTGAGGAAATTCTCCTTGTGAAAGGGATAGACGGAAGAGATTAGAAAGGGCAAGGGAAAGAGAGGAAGAACATTTTTTAAGAAATATGGCAGGGAGGCCATCTGGGCCGGGTATGAATTGATACTCCCATGTTGTGTGGCTCTAGGGAGCATCAAGTAGTGAGTCTGCCAATATGCACTTTCGCAGTATAAGGAGGTGTCCTAGTCTCATTATGCTAAAGAAGCTTTGGGCCGGATACTATATTAGAAATGACGATCCTCTTTAGAGTTAGATTCAGCAGACCTACTCGTACATCTACAATATATGCATAAACTCAGGGAACGGACCATACGATTTTCTGATGAGTCTAAAATATAGAAAATAAGAATGTATTAAATTATACACAACGACGGCGTGACTTTATATCGGCGAGGTTATCCTATATTTGATATTTTGTTGGAATTAAGCAGAGAAGGAGGTTTTAAATTGTGCATATTCTTTTAAGGATTTATTTCGTCAACATTAAGGAACATACATTTAGGTTCAGAATAAGACAATATTGCATTTAAGTTACTATTTATTTTTTCTATGCACTGATTTATATTGTTATTACAAATATATAATAGAGCATTGTCAGCAAAAAGAATTAATTTAGAATGTTGCACTATTCTTCCCATGTAATTTAGAAGTAGAAATAATATAACTCCTAATACAGACCCTTGAGGTATACCAAAGTTTATTTCTAGCGATGATAAAACATTTTCATTTACAATGGTGGATTGAGACGCAGGAGGAGGAGAGGAGCACAGAGATAATAGACTTTCTTTGGCCAATCGTATATTCCATTAACCTTATATATAATTTACGTCTCACATGAATGTTTAGCACGAAGACCTGATTGGTATATTGATGAGATAATTGAGTTGTTCAAACGTTCTTGCAATTGAGTCATAACTACTTTTTCTATCATCCTATAATACAGGGGAACGCAATTAACTGGTCTATAATCTCCACTAATTTTAGCTTTGTCTATAATATACAAGTAATTACTGATTATTTCCACGAATTTAGAAGTACTTCGGTATTTAATGATATTTTAATTATGCGAATAAATACTCTTGTAATTAATACTATTGTAATTGCAACTTTTATCATCTTAGAATTCATACAGTTAAATTCATTTCACATTTATGCAATTGCGCTAGTTACATCACCTATATCTACTTCACGGAATTTTAATACTATATTGCACTCATTTATCACAAATGTATACCATAGCCAGGAAATATCATGACTAAATCTCAGAAAGTGTATGTAACCTGGATCAATTCACAAGACTGAATCAAGGATAGTATCAACTGCAACAGTATTAGAACTTTGGATGTTAAAATAGTATTGGTAGCAGCTGAACCCTTAATGTGTCAACATCAGATCTGATATTCTGGAATTAGCATACTGACTCCGAAATATCCAGCCCGTTTCGTCCAAGGAGCTCAGAAAGCTTTCAATTCATTGTTGAAGACTCTGTAAGTGGTGAAAGGGGACAAGCACGTTCAGATATGCATATGGTACATATATTAAACAGCCAAACAGACGTTTTTAAGGCAAGAAGGTTTGTAGAATAAGCCTCACAAAGGAAGGATGAGAAACTGATATCCGAAGGTTGGCAGTACGACGATTTTTGGTTTTTTTTGTCCCTTAATCCGATGAGTTTTGAATTATTTGCATGTCAAACTCGTATATCTATGTCTCTTTACCAGTTGCGATATGTTTCATTGGATTAGAATTGGAGCGAATTGCCTTAAAAGACCTGCTCACAATACTGTTTTTGAAGAAAATTCAGATTTGTCGGAAAAACCGTGTGTGGACAAGTCTCCAGTTAGAAAAGTCTACCAACAAAATCAAACGAATAGACACGATCTGTCTGCTTTAAGATAGAATTGCGATTATCAAACACAATTGTCTTCCCTTTTTCGATGTTTTTACCCTTTGAAGATGTCGAGGGTAGCCTAGAACGAAGCATGTCATTAACGATCTCTAGACCTGGTTGGACGCTTTGTACCACTTGTTAGCCATTTTTTTTTTTTTGATAAAACTTATTCCCCATAACTCTTTTCTAATATTTTTAACTAGCCGCCGCATAACTACGAACAATGATAGGACTCTCGACTCACGAGACTAAGGTCCTTCCTCCAACTTGAGCGAGAGTTATAAATATATGTATATCACGGTGTACATATATTACGATATATTGTAATATGGATATTTTGGGACTGAGCGAGATAAGATCGTTGGATGCTGGTGCATATCACTCGCTCACAAAAAGCTCTGTCTTCCTCTACTCTGGAAAACCAACCGGAAGTACTCGAGAGTCCGACGTATGAGGCAGCCTCATATCTTGGAAAACATATTGGATATTGACGATTAGATTTGAGCGAAGGATATGAGAAATTACCATTATCCAGTGCTACGCGTCGACAGAAATCGCAAGTCAGAGCTAAAAGGACAATTTTTACAGTCAACTTAACGCCTAACGGGACATCGTAATTGTGATGGGAGATTTCAACCCTAAGGTGGGCAATGACAATCACAACACAGCGATGGGAGATCCCGGCCTCGGAGACCGCAATGATGATGGGAAACGGTTTGTAGATTTCTGGCTTCTGCAATACCAACCGGCTAGTCATTGGAAGCACTCTGTTCGAGCACGAGGCCTGCTACAAGATCAGTTCGGTCTAATCTGACAGGTGGCGAACCTAGACGTCCGAAACAAACTTATGTTAGCCACTATACTGTCGAGTTTTTTCAAGCGGCGCCAACAACAGCGGCAGAGTTACTCCAATCGCTAATTTTTAGAGCGTGGGAAAATGAGCGATTCCCGGAGGCGTGAAAAAGAGGGATGATCATCAAGCTTCCAACTTTTCGCGTAGACCACATTAACAAATTGCGAATCATCATTAAGCAATGCTTAAAGTCCAGAGTGGAGTACGTCAGTGTTGTATACTTTCCCCATTGTTACCCTTGGTAGTGATCAGCGATGTACGAGTACTTTGGGCAGCACTAACTGAGCACTATTGAGCTATTGACACTCGACCGAAAGAAATCATACAATATTCATCCATATTACGAAAGTCTTTTAAGTCTAGTCACAAAACGACAATGTGAAATCGGTATTACATTAGTCGTATAACCCTTTAAGGATGCAATTCAGGTGATGAAGTTATAGAAATTTTACATTTTGGAATTAGTTAAGGTATTTTTCATTAGTACAATTAATAAAAAAAAGAAGACATTTTTGATAGGCGTGGCCGGAGATCGTTGGTACATATATGTACCATTCGGGTTGTTTCGTGGTACAATTGTACATACCATTCGTCCTGCATAACACAAAATACAAAACAGGACTAGTTTTGAAAACGAAAACATAGTCTTTATTCAGTTAGTAAAAATAAGATAACGAAAACATAAATACTTATGATTATATTATATAAATTAT